>OY720684.1:34697456-35389804 GCA_963170755.1 Amphimallon solstitiale | reverse complement strand
GTCGAAGATGTCTTCACGCAAGTGGTTTGTACAATATTTTTTGAACGAACATTAAATTAAAAAAATATTATTGATTAATGTCATTGGTATCATACCTAACCTAAGATAGATTACCTAATTAATTTAAGCATTTCATGTACGTAACTGTTACTCACCTTTCCCTAAAATTAAGTTATTATATTCTTACACATGGCAAACATGAGGTATTTATTCTTATATTTATAAATTTATAGTACATTTATTGCGTTTCTTGGTTTAAATATAAACAATTCCGAACTGCCAATATGAATGTCGATGTGGTTCAAATAGATGGCGCTTGAATCTTGCTTAGGATGTCGCTTAAAATATCGTGAAATAGATGGCGCCACAATTTTTTTGGAAGAATTTTTAATTATTGCTCCTATTTCCCCAACTTTTAGTGAAGTATAGTGGAGGGAAGTAGTATTTTATAGACTAAATTTTATTACTACCAAGTTAAATTTTTTTTTAAATGTCCCAAAGTGCCAGTGTTTTTTTCTATTTTTACAGTCGCCTCAACCGGGAAAACGTATTTTCCAGTCGAGCTACACATGCGCCAAATATCACTTTACAGGCGGTGAGTACAAAAAGACATTTTTTAAACACCACTTTTTCGGTATCAGGGGACTTTCTTATGGAAGTGTATAGTAAATTAGGTGGATATGGGAAACAGATAAAAAAAATTTTAGAAACTAAAAAATAGTGACTGTATTGTATAAGCATAGCAAAAATAAACAATTATTTTGGTATATATTTTCCTAATGTCGCATGAAGCTGTTCAGAAACTGCATTTAGTAATATTTGTTGCAGCAATTACTAAAGTATGGTTATGCAGTGTATCGAATAGTATCTACCATGTATATTGATGTTACGTTCATCAAGAAATTATAGAAATAATCTGATTTCTGCGCTTGTGAATTTATTTCCGTTTCTCTTGCGAAAATGTTGAATTTTTCAGTATACACTGACATTTTCCCCTCTTTATTGAAGACATCACGTGCCATATTCACTCATAAGAACGATCCGGCTGCTGTATGAAACTATAAGCCAATTTTGTTCAGAGCGTATTTTTAATGGTTTTTGATATAGGAGTTTATTTATAGAAGGTTATCAGCGAAGAGAGAGAATTATAAATTACTCTCGGTATCTTAGTATGGTTTTTGGACGGGCATGCAGGTCAATCGAAATGGCAACGCTTCATTTTTCTCGATACGTATATGACGCGCTTGAGGCCGGTGAATCGAGTACGTGGCAGGCCTCTTCTTTTGATCTCTCTCGCGACTTCGACAGTCTTGAAGTCGATTATGTTCCGGAGAAAAAGTACTTCCTTGGAATAATAAATAATGGTCGTATCGTTATGCACCCATCAATCAGACGAAAGTGCAAATGATGAATGAGTACTATAAGGGTCCATGTGCAATAATTCTTTTCTCAGGGTTGGCTTATTACTTGCGACACGGATTTGACTGATATAGTTTCAAATTCTTACGGTGTTTTTGGGAGTGACAGTTGAGATGCTGACTAACTTTTGAAAGTCATAATAATAATAATTAATAATAATAATAATTTATTTATTGCCCAACGGATAATCAATCCAATAACAGGACAAACAAAAAAAAACAAAAATTGTATACATACATTTAGAAATAGAAATTATACAAAAGAAGACGTTAATACAAGTAAATTATATTAAAAAAAAGTATCACCATAAATAAGCTCAGCTGTGCGACACATAGTTGTTACAGGAGAAAAAGATAGTAAGTTGGTTCTAGGAATAGGAAGGGAGAAAGTAGGGGAAGATCGGGAAGAAATACGCGGAACAAGGAAGTTTATGGAGGAAAGAATGTAAGAACTATCAATGAGTCCATGCACTAGCTTCCAAATAAAACGCGCACCATGTCTTTCACGACGCGACGTCAAGGACTGCATTCCATGTCGTGCCAAAAGCGTAGCGTAATCCATATTGCGCATAGGATAAGTGCCATCAATTTTGTATGACAAAAACTTCAGGAATCTTCTCTGAATCTTCTCAACCATTAACTGGAGGTAAGTGTAGTGTGGTACCCAGACTGGGGAAGCATACTCAAGTTTGCTAGCAACAAAGCTATAGAATAGAGTTTTCAGTAAACCGATATTGTTGAAATGCTTGCAGGTACGTATAACAAAACCTAAGGTTTTAGAGGTAGCAAGACATAAATTTGAAATATGTGGGATAAATGTTAGACGGCTGTCAAAAATTACACCAAGGTCTTTAAATTCGTTGACCTTAGAAAGATTGTGATCGTCAATCACATAAGTGGATGGAATAATTCTATGCTTCCTAGTAAAAGTCATGTGGCAACACTTGTCAACATTCAGAACCAGACCATTATGCATGCACCATTCGCTGATCATATTCAAATTCTCTTGCAAAAGCAATACGTCGTTCCAGGTCCTGACGGATTGATAAATTTTAATGTCATCTGCATAAGCAAGTGTAGGACATGATAATGAGGTGAGTAAATCATTAATAAAAAGAATGAATAATAAGGGTCCCAGATTGGAGCCCTGAGGGACGCCAGACTGTAGAACAAACTCGAAGGACTTGAAACCATTGTAATAAACATATGTACTTCGGTTGAGTAAATACGACTCCAAAAGTCTAAGTAATGAGGAACTCAAACCATACACAGACAATTTGGTGAGTAAAATACCATGATCTAAGGTGTCAAAAGTCATGTAGACTTCTTAGTGTAAAAAATTAAACAAATCATATCATGTTAAAATAAATATTCACAATTACGATTTCCACGATTTCCTATTATATATTTATAAATCAATATCGACTAACATTAGTCGAATGAAACACCAAACTTCTAACATATATGAAGAATTCCCAGACTATTCTTTTGCTAAAAGTTTTAATGTTAGCAATTCTAAAATATTTAAAAGGGTGCTTAAATAATTTCTTAAAAAAAACAAAGCAAATGTTTTTATGTTACTGATGTAACAAATGTTTTAATGTGTGTTATGTTATTTATGTTTACACATACCGCGTGCTAAAAAAAAGAGTGTAAAATATTTTTGGATGTAGTAGTATGAACCAAAATAAAGAAAAAAGACTGAATAAACATGTGTCCACAAAGTAACGGCTTTGCAGATACGGAATGTTATTTTTATTTACCGATTTTTTTATTTCGCCCAACTTGCAGTTTTTTTTCATAGTTTGTGAAATAAACGTCAAATATTTGACATTTGTTGTCAGTGCACAAGTTTTCGTTTGCTATGGCTGTTTAGAGTAACGTAGAATTAGCTGACGACATGCATTTCATGTATGGCCGTGCTGATGGGATTGCAGGTCGGTATCTACTCCTAGAGCAGAAGAAATTCTAGCACGGACAGAGCATAATCGGAGTACGAGTGGCGAGGATATCAGCCGAGGTTGGAATTAGTGCTCCTCTTGTTTGGAGAACCCTGCACGAGCAGCTGCTTTATCCGTACCATGTACAACGAGTGCCTTAAATTCACTTGATCATCAAAAACGTATGGATTTTTATCGCTGGGTTATACGCAAAGATGCTGAAGACCCCCGGTTTCTAACCAATGTTCTTTTTACGGATGAAGCCGGGTTCACACGAAATGGACGTTTGGGTCGACGGAAATTCCCATGCTGTAATGGATTCTGGACATCAGACACGTTTTTCATGAAACATTTGGCTGGGTATATAGTTGGCGACATGTTTCTAGGTCCTGTTGTTTTACCAGACCAATTAACAAGCGCTGCCTACGTTCACTTTCTTCAGGACACAATGCGTGATATTTTGGTCGACATTTCTTTGGAGCAAAGGCAACAAATGTGGTTCCAGCATTATGGTATTTCAGCCCATTTTTTCGATTAGCTTTAGAGAGCATCAACCTTTTCCACGTAGATGGATAGGAAAGGACGGATCTGTTTTATGGCCTGCAAAATTTCCATGGATTCCAATAAATTTAATTTACTTCCTTTATTTTCTATACGTAAAATATCTGAGTTATAATTAAAACTATGGTTTTCCTCTAGAAGCTGACATCCTTTTCTCTAAAGCTCTTTCTGTCTGACCAATGTAAAACTATACCTTAACTTACAGACTCCTGACTGTTTATATTTAGGGATTTATCCTTATTGTTTTTAATGTATTTAGATAATTTATTCTTAGTTCTGAATGTTACTTTTATGTTATTATTCTTTAAAGAAAGCTTACAAGCTTCATTGGGAAATCAATGTACTAGAAGGACCTACATACGTAATTACTTTGTATTTATGGGTATCTATTATTATGGGATAAACTTGGAAAATAGCTTTCTTAAATACTTTATTACGGAGAATTTCATGAATTATTTCTAGTTTATAGTTGTAATTTATTGCAATTTGTTTTACTGTGTTTAATTCTTTATGACAATTAACTTTTGAGAGAGATAGTACTATGATATAATAATATAATTTAAACCGCTCTCAAAAGCTAATTATGATAAAGAATTAAACACAATAAAACAAACTGCAAAAAACAATAACTATAAACCAGAAATGATTGATTGCAGTTTATGTATTAATAAATATTGAAAAAAATATCTATGTTAAAGATCTTATACGTCACTATCTAAATTATTAAATATTATTCAATAAAATTAGGTTTTAAAAATTAAACATAAATTATTACTATGACTTATTAAAATATACCTTTTTAATATAATCGACATTCCTTGTTTGTTAATAATGCATGTATTTTACTATTGTCTTACAACTACTAGTGATTACAAGTATGGCATCTAGTCGTAATGCGAAACCATTTCCTTGGAAATGTACGCCTAGCAAAAACACGGGATGATCGTGTTTAAAAATAAAGGTGAACCATCATGAAATTATTCTGACATACAACGCTGAGCATTACGACAACGCAAAATATTCTGACAAAGGCGCAGTCAACTAATAATAATTTTAAATACATACATCCCCATTAATTATCGAAAAGACCCATATATGGGAAAACGGCAAATAGCGTAACTTAAAATTTGTAAGTAAATATGTGAAGCCAAAAGAGTAGACACGTCCTGTTCGATCAATAAATTCAAGGACTCTTCCAAAAAATCAGTAACATTTCATGTACATTGGACAAAATAGAAGTTTTAGACGTTATATTTGGCTGAGAAATATAGGATAATATAAATATTGTCAAAATGTCTGATTATGTTTTTTTTTTATGAAAGTTAATTAGAAATTCCTGAACAAAAAAAAAGAATTATTAAATCAAACAAAACGATCCGAAAGAAAAGTTTTCGACAAATAAGATTCAGTGATGAATAAATTAAATTAAAAAGAAAAGAATACAAAATGCATTTACAAAGTTGAAACATTAGTTATTTAGCATAATAATATGAATATTAAAAGGCAAATCATTGTTCTGGATACTAGTTAAATACAGACAGAAGATATTCGAACAGTCGTACTTGTTTTCTTTAACTAGGATAATAATAAAACTACTTTCAACAGTATTTGCCTGAAATGTCAAATTAAGTCTATATTTTATAAATAGCTAGAATTTGTTAGAATTCCAAAATCAGTGTCCACTATAAAGTAATATAGTTCTAACTAGTATCGCTCGTACAACTATGAGTGTATAAATAATATAAATCATATTTAATTGAACAATATTAAAATAAAAAGTACTCAGTATATTAAATTACTTGAAAATTCAATTTGGTATTTAAAAAATATATACAGGGTGGGGCACCTCATTTCCGTCGGTTTATATACGAAAAGCGGTAATATGTTTTATTTTTATTTTTATTAAAGGTTGTGTAGGTTCATTAGGGGCACGTTTTAAAATTATTTTGAAATATACAGTGATCCAAAAAAATTTGGCACACCAAATTATGAACATTTAAATGGAACACCCTGTATATTATGGGATATTTTGATGCTATAGGCTAAATTAAGGCCACTATTTTTGAAAATGTAGATCAAAATTTCAGAGACATTGCTGTCTTCCATATTTGAGCGAATTATTTTAAATTGTATTTAATGTATACTCAAAGCATTAGACTCTAAGATAAGCTAAAGTTGATATCTAAAAATTATACAGGGTGTTTAAAAACTACATTTGTGTTTTGACTAACATTAAAGGCAAATAACTTTCTTATTTTAAATGGAACACCGTGTATTTATTGCCATATTTAGATTCTAGTTTTAATTGTTTTTAAAACTGTATTTGGGTTTCCTATACCCATCTCTTATAGTTTTTTGGTAATTTAGGATTTTCAATTTCAAACACTAATTTCTAGCAATTTTTTCCAAAAGTAGGCTTTGCCGCTGTTATTAATACTTCAAACAGATAAATTATTTGACAGTGACAGTACAAATTAGTTAAGACATCAACGCTATTCGACGTCGTTTAAATAATTTTAATTATTTAAAATGAGAACCTACTCTGAAAACGAAAAGGTGGACATGATTTTAGTAATCGGAGAGTGTGGCGAAAATTGCTTGCTAGCATCAAGAGTTTATGCTCAAAAATATCCTAACAGGCGGTCATTAGAAAATTTATTGCAAGTTTTCCGAAGAACAGGAAGTGTGCGTTATCAGAAACCAGAACGGCAAAGACCAATTACGGGAAATGAAGAAAATGATTTTGTTGTTATCGGATCTCTGGCAGAAAATCCGCACACAAGTCAGCGAAAAATATGTGAAGCCAGTGGAATAAGCAGACGGAGCGTCGGAAGAATAATAAAAAGGCACAACTTCTTCCCGTATCGTATTCAATTACACCAAGCACTTTTGGAAGTAGATTACGATAGACGACTCGTATTTTGTTTATGGGTTTTAGAAAACTTTAGTGAAAATTTCTTCGATTTTGTACTTTTTTCGGATGAGTCATCATTCCACAATAACGGATTAGTTAATAAACATAATTTTCATTACTACAGTGACGAAAATCCCCATTTTTTTAGAACTATTGATAGGCAACACAGATGGTGTGTCAATGTATGGGGTGGAATAATTGGAACGCAAGTGGTAGGTCCGTTCTTTTTTGATGGTCACTTAAACGGCGCCATGTTTCTTCGATTTTTAAGAGACAATTTGCCTGTACTTTTGGAAAATATACCACTTAAAATTCGTCAAAGGATGTGGTTACAACTAGACGGTGCGCCAGCGCATTTTCAAGTAAATGTAAGAAATGAATTGGATAGGCAATATCCCAATACGTGGATAGGACGCGGCGGTCAACAGAATTGGCCAGCAAGATCCCCATACTTAACGAGTCCCGATTTTTTCTTATGGGGATATGTCAAAAATATCATTTATGATACACCACCAACCACATCCGACATATGAGAGAACGAATAAGAATAGCGTTTCGTTCTATAACACCAAATATTTTAACAAGAGTTAAACAGTCCTTTCAAGAGAGAATTCGATTATGCATTGAAACAGATGGACATCATTTCGAGCACTTGTCAAAACATTAGTTTTCTTTTACAATTTAAGTTTGTTGTTTGTTTAATAAAGTATGTATTTTTTATTTACCTAGTTATGACGCCTTTTAATTAATGTGAAACAAAACCAATCAACCCGATAGGTTAATAAGTATTAGCATTTTGAAAAATATTTTGCAAGAAATTAGTGTTTGAAATTGAAAATCCTAAATTACCAAAAAACTATAAGAGATAGGTATAGGAAACCCTAATACAGTTTTGAAAACAATTAAAATTAGAATCTAAATATGGCACACACGGTGTTCCATTTAAAATAAGAAAGTTATTTGCCTTTAATGTTGGTCAAAACACAAATGTAGTTTTTAAACACCCTGTATAATTTTTAGATATCAACTTTAGCTTATCTTAGAGTCTAATGCTTTGAGTATACATTAAATACAATTTAAAATAATTCGCTCAAAGATGGAAGACAGCAATGTCTCTGAAATTTTGATCTACATTTTCAAAAATAGTGAAATATCTCGACAAGAAGTTGAGTTAGGTATAGGGAATATAACAGTAAGTGGCCTTAATTTAGCCTATAGCATCAAAATATCCCATAATATACAGGTTGATCCATTTAAATTTTCAAGTCTACGTTATTTGCTAAATCTATGGATATTTAAAAAAATGGTATATTATGTTTAGCATGCTTATTGTACGAACCTGTTCCCTAACTATACAATTACACTAGCCACAACGTAAGTTACACATGCGCACACATCCTTAATTTTGTTAAAAGAGTAATTATTGAGAAAATATGGTTCAAGTATTTCATTCGATGAGTATGAGATTTATTTTCAAAAGTCAGGGAAAAATAAAATCATATCAGCACATGGGGATCACACTATAAATTTCACACGGCGAATCTGCCCTAACATTCGCTATTTTGTTATGTACAGTATATTTATGCTATGTTGATAACATATGGCATAAATTTATTATTAAGTGTACGTCTATATATATACAGGCTGTCCAGAAACTCTCCTGACAAACGAAGACCGGAGATTCCTCAGATAATGTTAATTTAACCCAATTCACCCTACTCCGAAAATGCTTCCTAAGGTCATAGGCGTCCGTTTTGGGTAGGTAAACGGTTATTTTAACGCATAACTTTTTTGTCTTTAACTTTTAAGCATTTGTGACACTTGATTATTAAATTTTCAGGTATTCCAGTAATAAAAGGTACTCTTACTTTAAGTCGGTAGGATACACCGTTTTCTAGCAAAATCGATTTGAAAATTTTTCGTTTTTTCGTCATTAAAATTCAATTTATTATTTTTTGCACTAGTTCGCTCTGAACTGCCAACAGAAATAAAACCTACGTTTTTAATTGTCAAATTGTTGTCAGTTCGCGAAGTTGAAATGACGAAAGATGAAATGACGAAAAAACGAAAAATTTTCAAATCGATTTTTCTAGAAAACGGTGTATCCTACCGACTTAAAGTAAGAGTACCTTTTAGTACTAGAATACCTGAAAATGTAATAATATAGTGTCACAAATGCTTAAAAGTTAAAGACAAAAAAGTTATGCGTTAAAATAACCGTTTACCTACCCAAAACGGACGCCTATGACCGGTACTAGAAATTCGCAATTGATGGAATCGATTCATCTCTGGAGGATAAATAAGCATACCAGTTTTTGTTTTTCTAAATAGAAGCGTTCGGGAGATATTAAAAAAAAACTAATTACAAGGCGCCATCTTCAAAGAGCTCTAGCTCCCTTAGGAAGCATTTTCGGACTAGGGTGAATTGGGTTAAATTGTCTTAAAATTATCTGAGGAATCTCCGGTCTTCGTTTGTCAGGAGAGTTTCTGGACAGCCTGTATATATATAGGAAAATTACATAAGGTGCATATAGCGTTGACTAGTGATAAGAAGAATTAAAAAAGCAGTATAGTGCAAGCAGGATGAAAGTCAATAAAATAAATCAGTAAATAATAAATCTTTATCATTTCTAATAAACCTAAGAAAAATTTTATGGGGTCAAATTAGTAATAATTTTAATTATAAATCAATTTAGAGTATCAATATATTTCAAATTACGGTGTATTATTGCCAGATGCCAAATAACGGTAGTTATCAAATGCTATGTATAAATAGTATAGCTATATGTAGACGTATAAAAAAGCAGCTTCTTTCATTAAGTATGAAAAAATATTCTTTTTTATAATATGCTTGTCATCATGTGTCAGTCAAATGAAGGATAATGAACTGAAAGATAAATTTATTCATTTTGATCAAAATTTATTCGAAAAATAAATAATGACGGGATTGATAAACCATCTCATCAAAATTTATAAACATAGTTTTATGTTTCGTCATTAAAATTGCTAATTTGGTTTATCCATCAGGGGCGTCACGTCACATCTGCGAAATTGGATAATGATAAATTTTTCAAATTAACAATTTAAATAGAATTTATTTTTGTATCGTTTTACATGAAATATTAAGTCAAAAATTGTCATTTTAAATACGTTATTGAAATCTGAATTGACAAATTATTTACGAGCACACAATGATATGATTTTTAACTTGTAATTCAATACTTTAAAACGCTTGATAAAAAGAGTAGCAGTGTCATCCTTCAACATAGTCTCGACATACAAGGGAAGATCGGAAGCTTCAAGACCGAACCAGAAGATGGCGATGTGCGCGCGTACCGGTCATGTGTTTTGAGTATCCCATTTAATATATAAGTACTGTCAAATTATTGAACAGATCGTGCATATAGTAAAACCGATCTGTCTAAAAATTTGACGCATTTTCTTAATCATGAATAAAACCGAATTCCGTGCAGTCATTTCACTTTTTTTTGAAAGGCGTCAATGCTAAAGATGTAAAATCGGAATTAGACCAAGTTCATGTTGAGTCTTCGTCGTCATATGCTACCGTTGCAAGCTGGATTGGTGAATTTAAACGTGGTTGAACAAGCATAGAAGATACACCGTGTTATGGGAGACCAAAAAAACCTGCCGATGAAGAAACCATTAAATAAGTTCATGAAAACCTGTTAAATGATCGCCGATATAGATGGGTGCCGCGTTTGCTGTCAGTGGATCGAAAGCAAGCTGGTATGACCATTTCTCAGCAATGTTTAGACATGTTCAAGCCTAATCCTATATATTGTTTTAGATATTTTGTAACCGTAGATGAAATCTTCACTCCAGAGACTAAAACACAACCAAAGCTGTGGACAATACGCAGTGAACCAACTCCAAAGAAGGCTAAGACGATGCCGTCAGCTGGAAAGGTGATGGTTACCATCTTTTGGGATTCCCGAGGAATAATTTTTATCAACAACTCGCAACAAGGGAGGACAATAACAGGCGTGTGTTATGCGTCGTTATTAGACAGATTGAAAAAATAAATCAAAGTCCAAAGGCCTCATTTGGCAAAGAAAAAAGTCTTGTTCCACCAAGACAATGCCCCCTTTCTAACTTATTGTAATGGAAATAATATCGCGAATATTACCGAAAATATAATGATTGCTTATGTTGATAAGGAAAGTAAGGTAAAAAATGAGGTGTGGCCACCACACAACTTTCTTATACGTATGAGCGTTTCAAACTATACAATTTTAAGAATTTTTGTATACAAAAATTATTCAAAATCCTACTCTAAGTACTTCTATTCTCTTAATAAATCTCTATAGAATGCATACTTTGCAAGATATTATCAAGAAAGTGCTAATCGCTAAGAGTAAAAGTGCTACTTCCGGTCCGAATTTTGAAATTTCATATATACAAAAAATATTGCAAATCCAGTTCTAAATACTTTTGTACTCTTGATAAATATATATAGAATGCATAACTTACGACATATTTGCAAAAAATCGCTATTCGATAAGAGTAAAAGTGGTACTTCCGGTCTGAATTTTGAAATTTTTTTTATACAAAAGATATTGAAAATTATGTTCTAAATACTTTTATACTCGTAACGTACTTGTCTAAAAAGCATGACTTGCGAGATATTCGCAAAACACTGATTTTCGATAAGAGTAAAAAACCTACTTCCGGTTGGAATTTCGAAAAACTTTTTCAAGTACATATGAATTCTTTATAAATTTGCTTAAACTTAGTACATAGTTGACGAAATATTGGCAAAATTCGATTTTTTCACTCAAGTAAACTGCTACTTCCGGTCTACCGATTTTACTGAAAAACTACCAGATCTCAAGACTCAAGAGGAAGATTATACACGTAAATACAAAATTTGGAATTGATAGCTATAGCGGTTTGACCGCTATTGTGGTCACAGACACACAGACGGACAGAGAGGCACACAGACATTTTTTAAAAACCACTTTTTCGGTATCAGGGGACTTCAAATGTGGACATCTGCAAAAATCTCGAGGTTGAAAATTTTCATCATCACAATACTTCCTTATACTACGTATAAGAAAGTAAAAAATGAGGTGTGGCCACCACACGACTTTCTTATACGTATGAAAGTGTTACTTCCGGTCCGAATTTTGAAATTTCATTTATACAAAAAATATTCCAAATCCAACTCTAAATACTTTTGTACTCTTCATAAATATATATAGAATGCATAATTTCCGACATATTTGCAAAAAATCGTTATTCGGTAAGAGTAAAAGTGTTACTTCCGGTCCGAATTTTGAAATCTTTTTTATACAAAAGATATTTACAAGTACGTTCTAAATACTTTTATACTGATAATGTACCTGCCTAGAAAGCATGACTTGCGAGATATTCGCAAAAAACTAAAACTGATTTTCGATAAGAGTAAAAGACCTACTTCCGGTCGGAATTTCGAAACACTTTATTAACACAATTTTTCTCAAATTTAATTTTTAATACATTTGAATTCCTTATAAATTTGTTTAAACTTAGTAATTGACGAAATATTTGCAAAATTCGATTTTTTCACTGAAGTAAACTACTACTTCCGGTCTGCCGATTTTGCTCAAAATCTAATCAGTTCTCAAGAGGAAGATTATATTCGTAAATACAAAATTTGGAATTAATATCTGTAGCGGTTTGACCGCTATCGTGGTCACACACACACAGGAGACAGACAGAGAGAGAGAGAGAGAGAGAGAGAAAGAGAGACATTTTTTAAAAACCACTTTTTCGGTATCAGGGGACTTCAAAACGTGGACATCTGCAAAAATCTCGAGGTCGAAAATTTTCATCATCACAATACTTCCTTATACTACGTATAAGAAAGTAAAAGCCATCATCCTTGTGGCCCAGACATGCTATGTAAAGATGTTTAAAAATTTATAAAAATACAGTTATATTAAACGTTTGATAATAGAAACTGATGATAAAAGATATTTAGTAATGAAATTACGTAATAAAGAATACTGTAGTAGTATTTTTAGTACCATTTTTTTACAATATTTTGTTATAAATAATACTCACATAAATATTATATTACAATTTATTATAACACACAGGTTATGGATTCTTCCTGCAATATAGAAATAGTGATTGTGTGAATATTCCAATTGGTATTAATACCCAAAAGTATTGCTATAGAGTACTATAGACTTAATAATACCTAATATTGAGCTTTTCACTGGACATGGCTTTAGACGTTCAAGTCGAATATACTTCGTTAATAGGGGCGATGACTTAATAACAATTAAGCGCCATGAAGGTTTGCAATCTTCAATGGTGGCTGAAGCCGCTGAAGGTTACATTGATAATTCGACCAAGAAAATGATGAAGTTGCTCAAATACTGCATAGTGCATATAACTGATCTACTAAACTTACTCAGAATCCATCGACTACTAATGCAATAGGCAGTATGTATCAATCAATATGAATTAACAGGAATTCAAACGAAACAAAAGTAACCAGTACACAATTGTACTATTCTAAACGAAAAGTAAATTTCAATAATGGTAATAACGCTTTTTGGTTGGCAGGACCTTGCATAATGCGATTACGCATTTTGAATCAGCTAAAAGATTCACGTTTGGTTAATCATGTTAAGCACATAAACGTTTAAAAAAGAACAAATTATTATTATATACTACAAACTTCTAAGAATAATTCCTTGAATTTTGAAATTTCTGTAGCTGAATAGCCAGCAAAATCACTTTTACATATAAGGAATAGTATTTGATAGACTAAAACGAACATAACTTCATCATTAGCGACCATTTTAATTATTTCTTGATAATATCATTTTAATGCCACCACTTTAACTAATCTGTGAGTCCAACATTAAAATGAATTCTCTGATCCTAAAACATTACGCACGTGATACCACTGTTTTATTACAATTTTATCGTAAGTGACGATCATTATATGTATATTTGTATTTAATAAAATTATCCTTATCAAAACATGTGCTCGTTATCTGAGTAAGGTTAGCGGTCATTTAAAATCATCTCTTTCCATGACGATCATCATATATTATATATAAAATAATTAGGTACATATGTGTATATAAAAGGAATATTTAAAGATTTTATTAAATTCTTAAATAATCTTGATCCACTAATGGCAAAAAAAATAACAGTAATTTTCATAGATTCTGTTTCTGAAACATTTATGTGTAGATGGTGGTCTAAAATGTCGCAATCTAAGCATGGAAGATCATAACCAAGTACTTCTCGTTTCGTCTTTAATCTCCATTTCCGCAGGCAATGCAACGCAATGCGGTGATATGCAATTTACTATTGAGAACTGTTTTGGGCGAAAAGAAAAAAATGAGGTGCGGGCATCATACGATTTTCTTAACGTATGCATGTGCGATCCTAATTTTATTACAAAAGTTGTTCTAAATTAAGTTTTAAGTAGTTGATCCTAATTACCTTTCTACTCTTAATCAATTTCTATAGAATGCACAATTTGCAATATATTTGCCAGAAAAATGTTGTTCAGTGAGTGAGAAGTATTACTTCCGGTCCGAATTTCGGAATATCGTTAGTACAAGAGTTGCTACAAATCAAAGCTCTAAATACTTTTAGTCTCTTAATAAAATAAAATGTATAACTTGCCAGATATTTTCCAAAAACTGCTTGCATATAAAACTATAAGTGTGACTTCGGGTTCGAATTTTGAAAATATTTGTTTACAAAAGTGGTTCCAAATGAAGTTTTAAATATTTTGATATTCTTAGTAAAAGTCTGTTTTTCGTTAAGGGTGGGCTTTCCTTAAGAAAAATTCCCGAACGCGTATGTCGGGTTGCCTGAAATATATTGAATATATTTACCGAGTTTAAAATGCCTGTATCTTTTACACGATGCAGGTACCGGCCAGCAATATGAAGGGATATGCCTGGTCAACTGGAAAGCAAATAAATTTGGGATATTGGCCTCCTGCATTTATTGGATGAAAATATTGGTGCGTCTACTTTATTGGAAATTTGTTTTTGCTCTTTCTGAATATTCTCCTGGCTTGTATTTATTTAGTTTTATTAAGACTCCCGTTTTATGTAATTTGTAATTATTTTAATGATATTTGCCGAAATTAATTAGATATTAAGTTATATTCTGCAATAAATATATAACTTTATTATAGTTATTTCTCACCATGATTTGTATTTACATTACATGTTGAGGCTTTGTAATAATATGAGTAATGTTTTAGAGAAAACTAAAATCTGATAAAAAAAACAGTGCCGGTACTTCCTACAAAATCTAAAAATTTATAAGTAGCACATGTTTATATTATTGAAAATTATATTCTTTACAGTCGACACTGGTATTGTTAGTTAGCGAAATCAAATTATAAAAATTTCACCGTGGGTAAGATACGAACTTTGCAGACTCCGAACTAATCAATTATAAGAAGTCAATGTTAATACCACAACTTACAATCGATTGTTATTGATATTATTATTTTTTTTATTTATACCTTACATTCCTTAATTTTTTTTCAGTAAAGCTTCGATATTTTTTTTTAAATAACGGTATATGTCAGACAAAACGTCAAACGCACTCCTTACCGCACCACCTTAGAGGTAGAGTGCAAAGTGCGTTTTTCTTCTCATGGTATTCCCAGTAGGCCTAATTCATGTTTTTGACAAAAGAAAATGTTTACAAAAGTATAGACAGTGTAGAAAATAAACAAGTATGGCCAAGTAGCGTTTTGTCTAAACGTGTCACAATCAGTAGGTATACATACTAATTCTCCAATTTGCGTCTCTAATTTCTCGATTTCGCAAAATACGAGGATCATGTAATAAAGCGAGAAAATAAAATTACTCTAACTTAATTACCATTTCTGGCCAGAGTTCTTTATCTATGTGTATTGTCTCATACCAAGTATCCTTCGGAATCCAGACTATGAAGGAACATACATCTTTCTGAGCTATGTTTAACTGTCCCTATATTTGGTACATGTAATGGTGCCTAGATTTTAAATGTAATTCGCTGTTCCAAAATTTCTAAAAATATAATTATTTTTTTTCCGTAGCTTCAAATGGAGTCGCTTCGCGAGCCTTGAATGTACACTTTACTTCAACAACCGCGTTTTGATTAGAAATTATTCCGTCCGAAGATGCGGCTAAAAATCTATATACAGGATGAATAAAAAGACCACAAGACTCGACTTTTAGATCTGCCAAACATTCAAAAGCTTTTACAGCTTGCTCTTCTTTTTCATTACCGTGCAGTGACGCATTCGTTCCTATAAATTCCTGGTATAATAAAGCCTTCACAGTATTGGCCGTAAATGTGGTTCTCCTCAATTTCATTATCTTGCTAAAATTTGATGCTGTTAATCTTTTTACTCGCATTTCTGTCCATAAAGTATTAGCATTTTGTCCTTTTGTAAAATTTTGAATTTCATCCGGATTTTCGCTTGCTAAATTCTTCAAAAATGTATCTTTGTTTTCTCGTACTTTTCATTATTTATATCTTCAATAAAATTTGCATTTGCCTCCGTTTCATAGTCGCGATCGTCCGTAGTTTTTGAATGTGTTTTTTGTTTCCTATAAAAATGTTTCTTCTCATACCGTTTTTTTTCAGACACTGTCGTATACATCCATATTTGGTCTGGAGCTTTGAGTGATATTTGCCCTTACAATTAAATGAAACTGCTGCCGCTTTGCAACGTGCACTATAAGAATGACGTTGAATATAATACAATCCTTTACCTCCTACAAATTTTGCAATGACTGAATTAAGAGATTCTACAATGTTGGCATCTACGTTTCCTATTAAAGATCTACTATTAGGTTGAGCCGACTTAAAGCGTTAATAAAGTTATCATACATACTAAAATTCTGAAATTTTTCAAACATATTGATCTCGCCTTCTTTAGATCCTTGACAAAAGTAAGAAGCACAATCCGAGTGTTCACCAAAAATATGTCTTGATCCATTTATAATGTCGCGCTGCAGTTTCACTATCTGGTTTGTTATTGTTAAGTTCGAACTTTTGTAATGTTCAATGTATGATTTCGGCACTCAATTTTTTCAATAATTTTTTGGGGACCGTAAGGAGCTGTCTCACGTAGTTTTCTAAGAACGCTGCTATCACCGTCCCCTATTAATCTACCATAAATTACACGTGCATTTCACCAGAATATCGAAAACCTTCCGGAATAATTGTCGACTCCATGGATGTTGACGACGAAGACCAATTTTTGTAGCAAACGTGATCTTTAGATTCATCAAATTTTGCACAAATTAAACAAAATTTGTTTTTACGCCTACATACATTTTTTTCGTTTGCCATCCAACAACTGCTGCCACTCCTGATAAACTGCTGTAATTAGACTGATGCGCTCGTTTAGCCCATGCTCTTTTACTTACTCACATATACAAAAAAAATCTAAAAACTGTCCTGTGGTCAAAATACAAAGTATAAATAAAACAAAAACATGAAGGCACAACAAATTCAGATATTTAAATAAATGCTTTTACCATCTAGAAAACTGAAATTTGTGTAACTTGCTGCCTAAAACCAATGCAACATAGTTTGAAGAGTCCGGCAAATCTCTAAGTTCGTATCTTACAATGACATGAAGTTGTTTTTGTCAGATTTTAGTTTTCTACAAACATTGTTCATATTATCAAAAAGCTTCAACATGTAAGTTTAAAAATAACAATAAGTCGTGCAACTTCATAATTTATACTAATAATAATAATGTATATTTATTGCCGAAGAAAACTGCATTTCTAAAATTCCATAAAGCCGAAACCTTGACCTTGAAAAATAAAATACATTTTGAAAGCGAGAAGAATATTAAGGAACAGAAAAAGAGTCTAATAAAGTAGACGCATCAATGTTAACACGTAATCAATCATAAATGAACACCGACAAATATCTGAAATATATTAAAATTTGGTTGTATATACCAACCGCACTATTTTCTTTTAAAAATATGTTTAATGTATGAAAAAATGAATACAACTTTATTTGGTGATAAAATTTAGTTCGAATCTTACCTGTGACAAAATGTTTTATAATTTAATTTCGCTAATCAGGTCTATCATGCCAATTGCGAAGAATATAATATTCAACAATCCAAAACATCTGCTTATTATAATATATATATATATATATATATATATATATATATATATATATATATATAATAAGTAAAATATCACCGCCAGAAATTACGTAACAAGTTAAATTTCATAATAATAACATATATTTATTCCAGACGAAGAATTAATATCTAATAGTTGATCAGGTATACCTTCCATATCGCTGGCCTTAGACATTTGAATGGTGTGTTGCCTATCTGCCATTTATCAGTGCGAAATTTGCGAATATTCTCCTTGGTTTGAAAATAATTTTTTGTAGACCAGGGTTATTTTGAAAGTAAAGTAAATACATTGTCGTGTTCAGAATAAAAATATCTACGCGTCCACGATTCAAAAAAGTACTTTTTAAGCACAGTAAGCTTTATATCGCTATAATACGAAAAAAATTCAAAGTGCTGTATTTTAACTATTTTTTAATATAATTGAAAATTTTAATCGAGAGTCGCCAGAACAAATATTGGTTATTTCGTTCATGTAGCGGCAACTTTTTCAAGTGCTTTGGTTTTTGCGATTTTTTGCGTTGAAATTGACCATTTTGTGGCATACGCCGATCAAATAACCCCCCCCCCTTAAGAGTAAAACACGTACTCTAAAAAACATTTCGGGTAACATTTTTCTAAAACTCACTTTTTACTACTTTTCAATTCTTTAGATATTTGTCTTCATTAGATATTTCACTAACTTACTAGTTGAAAATATGTTAGCAAAATTTGATATTTTCTCTGAAACATACTACTACTTCCGGTCGACCAATTTCACTAAAAATGTAATCAAATCTCTCGTGCAAAATTATATTCCTAAATACAATGTTTTGTAATGATATCTTTTACCGCTTGGCCGCTATCGTGGACACACACACGAACAATAAGAAAGAGCATTTATTGATTATATCAACAAATATTAAGGGAAAAAATTACAGAAGTTTTCTAACATTCCTACACATTCCATGTAGATATTCTTCGAAACTAGTCATCGAAATGGGATTTATTCTGAAAATCCATCCTCCTTTCCAGCTTGTTCTTCACGGGAGGAACAGCACAAAGAAGACGCATGGTGCGATTGGAACTGACCTACTTTGCGACCCTCGAAATATCCAGAAACAAATACAGAGAAACTCAGAAGCACCCATCTAGAAAAAACACCGACTGTACCTTATTACAAGCACAAGTGTGTGGTATATATAGGTTAATGCTTTTATAATGTACCCTATCCGATTAGGACAGTTGAAACCACTATCGCGTTCTACTAGCCCTAGCTTACATATGTGGACTGCGTGAAAATGTTCACAGTGACAATGACAAGTGGTGGAGATAATTATTTCTTTGCTCACATTACAGCTTGTTGAATAACTTACAACAGCTCAATACCTTTGGCACATAAAAGTCTCGAAAACACACTCATATGACAACATAATTTTGATTTTATCTATTTTTAAAATTCTTTATGGCATTGACTTGTTATTAAGTGAATATCTTAAGAAAAAGAATTATTTATATTTATTAATAAATTATAATTGATACATTTCAAATTGGACTATAGTTGGAGATGAGGATTTATGACAAGCTCACTGAATAAATCCAATAGTTATAAAATAAATAGTTTACAAATTGAGGGTGGTTGGATATACTTTTTACTTTTAGACTCATGGAAAGCAACAATAATGATGTATTTGATTTTCAAAAAGACGATTGACTAGAGATAAAGATATTAAGTAATACTGTTACAATCATTCCAAAAAACGTTGAAGTATGAGCAGTGCCGTTCCTGGATCTTCTACCGCCCCGTGCAAAAAATGAATTGCCGCCCTACCTTTGAATCAAATTTTAAACTAAAAATATTCGTTAAATAACGTCATATATCGGCACCGACACCCGTCAGCTTATGACATTTGTTAAGAAATCTAAGGAAACAGAATAAGAGAAACAAATACATTTTTTTATTTAAATTTATATTTATTTACACAAAAACCCATTCAAAATAAATGCACAATTAAAAAAAAACAAAAATTTAAAATTTTGCCATCTGCCAACATAGGTTATAATATAATATACATACGTAGAACCAAAGACTATTATGTAGAACGTAGAAATGTATTAAAAATAAAACTAAAACATAATTCTTCGAGCTTTTTTAGATGCAAAATCCTCTATTATATTTGATATGTCGATAATTGATTGAAGACGAAGATACGTGTTGAAACTCCATAATTTACAAGTAAAAATTGAAATAAATTCAAATTGAGTTCAAAACAGATTTATTCAATTCACTACAATTGTTTCACCCTACTAGGGCTTCATCAGGTGATGAATATTATAATCAATTATATAATATTCATCAATTATATAATATTCATCACCTGATGAAGCCCTAGTAGGGTAAAACAATTGTAGTGAACTGAATAAATCTGTTTTGAACTCAATTTGAATTTATTTCAATTTTTACTTGATATGTCGATGTTTTGACAAATATCTTTTTCAATTGAAATAGTGGCAAGATTCGTCAATCACAATTCAGCGAAAGTTTTTACACTTTTACTGTGAGGTAAAATAAAAAAATTATTACGAAAATATAAGTAATATATATTTATAAATTTTATGCTGAGGCATTAAATTTCCCAAACAGTTAAATATACGAAAAATATTTAAAAATTCCATATAATAACAAGGCATCGGTATTCCCTAGTACATACATACCTCATACAAAATAAAATGCACAAAACACAATACCTACTATATAGCAATACAATAAGTACAATCACTATACAAAATACTTAATACTAAAACAATAAAATAATGAGTATTACAAAATGCACCTGCTAAACAATTACATTTCGTCTCAAACGATCTCGCTTCACGCGTTGTAACCTGCATCCAAACCTATATTTATCTATGCAAGATAATCCAGTATTTTCTAGTCTCGCAAAAAATTTTCCCGAATAATTAAATAGCGCCAAGGGGCGAGGTGCGAGGTTGCCAGGTCTTAATGTATTTCTTTAAAATTCCTATACGCATTTTAAATTTTTTTTTTATATGATAATTTATAAAGTCTTTAGTGAACGAAATGCCGCCCCTCAATTCCCGCCGCCCCGTGCAATTGCACGTGCTGCACCCCCGCCAGGAACGGCGCTGAGTATGAGTGTGATTAGTCGTTCTGGCTATTAAATTTACTTTCATGAACCACCTTGTTGGAATGGTAATAGTCATAGGTACGTGTTTGAAAAAATGGTATGTATTAGTACTATCGAATAATTGATAACATACATATATTGTTTATTATCAAAATTGAATACAATAATACTGTGGCAGCAATAAAACATGCAATGGAACAATAAAACTATTTTATCTCATAAATGCAGAAATTGAATTTTCTACATTACAATTTCAAAATAACTGAATATTTCATTATTAGTAAATCAGTGATAAAAATGTATGTTTAATAAGTGATAAGAATATTTTAACATACCATGCTGTGTGTATGCTACAATATAATTATAAATGTAATGTCGATATTTTATCATTTTAATAAGAATATATATTTTATGAGTAATCAGCAGCATTGTGCTATAATTTAAAATACAATAAATAGCATTTGATGAATTTACAAGAATAACTTATAATCGTTAATTTTATATTATTTTATGGAGAGTGTGCTAACGGTTTTTCTTTTATATATTTTACCTATGTTAGAGGACCCACTTCTCAGAAATTTTCGAAAAAATATCCTATATACATTTCTTTTACTTTAGCTTATTGTAATAAAATTTCCTCATAGTCGCCTTATCTAAAAGGTAATTTAACAACTGTGTACACATTATATGAAAGCTATATTTAAGTAAAACTTCTCAATTGTATAACAAACAGTACAATCACCTAAAACTTCACTTGTAGATTGTAGAAATAGAATTTTTAGAAACGCAAAATCAATTAACTGCCAAAAAACAAAATTTTAATAACTCTTTTTAACGAATAAAAAGGAATAACTACACCATCTGCGCACAGATGGAGCCGGGTAAGCTAGTTATTTTATTATTAATATAAGCAATACGTACTATTAAAGTATTGCAAAATACTAACAATTATTGAATAATATTCTAACATTAATAAGACACCAAACATTAAATTATTAACGAAGTCTTACAATAATAGCCTAAGTTAGGCAACCAACTATACAGCGTGGCCCGTAAGAAACTACAGAATTTATATGAATAAAAATTAGAGGCGGGTCAATCCAATTCAAATCGCCCAAGCAATGTTGCTCAACATTTTTTATTTTCTAGAATTTTGTATCATGAGTATAGGTAGACAGTGACAAAACACTGTTTGAAAAAAAATTATAAGCCATATCTTTTTTGGCAGCTATTTTTAAAATGGCGGTTGGGCAAATTTTTAAGAAAACGTGGTTTGCGGAAAGTTCAATTTCCAAGCTATTTTAAAAGATATCAGAATAATTCAAGAAGCAGTGTGTTCAGCATGAAATGAACTTCACGCATAATTTCTTTTTATTTTTCTATCGTGCAAGAAAGTCTGTCAAACTCTGTCCATAAAACTCCGAAAAAAATTATCAATCGTTACTTTTTAAGACCGTAATTTTTTATGAAAGACGAGAGATTCACTAATAATCAATCTGTTACTGATGTGTTGAATGAGTACATAACTACCTGCAGTATAAGTTTTAGTCCTGAGAATGCATTCCTTTTTTTTCTAGAGCTTTTCAAAAATGGCCGAAAATCTTCTAACATCAATTTTCTCAGGTCAATATCTAAAAAGGGACTGAATGAAAACAAGTGAACATTTTACAGAATGTTCTTTAAGGCTCGATTACATTTAGCGAGTTTAGTAGCCCGGCTTTCAACTTTACTCGCAGGTAGTTTACAATCTGCTAGTTAGCTAGTGAACATGTTTACACTGGGCGAGTTTACTAGCAGCTAGTAAATTTGCCGGCTAGTGGCTAGTAAACTCGCTCAATGTAATCGAGCCTTTAACACAATATCTCACAAAGAAATTATGACCGAGACTCAACTACATTTACAGTAATAGAGCAGTGAATTTCAGTAAAAACGCTACCCTTCCACACGTTCGTGCAGTGCCAAGTTTGCAAACAAGGCTTGGAATTATTACAATAGTTATTGGTCGAATGATGTTTAAATCATTACAAACAATAAATGATCAAATATTTCTACGTTTAAATAACAATATGCAGTGGTAACAATAGGTAAAGAGTTGTAATTCTTAAACTGAACTTATACCGATACATTTGTTGTACTCAACTTACGTACAGTAAACGCACAATAGTGTTTCTCTGTGTATTTAGATTTAAAACATTAGTTGTAACTACTTGCCAGCTGCAATTTTCATTAGAGAGTTAAACAAACCCGATAGACATGAACTCTTCCATCTGTAACTGTCTGTACAGCCTTCAACTTTTTTCTTCTTACATGTCTCTGCACGTGCTGACATGAACCCCCCCCCTTATTCATTGCTTGGACATAGATTAGGCTCAGTAGGTGATAGTTATATGATTAGTGAACATCTCCTGTCAGTGTAGTTTTAAATTTGGATTTCCATTGCTATATAGTGAAATACCATAATTAATAAAATTAAGTGTATATTACTTTTCAAGAATAACAGATCGTTCAAGTATTAAGAATGAGTTATTTTGTGGGCGAACAGTGCGATAAACAACACTACAAAAAAGAAGTGCCTCAAGAATTAATAAAGGTGAGTGACTTGCCAGCTGAAGAACAATATTTGCTGAAATTTAGAATTTCGGAAGAAATTACTAATATTTGCCATTACCACAACAAAGATAAATATTTAGACAAATACAACCACATTTTTGGGAAAAATGTTGTGACCCATTTGGTACTCACAAAAAACCAGTTAAAAAAGGTTTGCGTAAAATACTAATTGAACACCTTTCCAAGGGTGAAAATGTGGATATTAACCTTATTCCTGGACAAGCTCTATGTCCAACTTGTGCGTCAAGAATATTTGTAAGAAAACCAGTTCAAGAAGCGGCAAATAGTGTTGAAAATGACCCTGAATTTCTTCCTGGGCCTTGAGATAGTTGCATCAAGTAGAATCAATTTGTGAAACTTTACAATCATCTCCTTTGTGTAAAATAACAAAGCTTAACACACAACAGCGACTGTCAGCTTTACAAAGAAAATCTGATAAAATTACAAGCACAGTCAAGGGAAAATTGGAAGAATCTTTCCATAATGACTTAGAAACTGAAATTGAAAATAGTAGAGAAAATATACAAAGTGAGTATGATATACGTATTACCGAACTGAAAGAAAAATTCAAAGTTTCTAGTAAAGACGACAAAATTTAAATAATTAGCCTCTTGCCAAGATATGGTCAAAGAAAAAAATAATCGAGGAATTTGGTGCATCTGAATACATGATGAAATTAACTAGGCAGTTAGTAAAGGATATCTTACCACATCTTTCAAACCGACAAAGTAACAAAATTAGTGAAGTTGTTATTAATTGTGTTAAAGAATTTTACGAGGATGATGAAAATAGTCGCTTATGTCCTGGTAAAAAGGAGCGTGTTTCAACTGCGATTAACAATGTTAAGGTGCAGAACCAGAAAAGGTTAAATCTTCTCTCGCTCAATGAGCTCTACAGCCCCTATAAACAGAAATACCCAGATTACAAAATTGGCCGCTCTATGTTTTGCGCTCTACGACCAAATTGGTGCGTTCTTCCGGGTTCATCAGGAACTCATAGCGTATGCGTTTGCAAACATCATCAAAACACAAAACTTATGATAGAAGGAGCAAAGCTTAATGCAAATTATAGACTTAATAGCTTTCATGGTATGTGATATTGATAATGAAAAATGTATGCTAGACACCTGTGCAGAATGTCCTGGACCAGATAACCTACTTGATGTGTTAAAAAGTGAACTTGACATCTTGCCTGATGAAGTAATTTTCAAACAGGGGGTACAAGCTGATAGAGCTGAGCTCATTAGACAGGTAATGCCCAGTGAGGAATTTTTACATTCTCTTGTTGATAAGCTTGTGCTTTTGAAATCCCATCACTTTATCTCAAAAGCTCAAGCTCAATATTTCAAGGAAACGAAAGAAAACCTGAAAGAAACCCACTGTTTAGTGATTGGTGATTTTGCAGAAAACTATACATGTATGGTACAGGATGAAATTCAAAGTTTTCACTGGACTAATACACAAGCGACACTGCATCCGTTTGTCATTTACTTTAAAAAAGAAGACAAAGTATGTTGCAAATCTATTTGTGTAATTAGACACAATACCACGACTGTGTACACATTTCAACATCACCTCATTAGGGAAATTAAGTATATCATACCTAATGTTGAAAAGGTCATTTACTTTAGCGATGGCGCAAGCAACCAATACAAAAATAAGAAAAACCTCATTAATGTTTGCCAACACGAAAATGATTTTGGTTTACTGGCAGAGTGGAATTTCTTTGCCTCACACACGGAAAGAATTCTTGTGATGGGATAGGCGGAACAACAAAACGAGAAGTTACACGAGCTTTCCTTCAAAGACCTTATACAGAACAGATCCTCACTCCACAAGATATGTTCAAATACTGTCGAAAGAATATTAATGGAGTTAAATATGTATATATTTGTTTCTTCAGCTGAAATTGAACAAATGGAAACAAAACTGACTGAGAGATTTCAATGTTGTTTACCAGTGAAACGAACAAGAAGCTTTCACAGATATGTCCCCATAAGTGACAATCAAATAAAATGTTTTGTTACTTCCAAAGGCTCAAACTTTAAGGATCATCAAACTTCAATACTTTTTACAAACGTATCATCTTTTAAAAATAATGATTTTGTGTTTGTATATATGATGAGAAGTGGTGGCTTGGAAAAATTGCAGACAAAAGTGAAGATAACAATGATGTTTTGGTGCATTTCTTTCACCCTTCTGGACCAAAAACTGCATTTCAACTTTCCAAAAATGATACTGCTTGGGTGCCTGCCAAGAAAATAGTACGAAAAGTGACTCCATTGGAACTCAAAACGGTGTCTGGTAGAACACACAACATAACTGATAAACTATGCAATGAAATATCGTGTTTGTTTAACTCTCTAATGAAAATTGCAGCTGGCAAGTGTAGTAAAATAAATGTATAATAAGTCCAATTTAAGAATTAGAATTCTTACTTATTGTTATCATTGCATATTGTTATTTAAACGTAGAAATATTTGATCATTTATTGTTTGTAATGATTTAAACATCATTCAACCAATAACAATTGTAATAATTCCAAGCCTTGTTTGTAAACTTGGCACTGCACGAGCTCTATAAACTGTAAATGTAGTTGAGTCTCAGTCATAATTTCTTTGTGAGATATTCCTATCCTATGTGTATAAAGAATATTCTGTAAAATTTTCTCTTGTTTTGATTCAGTCGCTTTTTAGATATTGACCTGAGAAAATTGATGTTAAAAGATTTTCGGCCATTTTTGAAAAGCTCTAGAAGAAAAAGGAATGCATTCTCAGCACTAAAACTTATACTGCAGGTAGTTATGTAAGCATTCAACACAGCAGTAACAGATTATTAGTGAATCTCTCTTCTTTCATAAAAATTTACGGTCTTAAAAAGTAACGATTGATATTTTTTTTCAGAGTTTTATAGACACAGTTTGACAGACTTTCTTGCACGATAGAAAAATGAAAAAAAATATTCGTGAAGTTCATTTCATGCTGAACACACTGGTTCTTGAATTATTCTGATATCTTTTAAAATAGCTTGGAAATTGAACTTTCCGCAAACCACGTTTTCTTAAAAATTTGCCCAACCGTCATTTTAAAAATTGCTGCCAGAAAAAAACTATCGCCTATAAAAAATTTTCAAACAGTGTTTTGTGATTGTCTACCTATAGGTAGGCTTGCCAGACGTTCCGGTTTGACCGGGACAGTCCCGGTTTTCAGACAAAATCCCGGTGTCCCGGCCGGTTTACTTCACGCCCCGGTAAAAATTAAAATTCGATTTTATAGATGACCAAAAAAGTATAAAAATAATTAACTGTAAAGGTTATTAGATTTTTACAGATTTTTGAATGTCTGAAAGCGTTTTTTTAGTCCAAGAAATGTGCCCATCAACAATAAAAAAAACTTGTTTATTGATTTAACGGGCGAGCTCTACTTGTGGTTTGTTCACGGATAACTTGCACTGTTTAACAAGGCCATCCTGGTAATGGAAAAATATAACACTACAGCTTTTGAGGTTGGTGAAGCTCATAAAGCTGTCAAAAGAAATCTGACAGAAAGAAAGGCTTCAAACTTTATCGCTATGGGCGCAAAGAACTTCTATAGGAATCTAGATGAGCAAGTCCGTACCAATGTGAAAGCAGAATTTGATGGCATTTATGAAAGACGCATTGCATGCTTGGACTTCTGGGAGGATGGTTTTGGAAACGGTGAACAGTTTTCATGGGTCAATCTGACCAAAACAAATGCTATTGATTGGGAAAACGCCGAAATTTCTGCTGAAATTATTAATAGCAGTCTTCTTGATGTACCCAATATAAAAGTAAGCAATGATCAGCTGTTTGACGAAGTTGTGCTTGCTAAGGAGTTTTGCAGTCAAATTGGGAACAGTGGAAGCAAGAAGAGATTACCAGAGATGTGATTATTTCAAGTGACGAAAAATGGCTCAGGCTGTTTGGTCACTTCTAGGAGAATCACATAGCAACCCCCAATCTGATCAAGATGGTTGGGTATGCCTTCTGCTTACCTGGGACATCGGCACCATGCAGTTGAGAGTATTGTCTTTGATAAACAACGCATGGACTGATGATAGGGGTTTGATGAAGGAATCTACGGTTAAAGGCTTGATGACATGTAAAATTAATATCGGATTAGCTTGTGAATATTTTTACAAGATTAAAACCAAACCATTAAGTAAATAAATAAATAAATAAATATTAACAAATATTTAAATTTATATGCTTGTCATTTATTATTTGCCTCATAGCATTAAGAATAAACTACCCTCTAAAACACTCTAAAAAACCGCCAAGGGTGTGTACCCTTGAATACCCACGACGCTGGGGGGCATTCCGGTGTCCCGGTTGAACATTTCAGAAATCTGGCAAGCCTACCTATAGGGAACTCATAATAAAAAAATCAGGAAAATAAAAAATGTCGAGCAACAAATTTTATTTATATTGGGTGATTTCAAATGGATTCATGCTGTTCGTTGGTAAGCGAGTCATTTGAGAACGGCTGGACCGATCTGACTATTCTTTTTAAATATGTTCGTAATAGTTCGAATAAAGTTTTTAGGGAAAATTGGTAAATTCGGGAAAAACTGAAAGTGCTTTTTTCTATAGATTTTTGTATGAACTCAAGACCATAGCTCACAATTCGAAAGATGGATATGCGTAATTCTTTTTTTGCTTTGTTCATTATGATCCTTAAAAATGGTGTAAGGAAAAATAATCAAGGCTAGGATACAATAGATAGGTGGCGCTGTAGTCATGCTAAAAAAAATCTGAACCCGATAAGTGGCGCCATCTACCGGAAAAGGCAGAACAACGTCGGCCGGGCCAACTAGTTTGTAATAAAAATGAAATGGAAACCGTTAGATCGTTATAAGCAGTAGTATGAACTACTTAATGTTGCTGATTTACATCTAAATAATGTATCTATATTCAATAAGAGTAAATAAAATACTAATTTAGTAGTAGTGAGTCAAGACTTTTGCCTTTATACTTTAATTGACACCAACTCTCTATGTCCTAGGTGCAGGACATGTGTTTTTTGATAGTTTACAATCAACTTTATCGTTTATAAATATTACCTTTTTATACTGATGATGCTAAGGGTTAAGATATAACTTCCAATTTATAATTTTGTCTCTTCGAATTAAAGATTCCATTTTAAGTGCTTTTTTTTTCATTTTCCCCAGGCCTGTCTGACTAACGTCTCCAATTTGCACCACAGCCAATAAGGCTTATTGTGCTCAACCTGTGTTATCTATGTTATCCACTCCAGCAATGTTGTGTCCTGTACAAGTATGTACAGGTCCTTTACTGGGTCTCTTGAGTATTTCAATCATTTTAAGCGTTAGGAAACAACTTATTCAATTTTTGCAAACGAGTTAATAATTTTTTCTCAAATACAAATCTACTATTTTCTTTTTCTTAATTACTGCCTTATTATTACGGGAGGTGGTGGTCCGCTTAATGGAGAAGCCATAGGGAGATGGACCAGAAAGGATATTTTGGAATATCATTTCAATTTTAAGGTCTAGTTTTCAAATTATTCCTAACACATCTAAGACACCTCGCGTTTTAAACGCAGCATGCTTAAATATACTATGTGATACTTTTCGGAAAATTAGTTTTGCACGCATGATACGTTTTTTTTTTGTATTTCAATTCAGATATAAAAATAAGTAAAATATTTGTGAAACAATGATTAATGAATGACATTTGAAATTTCACGCAAAAGAAATTTTCCGATTGGGAATAAAAAGTGGTAGCAGCAGCCTCATCAGTTCCTTGGGATTCTGCAATAAACAAGTTGACTTCAACACCAACAGAAACGTAATGAAAAGTTACACAGCATATACTCTAATTAATTATATATAATTATTTATGCAAAAATTGTATTACTAATCATTACGGTAGCCGAAAATTTTGTTTTTGTTTTTCAGTTTGGCCATCCCGTAAATTGGTAACATGTATCCATACCAGTAACATTGTAAAATTTCAGTTGGCTAGCTTTAGCGAAAGAAGGTGCTGCTTTTGAAGTTTTTGTGAAAAATCCTTGATATTGATTTTTTGTTTTTGGTACAGGTCAGTTTGAAATGAATTCACCCAACTGAAAAAAGACTGCGTTGAAAACCTCATTTTTGCATAAGGAATTTGCGTGTGGTTAACGACACTGCGGAGAGGGGTGTTCAATTATTTGCAGATTACAATACGATACTCACTAAGAATGAGGAAGAAAAACAATTTTTAGTTCATGTCGTTGCTGACACATCCAAAAAAGTGCTAACAAACCTAATTTTAGGTTGGAAAAAAACTGTAATTTATATTGCTTTGTTTATAATATTTTGTGTGTGTTTAAATACAAGTTTTGAATTAAAAAAACTTACTTTTAATACATAGTTTACGTTTTTTACTTAATATACTGACTTGTTATTTTTTAGAATTGTTTCATAAAATTCAGATATTTCAAAGGCGATGAGCACCCCCCTTGTATATAAACTAAAATTTTGAACACGTAATAGGAATGGTAGGTATAAAGAAAACAAGAGGGTGGCGTGGCTTCTACTTTAAAATTGTTTTTTCGCCATATAAGCATGGACCCACTATCATACAATAAAATTTTGATAAGAAATTTTACAATATTCAGAAATGTTCGAAGTAATAGTAATTTTTCTGAAGAATAAAATTTTAATATTTTACATCAAATGTAAAGCAAAATTATAGAGCCTGTATAAAAATTACTCGCTACTGATCAATGATAATTACAATAAATATATCAAAGTCCTTTGTCAATGTTCTTGGAGAAAGAATTTAACCGAGAAGATATTTCTATAAAACAAAAACAAAATAGAGTCATCGTAAGTGTTCTGTATGTTATACTCAATTTTTTGGTACGTAAGTAATTTCATCGGCACCAATAATAAAAGTTGTATCTAGTTTAGTTACAGAGTTGCAGGTGTTGTGATAAGTGTGATAACTTTTGGTAAAACAAAGCAAACAATCTCACTTATAAAAACTCACTTGTCTACACGTGTTTGGGTGCCTAATTTTCTATAAAAAAGTTATTCTAAATTAAGGTCCAAATTCTTTTATACTCTTAATAAACCTCTACAGAATGCATAATTTGCGAAATATTTGTACTGAACATTGATTATCGAAAGGCTATACAAAATTTTGATTTTTTTTTATAAAAAAGTAGTTTCGAATTGAATTCTACATAATTACATACTCTTCCTACATCTGTGTGAATTGTATAATTTGCCAGATATTCGAAAAAACTACTTCTCCATAGGAATGAAAATATAAAGAAAACTTTTTTTTGCAATGTTACTTTCGTTTCACTTCTTTGTGCCACTGATTCTATCCATAAATATAAATTTAACAGTTCGGCCGTTATCGTAGTCACACACACACACACACACAAAGCCTTTTCTTTTATTATCACGGGACTTTAAAATGCGAATATTTGCACAAATCTCGACGTCGAACATGTTTATCACAATACTCTTATATTATTATGTACTATGTATATTAAGGGGATATTAAAGCTGTCGAGAAAGCAAGGTATAGAATTTATCAGTTTTTTTTACTATTGTTCAAGATAGAAATGTGAAATTTTTTGTACAACTTCAATATAGATATGAGTACACGGAAAGGTTGTCAGATTATGTAATTTTTTGCCACAACCATCTATTTTTTTTTATTCCAAATTAGAGTAAAATGTACGTGTGAGTCTCGGCCAAAATCTGAAATAATTAAATGAAATTGATCAAAACGGATGTAATTCCCGTGTAGACCAATGTTTTCTTGTGAGATATAGCTTTTTGAATTGCGGAAAAAAGTTTAATTTGAGTAATTAAATTAAGAAATTCCGCAATGGTGCGGTACTGAATTATTTGTATTTTAACAGCGCCTCAGCTCCTACCTACTTCTTGGCCCCGCCTATGGGACTCTCCGAACTGTTTGCGGTAGTCTGCAGTATTTTATTTCACTTATTTTCTTCTCACTCCAATTTTCGCAAATTCGACTTTAATATCCCCTTAATGTAAAGAGACATACTGTTGCATAATATTATAGATACCCTTTTCGTTTCAAATAGGTGGAAACTGATTTGCTTTGACAAAAAGCTAATTTCAAAGGCAACAAGATAATATATTTAAAATCCTTTCAAGTGTGTATAGTCGTCTGCTCTTGTTTACCAGATGCAATGACGCCCATATAATTAGAAATATGCAATCGCAATTGACTGATAAAATTCTATTCTATTTTTCGCGCTTTGACAGCACTATATTAATTAAAACCACAAAACTGACAAAATTATATCAAAAAGAGACAATAGCTCAGTAATAGTCACTTTTAAAGTATTAACGTTTTACATGTTTTTGACGTAAAATTTAATAAGAAATTCAAAAATGAAATAATATACAGGCTGTTCCATTTGAAGAAATTGACTTTTTTGCAAAAACTAACAAAAGCATATCAAAAACGACAGTAGCTCAGTAATAGTCACTTTTAAAGTAGTTAACGTTTTACAGGTTTCTGATATGTAATTTAATAAAGAATTCAAAAATGAACAGATATATAGGTGTTCCATTTAAAAAAAATGATTTTTATACAAAAACGTGCATGTAATTTTAATCCAGTTTCCTGCACATGTAGTTAGTAACTGTAAAAAAATAAAACATGCTTCTCTTAGGATCTGTTATTGTAAACAATACTGCAAAAAATTGTGTCCATCTAATACGTCGTCTTCGAGAAATATAATTTTATACAAATATTGAATTTTTCAGAAAAATGGGAATAAGTCAAAAACTTTAGATTTTAGGCCTATACTATCTTATTACTTTTTGACTAAAAATTATACGGGGAATACAAAAATGCAATAATATATAGGGTGTTCCATTTAAAAAACTATAACTATGGTTAGCCACCAAGTTATGGAACACTCCGTATAATACAAAATATTTTTAAAATGTGCTCCTAATGAACAGCTATCACAAGGAAAAAACCGCTTCGAAATATCTTTACTCATAAAGGCATAATCGGCCTTACCCGCTCAGATGACTCACCCTATATATACAGGTAGTTCACCGGGAACTGAATCTATCGATTGCGGAAAAACTGTAGCTAGGGATGATATGAAATTTTGACACTATACTAAAGTCGATGGGGGCCATTCGCCTAAAATATTTTCAAGATGGCGGCACTTCGAGCTATGCCGGAAGTAGGCACCAACTTCTTAATTTTAATAAATAATACCTTGTATATTGTCAGGTTTTTAGATTCTACGTGATATTCTATATATATTTCATGTATAATGTCATATATCTAAGTGTAACCCTTTTTGACTTATTGAAATTCTTATGTTAAATTAGACGTTTGCAGACACAAAATCACTTTCTCCATATAAAGATGAATTTATTATTTAATTTGAAGTAAATTCTATCAAATAGATGGTCTAATTAAATACTATTTGTATAAAATTGTTACAATTATTAATAGAGTGTGCGAATTATACGCCTGAAAACGAATTTGGAAAAATTGCCAAATGACAATTTTTTTAAATGGGAAGCGGCAACTTTTATAATTTTATCTTCTTATTCTGCAATAAAAATAAGAATCACCTTGTATAAATATGTCTATTATAAAAATTGGTAGTTTTCGAAATATTAGCAAGTTAGTGTTTTTATCTTCTACAATACATACTGTTTGCATTAGTTCTTTTTCCATTAGTTAGCCATGACAGTGTTTACAAAATTATAAATCGTCATTTGTTGAAGAAAAGTCATTTACCTTATTATAATTTCAATAAGTCATGCCGGAGCGCTTAAATTATACAAACAATGATTATTTAAATTTATTTATTATTTATGGGGAATGTAATAAAGTTATGTCAAGAACATGTGATACATTTGCATTACATTATTATCGTAATTAATTTATTTCCCTGAATCTTTGCCCTCACGGATCCAAAGTTTCTGAAGTTTCCTGTAATTCGTTTAACGGTATTGGTAGATGGTTTCCGTTTTGCAGATATCGACTTGCAAATATATCACAAGTTATTGACATAACTTTATTACATTACCCATAAATTATAATTAAATTTAAATAATCATCGTTTGTATAATTTAAGCGCCCCGGCATAACTTTTCTTTAACAAATGACAATTTATAATTTTGTAAACACTGTCATGGCTAACTATTGAAAAAAGAACTAATGCAACCAGTATGTATTGTAGAAGATAAAAACACTAGCTTGCCAATATTTCGAAAACTACTAATTTTTATAGACATATTTATACAAAGTGATCCTTATTTTTAATGCAAAGTAAGATAAAATTATAAAAGTTGCCGCTTCCCATTTAAAAAAATTGTCTTTTGGAAATTTTTCCAAATTCGTTTTCAGGCATGTAATTCGTACACTCTGTATTAATAATTGTAAGAATTTTATACAAATAGTATTTAATTAAACCATATATTTGAGAAAATTTACTTCAAATTAAATAATAAATTCATCTTTATATGGAAAAAGTGCTATTGATTTTCTGCCTGCAAACGTCAAATTTAACATAAGAATTTCAATAAGTCAAAAAGGGTTACACTTAGATATATGACATTATACATGAAATATATTTAGAAATTCACGTAGAATCTAAAAACCTGGCAATATACAGAGTATTTTATTTAAAATTAGGAAGTTGGTGCCTACTTCCGGCATAGCACGAAGTGCCGCCATCTTGCAAATATTTTAGGCAAATGGCCCCCATCGACTTTAGTATAAAGTCAAAATTTCAGATCATTCCTAGCTATAGTTTTTCCACAATCGATCGATTCAGTTCCTGGTGAACCAGCCTGTATATATTTTTTATTATTATTTATCTGTATCCTCTTCTGCCGTTACGCGTCGATATATATATATCTATAAATATTAATTGTAATTATCCAGAATGAAATTTGGATTTCTGTGTTCCAACACAGAGTGCACTGAATGTGCTATAATATTGTAGAAGGAAAAACATAGTAATTAATATGGTTCCTTCATTAAATGAGAATGATAAGAAATTATCTCTCAAGCTTGCAAAGATCTCCGTAACTATATATACAAATTTCGGTAGAAAGGAAAAATGAATACATTACACAGCCGAGCTGATGAGTATTCACGTTGTAGTGGTTAAACGAAACTGATGCGTATGTGTTAGTCCTCGGAGTAATGTGTTTCTTTTCCTTACAATCATTAACAATTAAAATAATGCAAGTAATTGTCATCAATTAATTAAAAATGCCGCTAATTCAAGAAATTTCTCACGACATTTAAAATATATACGGCAAAGAAACAGATTATATGTGTTTAATATAGGTATACATTAACCACATATAAAATATTAATTATATATATATATATATATATATATATATATATATACTTCCGGTCTACCAATTTTACTGTAAATCTAATCAGATCTCAAGAGGGAGATTATAATACTCGTAAATATAAAATTTGGAATTGATAGCTTTAACCGTTTGATCGCTATCGTCGTCACACACATACACATAAATACACACGGAGACACATTTTTTAAAAACCACTTTTTCGTTATTGTATCTTTAACACTTGGACATCTGTAAAACTTTCGAGGTCGAAAATACCCGTCATCACAATACTTCCTTATACTACGTTAAGAAAGTCAAAATAAAAGTCTACAGTTATATATTCCCATACACAAAAATGTATAGGGAGAAAAGGAAATTAAAAAATGTTGTAGGGATTTTGATTTACCTACATATTATACTCCACAGAATAATGGTATCAAGAAAGAAACATGAAAGAATTACCTAGTTTCTGAGAATATAAAGAGTATTTATATATACAAAGTAAAATACGAATCGCCATGAACAAAAAGTTGCTCATCCACAATCACATTCACAACAAAATAAACATAAACATAAACGGGATACTTCAAAATTCCGTATGTTCCCATTATGTTTTTTATTATTCTGTAATAACAAGGCGATTGGTCTTAAAATGTCTTCAAATCCGCCCACAATTGACGTAGTAAATTTTATAATTCACGAATTAAGAGGGGAAAAAGGAAAACCGACTTCTAAATTACCATATAAATTGTTCATTTAAATTTTTGATCGCCACGATAAACAAGTATAATAGATAATCGCTTATTCTTTAACATGGCTTTCGTGATTTTAATTAAAAATTACACAATTTAGCAGACAGTGCATTCAAAATGTTGTATTTAAGACAAGCGCAATTTATTCATGCGCATGTAGGATGCAAATAAAGGTAAAATTCAATGGCAGCTGGGCAACAATATCATGTATTCGTGCAATAGCAATTCAACACAGACAGTCTAATATCTTCAAGACCATAGCTTCTATATCGTTCGGACAAGTTATACTTAAACATAGTTTGAACAAGGTATATGCCGATGAAAAAACCATATTGCTATTTTCTATAAGCCTCCCTATAACGTGTTAGTTAAGAAATGATATTTGCTTATTGGGTTTCGAATTACGCTGTGTCTTTACGTTTGAAACTCGTATGAAATACTATAGGGAAACATTGTAATGCAGCCAAACAATTCAGAGGCTCTGGTCTAAATGCATTGTACATGGTACTGGGTAACCACACATCTACATCAAAGGTCAGTCAAATAAATGCTTACTTACGATTATTGGTCATATTCAGAAGTATTTTTAAAGTTTGTTATTACTTTCTCGTGTCCTTCTTAGCACCTCAGGCTTTATATGTCGAAAATTACAGTTCGCTTTCAAAACACAAATTCTATTTTAAACCTATACACAAGGAAGTAACGGGTCCTTCCAATTGAGCGCCTTATTTTAAAAATAAATAAATATAGATGGCGCACTGAATTCGTCTGGGTATTTTGACATTTACAAAGTGTGATGTATGACATTTATAAAAATGCCTCCGTACACGATACAACAACGGTTCAAATTGTTGAATTATTTTATGAAAATCAGCGTTCTGTGAAAAATGTTTTTAAAAAACCAAGTGAATCTTATGGTTTATATGATCGTCCATCTGAAAGAACTACTGGTCGAATTATTAGAAAACTTCAAGAGACCGGTTCGGTGGTAGAACAAAAAAGATAAAAATACAGTCGCAGTTGTCGTTCACAAGAGCATATTGATTTGATTCGTGGGAGTGTTGCCGAAGCATCTGAAATGTCCATTAATCGACGTTCACAATAAGTTGGGCTCAGTGAATCCACAACATAGCGTATTTTACGAATGGATTTAGCTTTAAAGACATGTAAGGTTCAAATAACGCAGGACCTAGAGCCATTGGACAATGCAAAACGTTGTGCATTCGTCAGTTGGATTAAAGAACAACCAGATGATTTTTCACAAAAAAATATCTTTTCTGATGAAGCATATTTTGAAATTGGTGTTTTTTTTTATCAAACAAAATTGTCGAATTTGGGGTGAGGAAAATCCACGAGTGATTCATGAAAGACTTTTGACAAAGAAAAGAGAAAAATTACACATAATATGTGAATGGGAAAGTCTATAAAGAAATTCATATAAAACCAAGAAAATCCAATTTACAATTTATTTTACACTCATTAGACATATAACGGAAGTTAATTTTCGCTATTTTACAATTTTAAACTAATGCACTGATGATTATATGTTACAGTTATTTTTTTAAGAAGATATAAATAATATCGAAACGTTTAATTATCCTTCCATAAGTAAACGTTAGTAAAATACGAGGCCGCTACACCCACGATTTTGATAATAAGTTATTTAAATAACAGTCAATAATTATTGAAAGAAAAAGGAAAAAAAACCTTTTTCTTTTTTTAAAATACTATAGGTATATACATACAGTGTGTCAATAAAGTAAGGAACACCCTAAATATCAGCTTTAAAACATATCTCTAGCAAAAACGCTCAGACACGTATTTTTTTATTTTTGAAGGCGCATTTTCTTAGATTAAATTGAAGTATACAGGGTTATCAAAAAAGAAGATATGACGTTATCATATGTTTTTTGAAATAGAATACCCTGTATATTTTTAAGAAAATCAAAAGAGCTTCTCATGAAGATTTCAACGATATATGAGTCGTTGGGGATATCTTTAATATTTACTTGTAGAAATTGAAAAAACACTTCTGGTGGAACTACATGATAATTTTTGGTAATTTTAATCTTTGAACGTTGTCATGATAGAATTGTCAGTATGGAAGGTGACGTCTTATCTAATTAGACAGTTTGTTTGGCCTTGCTTGTTTTATAATTGCCATTTCTTTTGATAAAAATGGGTCTAAGTGAGAGAGAACGGATTGAGATTCTTATGATGATTGGTTATGGTGACCGAAGAAGGAGTACAGTGGAAGTTTGCGAACTATTTAATGCAGCGCATCCTAATCGCTAACCAATAACTCGCTCAAATGTAAGTAAAATACTTCTAAAGTATGAGGAGTACGGAAATGTTAGGGATCTACCTAAAACTGGGCGACCAAAAGTGGATGATGAAACAAATGTTCTTTTGACAGTGCAAGATAATCCGAATTGTGCTACTCGTCAAGCAGCTTTAAACTTTAATTGCAGCCATGAGACTGTTAGAAAAATTTGGCATAAGCAGAAATATCATCCTTATAAAATGCATCTTGTCCATGAATTGTCGGAAGATGATTTTGATCGCCGTTTGGAGTTTTCAGAAAACTTGCAAATACTTTGTGAACGTGATGAAATGTTTGCTAGAAACATTTTATTTTCAGATGAGGCAACTTTTTCTTTAAACGGAACAGTTAACCGACAAAATTGTAGATACTGGACAGAACATAATCCTCACTGGATGCAGGAAGCTCGAAGTCAACACCCTCAGAAGGTGAACGTCTGGGCCGGAATACTAAAAAATAGGATTTTTTAGATGGAAATTTAAATGGGGATATCTATTTGGATTTTTTACAGTTAGAGCTTCTTCCTGCGCTTGTGGAACTTTATCCTGATCCAAATACCCCTGACAGTCCTAGTAATGAAATCTGGTTCCAACAAGATAGGGCACCTCCTCATTATTCTCGACCTGTGCGTGACTACCTAAATTTGATTTTTAATAACCGATGGATTGGCAGACGTGGGGTTGTTGAGTGGCCCGCTCGCTCCCCTGACTTAACACCACTAGATTTCTTCCTGTGGGGTTACCTAAAAAGCAAAGTTTATGTAAATAGACCTCAAAATATTAATGATTTAAAAGAACGCATACGCCAAGAGATCCGAAGAATCACGCCAGATGTAATCAGCAATGTTCAGAATGAGTTTATTTCTCGCCCAGGCTACTGTCAGATTGTGAACGGGCAGCAATTTGAACATTTACTTAAGTAAATTTTTGTTTTAGATTTAAAAATAAACAAGTTAAACTCTATTATAATTATTTTATGACGTTGTTCCACCAAAAGTGTTTTTTCAATTTCTACAAGTAAATATTAAAGATATCCCCAACAACTCATATATCGTTGAAATCTTCATGAGAAGCTCTTTTGATTTTCTTAAAAATATACAGGGTATTCCATTTAAAAAAACACATGATAACGTCATATCTTCTTTTTTGATAACCCTGTATACTTCAATTTAATCTAAGAAAATGCGCCTTCAAAAATAAAAAAATACGTGTCTGAGCGTTTTTGCTAGAGATATGTTTTAAAGCTGATATTTAGGGTGTTCCTTACTTTATTGACACACTGTATATATATTTGCTCTTTTCGTATGTTTTGTACGATTAATAAATTCAATAGATACCATAAAAAGCATATAGAAGAAAAGACTTATTTGTGCAGTTGCTTCTTCATTTTAGGATGAACAATGAAAGGTTTACAACGATTGTTATTATTTTAGCTATTATTTTATTAAAATTTATTCGCTGAAAATATTTGCTAAACGTATACAATGCTAATGCAGTCACATATATGTATGCTTCTGTGTAAAAAAAAACTTCTTGTGATGAACAGTAGATGTTGGAATACGTTTTCAGTACATCGTATACATACCTCTGAATTGTAACACAAAAGTGCCTAAATATGTAGGTGCCATTTATTTATTAAAAATTGTATATATAACTTTAGTATTCAGTAAATTTAATGGTTGTCGAAGCGAACTGTTTCGTAGGGTTGAAAAATTATTGAAGATAGCCGATTTTGTCAAGGCGTCGAGTGCAACTTGGTTTACTTCGTTTCGAACAACATAGCAACGGCAGTCATTCGCGCCATTGGTCGAAGAGGCACCTATCAGAACGTGCTTAGTAAAACATAATCGAAGTCAGTGTACAGATACCGTACCACCGGCAGAGGTTTGTGTTCTACTTGTCAGTTTTGTTTTATACATATTTAGTATTAAAAGTTTCACTTCAATCTTTGGAAACGTTTAAAATTAAGAAATACTGCTGATAGGCGTTCGTTGGCTTCTGTATTTTAAAATGACCTTTTTCGTCAAAAACTAATATCGCATAGTGTAAAATAAATATGTATGTATGTGTATGTACCTACTAAGTAAATAAACCTGCATCATATATTTTATATATATACACATATATATACCTATATAGGCATATGTGACAGTAGTTGACATCCATGTATTGATATTTTCAATAGTGTTTCATTTAAATTTGAAGATTCAGGGAATAGCAAAACTTTCTCTGAACATTAGTGTAAAAACAACTTTTATTCACTTGATAATTACTACACGTCCACATCTTAAAAATTAAGTAAATACTATATATACTAAAATTATACACAAATTTATATATGTACCTAATAGGGTTAAATAAATACGAGGTTTATTGCAAAAAGTCCAAATAAAAAAAAAACGCGATAAATCGATATTATATATTGTCATTATGGTCAGATATATTTGATAATCAATCATGCTAATGCCCGATTTTCCAACTCCGATTAAAATACTCTGTTAAATAATTATTGATTAACTTTAACCAGTGTTTTTCAATAAGAATGCTGTTACCCAACAATGTGAATTTATTCTAGAGAGTTGGCAACATATATACCTAGGGTACTTATCTAAGGCGAATTCGTTTTGGATTTGCGGTCACGTCCGGCATTTTCAATAGTGTTACGAGCGGTCACGACTGGTCACTGTGACATCATAAATCTAAATTTTCAAATCGAATTTGAAAATTGTTAAGTTGCTGACACTGTATCGATTTCGCATTTTACCACGGTTTTCCTTTTTTTTTAATTATTTATATATTATTTTTTTAAGTGTTAATATATAACGTCTTCTTTTCGATTAAATGTATTTTCATTTTTTTCTAATTAGGTACATGTATGTATGTAATATCAATAAAATAAATTGTTTATACATTTTCAGACAAAGTTCTGAAAGCTATAAAAAAATTAGTGTTCGCGACTTTTATTATATTCGCATTGTCAAAAGAGTGTTTAGGAACAAGTTATAAACAATGATAGATATATACACCAAATAAATGACCGTCACTGACCGTGCTCACGATTACGGTCACGATAAGAAATAACCAAAAGGTACCGGGTCACCAGTGACGTCATTAATTTTATAATCGATTTCTAGAAATGACCAGACCAGACCGCTACAAAACTAATTCGCCTCTAAATTACATATTTGAACTGTACTTAGTTACAATAATATTTTTTTACCCCTTAAAGTTTTTAAAAATCGTACTGGCTATAATTAGGAATTATTTTGTAAATAAACTGTAAGAATGTGTTTTGTTGCTGACATGAATTAAAAAAGTAGGAACAGTTCCTTGAAAATAAAGTTCTGCAATAATAATGGGGCAGTTTTTTTTTACCCCTTAAACTTTTTCAATATCGTATTGTCTATAATTAGGAATTTCAATTTAGTAAATAAAGTGTAAAAATGTATTTTGTTGCTGATATGAATAAAAAAGTAGGAATAGTGTGTTGAAAATAAAGTTCTGCAAAAATATTGGCGCCAGTTTTGTTACCCCTTAAACTTTTTAAAGATCATATTGACTATAATCAGGAATTTTTATTTATTAAACAAACTGTAAGAATTTAAGTTTTTGCTGATATGAATTAAAAAAGTGGGAACAGTTTATTGAAAATAAAGTTCTGCAATAATATTGACGCCAGTTTTTTACCCCTTAAACATTTTAATATTGGCTATAATTAAGAATTCATATTTAGTAAATAAACTGTAAGAATGTATTTTGTTGCTGATATGAATTAAAACATGAGGTGTGGCCACTACGCCGCTTTCATATACGTATGAGTGTTTCAAATTATACAATTTTAAGAATTTTTTTTTATTAAAATCCTATTCTAAGTACTTCTATTCGAATTTTGAAACTTTTTTTATACAAAAGGTATTGAAACTTATGTTTAAAATACTTCTGTGCTCGAAATGTACCTGCCTAGGAAGCATGGCTTGCGAGATGTTCGCAAAAAACTGATTTTTGATAAGAGTAAAAGACCTAGTTCCGGTAGGAACTCGAAAATCTGTTATAATCTGTTATAATAACATTTTTCTCAAATTTAATTTTGAGTAGGTACCTTTGATTTCTTTATAAATACGTTTAAACTTAGTAGTTGACGAAATATTGGCAAAATTCGATTTTTTTACTGAAGTAAACTACTACTTCCGGTCTACTGATTTTATTGTAAATCTGATCAGATCTCTCAAAAGGGAGATTATACTTGTAGATAGAAAATAGCTATAGCTGTTTGACCGGCATCTGCAAAAATCTCGAAGTCGAAAATTTTCATCAACACAATACTTCCTTATACTACGTATAAAAAAGTAAAAAGCAGGTACAGTTTGTTGAAAAAAAGTTCTACATGTGCAGTCACAAGCTCGACTATCAATGACATTCTAATAGTACATTAAATGCACTTACAATTAGTGATGCGAGAACTCGAGTGAAAAATAACCGGGTACCCGATTATTCAAATAACCGGTGTAATTCGGTTTATGAGTACGAGCGACGAGTGATCGGTGAACCGACACGACAACCGAGTTGCTGCAAATCGGAAATGCAAACTGGCTAGTTATTTGTTATTAGGTACTTCATCACCCGTGGCCTGCTTTGAAAAATCGCCTACCGAGTACCGGGTTGTTATCTTTCGCTCGCGTTGTCGCATTACTACTTGGACACTGATTATATATTTACTGGGAATTGGAGTAGTATATGATGAGAGTATTAGCAAGTATTAAGTTAGTTTGTTAAATAGAGCTCCAGGAAAATGTGCATCTTTAATTTAAAAAAATATATAGTATTAATAAACAACATGTATTTACATAAATACTAATAATAGCGTTAGTTAATATAATTAATATGTAATAAAAAAACTATATAAATGCACAAAAATAAATAAAAACATATAAAGAATGTAAAAATTATCAGTACGTTTAGGAAACAGTCTATTTCTTCTTCAGTTGGTTAATTGACCGGTGACAAAACATAAGTAATAAACGCAACTTAAATCTGCAATTTGTGTGTTTTTTTTGTAAATATATGTTATTTATTGATATATACATATATTTTTTATGGATAATGAAGTAGAAATGCGACAACCTGAGTAAGGAAGAACCGGGTTGTCGGTGTTGCATGTCAGGTGAGCGATAAATGAAATATGACTAATGAACTAGTTCGTAACTTAAATATACGATTTACGGCAACCAGCTTATCGTGTTCTTAAACACCTGCCTACGAAATAAACTTGAAAGTATTAGAGTTTTGTTAAATGAAAAACTATATGAAAACGTATATTTATAATTTTGAAAGTACACTTTGCTTTTGTACGCCGTTTTTTAAATAATAATTAGTAGTTTTTTGTGGAATACCAGAACATTATACAAGGAAAAGTCGTAGGACATTGACATTATGCGGGCTGTATCATTTGCATTGTATACATTATACATGCTGGCCAATTTAATAAATATTATTATTATTGAATACAGGGCGATGATGCCAGTGAAAACTACTCGAGTGATAATGCGATTATCAAGATCACTCGAGTAGTGAGTAACCGGTTATTGAAATAATTCGATTTTGCACTACTTACAATTACCATACCAAGACAATTTACTTTACACCAAATTTCTGTTGAATGCATACAGATATCTACTTGTACTGAAGGATCATATATTAGCTGTTTATTAAACACGTTACATTCTATGTAATTTGTTTTCCAAAGACCTTTAGTCAGAGAACGGTGATTGAAGAAATTTGGTTTTCAAATTGGTATGCACGATTCCAACCTAAATAATATTATATTTTGAAGAAATAGAAGTAAGTTTAACAGGGCAATTCTTAGTGACAAATTCGTTTGCATGTCAACTTTACAAAGCATTCATCCAAACTATACAATGATATTCAGCAGTATGTACAATAAAAGGCCAAAAGTACGTACGTAAAGTGCCTGCACAAACTCCCGAACTATGTAGAAATGTTTCCGTATTTTCATTTTAATATGTTAACGATATAGCGAGTGACTCAAACATATGTTTTAACAAGGTGCTGTTGAATTACGAAGAGGAAACATGAGGTGTGGACACTACACTACTTTCTTATACATGTGCGGTCTTAAGTTTTTATATAAGATTTTGTATACAAAAGTTATTCTAAATTAAGTTTAAAATACTCGAAATTATTATAATTTCATCATTTTTATAGAAAAAATGGGAGGATATATTTACACAATAGGACACATGTAACTGATAAAATAAATATATTGGCCCGGTACACAAAGCGCTTACGATTTCACTAAAATACTTTCGACGCAAAAGCCCGCCCATCCACGCCTCTACATCGTCGCGATAGATGAAACTACTTTAATATACAGATATCAAAGTTGTAAACTGTTGAAGGCAAGGCGAACCCGACTTGGAAAAATTTGGATATGTATAGTCTGTTTCAAAATATAAGAACATAACTTTCAACGTCTCTAATGCTATTATTTGCACACCTTCTGTGACGATAATTATTATACCTGGTCTCCTTATTAAGCGGGTACGGACGGTTTACCTATTTGCAACGTATGAATGAGTTATTGCCGCAAGTGGTGCAATAAAAGCATTAAAACCGTGGAAAGTTATGTTCTTATATTTTGAAACAGACTATACATTAGAACATTGCATGTATCATGTACAGCTTGCTATGTATTATTCATTTTAGTCCAATCCAGGAATGTAAACCTGACTTTCGATCTATAATTATCATATAATAGCGATACCCGGCGCGCGTTGCTACTCTATGTCCCTCAAAAAGGGCAATTTTTATCGACACCAAAATTCACAGAAACACTCTCCAGACTATGCTAGAGTTTTCCTGAAAATGTCCACAAAGTCGGTTCAGCGGTTTAGAGTCTATAGGGAACATATACACTCACCCACACACACAAACATCCATCTTTCATCTAAACACTGAATAATCACAGATGATCTAATGTAAACAAGATCAAAAGAAAAGCCTGGGAGTTTTTTGAAAGTACTGTAAATGCCAAGGAGTCGCCAGCAATGACAACCTGAATCAGGTTTACTACTGTGTTATTGTTATCCCATCGGCATTCATGCGCTTAATCAATGCGCACTAAACAAGTACTATGCAATATATTTCATTTTATCAATTTTATCACATATATTGTCGTTTTTCTTCAGTGTTAGACCAACGCGCAATTGTCAAAGGTGCTGACAAGGATTAACCCTACTCTATCGGTACTATACTCTGGGCAATATGAGAAATCGCTACGGACGAATGGACAGTTATCACATGAATATATAATAAGGGACACTCAAAAGATGGGTAAAATATATATGCTTTAACTGCATATATGTACTTTTTTTGTATTTGTATTTGTACTATATGACTTCAGCCGATAAAGATATGCGCTCGTTGAACTCTCCTCCAACAACGTTGCCATGGACAAGCACTATTTGTAATGAACTGAGAAGTTATGCGTAACAACGAGTGATGGTGTTCTATTTTCTATTATTTGAATGACTGCATCTCCAAGTATGGAAACCTCATAGGAAGGTGGTGTTTTTATTATCGTGGATATTTAATAAAGTACTACTTGCTCTGCAAAAAGCATCATCTTCCTGATTTAGTTGAGAATAGCTAATTAGGAATTATTCAATAAATTGACATTTTGTTTTATAAAATACAGCCCAAAAGTGTTCTCATTATTTTTTTAAAATAGCTTCATTTTGTACTAATATGTAACATCCATATATACGAAAGATCCATCGGATAATAATATTTTTTCACTTATATCTCTATTACACTAATGATGTATCCCATCTGTAATTTGTATAACAGAAGGACATCTATTTAAAGGCGAAAAAATTGATCTGCTGCAATAATTTCATTTGAAACCACCAGTTTAATATATTATTAATCTTTCAAATATTTGCCACTTTTGTAACTCTCAATCTCATTTAAATAAGTTTAATTCGTAGCTGAACGTGAATAATTTATTTAAATTTCATTATTCTTTATCAACTATAAAATAAAGAAATATGGAAGTGTCTTTCTTTGTATTTAAATTACTTAGCTATGGCAAGTGAAATATGCATGTTATAAAGATACAGTGAATCTATTTATAGCACATTTATTAGAATTAGTTCTTGATTAGTATAGCATAACGATAATTTTTGTTCAAATACTCAACTTATTAAATTAATAAATATCTGTTAAATTTTCTATATGCTAATTTGCTAGTTTAAGTTTCCTTTTTCTAATGTATGTATTAAATGGGCATCGGATAGGCGCTTAATGTTGTATATTTGATTTTTTTTTATAATTCATAGTTACCAACAATATTTGTTTATATCTAATTATTGATTTAATAATGTTGATATAGCGATATAATCAATGTTGATTTTAAGTCAAAATATGACTATATTCAATGTTTGTTGTAATGTTTACATAAACATATCAAACAACGTTCCCTTAAATATCATTCAAATCGTAGTTTTCGATGTTTTTACTTCAATTCATTTAATTGCATAATTAATGTTGCTTTTTCTACTCCTGCATTGAAATCATCTGTTTTCCAATAGTAGCCAATTCCAATTAACTATAACTAGAATTCACAAATCATATCACTTAGAAATGTGAATTAACATAATTTGTCAAACTAATTTAAAGAAGTCGTTAATTATCTGAATTTATATTATTACTTTAAAAACCATATTGTTTAAAATGAGTGGTATTATTTTGGGATCGATCAACTTTTTTTAGAATTACTTGGATTTCAATAAATATACACTGAACTTAAGTCATAATTACTTCAATTTTTATGCATTCTATACCTTGACTAATCTGATGTCTCTATCTCACACTCAAGCGATCTCTCATGAATTGGACAATCAAGGTCGAATTGATGTGACAGATCATGGTTTACTACTTGAAAAGCTTTCTGCGTTCGGATTTATTGTGTCTTTGGTTAAACTTTTCCACTCCTATTTGATAAGCAGATGCAATTATGTTTTTTACAATGGTTTCGGATCTCGTGAGTTCTGTCCCACTTCCGGTGTCCCGTAAGGGTCCAATCTAGGACCACTACTTTTTAATTTATTTCTAAACGATTTGCTTGTATCCTTGTCGTCTCCTGTACTTGCGTATGCCGATGACCTCAAATTCTACAATCCTATAAAATCTGTGAGCGATGTTTCCTATCTTCAAAATGACTATATATTACTACTATATACTTTGTCAAACTGGTGTTCCACGTACAAATTGCAGTTAAATATAAGCAAATGCTGTTTTATATCATTTACACGTAGGTGGACCATCATAATTCTACTTACTTCATAGATGGTGTTTTGTTGGAGAGGGGACACTTTCCAGGATCTTGGGGTCCTTTTCGATAGCAGATTAAGTTTTCCCAGTCATATAAATCGTGTTTGTGCATCGGCCTCTAGATCATTGGGTTTTATTATGCGTTCGTGTAGGTTCTTTAGCAACCCATTAGTTTTGAAAACGTTATATTTTAGTTTTGTGGTTAGTAGGATGGCGTATGCTTCACAAGTATGGTCTCCACAATATATATAATTGCAGCTATTTCATTGAAAAAGTTCAGCGGTGATTTCTAAAAAATCTCTCGTTCAGGATTACTGGGACGTATCCTCTGCGAGGTGTTGACTATTCGTTGCTAATGGAGACGTATGGTCTTCAGTCTTTGAAACACCGCCGCGATATCCATGGAGGGCGATTTATAAGAAAGCTGTGTAACGGATGGATGGACTGCTCAGATCTCCTTTCCTCTCTGAACTTTCTCACTCCCAGACTATTCTCTCGTTCCTCTTCCACTTCCTAATTCCCTTTGCAAGAACGAATTTACTGCAGGGGTTTCCGCTCGTCAAGATGTGTTGCTTTTCAAACTTCCACTACGATGAAATTTTCTACACCAATGGCTAATTGTATGTTTTCTTTTTAATTTTTCTAAATAATATGTATGTACACTTAATACCGTTGTTCTTTAAATGTAGAGCGTTGGACAAATAAAGTTATTAAGTATATTATTATTATTATTGTGCCAAAATAAGAAGAAGTCATTCAAATATCGCGCCAAAATGATACATATTTTGAAGAGATTTTGTTGGTTCTTGTTTAGGCAAATTTAATATGGCAAATAGAATGTATATGTATAAGTACGTCACGAATATTAGTGGTATTACAATGTGAGCATGCTCTAATATGCGGACAGATTTTCAACGCTGACTGGCCATTTCAACAACGGCGATTGTAGCAAAGGAATTCCTATCCGAGTAAATTATCAAATATTTTATTTCCATCTACCTATTCTAGAACCTAATAAGTGGGTCCCCCTAGCCCCAAAGAAACCCCTGCCTACATTTGACTTTGCACAAGAGCATTAGCGTACGTACCGACCTTCTATATTTGATATCAATGATAATATTCTAACAAACATTTTACAAATTATTTTTCGAACAATCCTAAAACTAAGCCATATTTTCTTTTATATTATTGTGTTCTTTGACTTTGAACAACGGCCTTAATTATTAACTGCTGAAGAACTGACATACAATAGTATATATACATCTCAACAATACGTAAATACAGTTATTAACCTCTAAATATGCGTCGGACTTTTCTAGGAATTTTAGTCTATGACCGGACTTGGGGAAAATTCCCTTAATAATTTATTTTCTTTGTATAGAAGTCGGAACAGTGAGCATCAATACCATTTGCTACATAAAAAAAGAAACAAAAATTAAGCAGCCGCACCTTGATGTCTTATATAAGAGGCAGTCGGTACAAGCACATAATACGTACATACAGAAGTTTATTATACAGTGTGCACGCGGTCTACCTGCGGATGAATATACTAGACAAGCTGGTCGACAATAAGTGGGAGAATAAGAGGGTAGCCTCTGTTACTAACATTAGGGCTACTTTAAAGTCGACACCGCAGAAATCGTTACTGCGTTAGTCCGTGAAAATTGCTACTGTTACTGTTAATAGCAAATTCTTTAACCAAGAATAAAGTCATTTACTGTACTGCTTTAGAGAAGAAGGACATTTGTTAACATTTCCGGGGCAACATGATTCGAAAATTCAATAATTTTGGCGCGTAATTTTTCTAAATTAGATGGACGAAACGCGATTTAAAAATGTGTTTGCTAGGCGCTAGACATCGACCCGACCGTTAACAAAATTCAAATGAAATCCGCAAGTACAGCTGCTATATCCTAAACGCGAGTCAGTCTGCTTTACTACACTCGACCAATAGAACAGTTTGTATATTGCTTTATCGTACTAACTCATACAAACTCTTGGTGTCGTCGTTTTATCACACAGTAAAATGCATCCGCAGCTTGCCCGCAAGCACTTGGTATACGTACATACCTACCTATGAAATTGTCCTCATATTCCCAAAACTCCAATCAGGAAGAGTACTAGACACATCCATTACATATTTCGTTTTGGGAGTCCTTTTTTGCATCATGCACAAATATACACACTTATAAAGCACCAATCTATCTAACAGTATTATAACGGAAATTAATCTATTCTTGTTCTTTATTCTTATTATGTCGAAAATTACCGACGATGGTTGAGAGACAAATACCTTATTGAAAGGCGGATAAAAGTTTTTCTAAACTTTGTCACACTTTACTGGAAATAAACACCTTATTTATTCAGCAGACAACATGTGTGGTTGGATAAAAAAAAGTCATACAAGTATATTTTATGATCTTTCTAATATATTATTTACTTGCCTCTTAAAAATAAAATAAAAATAAATTTATTTTTAAGTTAAATAAGAGACTACTTTTATATCAACTATAAATTTTGTTTACTATAAGTAAAATCAGTTCAATAAATAATTTTGCTGGAAATTTTTCTCAGTGTATTATTATTATTATTGTGCTAAAATAAGGAGAAGTCATTCAAATATCGCGCCAAAATGATACATATTTTGAAGAGATTTTGTTGGTTCTTGTTTAGGCAAATTTAATATGGCAAATAGAATGTATATCTTTAAGTACGTCACGAACATTAGTAGTCAGGCAAGTTCCAACAAACCGTTAAATTCAACACCAAAACAGCGTCAATGATTGATATATTTAAGAAGCCAAAAACAGTGTTAATATGTACAAAATGTTAACGCTACACACAAGGGAACATCTCCAAAACACTAAAATAAAGGTATTCAGTATCAATATTACAGGGCTCGCAAAATCAACTGTATATCGCATAATGAAAATATAAAGAGGCAGGCGAACTAAGATATCCTAAAGCAAGAGCGGGCAAGCATTTAAAACAATAGAATTTAATGAATATGTAGATATACTATGCGGTATATTGTGTGCAGTTTCTATTTAAACAAAATAAAGACAAAACTTTAAAATTACTCTTACTTTCTTTAAACATGAATATCTGTGAAACCGTTAAATTTTCGAAACTAACACAAATAATAAAATTTACATTAATTTTAATACTCTTTCAAATAAAAAACAAATTTTAATGAAGATTGTGGCGATCAAAAAAATTCATTTCATCGCAGCGCCATCTATATCTTCACATAATAAAACACAATTGTGAGCGCAAACTAGAGTCAATCACATTCTTTAGTAACTACTTTTTACAACATTCAAACATTATTATCCGTTTCCGAGATATTTGACCTGGGAGTTTTAAGTGGTACAGCCTGTATAATATATTAATTCAGAAAGCAACATTTCTACAATAATTGCATCAATAAAAATTCTTTACACTTTTTAAAATAAATTTAAAATTGATGTCAACGTAAAATAAAACAACAAATTTGTTTATATCTTCACTATAAGTGAAGATATAAACAAATTTGTTGTTTTATTTTACGTTGAGTTCAATGGATCTTCACCAAGTAAAAGCCACATCTATCCAATTTTTAAAATTGATGACAAACTACTACATTCGCAGCTGTGTACATGCTCTTGCAATTGTTTACTACATTTTTAAGGCTGTGTTCCAGGTTTTGGCGGGCTATTTGAATTACTCCGTCTTATTCCGAGACGGAGAGATTCACTTAGATCAGTGGTTCCCAAACTTATTTTGCCTACTGCCCACTTTGAGAATAAATTATTTTTTAGCGCCCCCATTTTTTCACCTACTCAAAAACCACTATAACTTCAAATTAAATTAATTATTGTGAGCTATATTAGCGGAGATTAAACATTCATTCTAAACGAGACTTTTACTATGGGTTATAGTAAAAGTCTCGTTTAGAATGAATGAGTTAACTTGAGACCTGAGCGTAGTAGGTAGTACACAACGGCGCTCAGGTCTCAAGTTAACTTTTACGGGCTACACCTGCCAATGAGAATGATTATTGAAACGCAACTTTATAGTATTCAGACAAAGTATCTTTTATTCAAAATTCAAAATAAAACAAACATAATCGATTCTAATATAAAAACTAATGTGAAGGATGAATCTGATGCTGTTTAATAAGTTTGTTGATATCAGGTTCCAATTTACTCAAGAACAGCCGCAAGTCACCACGTTCGGTAACATGCAAACGATTTCTCTTTTTAGTAAGCAGCGTTGCTACAGCACTAAATCCACGTTCACACAAATATGACGATGGGAATGCTATCAAGAATCGTTGAATGATTGACCACAATCCAGGGTACAATTGCGGGATCGGTTTTTGTAGCCAAAATTCTTGGTAGCCATTTTTAAACTTGATTTTTATTTCCTCGTTCGTTGTCAATTCTATAAGTTCTTCTTCCAGATGTGGTGATATTGCTGTGTTGACATTTGAAAACGGATCCAACACCCAGTCTGGTATTTCCAAGTTCAAAATATCCTGGTATCGTTCGGTGAAGTCAATGTGGAGCTTTTCCAAATGTTGGCAATAGGCAAACAAGTCGTCGTTACTGCAGGATACTGATAAATTCGGAAAATTATGAAACTCACGTCTGCCCATATTCTTTTTGTGTAGAAGCAGTTTGGCTGCGAAAGCAGCAACGACATTTTTTGTTTTAATTAAATTTAGTTCATCGCCTTGCAGTTGGAGATTCATGTTGTTGAACAATTTATACAGGTCTGTCATGTAAGCTATATCATTTTTTGATGTAATGAGCTTGTTGCGCAATTCTGTATCTTTAGTTTCCAAAAACTCTATCACAGAGTCAAACAGGTTGTAAAATCGAGTCAGACAATTGCCTCTTGATAGCCAACGAACTTCGGTATGAAACAACAAACGGTTGAAATCTTCGTCATTAGTAACACAAAGCTGATGAAATAATCTATCATTCAAAGAGCAGTTACGGATTTTATTGACTGCTTTGATGACATATTGCAGTGATTGAAATAGTCGTTCACTTAAATTTCTAGCAACCAAATGTTGTCTATGAATAACGCAATGTACAGCAAGAACATCTGGAATTTTATTTTTTACGTACGCTATGAAGCCTTTATGGCACCCTGTCATAGCCGGAGCGCCATCCGTAGCAACTGATATAATATTTTTCAAGGGAATCTCTTTCTCATCACAAAACTTTTCCAATGTATTGAATATGGTTTCGCCTTTTGTATCGGTCTCTAAATTTCTAGCAAACAATAGTTCTTCACATATTTTCTCATCTTTAATAAACCTCACGTAAGACAGCAACAATGCTTCATTAGTTGGTAAAGTGGACTCATCGAGCTGAATTGAGAATTGACTAGTCCTCAGATGATTGCACAATGATTCTTCTATGTTTCCGGCCATTTCATCAATTCGTCTTTGCACAGAATTATTACTCAAAGGAATTTTTCCGATAATATCTGCGGCCGGTTTATGAAGCACAGTAGTTATTACTTCCTTTATTGCTGGCAAAATTAACACTTCTCCGATGTTGTGTGGTTTGCCTTTTTGAGCAATTAACAAAGAGATGTTGTACGAAGCTCGAGGTCCGTCGTCATCTTGCTTAGCAGCCGCCGAAAAGAGTTTTGCTACACTTGGCCGAGTATTATGCTTCTTCTCTAGGTCTTGAAAATATGCTACATTCTTGTCTTTCTTATCTGGATGCATTTTATTCAAATGATCTTGAAGTCTTGAAGGCTTCATTGCTTCATTCGAAAATGTTTTTAGGCATAGAAGGCACAAAGGCGACGATGGGTTTGTAGGATTTTCAATGAATCCGAATTTAATATATTCCGCACAGTATTGCCGTCTCTTCTTTTTTACTTCCGACATTGTTTTGTTTTGAGAAATACGTAAGTATAAGTGTTGAACTTAAGTACTGCTTATCTATTACGCGCGAAACCGCAAATGAAAATAAAATAAATATTACGTTATTTATATAGGATTGCATAAGCAGCACGCACCGACAGGAATAAGACAAACATGCATAAACTCGTTTATCTCATTCGACGCTCAATCGTACTCAACAAGTAAGAACAAGTATTCTATGAACCAGCCGATTGATACAGTTGCCTTTTTATTTGTTTGTTTGTGTCTCTTTTCGTTTCGAAACGGAGCGACCGATTGATATGTTTTTTATTTTATTTATTCAATAAAACAGGACAGATATATGAACTACTCGGAGAGAAATATCGAACCGAGTTGGTTTGAGCAATCTCTTAATTAATATTAGTTGATGTTCACAAGCTGTAGTCGAGAGTAGGGATGGGACATCGGTGGGTAAACATCGATATCAAACATCGATGTTAACATCGTTGATCAACATCGATGGTTGCAAAATATCGACTACCAAACATCGATGTTTTTAAACATCGATAATTATATTTATAGATTTATTTTTTGGCAGTTTAACAAAAACTTTATTATAACTTAATTAATTTACGTCCTTAACAAAATGATATAAAAGATATCACTATTCAAAAAAAATAATAAAAGAAATATATACATTTATAATATGTAGTTAACTTTAGAAACTACTCAAAAAAAACTATATAAAAAAACAATATTATGCAATTACGCATGAAACAACCACATGACTTAAATCGTCTGATACTTAAAAAATATATACATTTACGTGTATCAAAGCTTTTTAAGAGAACGATTTTTATTTGGGATTTTATAGTCTTGCATTTTTTTTTGACTACGCTGGCAAATACCGAGATACATATGGATATGGTTTTATATTTCTGATGTGTCATCTTGCATTTAATACGTGTATCGTCGTGTATGATTGTACGCACTAGGGAATTTCCCGAAGAAGTATACATCGGTAATGTCTATCTCCCTTCTTTTTCTATGAAAATACGTTTACCTCCTTCACTTATTCTGCATGCATACATAATTTAACTTTTATTCTGCACATTAAAAGTACTATAAATTTATGTATTTAATTATATATTATTTAAATATTTATACTGAGTAATATTTAAAAGAGCCTAAAATGAAATATTCGAATTTATATGATATAGCACTGTGTAATTTAAATACTTCTTTTATTCGTAGACAATTTTACATCCTCGTAGCCTGTATGTGAGCTGTTAATTTGGAAACATTTTTGTATTTGTCAACAGAGGACGCTGTTTTATTTTGTGATTAGTGCAAATACATTTTGTCAAGCTTAAAAGTTCGATGTTCACTATATTTCTTCTAACATCGATAGTTTATCGATAAATCTAAATTGCAAACATCGATGCAAAAACATCGAACATCGATCCTAAAATATCGATGTTCAATGAACATCGATGTTTATCGCCCATCCCTAGTCGAGAGTCGAGAGCTCAGTCGGTGTCTAAGAGTCCTCCTAGATTCTAGATGAAATTACAAATCGCCCCCTAAGCCTTTACACAACGCCCCCATTTTTTTTCTGGGTCTCTTACCGCCCCCCTTTAGACCTGCAGCGCCCACAAGGGGGCGTTATCGCCCACTTTGGGAACCTATGACTTAGATCGACAAGTCAGGGCAGACGTGTCAATTAACATTCTGATAGTGAAGAAAATTCTTAGAAGAGCACAGTATAATGTTCTCAAAATAAAACAAAAAAACCGGATTCTATGCATTACTTGTAAAGATTAAGTGAATTTGAATTGTTGCCAAGCCATATCTTTATTAATATTTAAGCTGTTTGTCCGCAAGAATTAAGACATTTTAAAGTTAGGACATTTAATTTCTGCAAATAAAGTAAAGATGCAAATATCTGGAATAATTTTATTTTATTCTGGAATTTAGATTGATTTTTCGTTTAACTTGACTGAGAATATGATTGATAAGTGATGTGTAGTGCACTAATTAAAATTAATTTTAGAATTTGCAATATTATATATTTTAAAGAAATTAATTTCAAATTTATATAAATATTTTACTTGCATTATTACATACACAAGATAGTATTGAAGAAATCATTACACTGTTCAACAAAAAGCACTTTGGAATTCTTTCCTTGATCAAAATAGCTAAACCACCCTAATTTTGAGTCAAGAAAAACGAATATGATACAAATTTTGTTTGTTTGTCAAGTAGAAATACTAAAAATACACTTCGAAATTCTATACTTTCTGAAAATAGCTAAACTACCCTAGTTCTAGGTCGATAATGTGACATTAGATATTGATTAGTTTAGTTGACATTAGATTCTGGTTTCATAGCTTCCGTAAGCCCAAATAAAAGGATTTCTCTATTCCGGTGATATAAAGTTCACTTTACGACACCCGTTTTGGTTGCATAAAGTATTACTTTATCGCACGCTAATTTTATTTTCTTGAAGTTGGTAACAAAAAAAAATGGAACCAAATCTTATTTATATGTCAAAATATAAGGCTTGAAAGTAACAAACATGTGCAATAGAATTGTACAAAGAATAAAAAGCAGACATGCTAACATTTTATTTACTAATTAAAAATATAAATTGTTAAGCAGAGTTGGATGATAAGTTTTCTGATGCTACTATTGACATTTACTTACCATGTTGAATAGTCAACTGTTATAAAAGTTTGCTTTGATAAATATGTAAAGAGCTTGTTGGCCAAAGATTTTGTAAATTGTCTTCTGCTGTTTTGCGAATCTCTGGGGGCGTATAATTATTTATTTTAAGCTTTTTTGAACTTTTAATAACCGAAATAGAAAAGATAGTATAAAAAACACGTTTCATAAGACATTTTGCGCACTTGAACGCGTGCGCAAAAATCGTGCCTTATGAAATTTATATTTTAATATGAACGTGAACGTCTTCTCTTTGCTTCTTCGCTTGTACTCCTATCCTGGGTCGTCTCTTGTTGCTTTCCAACAGTAGTCCGCAAGCACAGAAGTGTTCCATTTTGCCTGATATCCTCGTCCCATATGTCCAGACGGAATCGCTTTCTATGTTCGTCACTAGCACCGCAGTTTTCAGAAATGGAGTCCGGGTGAGAATGTAGGAAGTGGAGTGTAAATGAAATGTTGCAGACTAATTGATGGTTCTTTTCTAGAAGATTACTCACAATCGCAACGTAGTTTTTAACTCTTCGATTTCCCAAGAAGCAATTCACAACATCTTTAAATGGCTTCCATGCTGCTTTTTCATGGACCTGGCGAACTTGATCGAAGCTTTCATCGTGCAGAAGATGAAGGCCAATGATGATACCTTCTTTAACTTTAGCATCACTGATCTGTGGAAATTGTCTTCTGAGACACAGAGACGCTTCTCCGCCCTGTTCTATCCCTTTTATAAAGTTCTTCATTAATCAAAGTTTTATGTGTAGAGACGGCAAAAGATTTTTTTTATAAAAATGTTCAATCTGTACCTTTACTAGAAGTTTTGTTATATCATTTTAAAGTATCTAATGGTATAATTTTATCCTAGAAACAGGCTATTTATTTTTTGGTTGAAGAAAAAATGTTCTCAAGTATTTTCGGTCCTGGACCCCCTGGATGGGCTATATCTAAGACCCAAGAACTAAGTGAATATTTTAAATGTTACTTTCGTTTTTTCGATGATGAAATAGAGTCAGAAAGAGCTATTTTCAAGTCGGAAAGATTTTCACTGTTATTTTACTTTTTTTATAACAAGAATTCCCGTTCATCAAAATTAACAGTAAGTATAACCAATTTATCATAGATTCTAATGATTTTGTAAATTTTTGATTATTGAATGATACTTTCCTTCACTCTGTATATATATACATGTTGACTTCTAACTTAAATAAGTATGTCAAAGCAGGCGTAAATATTAATTTCAAATTTAAAAGGGTACACTGAGAAAGAAAATAATTACATATCACTTTTAAGGGACTCATACTAAAAAAAATTTGTTTGTTTGGAGAATAAAAGATAATTTCAAAATTATTAATTATTAAATATATTTAATTGAGGGCAATTTGAATATACTGTAGTGGGTCTATTAGTACGAAACGTTAAATATAGAGGATCATTCTGATAATATATATTCGATGCAGATCGGACGTGAAAAAGGAATGTGTCTATTCTTAAAATAAATGGTTTTCGCTCAGAAAAAACGATCGTGTGTAATTTATACAGCGGAGGGTTAAATATAAAAATTAAATAAAGTGAGTTTAAGAAGTGTAAGTTGCTTAAACAAAGATCGCCGATCTAAATGAATCGATGCCAAATACGTGTTCAGTTCAGTAGTTAGCAGCAGAAATATCAAATACCGCCAGATAACTTCTATAACAGCAGGTAATATTGTTATTGAATAATTCCACTCAACTCTTCAATATATATATATATATATATATATACATCTCCATATGTATATATATTTAATAGATTTGAATCTTTATTTGTATCTTACAGATTTATAGTTTGATATTATAATTCGATAGTGAAATTATTGTAATATGCACATAAAATAACAGTTTTTCGAATTATATAACCAAATTTTTGTACGAGATATTAAGCAGGAAGAAATGACTATCCGTTCTATTTTAAGACACGAACAAATTCGTATTTATAATACACTGGATTAAGAAAATACTCATACAGGATATAATATTTTTGTATAGATTTCTAGTTTAATTACTATCGTATTTATGGTAGAAATATTGCAACAAGTATACAAATGAATATCACAACAATGATTTATTTTACTAAATATAAATAATTATCAAAGAGATCCAAAAAGTTACTATACACTTCATTTATAGAATATATTATAGCTCACAAATGATTGCTTCAAGGTAGAAAACTGGCTATTCGGAATATCGATAGAGTCCAACGAAAGTCAGTTTTTGTTTTAACAAGTAGAAAATTATATATATAATTAATATTTTATATGTGTTTAACGTATATATTAAACACATATAATTCGTTTCTTTGCCGTATATATCTAAATATGTGAGAAGTTTCTTGAATTAACATTTGAATAATGCAAGTAATTATCATCAATTAATTAATACGCCGCTAAATTCAAGAAACTTCTCACATATTTATTATATATATATATATATATATATATATATATATATATATATATAATTTTCTATATATATATATATATATAAATATATATATAATAAAGTATCCAGTCGTCGGTATTAGGATAAAAAATAAAAACAACTCAATTACACTGCTGACATTTCGTTCATTTAATTAACGAACTTTTTCAAAGCTTCGTAATTTTCTTTTTTTTTTTACATACATAAAATAAGAAAAGTAAATGATATTTCGTTATTACATATTAACATGTACATTGCATTCGATATCTTATTCACTACAACGATGCTATTATACTCATAGAATGCAATGTACATGTTAATATGTAATAACGAAATATCATTTACTTTTCTTATTTTAAGTATGTAAAAAAAAAATTACGAAGCTTTGAAAAAGTTCGTTAATTAAATGAACGGTCAGCAGTGTAATTGAGTTGTTTTTATTTTTTATCCTAATACCGACGACTGGATACTTTATTAATTAAGTTGAGGATACGACAGTTGTTTTTCTATATATATATATAAAAGAATTATCGCGGATACATCAAATAAAACAAGAAATATAGTATTGGGTAAATTCCGCTGTAGAGCAACCGTAGACACGTGTTTCTGACTCATTGGTCGTCGTCAGTATGGTGCAGTCAACAAATAAGGTGAGATAACCTTGGAGATGTAAGCATACATGAAAGACCATCAGGTGATAGACCGCCATTTGCAGTTTAGGTTAGAAGATCCTCGGTTTTGAGGAGAACAACCAACATCGCCACGAGCAAGACATTGTCAACCTGTGTGCCATGCGAACGCAGGAAAGATAATCAATCAAAAGAGGAATTATCGCGTGTTGAAACTTTGAGGTTATGTTTAATAATATTATTGGACACATTTACGAAAACACGAACTGTTCAGCCATAAGTACTTCCTGGGTTTGATAACTTTGTAAATACATCTTCTCAATTTTTTTAACTCGTATATGGACTCGAATGAAAACCACACACACCGTTGCTAGGTCTCCAACTTCACGGCTTGTAAGTAGAGACGCCTGTCGTATAATATATGAATCGCATATTATTTCGCATTCTGTAAATTTTTAGCAGAAACAAAACTGTTCCGGACATTTGTTTTACTAGTATCGCAAATTTATATAATAGACGATATTGTCTATTGTCTATATTGAACACCATATGATTTGAAAGATATTGCCTAATACGTTTCATAAACAAACGCACTTCTTTTAATTTTCTTCTATCATGTTTACTGATTTGATAGGAATAACTACTTTTTTCGAGTTTAAGAAACTATCAGAATACTTCCTCTTGCCTTCGGGTATATTAAGAAGTACAGTGGTGGGATGTATAAATGACACTCCTAATGACGTTTCCTTCTAGTGCACGGCGCCAAATCGGTCCACTGTAGTCTTTACAGATGAGGAAAGAAAATTGGCTTTTTAAAATACAACAGACATATAAACCATAGACATTCGAATGAATAGGTAATTCATTCCGATACAAACCAAACATTAAAGCAATTTAACTTCCTATCGGCATTTTTATTCAAGTAAAAGTAAGAAATAACATTAGAGTAGATATTTTAGTGAAGATAAAATTAGTAACAGTTTTGTTTTCAAATTATGTTTGCACTATTAAACCAATTTATGAGGAATTAATAATAGCCGTTGCGAAAAGTAAATTGAAATAGAATTTTTAAATGTTTTCCATTTACTTGCGTATTAATAAAAACGTATTTGATGTCTTAAGGCTTAACTTTCTGTGGCATACCTCACACAATTCAAATGTTTTTAGTGTGTTTTCGTAACTTCCAAACAGCTTTTATTTTATTAAAGCACCTCTGCGTGCGTAAGCCCCCTAAAGAGATGTTTTAATCATTTACTTTAGGGAAAAAATAAAAAAAAGATAAAATTCATTTTATTGTGTCAGAAAATCTAAGTAATATTGAATACATTCCTGAAAGGATTAGATAGAATTTATGTTTCAAAGACAAAAAAGACGGTATTACGTTCGTCTACAATTAATTACTAAATCATTCACTGGCGGTAAACTTACTTAGATAATAAATAAAGATGCTACACTGAAGGTTGTATCTTGTATCTTCTTATGCACTATGTTATTCTTACTGACTGATTATTTTTGTAAAATATTGTATTACATTTTAAATAGACAACAGAAAAACTGGGCAACTGGGCACTGCCCCCCCCCCCCCCGTGACAAATTTCTTTTAACAGATAAATTAATTATAAATACCTAGTTTGTATGTCATTTTCCTGATTTGTTTGATAACAAATAATACCCCTACCAGCAAAATCACTATATGCACACTTGTCCTACAATAGCAAATATATATTTTAATCCTTCTCTAAAATTGTAGTTTTGCTGCTTGGGATTTTTTCGGAAGTAACAGTCCGTCTCTTCAGCGCGTTTAAAAATCACAGTCTGACGTAGGATCCGGGCGACTGCACCGTTTGTATTAGAAATCGTGCGTATAAAAAGTGGCGCGGGGCGAGAGCGGTATATGTCACAACAGGGCACTAGACTGTGATGCCGGCTGGCAATCCAGTATGTAATATCACAGAATAACAGAAGTGACAAAAGCCACACTTGCATAATTCCGATATTTGTGCGCAAAATCAAACAGGCCCACATTTTAAAATGGCGTTTTTTGTTTTTGTTGTGTACTTGTATAAATATAACCTGTCTTAGTTTTATAACTTATAATTTACGAAAGAATAATATGTAAAGGTGCCAGTTAAATTGTTGTTGATATAAATAATGGAAACTGTACGAAAGAAGAAATCTGGCGTATGTAGATGTTGTATTTTTACTGTTCGTAAGTTATAGCTATTGAGTAACAGATAATTTGTAATAATTCATCTTTTTTGTAGTGTCTTACAGTGGATCACCAGGTGTAACCGGAATGACTTTCTAAGTAAAGATTTGTCAAAATTATAGCAAACAACATTTGTATGTGGTAAACACTTTAAATGACACTTTTTATATAGTGAAGGAACCTCCTTCGAAAATAAGAATTTTAGAGAACATCGTTATCTCTCACAACCATGACGATAATGAAAAGAAACCAATTCAAACCTCACCGGTTAAGGAACTATCTAAAGGTAAAAGCATAATAATTTCAAAATGTATTTTTTCTACTCCCATACTTTAATTGTATTATTAGATATGCCGAACCTGTGCTTTAATGATGTCCATTACGATACAGATTTTCATTATGATACAAGTTTATATCCAATAGGAATACAGATTTTTCATTACAATACAAGTTTATATCCAATAGGAATGCGACATTCCAGTATTCAAACAATATTCAATATGGCGACTGCATATCTGACAGATATACAAATTAAATAAATGTGACAGTTCTCTGCAATTTACGAGTAAGTACATAAAATTTGTGCTTTTTTGAAAATATTAACGGTAAAAATGAGGGATAATGACAGTGAAATGTAAAATTTGAGTCCACCAGAAATTATGGAACAAGCCTTAGTAACCACGAACAATTTATTACCAGCTAAATTCGCAAAGGTGCATGGAAAATTTTAACCTCAATTTATGAAATGGAATGTACAAAAAATAATGTTTTCTTATGGGGTCGTAGAAAAAATAGTGTATGCAACTCGCATTTAATGGCTATGAAGACACTTGTATTCATTACAATACTCGGCTTCGCCACGTATTGTAATTTTCTTATCGTGTCTTAATAGCTATCATTAAATGCTCATTGCATAATATACTATTAGAATGTGTGGAAACAATGTTCCTAGCACAAGTGATATTGGATCCCAAAATTGAGCAGAAAGTGAACCACCTATAGGTATGACAATTAATATTTAATTTACAATACAAAATTATATTATGAGCAAAACATAAAATACGTTTAGTTGTTTAACTGAAGAATTCGAAATCATTTTTGAACAAAAATTCAACACATATGTATTTAACCTAGTATAACGTAGAATAATTTAGAACTTTTCAGTTACAAACATACAATTAATTTGTTTTAACAAAATCTATAATTTTTTAATTGTATTTTAGCAGTTATGGAAATTTTTACTACAAGTGATGTTGGTGTTCAAACAGAAAAAAATCTCTCTGCCCATACACCCAGAAAGGAAAGACTGAGAAAATCTCTAAAAGAGCATCGAGTTATAGCTACTAAATCTAAAATGAAATCCTATCCTAAACAGGAGAATTTACAATATTTTCTAGGGCTTTGTGACAGATGTTTATCAAATGAACTGGCAACTGTTGCTAAATTTAATGCAGTTAATAAAAATAAGAATATTGAAAGATACAGCATACAGCACAAACAATTTGCTTTAAATATATATTTTTTGGGATCAAGAGTTTATAAATACTTAAGCAAAATACATCAATTGGCAAGCGTAAGAACATTACAAAGATTAACACAGAATTGGAATATACCTATCTCCAAGAGTGTTGATTTTGTGTATTTTGCAATTGAAGTGAAAACTGCTCATTTTACACCAGAAGCACGTGAGCATTGATGAAATGTCACTAAAAGCTAATTTATTTTATAATATAACTAAAGACGAAATTGTAGGATTTCTAATAAATGGTCAAACAACATATAAACTAGCTAAATTTGCTATGGTTCTCTTTGCTAAGGGCATTCATATGAATTGGAAACAGCCAGTATGTATTATTCAGCAGCACATGTTGTCTTAAAGCTTTAGAGGAGACTGTATATAATACAATACTAAAGTTATTTGCAGTTGGGCGCTCTGTCCGAGCACTAGTATCTGATGTCGGATCAAATTTTTGTAAATATTCAAAAGAGAAAGGAGTTACTCCAGAATCACCATACTTTTACTTAGAACATAAAATAATTTATTTTTTTGATGTACCACATCTTGTTAAAGCAACTAGGAACACATTTTTTAAATATACAATACAATTTGACAATTTTACAGCAAACAAAACATTTCTAGATGAATTTTATAATAAGATAAACTCATGAACACCAAACTTCAGTGAATTAGTTATCAATCATTTTGCTAATTGTAAGGAACGGCGAATGGATTTTATTTTGAAAAAAAATAAATAACATATTGCGTTTATTTTTTTCTGTACTTCATTTTTGATATTAAACACTCAGCACCCCCCCGGTGCCCTCCCGTCCCAAAAAATCAAGGGCCGCCACTGGTTGTTTCAAGATAAATAATATAAATACGTTTTCTCACTGTACTTGCTGGTTGTTTGGCAGTCAAATAGGACGAGGCCAAATTAAAAATTCTATAGTAAAAAGCTAAGATATTGTGCTCCACATAGAACAGTTAAGTAGAAAGAAACAATATATAAGAAGCAAATCAATCAGTTACTTATGGCTCACCATGTATAATGAAACAATTTCTAAAGAGACTAAAAATACAGATGTGTGCCAACTGCTTTGAATTTCATTAGAGTAAACCACTGTCAGCCGGCCTTAAATTTACAAACAAGTTTTAATATTAAAATATACAAACGTAATATTAGGTTAACAACTGCATGCTGCTTGAAAGACACGTAAATTTTTTAAAATCAATTTTATACATGCCTTTTCTGGTATTTAAATGCATACACACATATATAATGCTGAATTTTTTATTGGTAAGCAGGTGTATATACAATTTTAAAAGTTTCAAGGTTACAGCGAAAGCAGTAGAACTCAGAACTAGATTCACAAGATTTTAAATAATATAGTCGGCCACCAAAAGAATAGATTTACATTTTTTAATGTGTAAATATGCGTTGTATCCATCGCGAAGGCTCCGAAAACGTTTGCTTTACAAAAAAAAAAACTCAATAAATTTTCACGACTTCCTGGTAAGGTAGAATATAAAATTATACAAATATGCAAAATTATTATAAGCACATTTTTTCAATTTTTGTAATTTTTGGGAAGTTTCGAGACATTGTACCAATATTAAATTGATAAATTAAAATTTAAAAACAAACTGTCTAGTGAAAATAAAATACGATAATTTTAAGTTTCAAAATAAATTTAATAGTAATTCCACTACAATATTGTTTCGTCACACAGTGACTTCATCAGGTGGATGAATGACTGATATTTTTACAAATGTACAAGATATATATACTAAGCCTAAGATTACAAATTTAAAGAAAGTAAGGGGGAGTGAGTTACATATATCTGTATGGTCATTTAATGCTAATCCTAATTTATTATACCTAGCAATTTCTAGAGACTCAAGTAAATTTAGTTTTTTACTTTTTTCTTGTATATGCAAGATTTTATAATTATTATTAAAATTGTGATTATTTTCTATACAATGATTAGCAAATGTAGAATCTGATTTCTTATCTCTATAGCTTCTTTGATGTTCAGATATCCGTTGAGTAAAGGTTCGTCCTGTTTGGCCAATGTATGACATATTACATAAATATATACATATAATAAATTAGGATTAGCATTAAATGACCATACAGATATATGTAACTCCCCCTTACTTTCTTAACTTTCTTTAAATTTGTAATCTTAGGCTTAGTATATACAGCAAGAGCGCGCGAGGTATGATCACCCGATGGTATACGTAAACTCGTATCTAAACGTGGTCCGATAATACATATTAGAGTTACGGCACAACATACTAGCATTGCCTGCTCATATTCGAACTCATAGTGATCTGATTATTTTTTCGCAGATTGACAAAAAGAACAAATTAAATTTTCTCTTTAAGTGAGGACGATTGCTTAGATAACTAAGTCGATAATAACGCGAAGATTGTAATACTTATAACGTAATTATGATTATCCTTATGAAATTAAATAATAATCTGGTTGTGTAAAAAGTTATAGCAGTACAACTGGGTTTTAGAATGAAATAAAAACAACCCGCCTGAAACATCTGCAGAATAAACTAAGATGTCTAGAGAAAAATAAATAAATAGAAATTTCATGGTAAAAAAAAACTATAAATAAGTATAACAGAAATACCATAAAATAACATAAAAACGACCCTTGAAATAGACATTAAAATTAGAGATTCTCTCCAGTAAATATAACGAAATAACAACTTTGGAAAAATAAATCTATATATCTATATCTGGCGAACACAGCTGGCGGAGATCATTTGCCGAATATACGTCCGAAGAATATCGACTGGCATCGGGTGATCATACCCCGCGCGCTCAAGCTGTATATCTTGTACATTTGTAAAAATATCAGTCATTCATCCACCTGATGAAGTCACTGTGTGACGAAACAATATTGTAGTGGAATTACTATTAAATTTATTTTGAAACTTAAAAATATCGTATTTTATTTTCACCAGTGTTATGGAGTTTCAACAAGTGTCTCCCTTATCAATTAATTATTCAAACTGTCTAGAATAATAAATTATACTTTAGGCAAATTCATACAAACTTTAAACTTGTTAACCCCTGTTTTACAATTTGCTTATTAATGCTTGTACGCTAATTAAGTTGGTATACCTGCATTTATATTAAGGTATAGTGGCAACTCTGCCGATTCTGCTAGGTACATAGACATAGATAAACAAATTGTCATTAATTGTATTGTCAGTTGTTATCGTCGGTCTTGTAAACATTATTTGCTCTGAATTCATCATATTTATACCTTTAATTTCGAACAGTTCTCTTCAGAGCTCAATAATTATCGTTTGTAAGTTGTAGGCAAGTAATAATTTAATATGAAATGCAACTTGTGTTTCAATAACCATTATTTTAACTTTTTTTCAGTATTGACTACAAACCCGAAAATGTTTACGCAAGAACAAGACGCACACATTCATTCTCATGGCCCACTTTCGAAATGCAACTCGCAATCAGGATGGGACTTGGTCGCACAGTTTGCAGTCTTGCTTCGATTAGTTTGCAGAAGCGTTTCCTAATGAAAATGTCAACTATGTTTTCAGCGATCACAAGCATGAGATTGTGAAGCGCTTTGAGAGAAAAAAATTATTTGTAAGGATCAACCGGAAGACCTACAACATTAACTGAAGCTGTTGTTAATGATCTTGAAGAACGAATACATCTGAGCCCAACAAATCACTAAGAAGGGCTATCAGCACAGACAGGTACACGAGCTAGAGTATTCAAATAAGCGGAAGTCCTTAATTATGTGTTCTTTTCAGATATTGGTAGAGCTAGTTGTGCAAAAACTAAAAATTTACATATGCATCTCTATGGAGTTTTGGTTGTGCAGCAATTGTATCCTCGTGATTATCAACAACGTATTCTGAACTGTCAATGGTTTAACGAGCACCTTAATAATATTGATGTACTGGACCTAAGTTTCCTCACTGATGAAGCATGGTTCTATTTATCTGGTTATGTAAATAGCCAGAATTAATAAACGTAGGCTACGGAGAACCCTCACAATTTCGTTGAAAAAGATTTGCATCCAATAAAAGTTGGAATTTGGATTGCAATTTCAAGACGGAGAATAATAGGGTCAATATTCTGTAACGAAACAATTAATGCAGAGAGATATCAAACTGTCATTTTGACAGAGTTTATTAATCAGCTGCATGATGATGAAATAACAAGGGGCTATTTCCAACAAGACGGAGCCGCTGCTCATACTGCACGGACCACCAAAGATTATTTGCAACAATGTTATGTAAATCGTATTATAAGCCAAAGCCTGTGGCCACCGAGGAGTCCAGATTTCACTCCACAAGATTATTTTCTTGTTGGAAATAACAAGGGGCTATTTCCAACAAGACGGAGCCGCTGCTCATACTGTACGGACCACCAAAGATTATTTGCAACAATGTTATGTAAATCGTATTATAAGCCAAAGCCTGTGGCCACCGAGGAGTCCAGATTTAACTCCACAAGATTATTTTCTTGTTGGACAGGTAAAGAATAATGTTTATAAAAACCGCTTGCACAATTTGAACGAACTTGGACAAGCGATTAGGCATGAAATTCAAAACATAACACAAGAACAGCTTTGCCATGTATTTGAAAATATGAAACGACGAATAATGTTGTGTTTACAAGCCAATGGAGAACATTTTAAACAATGTTTATAAATAAACTTATTTTCTACTTATCAGTGTAATAATAGCGTTTTAATATGTCTATTAAAAAGTCCAGAAAACTTCAGAAAAATAAAATTCATACTACCAACTTAATAGGCGCACAAACATTGAAAGACACACAGTATATCATAAGTTGATGCGCAGAAACAGTATATGACAGCTCTTAAGATATAATTGCCAAATATCGTTACTGGCAAGATAGTAGAATCTTTTTTCCATGGAGCTTAAGAGATCTCAGTTAACTAACTTCTGATAAAAAATATAAATGTGCACACTTTGCTACATTTTTGGATCAACCAGGCCAACTATCTTTTTTCTTCGACAAAATTTTAAATTCAACATTTTCAATGTACAATTGAATTCATTTTAGATTTTTATATATTATTCCATTGAATAAATGCCAGTATGTACATTTAGTTAATGCTTTTAGCATAATTGCATTATCGTATGAAATATGGTAGCCAAAAATTGTCTAATCTTCTGTTGTATAAATAAAACTTTATTGATTATTTCGTGGGTAGATTATTGTTTTATAATATGTTTTCATATCTAATACTCAAATTTTAATTTATTATTTTTTCACACTGGAAAATGTAAACACAGCATGTGTATGTACAACATACATACGTATACGTATACATTGATTCCGTATTGTGTTCCCTATGCCTAATGTAATTTGACACATGCGGTATGTATATTTATTGAAACTATAGAATTATTTAAAGCTGGATTTGGAATAATGTTTGTATAAAAGAAATTTCAACATTCAGATCGAAGTAACTCTTTTACTTACAAACTTATTTCGTAAAGATAAATGTTTTAAAACAAGTACATATAATACAATAAAGTCGTCTGGTGTCCACACCTATTTTTTTCTGGACTTGAAATGAATAATGTAATGCGAAATAACACAGTGACAGTTTGATATTCCTATTACTGTGCCCAATTTCGAATTGCATTAGTCACTTAAGTTCAGACCTGCAATGTAAATCTTATTGTCGATCCCTAAATAAGAAACTTGACAAATAATGAATAAAAAATCAAATTTTGCTTTAGAGTACTATTAAATATGTTCGTTTACGTCATGTAATAACTAAAGAGCGGATATAAGGTTTTTAGCCTATCGCGAGTTTTCTAAAATATGTATCTAAAATATAAATTCCATTTATTAAAAAATATGCAAATGACGCCTATTTGTTTTTGCCTAAAATACCTATTTCAGTCACTGTAGCACAGAAACCTATTATTAATATTGTTTTATTTTAACGCACCTAAAATATTCTTTTTCCGTGTTTTTCGTCAAAGACTCATCAAGTCATCAGAGTAAGTGTCAATATTTTTTGACTATGTATGTATCCAGGACATACAACACAATTAACTGCAATGGCACCACTGCACATTGTTTAGCTGCACTGCAAAATTTATAATTTCTTATAAGTCATTCAAGTATCATAACCTAAAAATTGTGCCTGAGAATATTTTATTCTGTAATATATGTATATATGTAAAGTTGTCTCCACAATGCCCAAAACAGAAAACAATTAGCAATAGTAAGAATGGAAGATTGGATAGCTTGCCAGTCAGTTGTTAACATTAATGAAGTTGGAGCAGCACAAAATAGTTAATAAAATCTGCCCCACATACTTATAAAATTTATTTTAGTATTTATAGTTTGTCTGTAAAAAGCTTTTTTTTATATAAAGCTTTTATAAACAGACTCCTATACTGACACGTGTAATATATTCCTTGGAAAACAATCAAAATCCGAAGTTAAATTCATTTGCACAGTCCTGTGCTGGACGACATATTCATAATAATCGACTTTTCGAAAGAATTATTCAAGTCTACAATGCTGTTTGTAATTCTTGATTTTATTTGTTTGGTTTATCCGATTGTAATCGTACAGATATTATTTATTTATTACTTATTTCATGAATATATACGATGCTCAATTCAATCAACACATTGGAAATTCTGATGTGTGGATGAAATTACTGTAGTTGTATTTGATTGTAGGAAATCTTACTGTTGAAAAGCTGTATTCGTCGTACCTTGTCTCAGAATAAGGAGTGATTCAAATACAGAGCCAAAATGGTACATATTTTTAAGAGATCTTATTTCCTATGGAAAAATATCTGCCATATTTCATAACATAACGAAGCCACAGCACGCGAACATTTTTTTCATTGTTTTTCTTATGTTCCGCATAATAAAGTAAATAATAATTTTTCCAAGCATTGAATTCTTGAATTCAGCATTATTTGAATATATTTAATATTGACAAATTTATAGTAATGTAAAGGGAATTACATATCATAATTTCTTGTTATATTCTTTATTTTAGGTAATAACGGTATTCAATAAATAATCACAATGAAGTCAAAACGATATGGAATATGAAAATAACAAAGATATGTATATATTAAAAGCTGATTAAGAAGTTGATAATAGAATCAGCTTATGTGGGTAAGCAAGCAGGGCTTTTGAAGCTAGAAAGAAACAGCACTAAAATAAGAAATTAGAAAGCCAAGAACACAGATTTAAGTTCTTCTAATCACTTATGTAGATCACAAATTCAATATCTATTTCAAAAGATGACATGTGGAAGATAAGTAAAAAAAACTCAATTTATTAGAAAGCTGTGAAATTAATAAGTTAAGACAGTTAGGTGTAATTTGAAATAACCAGTTAATTAAAGATGTACAGATCTGCAAAATGAAGTTTTATCCTTCATCCACATGTTGAGGCGAAACGTATGTAGTGTCTACATTATAATTTTTTGGAAGTAAATATTCTTTTGCTAGTAAATATCTAATAAGGAAGTGACACTAAGTAGGAATGCATTTTAAGTATTTTATATTTATCAGAAGAGAAGTACAGTACTGTAAATAATAAACATATTATGGCCGTCTTAATTGCAAACGCATTTGGCAAATGCAGTTATAACAACGTTCAATTTTTAAATGATGAAACAATAAATATTTCCCACACCTACATTTATTCAATTTGTAGTCTACTTACATGTTCTGCAATTCATTAATATTGTCTGGATTTTTATTTTTGCATTATGGTGTACTTACAACATGTATCAGGTGGCCAACTAAGAATGGCCGCCGGCTATATCTCAGAAACTAGTAGTCAGATTGCTTTGGTGTAAAAAAATTTCAAGTAGAAGTGCCCAAATAAAAATGCTGGGAATAATTTTCGAGTTTGTAAAATGTCCGCTAGGAGGGGGCATAGCAGTCATGATCAATGTTAAAATTAAGAACTTCTTCCCGATTTGACTAATTGAGAGGTATTGAAAATATCTACACTGTATTGCTTTACGTATTTCTTGCCTTACACATTTTACTATCTAGTAAAATAAAGTGGGGTCAATTGTTTTTAATAAACTACAATTACTCCGACCATAAGAAGTAACGAAGACGAATTCTAACCGCAGAACAGGATATAAGGGATAGATGGTATGAAGAAGCCTGAAGAAGCTGAAGAGACAACAACATACAACTGAGCGAGATCACAGAATCAGAGGAAAAGTTAAAACCAGGAAAGACAGCCGGAATTGACAATTTAAAGCCAGAAATGTTGAAATACATGGGAGTTAAAGCTACACGGTTACTACTTAGAATAATAAACTTGGCATGGGAAAGGAAAACAACCCCGAGGACTGGAAAATAGCAATTATCATCCCCTTACACCAAAAAAAGGTGACAATACGACATGTTCCAGTTACAGAGCTATCTCATTGTTATCAGTAGCTGGAAAGATATACGAAAGGATAATAGAGAAGCGATTAAGAGCAAACTTAGACTCAACCCTCCAAGAAAATCAGGCAGGTTTCAGGCCGGGCAGGAGTACGAAGGACTGGATATTCCGTTTAAGGCAAATTTCGGACAGAATTCTAGGTAGTAACGGCAAAATGTGCCTATGTGCAATTGACCTAGAAAAAGCATTCGATACACTTCCGAGGCATAGGATATGGTCATCGCTGGAGAAGAGAGGGATTAAAAAAGAACTACTAAAGGCAGTCAAAAGTATATACACCAACACGAGCAACATAATAAGAACTGAAAGGGGATATTCAAGAAGCTTTGTCGCACTTAAAGGAGTGAGACAGGGCGGAGTTCTGACTCCCCTTCTCTATATAACTGTTATGGACGATATTGCAAGAAGTGCCAATAGCCTAACAAAGGGTATTTATGTAGGGTCCAGAAACCTTCAACCTATAATAGACAAAGAATTCTTGTATGCCGACGACTTGATAGAAATATAGATATATGGCACGAAACTTTAAAGAACTTTGGAATGTATATTAATAAAGGAAAATCGGAAGTATTGGCAGTCTCCAAAGATGAAGAAGAAACAAATATAACAATAGATAGTTATCCAATAAAGGTGACAGAAAACTTAAAATATCTTGGAACCATAATCAACCACAAAGGAGATATAGAGGCAGATGTGAATAATAGAATCAAAATTGTAAACTGTTTATATCATGCACCGAACTTAGTTGGTTTGGACACCTCACACGAATGAGTAACACGAACCCTGAAAAAGAAATATGGGAGGCCGGCTGGAACAAGAGGAGAAACAGAGATAGACCAAGAAGAGTATGGCATCAGGAGATAGCGCAGCTGCTGGCGGACCGGGGAAGTACCTGGAAAGATGCTCAAAAAATAACTAAAGATAGGACAGGATGGAGAAAATTCTACAAAGCAGATCGCCTCGACGCCTAACGGCAAAAGAGGATACAGATAAATAATAATAATAATACTCCGACCAGCATTTTTGTATAAAATTCAAGAATTTTGAATCAGACCAGACATTAAAAACAAAAAGAGTAAGCTTTCAAAAAATAAAACAATTAATTTTATGGTGTTAAAGTAAAGCGTTGTCAAAATAATAAATAATGTTGTCAGTTTTTCATTGAGGTCTTTTTCTTTTTTTTTTCTTTCTGAGATGCGTTTAACGAATGAATATAAGCAGGCACTCCATATGATCGGCATTTATTTCGAATGCAAGCGAAATGCAACAGGCGCTTCCAGGGCTTATACCATTCAGTTTCCCTGGGCGACGAGTTATACGGGCAGGGTTTTTCGTAGACTAGCAGAAAAGCGCAGATACACCGGAAGTATTAATCTCTCGGTGTAGAGAAGGGAGCCACAGGCCGAACTCAAGCCAATATTAGAAATGTATTGGCATACATTGAATATCCACATGTGGGAAGAGTAGAACCATAACTAGAGAGTCGGGCATTTGCAGAACTACGGTTCAACATATATTGAAATGTCACAAGTAAGTTTTGGTAGTATTAAGTTGAAAACGAATTAAATTTTACATCAAGTGTAATTTATTATGAGGTCTTTGTTAGACTTGTTTTTTTTCTTCCTTTTCACTTAAAATACTTGGAAGAATGAGGTAACATTTAAAGCAATGGTGGTGTGAACCTAAACAATATACTATTTATTTAGAACAAATCCGCTTTGGATACAGGAAGTTCAGCACCAAAGTAAACGTGCGGTGCGCCATTCTAAGGGTTCAATTATTGGACCTGTTTTCTTTAACCGACCTCTCATTGAAGAGGTTTATTTAAATGTTGTATGAATAAGTTGCCCCTTCTGAATGCCCGGCGTATTTTGTGGCAAGTTCTTGGATTAGATATATCTTGGCAGGTGGATTAGACGGGATAGTATATTTTCTTGGCCAGCTAAGTTACCAGACCTCACCGTCCTAGAATTTTAATTGTGGGAGCGGGTTAAAGACATTGTTTTTGCAAACCCGCCTACAACCGCAGAAAATATCATCAAGAGAATTAGAGCAGCAGTAAGCCATTTATCGGTGGCGGAAGTCGAAACGCTTGTTTTAACCGCGCAGCAGAGGTTGCAGGCATCATTAACAATGATGGGCGGCATGAGCAAATACTTCCCGCCATTCAAAACACTGGAATGAATCAGGAAATCGTTTGGTTTCAACATGATGGCTGTCCAGCACATAATGCAGTCAGGGGAAAGGAATTTCTAAGGAATACTTTCCCTGACAGTCTTATTTCTGGAACGGGAAACATCAAATGGCCTCCGCGATCTCCTCATCTATATCCAAATGATTCTTTTTATGGGGATATCTAAAAAAATTGTTTATACCCATGAAGATGGTAGAGCAGAAAACGCAGTTGCCTTGAGAGAAACAATAATTGAGACTGCTAATTCAGTAACTGCTCATGTTAGAAAACGTAAGACTAAATTTCTACGATCGCTTAGGGCAGTGTCTTGCTGTGCAGGGAAGAAGTTTTGAGCCCCTTGTATAGATTATTATTATTTTCAGAATCCTTTTTTATTTATTTTATTAGGGTTATTTTTTTACTTTATTATGGTTATTTTTTATTTTATTATGGTTATTTTTTAATTTTATTAGAATTACGCTTTTGTTTGTGTCATGCAGCGTGAACGCAGCTTAAGAATTATCTGCATTTACTGAAAGGAAAAAGAAAAACAAATCCTTGCAACTCGTAATAGTTATTTACGAACCAAGTGCGTGAAATCATATTTCGCGAATGAGTGACCAGTTTAAAGCGCGAGCCGAAAGGCGAGCGCTTTATGGACACGAATTCGCAAAATGTTTCACGCACGAAGTTTGTACAATATTTTTTGTACGAGAACTATAATAATAATACATATTGTTAAATACGTTATCGTTTATGACACACTACTAATCTCTTGATATTAATTAAAAAAAATTGAATTGACAGTATTGATTATTTGAAGTGACATTTAATTTAAAATTATCAAATTCAAAAAATTCTATTTCATTTCCTTTTATTTTCATAGAAAAACAACGAACTGGGTAGCATATTATTAAGGTTAGGAATTTATGATTTTAAAATGTCACTAAATTAATCAAGTTCTAGGAAGTACCAACTTTACTTTTACGCACTCGTGTTTAAAGTGACTTTTTACGCACGCAAATCGAATTGTGAAATGACAGGTTTTGATAAGCGAGTACAAAAAATTTATTTCTTAACGCATTACAAACACCCAAGTCGGTGGTCCAATTGGTTACTGCTAACTTGTATTTGCGAGATAATCGTTGTGCTATCGGTCGACGCTGGCATTGGAAAGGAAGGTAGGGGTACCACGTATGGCATGCATTGATCCTCTATGGCTAATGAAATTTAACACATGCGGTATATTAGTACGTGAAGAAAAAAACCTTGCACCCTTTTTTAAGCAATTGCGCGCGCGAAGGAGTATGAGATTTGGCATAGTTAAAGTTCATATGGAGTGCAGAAAGTAAAATGTATATGAATAATGTGTTTCAAATACATTAAATTAAATAAAATAAAATCTATATATTTGACACTTTTAAATGTCAAATGACATTTACAAGGGTTAAATGTGAGGTTCAAAAATGTCATAAGTGTTTCGCAAATGTCAAAAATATTTGTGCTTATATATTAGTGGAATACATATTGCTTAATATACATCTGTTGTATAAAGGAAATACATTGTGTAGCAGCAACGTGAGTTAACTTACTCTCGCCTATTTATTATTGGTGGTTTCAAAAAAATGCAGAAAAAACTTTGTACCCCTTTGTAAGCATATTGCGCGCAATGAGGATTGTGAGATTTGTCATAGTTAAAGCTGATATGGAGGAGTGCAGAAAAATAAAATTTATGTGTGTTACAAATACATTAAATTAATTAAATAAAAAGGTCGAAGTTCGACCAATAGGCGCCACTAGTTAGTATTAATTGTTAGTAAATCCTAATATAAGACAATTTAAAATAAAAGTGTTTTTGAAACTTTTCATCAAATTCTAAAATAATGTCATCGTTATTAATATTATATTTCATTCTTTGTTAATTTACTATAAATATGGGTTAAAATTATTCAATAAATAAAGTAAAAACGTCGCAAGACGGAAGAATTCGTATATGTAATTTATTTTGATCAATATCTCTATTCTAAAAAAAAGATAACTTGATTTTTTAACGATATTTTGAGACTTAACTCTATATTATGTGTTGTAAAAATATACACATCATTGCATTTTCGAGAAAAATCTTAATATTCGCTTATATTTTAGTTGACGCCATCTAGCGGCGACGGGAAAATTAGAAGATACAAAAACAAAAGCTCAGTTTGTAGAGCAACTAACGCACTTTTAAATGAGAGCTTGTTAAAATCGGTTTTGCCAAACCGGAGTAATAGTAATTTATTTAAAGAAACATTTGAATTATTCCCATCACTTTATTTTACTATACTTCATTCACTGAACATATAGAGTAATCACGAGCTGTTCACGACTGTATCACGTGCACAGCTCAATTTACAATAGAGTACTTATATTAACAATAAAGTTTTATAAAATCTTTTGATTACATGTTTAAATTTTCGAAAACAACAATTTATTAGTTTATATAAAATACTGAACCGATTTAAATTTACAGAAAATGCATGTTTTGTCTTTTTAGATAACTAAAATACGTAAATCTCAAACATAACCTATATCAACAAAACAGTCGTAAATTGCTTAAAATCCATCACTTAATAAGTAGATAAATATTAATTGACTTAACAAAAAATACACAAATGCGCATTTTGTAAACAATTTAAGATAAATTTAATATGCATTTGTCAAATTCAATATCAGGCATTTTAACAAATAATACAAAACCAATATAAGTATTTAAAAATGAAGCAAATATATTAAAGACTTTATTCACATGTGTATATAATATAAATTACAAGTTGAAATAGGGTAAATATATTCAGTACAGTCTCTTATTCTAGCACAGTAAAATGTCTCCTTACTCGTTTCTTCAGTTCTGGCTGTATTTAGCACAGTACTGTATAAACAGGTAAAAACAGCAACTTAAATTCAACACTTCTGGAAAGCTGAAACATAATTAACCTATAAACCATTTGCTTTGTTTACGATTTAGAGATTATCAAAATAACAGACAATGTTATATAGTCACAATCATGTGACAAAATCACAGAAAGCAGATGATTTATATCGTGTGTTTTAGGATTTGTATGTAGCTCTCAGAGCCAATAGAAAGAAAATAATGCCCCCCCCCCCCCGTGCGCTTTTACTTGAGAAATGTTACCCGAAAGCAATATGACTACTAGTTTCTGATATATAGACATATCTGAGATATTCTTTGTGGCATACGTATGATATTTTTAATATAACAAAATCAGTTAAACTCTTTAGGTAAATATTACTTCTAACGTCAACATTTTATAACCATATGGAACATAACCACGAAACCCGCACCAAATGAACAAACAAAATAACTTAACACAAAATAAGAGTTACTAGAAATCTCAAGTAAAGTGAAGAAAAATAGAATATATTCTAAGTTATCAATTTTAAGAAATTGATTTATAATTGAACTTAAAATAGATGATGTAAACCAAATTTAAAACAAAACAGTTTAATTTGTTGACTAGTATGATTAAAATAAACAAAATATACTTACGGCCTCTATACATGTGAAAATATAAATGAATAAAAACAGTGTTTCAAAAAATTGTAGGGCATAAAAATTTGCACATGATGTCACCAGTAAACCTTTAAGAACACTCTATACTATTAGCTAAATTTTGCATAAATCTTATGTTTAGTACGTAAAGTTTTGATCTTCAGTACACACTATAAGATAATATGTTATTTTTAGTACTTTGTATTCTTCATTTCTTTTATGTGATTACTTTATTACATATAAAAAAATAACATCATTGTGCACAGTATGTTATTACCCTTATTCATAATTTTAATAAGGATAACTAACATAAAATAATTATTTCAAAAATATGTGTGAAAATTTGACCTAGTTAGATCATGTGCTCAACAATTTTTATTGCCAGTCAGAAAATGTTTTCCATACTGACGCTACGGGAACCAAACAATGGAGAACTCATCAAGAACGTACAGACACACACGCACACCTACGTATATGTGCAGATATTAAATTTCAAGGCCAGAAATATGCAAAGAGTGAAAATGTATTCAATGCGAACAGGTTAATATTTTAAATTAGCATATACAGTTTATCTTTTTCTTTACTTTTTCTAAATAGGAAAACGAAATAGGGTACTGAGTGAGAGCTCAGGTTGTAGCTTTTAGTACATATTTTTGTTTTTCTTTTTAATAGAAGAAAAGAAATTAATAATTTCTTGAAGCTCGCACGTCAGGTAAATATACTATGGGAATATCTAGGTATTAGAATCAAAATAATTACATAATGTCAATTATTCGCTACACTGATAATAAAATTATAATATACGACGAGGAAAAGTTCAGAAATTCACAGAATATAGGGAAGTTGGACGCTAACACAGTAAATATGGTGTACGATTCAATATGAACCAGATTCTCTAGGAATCGGATAGTATATATCGGCTGATAATCAACATGACTATGCACACACGAATAAAATCGAATATCGGTTTTCATTAATATTCCTTACGGCCTTATGCAACAGAGAAAACTCAGAAACGCCAAATGTAATTAGCAGTTTATAAGGTCAACCTGTAACAACATTTCGGATCATTTTTTGGGAGACAGAAGATGTTCTGCAACTTAATGAGAAATACCGGCAGGTTACTACAAAAATTAAGCTTAGAAGAAAAATTGAGGGGGGGGGGAATGGGAGGTTTGACTTTGGCGCCACTTGTTTATTACTTGGCTCCGAATTTAAAAAGAAACTTTAAGAAGTGAGCGGCTTCCGTTTTGAAGACATATTTTGTTAAAGTAATTAATAAACAAATTCAAAAATGTGCGGAGTTGTTGAAGAATACATATATCGAAAATAAAAACCGTAAATCTTATGCCAGTTTTGAACACCTTCAGTTTTATTCTACGAATGTGCGTCATTCATAAATTATGACAAGCTACAAAATATAAATAATTATCTCAACTCTCTTGGTTAACGTGAGGGTATCTGCAAAGATACATACAAAAAATTATGACTAAGGGTATGACATCATTCAGTATTTTCATGTTTATACAGAGCTTATGATAAATACAAAAACATTTTGAAAAGTAAGACCATAAATACAAAAATGTGGGTATTCGGAGCAGCAACCAGACCGGTAGTGAGAAACTGAAAATGTTTGAGAGGGATACTAAGAAAAATATATGGACCAACAAGTGGGCGACGGAGAATCTAAAAGGGTAAAGAACTTCAAAATAAAAAGTATTTTAAAAGGAAAACCAGATCAAGATCATGAAAATAGAGACTACGAGAGTACGGCCATGTAAGAAGGATGAAAAAATAACAGGGCAGTTAAGAAAATTACAATGTGGAAACCACACACAAACAGAAAATGCGGAAGACCAAGAAGCAGGTGGGACGACCAAGTGATAGAGGCTACAAAAAAGCTGAAGATACAGGCTTGGAGGAGTAGGGTTCCGGACCGAGAAGCATAGAGAAGGATAACTGAGGAAGCAAAGACAAACAGCATAGAGCAAGACTAGAACGGAAGAACGTGGACTAATTAATCACAACGAGAATCTATGTATGTATAAAAAAAACCGGTCCTGAAGCAGAAAGTTATCGCAGACCTGAAGATGGCAAGTGTGATTTTGCCGAAACGTCGCCGAGAAACCAGTGCCGGTCTTTTCAAAGACCAAGCAGTGGAAACGCGGAAGAAAACCCGAAAGCCAGTGACAAACACAAGTACACATAATAATATTTTATTTGTAAGCAATATATAAAATGTCTTTCTCGTTAAATGTCTGTATGTTCTATATTTTCAAGAATTTATTGTAGTTTTACGTTAAAATTAGTTATAATTTAATGCAACGACTGTTGTATTGTCCTTTGATGAGGACCAAAGGTTAACCTGTTGTTTATAAATGAAATTTCAAAAGAGTTAAGGGTTACTGATGCTAATTGAGAATATGATTGCGGAGTAGTAATCGTTGCATACACATTGCATTATTTTAACGGTAGAAATTATCTGTTTGGCGTAGCGCATTGCGCGTGCTCCGTAATCAGGGGTCTCGGGATTGGCTCCTCAGTGAACCTCCTCTGCTGTCTTAGTTTAATTACTATTTACTACAGAGCCCTTTGTAGTAATAATAACTAATATATGAGAATTTTGAGTCGAGATTAAAAATACTCGCTTAATAGGCGCAACAAAAGGCACATAATTAAATATTCACCAACACTTCTTTTTATGTAAGAGTAATCTGTTCTAAAAGTTTTCAGAAACTTATGTTCTAAACATGAGAAATATGTATTATACCTATTTTTACTTTCTGAAGTTCAACAATTATTTTACATACGAAGTGCCTGTATCTATACACTTCGTCGACGTTATAATTAACAAATTCGCATTAGAATTATTTCCTTTCCGTATAATCCTAGTAAATTTCGATATATCAAATAAAGCTTTAGGGCATTTTTGATATTATTACTTTAACAGTAACGCAATTTAATTGAACATATTATAATTATAAGACGACTAAGACTTTGGGCTTGTAATTATTTGTAGGTTCAAGTAAAAATTAAAAAAAATATATTGGCTGTAGTACTACGAATGCTATCGAACGTGTTATATGGAATGCGGGTACGTTAATAGAGGTACACAATTCGGTGATGGGTTGTCCTCGTATTGCTTCTAGCCTACTCTCTATAATTTAAGTATAAATTTAACTCAAGGACGTTGGTATTATGGATGTGAATACAACTTGGTTGGTTTGATATAATCGCTTAGAATTGGAAAATTCACAATCGGCTTAAATAATATTAAATTAAAATAAAGAAAAAAGAGGGAAGACACTAAATGACGGGAAGAAGGGAATACATACGTAAATATATAAATGAATATAAAACAGTTTGATGAAATGTCAATGTAAGAATAAAGTATAGGAATTTTACACACGTAAAAAATAATATATAGACTGTTTCCAAATATAAGAACATAACTTTCAACGTCTCTAATGCTTTTATTGCACCACCTTCTGTGACGATAATTATTATACCTGGTCTCCTTATTGAGCGGGTACGGACGGTTTACCTATTTGCAACGTATGAATGAGTTATTGCCGCAGGTGGTGCAATAAAAGCATTAGAACCGTGGAAAGTATGTTCTTATATTTTGAGACAGACTATACATGGATATATTTATACGTATACGATCCGCTGCACTGCCAGGAAAAAAATTACGTGTGGGCACCACACGACTTTCTTTCTTAAACGTATATGCGCTCCGAAATATGTATATAAAAGTTGTTCTAAATCAAGTTTTAAATTTTGTATCTTAATAAATTAACCATCTGAGTAAAAGTCTACTTCCTGCCCGAATTTTGAATTTTTTTTTATTAATTCACTACAAAATGCATGCACAGTAACTGTATAAAAATCGAAATTTACATTTTCATACATTTCTTCAATTGAGATGGCGTAGATTCCGAATTTGAAGTCAAAAATGCCAGTATATGCAGTAGATTTCAAAGCAGAACGAGAAACCTCATCCAGTAGAATGATCTTTTTCATAATTCAAAACGTAGTATCTGCTGTCCATTAAGATAAAATACAGTAACTGCATGTAGTTACGGCGTTCTTGCTTAGTACACAGCAGATACTGTATTTTAGGCTTATGACTGTGTCAAATTTAAAAACATCTACGCTTGCTCTCAGCGGATACTATGATTTAACTTCATATTTACTTCACCAAACTTGGCCATGAAGAGTGTGAAAAGTACCAGTCTTTTAACTTACATAATCTAGAGCACAAGAAAGACAGTTTAAATTCCGAATGTGCTATTTGCTATTCATAGTCGAATCATATAAACAAGGCCAAAATAAGTCGAGATTATTACAGGATATATTCCGAATCTAAATGAAGATACAATATGCATCTCAGTGGATCTACAGAAAGTGATTATGCTCCCCAGAATTAACACTTTTAAATCTATTGTTTTTACAAAAAGGCTTACAACGGACCATGAGAGTTTCGTACCGGTAGTGACCAAGCAAAAGAATGTGAAATCTCTGGCAGTTATATGGCACGAAACAATGATGGGAAATCGATACAAGAAAACCGTAATTTTCTGGTTGGATAATTGCACTCACAAAATAACAATTGGTGTCTTCTACCATATTTTTTATATATTGTGAATTCCAGTATGGTCTATATTGAAAAAGTTGAAGTCAATTACTTTGAGTCAGGCCATGCATTCATGGGTGCAGATAGTTGAAAAGTCTTTAAAACAACAAAAGAAAATTTATGACTTCCAGGATTTTGCGACTGCCGTTTCTTTAACCAATTCTGGAAGAGTGACAGTAAAAGCCATGGAAATAAGAGATTTTCGCTTGTGGAAAGATTGGCATTCTGTGCAAAAGATCAACAATGCTAATTATAATAACTCTAAGCCTTATCTAGCCAACATTGTCCAAATGACTGCTGAAAGAGGAAGCACAAACTTAACTTACAAAACTTCAATCGAAGGTGAGGAATATTCTCTCAATTTTATAAAACTTTCATCCCTAAAAAAAAAAAATAACAGAAGAACCTCAACATTTAAAAGAAAACAAAGGTATCGTAACAAAATATGCGATTATAAAATCTCTAGGGTTCAAAATAGTTTAGAATTTTGGAAAAATTTACCAATTAGAAAGTAAATATCTTATGTTCGTTTGTACCTACTGTAAGCTATATTCAGTAAGCTATATAATTTTACATAGCTATATAATATTACATTAAAATCAGTTACTGTGCTTTAAACTAAAAATTAGGTCTAAAGCGAAACACAATCTTGCAGTATCTGTGTTTCTTTTTCTTCACAAATATTAACTTTCCTAAAATTATGTTATACAATCTTCGATAAAATTTACCTAACAGTGCAGAAAATTAAACGAAAAACGATTTAGATAGCTAAAAACAGACATTTGAACTTCAAACTGTGTTTGCTCATAACTTTATTTTTGCAGATACTGTCTTTTTAATTATGGGGGCTGTATAATAGCAAGACCACAATGAAGACCTGTAAGTACGTGTGGAAGCAATTTATGGACCTTTGTAAGGAAAGAAATTATACGTTTGCAAAGACAGACATTTAGCAGAAATATTCAAAGACCGGGCTTATAATGTAAGGAAAATAGATGGAAGTTACAAAGAATCGGCAGTTAAAACAATTTAAAACAACACCGCTAAATTGATAGTATCTATTAAGAAAAATTGATCAATTCGGCGGCGTGGCTTTTAAAATGGCAAGAGATTACAATTAGAAGACATTTACAAGACTTACAAGGCTCGAAAACAGAACTCTACACCTTTATTTGCTGAAGATTTAAACAAAGTTCGATGAGAACACCCCGGACGGCTTGTAAAAATTGGCTGAGAGTACATAGGAGAGTAACCATGATCTCCAATATATAAACTGACCAGATTTTTTTAACCTGTTAATAACGCTTGAGAAAATAGTAGTACTTAGATGAAAAATATGCCTATTGGTAAAAACGGAATAAAGAAATGGACCAAAAGTTTTGCAGAAGGTGTGGGGATGAACGCTAAATTGATAAAAATAAGAAACGCTTCAACTCGATCCACGCCTGAAGTTATTAGGCGAATGTCCAACATTAAGAAAATACAAATAAAAATAATTCTGCAATTAATTACAACAATTGTACATTTCATATTAATTATTACCTGCCTAAACCAGAAAGTGGCAACGAAAATAATTGATAAAAATGATTTTAATTTTACTATTTCTTAATAAATGAAGTATCTTTATAATCTTTGTTTTTATCCTTCTTATTTCGTGATAAAATCATGATGAATATACGAAAGCCCACTTACTATTACTGAAAATAGGACTGGTTCTAATTTCATGCAATAAACGTTTACAAGAACATTGTAAAACGTTTTATATTGTCCTATAAAATAGTATCCAATTTTTTGGTACAATTTTAAAGGATAGTCCAAAATGGGCTATAAAATATTAGATGAAACTAACACTAACTAAACCTACTCACATGTAACTAAATAATGACAGATACGACAGTTTCTTAACAGGAAACTGAATACTGATGTTATGAACTGTGAGTATAACAGTACTTCAAAATTTAAGAAAATTGTAGCGACTTTTTGGCTTAATAAGGCAGTATATTCGTATACAAATCACAGACGAAAAACAATACAAATGCAGGTTTCAATACAAGTTCTGATATGTTGATAGTAGTCCTCCTTACTATCAACTATCAGAACTTTTATTGTAACCTGCATTTGTACTGTTTTTGTCTGTGATTTGTATACGAATATACTGTCATATTAAGCCAAAAATTCTCCATTCTTTTAAAATTTTGAAGTACAGTTGTGAGTATAAAGTTTACACTTGTTTACTAAAGTGCAAACAGGTTGCTGGTTCTTGTGCTTATTGTAAACCAAGCAGGCATCACAAAGTTCTCTTTCAAAATTGCCAGGTAGAATTCTACTGTATAAGCCGAGATTAGAGATTAGCTTTAAATATCGTACCGACTATGATCGCCTCTTTGTTCTAGGTACCTAATTGTTTCTTATACTTTTGGAGAAAGTTAATTTATCTAACCAGTAGCATGCTTCTTTTCCCACCTCTAAAATATGGGGAGTTTATTTATGATTTTACTACATATTATATTTAGTTATTTTTGACTTTGTAGGGGGGTTCATAACAGTATTAATGTCGAATGTTAAACTTTTATAGGTGTCGCAAAATCTAAGGACTAGCAAAGGAATTTCCAAAAAAAAAAAGATTAAGCAGTGTTAAAGTTCTTGCAACACACCTTTGGACTTCCATTTTTACATTCTACAGGATCGCCTTTGATCTAATAGAGAATCAAACCCAAGTTGAATTAGTCACAATTTATTGGAAAGTTATATAGACGACGAATTTATGGGCGGAACATTCTTCTTCCAGCCTTCATACCACAAATGCTTGTGAATCATCTCATTCTTTTTCTAATTCATCCTCCCAATTTCTACACTTTTATAAATGTTTTAAAAAACTCTCAGATGGATAGTTATACGAGGGACACTATTTATGTATTGAGAATAGAAAGAATAAACAAATGAATTTGATGAAAAATACCTTTATTGCTTTTCAAAATAATCGCCTTTAAGATCTATACACTTTTGCATGCGATTGAACCACCCTTCAAAGCACTTTGTCCAGTCAGAAGATGGTAGCTCTAAAACATGCGTTTTGAAGGCCTCAACCGCTTCTTCGGGCGATGAAAATCGTTGTCCACGCAGTTTATCTTTAATTACTGGAAACAAGAAGAAGTCATTGGGTGCCAAGTCGGGGCTGTAAGGCGGATGACCCATCAATTCGATCTTTTGTGTGTCCAAATACTCGTTTGTTGCATGTGATGTGTGTGAGCTCGCATTGTCATGATGCAAAATGATTCGTCGTTTTGGGTTGGTTTCTCTCAATTTACCGAAAACTTCAGGCAAACAAATGGTCGTATACCACGCTGAATTAACGGTCTTTTGATTTTCGAGAGCCGCAGTTGCCACAGGACCAGTTTTCGTGAAGAAAAACGCCACCATTTGCTTCCTAACGCTGCGAGAACGAACAACTTTTGTTGGCTTTGCTTCACATTGAAACACCCAAACTGCCGACTGGCCTTTTCTTTCTGGCTCATAAGAATAAATCCACGACTCGTCACCTGTGACGATGTTGTATACCGCTTTGGATGCACCACAGTTGTATTTTGAAATCATTTTACGGCACCAATCGACACGAGCATTTTCTTGAGCATCTTTCAACAAATGTGGAATCCAACGCGCACACAGCTTCCGAACACACAAATGTTCGTGCAAAATCTTATGTATGCTGGTGATACTAATGCTTAAATACCTCTCGATTTCTTGATATGTCACATGACGATCTTCTTCAATTAGTTTTCGCACAGCATCGATATTTTCCGGCACAACGACCGATTTTGGCCGCCTTCTTTAACTTCGTCCGTGAGCGAACTACGTCCACGTTTGAATTCAATGTACCAGCGATATACAGTGGGTGTGGATGGCGCTTCATCACCAAAAGTTGAATTCAGTTGATTGATGTACTGTTCTTGAGTTAGACCATGTCGAAAGTCATAATAAATCATAGCTCGAAAATTTTCGCGAGTTAATTCCATATTTCGGCTGAGATGAAATTTTAAACACTGCAAAAAACACAAATATTGCTCGCACGTCAAAACTTTCTGACTACCTATAACGTCAAAAATGTCACTCTATACGATGACAATTTCAAATTTCACCTGGCAATTCCAATGTTGCCAATTGTCAATACATAAATAGTGTCCCTCGTATTAAACAAAATAGCTGTCACATAGCCGATATACAACAAGCGAGTTGTTAAAAATGTCTAATTCATTCAAAATAAAAACAAATGAGTTTAAATTAAACGTGATAACTAGATATGAATTTGTGAAACCTGTATCACATGAACCTAAAACTAAATAAAAATATTTTGATCTCAATTCGACACCCGTTCAATCCTTCCTCCAGACCATTCATTATCTTTTACCTGTGTCGTCGCGCAAATTTCGTAACAGCGGGTTGGTAATATAAAATAATTCTATAATTATAGTTTGTATGTAAAAGACTCAAATGTTTTTTATCTTTGCAAGGCAGTAACAGAGTTGGTGAAATCCTCGATGCATGCAATAATGAAACCTTGGTGGTGGTAAAAATGTTTAAAACAATATTTGCTTTGGATATGAATTATGCTGTTGCAGCATGCTCTTTTGTGGCGCCAAATGATATCAAACGCGATCTTTGATAATTTAAAAATGTGTTTGTGTATGTGCCTGGATCTTTCTATATACATACACAAACAATTCTTATCAATTTCAGTATTTGCTAACAATATTCATAAATACTAGTGAGAAAATAAAGAATCACCTAAACAAAAATAGAATATGTGTAATGCATACTATAAGTAGTGACACATGTGTTTGCTTGTATAAAGTAACTACCCTTCGTAAAATTGGTCAGCTTTTGAGTATTTCGCGTTATAGAGGTGTACATATTATGTACAATTGAAACATACTGCTTGTAAACTTCCTGTGATCTCTCCCTTTAACGTACATACAATATTATATAATTAATAATTATCTAGCTAATTTGAGATTTCTTAATTAAGGCGGAACTGCCGACTACCGAAATCAAGAGGTCAGAAATTCAAGTTTTTCTCCGTTATTTTTGCAGCGATTTTATTTAAACAAAAACCAACAAATGTTTTAAGGTTTTTCTGAGGTACCTAAAGAATTAAATTTTATAAAACTTATTAAAATATTTATAGATGGAGTCTAGAAAGTGACTCAAGTTTACCATATGTTTTCTATATTATTTTTCCACAAATGGAAAAAAAAGTCCTTTAGGTACCTTCAATAAATCTTACTGTAAACGTACAGCCTTAATTCAACTTAATTTACAAAATAGTTATTGAGAAAAACTTGAATTACGACCTATTTCTGACTACAGATATCCTAAATTTTCATTGTTCCTCTCATAATTAGTCAATCATAAGTTATACTTAACTTAAAACACACGAATAAATTACTTTTTTTTTGTATTTGTTCCACAAAACAGAAAATTACAACTCTCGTCAAGAATCTTATTGACGGCGGCAGTTCACCCTTAAAAATTTTGGAATATTTTATTTTTTATAAAACAAAAGAAAATTGCACGTGAATAAAAGTAAATGTGGCTATAAGAACCAGAATTATCCCGTATTATAAGACACATTTAAAAATGTCTAAATATGCAGATTTTGTTATTAAAATGTTCCGGGAGCATTGTCAATGAAATTCAAAATAGTAAAATGAATGCTGTCAGATAATTTTTGAAGTCTTACAAAAAGTACACATGAAAAGCCTGAAATACAATTTATTTGAGAACCCACAATAGCAGTTTACATAATAACCTCAACTTTGGATCTCAAATAGTCCATTTTTAGTAAAAATAAAATAGATTGAAAAAAAGACCGTAGCAAAACATATTTTTCTTAAAATATACCAAATAACACTAATTCTCAAAATAAACCTATTCATAGTAATAATTTGTTTTGATTAGGCATAGTTTTTCGGAATTCAAAAACATAATTTCTGTAATTGTTTATAAGTGTTACTTACTCCTATATCTGTAGTATTATACCTTATAACTTATAATGTGAGCTGCTTCAGTATAGTACATTTGTACCAAATTTCAAATCAGTGTTTTCGATAACCCTGAAATTTCAAATGTGTTGTTAAACGAGAATCTTAAAAATACTCTCACTGAATTCAAATATGAATGCCTTTTAATTATGTTACAGAAAAACCTAATGTAAAACGATATATCACAGGATTATAACGAAGTTATTTAGAATTTACTTGAATAGCTTAGTAAGTTAGATTGCATTGTTGATCTTGCTCCAAAATTCTTCAACATAAATTAACAAAATCCCAGAGAAGAGATTCCGACAAGGTGTAAAGGAAATAAATAGATGCAGAAATGCATATGCATAGTTGCCACAAAAAGTTTTGAAGGGTCCTAAGACCAGCGATATGAAAGGTGTGGCGTCAACTATAGTAAATTTTAACACCAAATAAAGAGAGATTTTGTATTCAGTTTTTTAATACATAAGTTTGAATATATCTATATTAAATTAGTTTGTCAAAAAAATACACCTGGCATATACAAGCTAATATATGTCAAACATTTGAATTCATTTATTATTTATTTTATAATAACATTGATGCACTTACTTTATTAGAAAAATATCTTTCTCTCTGCTCCGCAATATCCTTCTCGCATTCAGAATGGACTGTATTTCTTAATAGCGAGAAACAAAGTTTTATTAAGATGGAATTTGTATTTAATTTAATATTTGCGAGAATGAATTAGCTATTTTTTTTCTTCATATATTGTTGTTATTAAATTCTACGACTTATTACTTATTATTTCTCGCAGTGTAGTATTCAGGTTGTATAAACAGCTCCAAACAGAAAATTTTAATTGCGAAGGTGTTGGAGGAGCACATGAGGCGAGGCGTCCCTCGTGCGCTATCTAAGAGATCATCGATGGCGTTAAGAAGATAGAAGAATAATGTCTATTTGATATTTATTCTCCGGCAATTCACACCATTCATCACGAAGGTTTGTTCCATTTGGATACCCAATCCCTTAACCAATGAGCATAAGGTAAGTAAATTGTCTTGTTAACAGATCTTGACAATTGGCGAAACCTGGACTTTTGAAGATAAAGGCACCATCACAAATGTGAGGAATTTTGATCCGTCAAGAATAAAATAATGTCTTTTTCATCATGACAGTAGTTTTGGAGCGCAAGGTGCTGGAAACAATCGCCTCAAAGTGGTACACTAAAAAGTTCATGTCCAAAAGGTTTTGAAGCACTAAGAAATATGCGTGTAAACTCGAGACCAGGACATGCTTCTTTTTACCCCGGCTATAGCCTAATAATGTTTCCAACATTTGTACTGGGTATTTGACAAGACTTTCGCCCAATATTATAAGTTCCAAGCAACATAATGTCCAAAATGATAAAAACGAATTTGAAAATATTGACCTTAAGATTATGAAAATGGCAACTGTTTTCAAAAATTTATTTGTGTCTTTTGATTCTATTAAATTTCAACAGAATGTTAACAAACAAAAATGAGGTGTGTCCACCACACGACTTTCTTATACGTATGAGCGTTTCAAACTATACAATTTTAAGAATTTTTTTATACAAAACTTATTCAAAATCCTATTTTAAGTACTTTCATTCTCTTAATAAATCGCTATAGTATGCATACTTTGCAAGATATTCGAAAAAAGTGCTACTCGCTAAAAGTAAAAGTGCCACTTCCGGTCCGAATTTTGAGATTTCATATATACAAAAAATATTGCAAATTCAACTCTAAATACTTTTGTACTCTTAATAAATACATATATATAGAATGCATATTTATGACATATCTGCAAAAAATTGCTATTCGGTAAGAGTAAAAGTGGTACTTCCGGTCCGAATTTTGAAATTTTTTTTATACAAAAGATATTTAAAATTATAATGTAAATACTTTTATACTCGAAATGTACCTGCCTAGAAAGCATGATTTGCGAGATATTCGCAAAAAACTGATTTTCAATAAGAGTAAAAGACCTACTTCCGGTTGGAATTTCGAAAAATCTTTTTAAGATAATCTGTCTCAAATTTAATTTTGAGTACATTTCAATTCCTTGTAAATTTGTTTAAACTTAGTAATTGACGAAATATTGGCAAAATTCGAATTTTTCACAGAAGTAAACTGCTACTTCCGGTCCACCGATTTTACTGAAAAACTAATCAGATCTCAAGAGGGAGATTATACACGTAAATATAAAATTTGGAATTGATATCTACAGCGGTTTGACCGCTATCGTGGTCACACAACACAGACACACACACACACAGAGAGAGAGAGGGAGAGAAAGAGACATTTTTTTAAAAACCACTTTTTCGGTATCAGGAGACTTCAAAACGTGGACATCTGCAAAAATCTCGAAGTCGAAAATTTTCATCATCACAATACTTCCTTATACTACGTATAAGAAAGTAAAAAGAACAAATATTTACCAGGGGTTTTCGTAATTGTTGTTAAAAAAACAACTTAGAACCTTGTTACTCAAAGTAAACTATGTTTTAAAAACGTGCATCATGTACCTTGGGAACAGACAATTTTTTTTTCTAACGATACAACATATACCTAAGACTAAGAAAGTATATGTATTAGTATTCAAAAATTATTTTTTAGAAAAAAATGGCGTCTAAATTGTTCTTATTCTGATTTATTTTTATTTTTAGTTGGATTATGTGGCAGCATTAACTTCTGGCCTCCACTTAAGCATTGATCGCAAAGTTTCAATCTTATTCTGATGTAAAGTTATTTCTTGACCATCAGGTGCTAACAGGTATGACTTCTTTACTATACTGCAATGACATGTGTTCTAATATTACGTCTAGGTCTAAGTTACATGACGCAAAACTAGTATAAAGAAAAAAAATATATTTGATTTCATAAAAAAGATATCGAAAAGTCTAAATATGTTATCTTGGAAAAAGGCACTTCCTTATAAGACACTGTATTATTTTGTACTGTTTTCGATTGTGAACTTTAAACAAAAGTCTCAAAAGAAAAAGTGGCGAAAAATTAGTACACAAGTTTATGTTTTAATATCCAACTTCGTTTTTCGCTTAATTTGGAAAATGTATCATACAAGGTTTTACGAACAATCATACACCTTTGTAATTTTGCTGTATGTACTCGTTGTATTAGTGATATTTATACCAAGCTCGGTTCTATACGTAACTCAGACCACATATAATTTTGTAACAGTAAAAGGTCATTATTTTCGATTTTGTAACATATACCCTTGTGTCCAAATATCCAGTCCAAATCTCCATGTGAATAACAAGCTAAAAGGGAAGAAACTTTGCAACCATGAAGATCTATATAGTGCATGGAATGACAAGTGTGCCCAATTTCAAAGAAACCGAAAAAAAGTTGGCTTAACGACAATTGTTTCGCAGAAGGCGAAAATGCATAAAATACGATGGGAATTATTTTAAAAAATGTTCTTAAAGCTGTATTGCAAATCTATTCTAGTTTCCTTTGTATATAAATTAGGAAGAAAATATATTTTAACAATAAAAAAAAATAGGTGGAAAAATTGCTACGTAATAATATATTAAAAATATTCAGGAACGATATACATCACAACCTATTAAGATTTATTGTGTCAAATTTAACGATAAGGTCTCGTTTTTTTTTTTTTTATCAATTACACAAACTCTTACAACGTATCAATAGAAATGCAGTGATAAAAGTTATTAAACAGCGTAATATTAAAGGAGGATTTACATATAACCTGAAAGCATTTTGGGCTTTATAGATTACATACGTGACTTGTGTCATGTGTGTGTTACATTTCTACTTAATTTTTACTTTTATCGTATAGTGAAATATACACAAATTGTAAATAATTTTATTAATATTACATGTATGGACGGACATAGCGATACTCCTCATGTAATTTCATTTTAATTCAATGAACTACATATAGAAGAATTATTTTTAAAATTTTAGAACATAATTTAAAACGACTAAACAGATTATGTCCTATTCTTTGATACACCGACATTTATAGATAAGACATTTTTCGAACTTAATCCAGACTATATGTCATTAAATATGCATTAAGACATTACATATGGACATGCGTCTGGTTTTGTATTATACATATATTAATTAGTGGAAATTTTTAAATCATGGAAGTTTTAGTACAATAAAATGATAAAAACCATTATAAACTTATAACAGACACTTTAAATTTTTTATTGTATGATGTTTATATATAACTATATAAACCTCATGATGATTGCAACTATTATTTAAATACTCTTTAATTTTTTCTTGAAACATCTTTTTGTTAAGCAAGACTTCATTGTTTCTAAAATGTATTAGAAATGATGAAGTCCTGATAAATGACAGTTTGGAAAGCAAGTCATTCAAAGATCTTCTGATGAAACTACAGGAGTAATAGCGAGTGTTCTATGCCCAAATGTTTACATTTTCACTTTTAATTATTACAAAAATCTCGTTTGTATCTTTTGATGTTCTCTCACTTGTTCGTCATCAAACACATGTCGGCCTTGTAATAAAGTCGGATGTAGTTTCTGATAAATCAAAGATCTTCTAGTGAATCGACGTGCTTTCCTAATTGTCATTTTTGTTATTAATTTACTATTTTTGAGCAGTATAGCCTCTACGTCATGACGACACATTAGTTTAATTAAATTATGTATAAATATATATATATATATATATAACGGAAAGGAGTCTCTGCTGTCAAAGTCAAGAAAAATGTATTCTTAGGGGGGATCCAGCATCAAAAGATAAAACTTTATGTGAAGTTCTTTATTTTTTGCCAATATTTCGTATTATAATCTAATACTTCTTCAGGGCTAAACTACGGTATAAAATAGATATTGTAACTTTATAACAATGAAAATCAATAAAAATAACTTACAATGTGAACTTATTGAGAGAAACACGTGCACATAACTAGAAAACATCACTTTTTTTTAATGGGTTGATGAGTCAAATTGATAATATTTGATAATTTAAAAACTACAGTTAAATGTTTTACAGTCACAATTATTAAAATAACAATTAAAAAGTTAAGGAACTTCTTGGAAGGACCTCTAAAAATTTCAATAACTACATGTTGACACTTCAAACATCTGACAGGATATGATCAGCTGTTGCCATGACAGAAAGACACAACCTCATTGTGGTATTGCCAACTGAGTGTTTACAACTTATAAATGTTAAAATTACCTGAATTGTACAAAAGGGTTGGTTAAAAAGCGCTAAATTACAAAATTGTTATGTATTATATGTAAAAATTGAAAGTTGAATTATAAAAATGATTTTAATATTATGTTTTATTTAATGAAAGGAGATATGAATAAATGTTACTTAATTGGTCGATGTCAGACCTGAAATTCATGGACTTTGCATTATTATTGATCTCTATCATTTCTAGAAACTCTCTCGATCTCTTATGTCTCTCAATACATAGGATCTTGGTATCATCGTATAATGGATGGTGATTAAGTCTAAGACAATGTTGTGCTAAAGCACATCTCTGTTTTTTGGTGTTAATGTCGCTTTTATGTGTACGAAGGCGAGTTTTCAACCAAGAGGAGGTGTTGCCTATGTATGTCTCATCGCAATTACTACATGGGATAGAGTATACTACATTAGACTGACAATCTTTGTTGTCTTTATCTTTGACTTTCGAGAAAAGTCTATCCAAACCAAGCACACCATAATAACCGAATTTGATGTGTTCATACCTAAGGACTTTAGAAATTTTATAACTAACATCTTCTATGAAGGGTAATCTAAAATAAGTGAATTCCTGAGGGGGATTATTGTTATCGCTATGAGAGTTGTTATTTAAGTTAATAGTTGATGTGTTGAATAGCAATCTTTTTACCAACGACCTGGGATACCCATTATTGATAAAAATACTGCTCAATTTATTAAGATTATCATTAAGGAAAGACGGGTGACATATCTTGGTTACTCTGTTTTTTGTAGAAGTCAATATGTTTAACTTCTGTTGTAAGGGATGACTGGAATGGTAATTTATAATTCTACCAGAGTATGTTGGTTTTGTGTACCAATCAATAAGTATGATGTTGTTAAAATTTCTAATTAGTTTCGTATCCAAGAATGGCACCGATCTCTCCGTTTCCGTTTCAAAATACAAAAATACAATTTACAGTTGAAACGGAAACGGAGAGATCGGTGCCATTCTTGGATACGAAACTAATTAGAAATTTTAACAACATCACACTTATTGATTGGTACACAAAACCAACATACTCTGGTAGAATTATAAATTACCATTCCAGTCATCCCTTACAACAGAAGTTAAACATATTGACTTCTACAAAAAACAGAGTAACCAAGATATGTCACCCGTCTTTCCTTAATGATAATCTTAATAAATTGAGCAGTATTTTTATCAATAATGGGTATCCCAGGTCGTTGGTAAAAAGATTGCTATTCAACACATCAACTATTAACTTAAATAACAACTCTCATAGCGATAACAATAATCCCCCTCAGGAATTCACTTATTTTAGATTACCCTTCATAGAAGATGTTAGTTATAAAATTTCTAAAGTCCTTAGGTATGAACACATCAAATTCGGTTATTATGGTGTGCTTGGTTTGGATAGACTTTTCTCGAAAGTCAAAGATAAAGACAACAAAGATTGTCAGTCTAATGTAGTATACTCTATCCCATGTAGTAATTGCGATGAGACATACATAGGCAACACCTCCTCTTGGTTGAAAACTCGCCTTCGTACACATAAAAGCGACATTAACACCAAAAAACAGAGATGTGCTTTAGCACAACATTGTCTTAGACTTAATCACCATCCATTATACGATGATACCAAGATCCTATGTATTGAGAGACATAAGAGATCGAGAGAGTTTCTAGAAATGATAGAGATCAATAATAATGCAAAGTCCATGAATTTCAGGTCTGACATCGACCAATTAAGTAACATTTATTCATATCTCCTTTCATTAAATAAAACATAATATTAAAATCATTTTTATAATTCAACTTTCAATTTTTACATATAATACATAACAATTTTGTAATTTAGCGCTTTTTAACCAACCCTTTTGTACAATTCAGGTAATTTTAACATTTATAAGTTGTAAACACTCAGTTGGCAATACCACAATGAGGTTGTGTCTTTCTGTCATGGCAACAGCTGATCATATCCTGTCAGATGTTTGAAGTGTCAACATGTAGTTATTGAAATTTTTAGAGGTCCTTCCAAGAAGTTCCTTAACTTTTTAATTGTTATTTTAATAATTGTGACTGTAAAACATTTAACTGTAGTTTTTAAATTATCAAATATTATCAATTTGACTCATCAACCCATTAAAAAAAAGTGATGTTTTCTAGTTATGTGCACGTGTTTCTCTCAATAAGTTCACATTGTAAGTTATTTTTATTGATTTTCATTGTTATAAAGTTACAATATCTATTTTATACCGTAGTTTAGCCCTGAAGAAGTATTAGATTATAATACGAAATATTGGCAAAAAATAAAGAACTTCACATAAAGTTTTATCTTTTGATGCTGGATCCCCCCTAAGAATACATTTTTCTTATATATATATATATATATATATATATATATATATATATATACATATATTGTTTTAGTAATTTTCTTGGCCGTTTTTATATTATAAGATTCGAAATTTCTTGGGTGTAGCGGCCTTTTTGGGGACATTCACAGTTTAAAAAAAGGTACTTAAAAATAGTAATTAAAAACACATATTTACTTCTTTATTTTCATTTATCTAATGTTACGTTTCGGTCAACATTCATGTTGTCCTTTTCAAACAATATTTTCTTTCATAATAATACTTTGACTTTCTTTTTGAAAGTAGTCATTTCTTTCTTTATTTTCCTAAACTTTCAACCAATCTCATTTACATTTTATAGTTTTATTCTTATCGTAACAATTGTCATGTTTATAGGTGTACTAGTATGTGTTTAAAACCAATGTGTTAAACACACACAGGAAAATAAAGAAAGAAATGACTACTTTCAAAAAGAAAGTCAAAGTATTATTATGAAAGAAAATGTTGTTTGAAAAAGGCAACATGAATATTGACCGAAACGTAACATTAGATAAAATAAAATAAAGAAGTAAATATGTGTTTTTAATTACTATTTTTAAGTACCAACTGTGAATGTCCCCAAAAAGGCCGCTACACCCAAGAAATTTCGAATCTTATATAAATATACAATGTACTATGTCTTAGCGGACACTACATAAACGGACATTCCTCTTACGCGTACAGTTTGTCTTATAAAACTATAAGACAGTCGGGATTTCCCCTGGAGTATGATCACCGATGAAAATTGAAAGGTCAGAGATCTGCGTGTAGTAGTTTTATTCGACTAAGCATGTATGTTGCAAACAAAAAACGCATTATTGCGCTTAAAGAAAAAATAAATGTTATAGAATTTTATGATAAACAAAATTAAATTTCACATTGGGAAAACACAGTCTGCCAACATTATAAGCAAAAGAATGTACTTTTACAGAAGTGGACTTCCAATAAGAACGTCGCACAAAAGCCAAGCTTTTTCAAAACGGATGGATTTAATATTGAGAAACTCACTTATGAAAGGTTTGTTAAAGCAAGTAACACTGTCAGGACCTTTAATAAGATCAAAGGCAAAAGACGTTGCTGTGCAGTAGCGTTACCAAAATTGTAATATATCATCAAAATGGTTAGAGGGATTTAGAAGAATAGCAAAAAAAAATTAGTATCTCAGCAGTTTGATTTTTTGCTGAGGAATTTTTTCCGTTTTTATTACTTCATGGAGTAAATACAGCGTTTCCTTTTAATTTTTATTAATTTTTTTTAAATTTTATTCAATTATAGTTGGCATAAGTACTCGATGTTCAGTGAGTTAGTCCATGACTGTGTTTATATTTTATGTATCTTTTAAGTCTCGAGAATATTTTCGTAATCCTCACATTAAAATTGCCTGCAATGATAATTTTGATACTTTTAACACCTTTGAAAGAATTCACGTACTAATGTTGATAATTTTCCCATAAATTCTTGCACATCGCCTTTCTTGGATATGTAAATGCAAACTATAATCATATTATGTGTTATTGAGTGTGAATCACAAATTTCACAAACCATTTGAACCGCAAATTTAGGCACAACAGAAATGTACACATAATCAATGGTTTCTTTAGAGTAAATACATGTATGTATGGCATCTTTCCTTATGAATGTACCTCCTAATGTAAAGCAAGGAAGCTTGTATAAGTGATAATCATGTATTTTTATCTAGTAAGTATTCAGATACTTCTAATTTATTTTACAAACATTGCACATATCGGCAACATATTCTAATATCGTAAAATTTTTGGTCATTTTGTAGTGCTCTTTAGGATGTATATTTTAATAAATAATATTATATTGTGCAAACTTATTGGTATATATTACACTATTTTCTGTTTTTTCCGGGTTTGTATGAAAAAATCGGTTGATTTTTACACACACGGGCGATAACTCGGAGATTTTGATACCTTCGAGATATTAAATAATATCTTAAATGACGAGTATGGATGGTATGGGTCTTTTCTCCAAAAATTATGTAGTGGTTTCTTTCCTTTTACTTACTGCTTTGAAACCATCATTATCATTATCGAATATAACATTTCCCTTACTGTAACACATTACTCGGTTTCTTTTGCGTTTTATTGCATTGCCAAGAATTGTGCTTAGATTAGCTCCAGCTTACTTGTTATGTTAATGTTTGCATCAAAATACTTGCTTAGTATATGTTAATAATTGAGTCAATAGAGTAATCCAACAACCTGTCAAATCAAATATGGTGATTGTGGGCAAACAAGCAATTCGTGATTATTGAAATTCGAATAAGTGCTCTTATTAAACAATTATTTTATTTAATTAACTTTAAGTCAATTATTTAGTTATCTAAATATGATGTTCTGTATCAAAGGTTGAAACTCATAATTATGTGACCAGAACGTTCTGTATTCCAATATGTTTCAAAAAAGTGTTTCAAGAAAAAACTACTGTAATTATTGACTACTTTGGAGTTTTTATTGGAAAACTAGATAGAAATTTAACTCAGCAACAGTGCTGGTCTAATTATAAGCACGATAGAAATTTTAATAACAGTATCTCCTCAAGGAAGTATACCTTACATTAGTGAAGCTTGGGGTGACGTACATCTGATAAATCAACAGAGTAAAGTAATTTTTGTAATAATATTAACACAGGATATGTTTTAGAAGACAGACAATTTTTAATAAGGGAAACATTCCTTCAGAAATAGGAGAATGTACACATACAGCAATAGTATGAGTGCATACAGAAAGAATTATTATAGTGAAAAATAAGTTTAGAACTTTAAAAGGCCACATTCCAATATCTATGTCAAAAATGTGCAATAATATACAATAATTAAACAGTTTAGATAAAATTGTGATTGTATTTAACGCTCTAATTAACATATTATGTAAGTGTAAATGATTTTGTATTTATAATTACTTATGGGACTATTTTAGAAATTAAATAGGTATTTCCCTGCATACAAAACACAAAACTTTGATAATAAGTTAAATTTATTTGTCAATACATTTGAAGTCTATTTACATTTGCTTAAGACCTAAACTGCTATAAATTATACCTTAAATAATAATAATATATTTTTATAATCTTACACATAGTATTTTTCTATGATTAAACTTATTTTCCAATTACTATTTACTAACTATAGGTTGTATATGTGGTGATAAGTCAATCTTTTTAATAAATAAATCATTAAAAAATACACTCTGATTATTTTTTTTAGCTTTGGTAAATTTAAAGAAAGTATTTTAACCTTGTATCAGTGCAAGAAGTGGATATTGTGATAGTTTCTAAAAACTTTTATATTTAAATGATGCTACAGATGTACATTGCATAGTTTGTTTATTATGACATAAGCTTACAACCACAACAATGATAAACGTAACTAAAACAAACAAAATTTTCAAATTTACCAAAAATAAAGTAATAAACTAGCAATAGTAAAATAACCGTTCTGTCGATTGTTGAAAAACTAATTTTGGTATCTTGTTGGGCCACCTCTGCCTCGCCTTAGTGTATTTACTGTAGTAGACATACGTCTTATTAAATTAATAAATACAACGCAAAGCAGTGGCTAGTTGCTCTAACGTCTGGGGCGCCTGTGCGAGTAGGTTGATTTCTCTTGACATCTCTGCCCAGACGTGTTCGATGCAGTTCATGTCTGGTCAACAGGTTGGCCAATACATTCTCTCAATACCATAGAGTTCCATTGCCATCAATTAGAAAGAATCTTTCACCAATTGCACCAGTAAATGGGACCATGATTGGCTCAACAACCATGTCGTGATACCTTACGGATACCATTGATGCATTCATTAATACCAATAAGTCAGTGCGTCCACTCAAACATATTCCACCCCAGACACAAACAGATCCTGCGCCGAAAGAAGTTCTTGGGACCATCAAATTTTCATTGCATCGCTGTCCTCTTTCTCTCCATACCAACATTTGGCCATTAGTAGTATACAGTGGAAATCTCGACTCATCCGTGAAAAGACAACGACTCCAGGATACCAGATTCAAGTCACTGTGTTCAATCGCCCAATAATTTCTGCGTGGACGCTGCTCCGTCGTCAGCCGGGAATGTGTAGCACGTCTTCTTGCTCTTAATTACGTGCATGCAACCTTCTTCCAACCGTTTGTCCAGAAGTAACACGTCCTGTGGCTTGTCGGAAAAAGCTGTTAATTCCTGAAATCGTGTATGTCAGGTTTCATCTTGCAGTGAGTACCATTAAACGGTCTTCAAATGGAGTTGTAGCCCGTTTTCGCCCTCCACCATACGTGTATGCTGCGGACCCAGTAGATATGTACCATTTCATGCATGACTTATGACACTTGTGAAACATTTAATCGTTCGGCGACTTCTTGCTGTCATAAGCCTGCATTTACTCAACGTACTAATTAATCCAGTTTTGGACGGTTTCTAACCGTCTTAAAATCATTGTAGAAATGCTCTCATGTGATGTTTTCCTAACAACTATTGCAATGAAACTAACACGAGCACGTTTATTTGTTTCGGACAATAGTTTATTGATACCCCGTTTATCAACAGCCTCTTCATAGACACAGACACGTTGACAAGCATGGGAGTAAACAAAAAATTGCCACTATAGCTGTTCATATGTTCTAGAACATATGCAGTAAAATTATTTTCGCATGTACATTTTCGAAATTATGATATCCATTTCAATTGCTGAGCAGTGTATTTCACCTAATGAAAAACACATACTTTTCCATATAAAATAAAAAAGTTGTTAATAATTGTAAGTGGTGAGACTCCTAAACGCTGTCATTTGATCCTTAGTGTTATATCTAGGTATATATTAAAACCAAATATGAAAAACAGTCGTACTTGGTACAGATGGAATACCATCTACTAAACTGTTAAATTTCAAGAGTGAATTGATCCAAATTGTCTAGTAATTGCAATGTTCATCTGGAACCTGCCAAAAAATGCATTCTGTAACGAATAATTTTTCATGATGATTCACCAAGATGTTACTCCAATTTCTGGGTTTTCATACAAAAATTTCTTGAAGCAATCACTCTGAATTCTCTCTTGTGCTCATTGATGGTTAAGAGGATGTTGTAACACCAATCCACGATTATGTCAAGATCTTTGTTGACGCATCTTTGTAGTTCTTGTATATTTTTGTTCCAGAAAACCAAACAGGTATCGTCGGCGTATGTTCTATATTTAGTTGGTAAATGTAGTTTGTGTACATTATATAAAAAATGCGTGGGACATTTTCTCCTTGTAGTATTCCGTAATCTGATTTAATGTAATTGCTGTGGGTGTTATTTACTACTGTTTTTTGTTTTCGTCCTGTGTGTTTTCTTCAATTTTATCTGTTAATTTCTGTTTAGAAATTATATCGAACGTATTTTTCATATTTACAAAGAAGTGTTTCCCCTTTTCAAGTTCTCTTTTTTACTATTTAATAAGTCATTAGTTGCTGATATTGTCTTTTGAAAGCCATATTGTGTTTATTATGTCATGTTCGTAGGTGTTCAAAGGTTCGGAAATGTATACATTTTTCCAGTATCTTGTTTAATGTTGAAAGCAAAGATAGAGGTCGGTAATTATTTCTCTTTATTTTGACCTTTCTTATATACTATACTGGTTATTGGTCTTCATAGTGTTTTTAATTTCATCTTCGGCTGCTTCCATTTCTATGTTAGCAAAGTACATGTTTATTTCATCTGTTATATCTGTGCTTTCACTTCTTTGGATTCTCCGTCTTTTTTCAGAATTTGTTTTTTGGAGTTTATTTTTTTGTTGGTTGTGTTTAATTGTTTTGATTGCATTCTGAGTTTTTGATGGTTCTTTCTTACATCATTTAAATTGACACGTATAGCAATCTTTTTTTGCAACCATGTAAACAGTGTATTGCTTTTGTTGATAATATCTCTTTAGTATATCAGTATTTGATGTGTTTTGGTAGAGGTTATTTCTTATTTTTATTTGTTATATTTTATTACATATCCACGGACATTCTTCCCTTTTTTTAATTGTTTTTGATATTTTTCAAGATATTTGATAATTCGTGAAAGTGCGATTTCCCTGCTGATATGTTCATAGTTTGTTCTTAAGCAGTTGAAATATTGGTACTGTGTCACACCCTCTCTTCCATATATCGTTGTTTTAACTGTATAGTGGTCATACCGTTGGGAATTACTTTGACTTTAATTTTGGTTTTCATGTTCGTTATTAGGTGCTCTAATATCCTTATGATTATTATGTAAACCATGTCCTATCTTAAAACCAAGAAACCAATCTGTCCGTGGCATGCTATCCTTAATAGAATATTTACAACTTTGTACTAGCTCTAAAACATCCGTTTTGGATAGTCCAAATCCATACGCTAGTTCAAGCTCATAATTCCAATTCAATGCCTTTATTTGCTTCTTCACCCCGCCCCGAAGACCTTTTAAACAGCTGTAAATGGTCCAGCAGTGTGGAATTTTATTGGTTTTGGAGGCTTTGTAGATAGTCACTCGACTCGTTTGAACTCCCCGTAAAGCTACATGTTACCCTTCCGCAGAGTAACTTGGATCATAATGCTTATTTTTATAGTTGCGGAATATTTCGGTCTGAAAATTTACATGGGGTTAATGTAATATGCAGAGGGGTAAATCGCATATGTAGTAAATCACATTTGCCAGGTTTATATCATTTGTAAGAGGCATAAAATAGACGCAAACAGCTCGCACCAAATGTAACGTTCACAATATAAACGGCACAGTTTCTATACCTAAGACCAATTTTACTTTCTTATACGTAGTATAAGGAAGTATTGTGATGATGAAAATGTTCGACCTCGAGATTTTTGCAGATGTCCACGTTTTGAGGTCCCCTGATACCAAAAAAGTGGTTTTTAAAAAAATGTCTGTGTGTGTGTGTGTCTGTGTGTCTGTCTGTCTGTCTGTGACCACGATAGCGGTCAAACCGCTGGAGATATCAATTCCAAATTTTGTATTTACGTGTATAATCTCCCTCTTGAGATCTGATTAGTTTTTCAGTAAAATCGGTAGACCGGAAGTAGCAGTTTACTTCAGTATAAAAATCGAATTTTGCTAATATTTCGTCAAATACTAAGTTTATACAAATTTATAAAGAATTCATATGTACTTAAAATTAAAATTGAGAACAATTTTATTTAAAAAGTTTTTCGAAATTCCTACCGGAAGTAGGTCTTTTACTCTTATCGAAAATCGGTTTTTTGCGAATATCTCGCAAGTCATGCTTTCTAGGCAGGTACATTACGAGTATAAAAGTATTTACATGAAAATTTTAAATATCTTTTGTATAAAAAAAATTTCAAAATTCGGACCGGAAGTACCACTTTTACTTTTACCGAATAGCGGTTTTTTGCAAATATGTCGTAAATTATGCATTCTATATATATTTATTAAGAGTACAAAAGTATTTAGAGTTGAATTTGCAATATTTTTTGTATACATGAAATTTCAAAATTCGGAGCGGAAGTAGCACTTTTACTCTTAGCGAGTAGCACTTTTTTTCGAATATCTTGCAAAGGATGCATTCTATAGCAATTTATTAAGAGAATGAAAGTACTTAGAATAGGATTTTGGATAATTTTTGTATAAAAAAATTCTAAAAATTGTATAGTTTGAAATGCTCATACGTATAAGAAAGTCGTGTGGTGGCCACACCTCATTTTTTACTTTCTTATACGTAGTATAAGGAAGTATTGTGATGATGAAAATTTTCGACCTCGAGATTTTTGCAGATGTCCACGTTTTGAAGTCCCCTGATACCAAAAAAGTGGTTTTTAAAAAATGTCTCTCTCTCTCTCTCTGTGTGTGTGTCTGTCTGTCTGTCTGTGTGTGTGTGACCACGATAGCGGTCAAACCGCTGTAGATATCAATTCCAAATTTTGTATTTACGTGTGTAATCTGCCTCTTGAGAACTGATTAGATTTTGAGCAAAATCGGCAAACCGGAAGTAGTAGTTTACTTCAGTGGAAAAATCGAAATTTGCAAATATTTCGTCAATTACTAAGTTTAAACAAATTTATAAAGAATTCATATGTACTTAGAATTAAGTTTGAAACAAATTGTCTTAAAAAAGTTTTTCGAAATTCCTACCGGAAGTAGGTCTTTTACTCTTATCCAAAATCAGTTTTTTGCGAATATCTCGCAAGTCATGCTTTTAAGACAAGTACGTTACGAGTATAAAAGTATTTAAAACATAATTTTCAATATCTTTTATATAAAAGAAATTTCAAAATTTAGACCGGAAGTACCACTTTTACTCCTATCGAATAGCGATTTTTTGCAAATATGTCGTAAGTTATGCATATATATATATATTTATCAAGAGTACAAAAGTATTTAAAACTGGATTTGCAATATTTTTTGTACAAATGAAATTTCAAAATTCGGACCGGAACTAGCACTTTTACTCTTAGCGAGGAGCACTTTTTTAATAATATCTTGTAAAGTATGCATTCTATAGCGATATATTAAGAGAATGAAAGTACTTTGAATAGGATTCTGAATAATTTTTGTATTAAAAAAATTCTTAAAATTGTACAATTTGAAACGCTCATACGTATAAGAAAGTCGTGTGGTGGCCACACCTCATTTTTTACTTACTTATACGTAGTATAAGGAAGTATTGTGATGATGAAAATTTTCGACCTCGAGATTTTTGCAGATGTCCACGTTTTGAAGTCCCCTGATACCGAAAAAGTGGTTTTACTTTCTTATACGTAGTATAAGGAAGTATTGTGATGATGAAAATTTTCGACCTCGAGATTTTTGCAGATGTCCACGTTTTGAGGTCCCCTGATACCAAAAAAGTGGTTTTTAAAAAATGTCTGTGTGTGTGTGTGTCTGTCTGTCTGTGTGTGACCACGATAGCGGTCAAACCGCTGGAGATATCAATTCCAAATTTTGTATTCACGTGTATAATCTCCCTCTTGAGATCTGATTAGTTTTTCAGTAAAATCGGTAGACCGGAAGTAGCAGTTTACTTCAGTGAAAAAATCGAATTTTGCCAATATTTCGTCAAATATTAAGTTTATACAAATTTATAAAGAATTCATATGTACTTAAAATTAAAATTGAGAACAATTTTATTTAAAAAGTTTTTCGAAATTCCTACCGGAAGTAGGTCTTTTACTCTAATCGAAAATAGGTTTTTTGCGAATATTTCTAAGTCAAGCTTTTTAGACAGGTACGTTACGTGTATAAAAGTATTTAAAACATAGTTTTCAATATCTTTTGTATAAAAAAGATTTCAAAATTCGGACCGGAAGTAACACTTTTACTCTTACCGAATAGCGATTTTTGGCAAATATGTCGTAAATTATGCATTCTATATATATTTATTAAGAGTACAAAAGTATTTAGAGTTATATTTGCAATATTTTTTGTATACATGAAATTTCAAAATTCGGACCGGAAGTAGCACTTTTACTCTTAGCGAGTAACACTTTTTTTCGAATATCTTGCAAAGTATGCATTCTATAGCGATTTATTAAGAGAATAAAAGTACTTAGAATAGGGTTTTGAATAAGTTATGTATAAAAAAATTCTTAAGATTGTATAGTTTGAAACGCTCATACGTATAAGAAAGTTGTGTGGTGGCCACACCTCATTTTTGAGAAAATGTCTGTCTGTCTGTCTCTGTGTGTGTGACCACGATAGCGGCCAAACCGCTGTAGATATCAATTCCAAATTTTGTATTTACGTGTATAATCTCCCTCTTGAGATCTGATTAGTTTTCCAGTAAAATCGGTAGACCGGAAGTAGCAGTTTACTTCAGCGAAAAAATCGAATTTTGCGAATATTTCGTCAACTACTAAGTTTAAACAAATTTATAAAGAATTCATATATACTTAAAATTAAAATTGAGAATAATTTTATTTAAAAAAGTTTTTCGAAATTCCTACCGGAAGTAGGTCTTTTACTCTTATCGAAAATCAATTTTTTGCGAATATTTCGCAAGTCATGCGTTTTAGACAAGTACGTTACGGGTATAAAAGTATTTAAAACATAATTTTCAATATCTTTTGTATAAAAAAAATTTCAAAATTCAGACCGGAAGTACCACTTTTACTCTTATCGAATAGCGATTTTTTGCAAATATGTCGTAAGTTATGCATTCTATATATATTTATCAAGAGTACAAAAGTATTTAGAACTGGATTTGAAATATTTTTTGTATATATGAAATTTCAAAATTCGGACCGGAAGTAGCACTTTTACTCTTAGCGAGGAGCACTTTTTTGATAATATCTTGCAAAGTATGCATTCTATAGCGATTTATTAAGCGAATGAAAGTACCTAGAATAGGATTTTGAATAAGTTTTGTATAAAAAAATTCTTAAAATTGTATAGTTTGAAACGCTCATACGTATAAGAAAGTCGTGTGGTGGCCACACCTCATTTTTTAAAGTAACTGATTCTGAAATTTCCATCTACTTATACGGAGAGATGACATTCTTCTAAAACATCTTTGTTCACTCTGTTATGTCTTCATATTTTATAATACATATTGGTACATTTATTAAAACATTAAACAATAAATTTTCACTTTCTTACCGTTCTTTCGAATTGAATTACTCTAATGTTAAAGCTGCAAATAAATAGAACTTTCAAATACTATAACTTCAGTGGCCCGACAACAAAATCCTGCAGTAATATCGAATGATTTGGTGTACTCAATATCAAATATGTTATAGTGTAAGCCTTCTAATATTCAAACAATACATCCCTACGGCTAGTAAAATAAAAATCATGAACAAAAATATTGAAACCAAGTGCAACTCACAGGATTGGTCGATCTTTGCGGTTTGACTTACAAATAAAGAAAGTCATTGACTAAACAGATACATTTCCTCTTATCTTCTTCAATATAATATAAAGTTTAATAAGTTTAACTTTTAATTTAACGTAGTTTTATCATTAGAATATTTGATGAAAAATTCAACTTTAAATTGTGAACAAGATATCATGATAGGCTTTTTCGAACATTTAGTTTCTGTAAATTTCACATGTCCTGCTGGGTCTATGTATTTTTTGTGTGTTTAGGTACTGTTGTAAGAAAAACAATGTCCACTTACTTTATAGAAATAACTGCCCTTGATGGCGTCATAGAAAAATCACATTTGATCATCCATAGATGTGCCAACAAGACATTTCTCTGCAAATTCACTAAACACTACTGTGATACTACATCCTTTTAAACTCTCATTCATGTGCTTCCTTTCTTGTTATACCTGTAGTAAGCTACTGTGCCTCTTAATGTTAATGAAATGCCACTGGATGGTTACGTGCTGCCTTATCGAAATCATATAACTGCGTTATTACATTTTTTTCATTAATTAGTTCTTATTTTTATGTTTTATAATATCTTATCAAGACTATACTACTATATTAACAGCATTGTTATTTACTCTATCGGAACTCTATACATACATGTATATCTAAATGCATCATCTACACATATTTATTTGTTGAGTAAGTACGTAAGGTGCAATATAAAATACACATAAACCCGTCACCAGCAAAAAATTGACATTACTACTATTAATTAAAGTGCATATTCATGAAAATTTAAAAACAGCTTTTATTCCGACTGCTTTCAGTAATTATTGCTGCTTTATTCGATTTGAATTTCGACGTATGCGTAATACCTGCTAATAACAGAAAGCAATCGATATCGCCTCATAATAACCACAATATGTAATAATAATGAAATAGGTAATAAAATCCTCGAGACAAAACACGAAAAAGCATATATATCGCGCGATTCGGTTCAATTTCACTCTTAATTAGTAGCTGGTTATTACAACGCGATTACCTATTGTTCTTTATTAATCGCGTACAATGCATTTATTCGTGGCATGTTTTCGTTTCTTAAAAGTTTACCGATCGGGCATATACAGTGAGCTCAAAAAGGTTGGAATAAATTCATTTAAAATTCAACCTTTAATTTTTTTAAAAAACACTGGGACCCGTCAATTTCTATTTTTAGATGGGCATTTTTTAAACTAATTTTTGTTTATACAGGGTGACTCAAAAAAAAGATTTCATTTGACACTTCAATTTTTTTTAATTGAAACACCCATTTTTTATTTTATTTTCGGATTCTACGTAAAATTTTGATCACATTTCATGTATTATAACCTAAGTCTAAGTTAAGTTCTTTTCTAAAATAATCAATGTAATTTTAAAAAAAATTATTTAATTCTAAATAATAAATGTCTCAATGATTCGTAATTAAATTGTGAAATATTAATTTAATAAATGTTGAAATTCGCCACCACCAACATCCTGACAATATCCGAGGCGATCTTCGAATTCTTGCAAAACATTGTGGACTATTTGAGGTTCTATCAGTCTCATTTCTTGTCTTATTCGGGATTTAAGTTCGTCAATATTGTTCGGTCTGTTGATATACACTTTAGATTTTAGGTAGCCCCACAGATAATAGTCTAACGGGGTCAAATCAGGGGATCTGGCCGGCCATTCTATTGGGCCCCGTCGACCAATCCACCTTCCAGGAAAAACACTATCTAAATATTCACGCACCGGGCGAGTAAAATGGGCTGGTGCTCCATCCTGTTGATACCATAAGCTATCATTGGGAATGTCAGGATCTTCTGGATTTGGATACACTACAGCAAGCGCAGGTATCAAATCGAATTCTAGAAATTCTAGATATCTTTCTCCAGTCAAAGTGCCGTCAAAGAAGAAGGGACCCAAAATTCTGTTTCCAATAATCCCAGCCCAAACATTTACTTTTTGAGGGTATTGTGTGTGACACTCCATAATCCAATGCGGGTTTTCTGTAGCCCAATAACGGAAGTTTTGCCTATTCACGGTTCCGTTTAGGCAAAACGTTGCTTCATCCGAGAACACAATTCTTCGTGAAAATTGAGGATCATCAATACATCTCTCCATCATTATTTCACAAAATTGCATTCTTCTATCTGGATCGTCCTCATTTAGTTCATGAACTAACTGAACTTTATAAGGATGCCATTTATTTTTATGTAAATAGTTTAATACAGATCCTTGACTAATTTTGTTCTCGTCAGCAATAGCGCGACTAACTTTATGGTTGTTCTCTTCAACGGATAATAGCACATTCAACTGCACATCTTCTGAGATAGTGGGCCGGCCTTTTACATAATTATCTCTCACATGCCCCAAATCCCTATATTTTTTTTCAATTTTACTAATAGTTGATTGAGATATAGGCGCTCTGTTTGGGTATTTATTGTTGAACAGTTCGGAAACTTCCAGTTGGGTACGCATCCTATCTCCATAGCCAATCATCATTAGTATTTCTATGGGCTCCCTTTCATTTACTCGTGCCATTTTACAGTTAAAAAAACTACTTTTATTAGAACTTTTATACAAATGTTTAAATACTTTTGACAGGGAATGAACTTCAACGTCAATGTTAAATAACCTAAGTAACAGATAAAAATGGTATTAATGTTTAAATGTTTACAGTTTCAGTAAATTTGATTATGTTTAACTCCTAATATGTACAGTTTAAATGACAAGAAATAAGCTAACTTAACTGAGACTTAGGTTATAATACATGAAATGTAATTGAAATTTTACGTATATTTCGAAAATAAAATAAAAAATGCGTGTTTCAATTAAAAAAAATTGAAGTGTCACACAAAATCTTTTTTTTGAGTCACCCTGTATAAACAAAAATTAGTTTAAAAAATGCCCATCTAAAAATAAAAATTGACGAGTCCCAGTGTTTTTAAAAAAATTAAAGGTTGAATTTTAAATGAATTTATTCCAACCTTTTTGAGCTCACTGTATGTGTATATATATATATATATATATATATATATATATATATATATATATATATATATAAATGTATAGGTATAATAAAGCAACTACTGGAAACAATGCCTTGATAACATGATGCTTTCATTCTCTAGAAAAATTTCGAATTAACATGACTTAATAATAATGTTGACTAGATTTAACATATTCATTACTGAAGTAAATACGTAACAACATTTTAGGATATTGATTACATTAATAAATAAAACGTCCATTCCTAAATAATGAAAATGAAAAAAAAGTATCATTAAATTATTCATAAAAGCAATATGATACCAAGTTCAATATATGTATATATATACTAAGCACGGGAATTTTCCAAATTTCAGTATTCAAATATTTATTTTGATAAATATTTAAATATTCGAATTATTTGTTTTTTGGTACACAACATTCCAAGAATATATATTGACTTCATTGGCACAATCTACATGCTCATTGGGGAACAAAATATCCAAAGCGGTTTTCTTTTTGCTTGATTCATGGTACTTTCGTCAAATTCAACTGATGACTCCTTCGTTTTCATTTTAGGTGCCTTTTTGTTTTAAGCAGAGATCGAAAAAATATTTCCTTCTTTTTAAACTTTGGATCTAAAAGTGTACTAAAGTCAAATATTTCAATTGATGAGGCACCGCTAACCGCTAGAAAAGACTTTTGTGACCCTTGATTGAAATTCCCGTTGCACAAATTTCATGGTTCATCCTTATATCAATCTTTGAAATAAAATTCTCCATTAAAGATTGCAAAATGGGCATCACCACTGAAGTCATAGAATATTCTGTAGACAATAAAGATGTAGCCTATTCAAAGGATTTCAATATTTTAACAATATTTTCAATGATCGTTCATTCATCTTCAGAACTGTCTTCTCTAGAATACAGAAATAAAACGGATGTTTTCCTTTTTTGCCGTTTGGGCAAGAATATTTAGGGGTGTTATAAAGTACACTAACATGAACTCTCTACACATTATTACTTGATCGTGCTGGTATCAGAATACCCAATTGTCCCAATTCCTATGATATCAGTTCTCTGACGTCGGCCTGCCAGATGGTGTTTGTGATAATATTCATGAACTTGGAAAAAATCGAGTTCTAAATACGAGGTAGGAGCCATAAATTCTCGGCTTGATAGGCTTATACTGGTTCAAACGTGTTCAAACTCCGTCACGTCATGCATGCACATATGCGAGGTGCACACTATAAATATGACTGATCTAACAAAAAATGTACATTAAAAGAAGCGGAATATCCAAAAATGGAAAAAATTCTATACAGATTGTTTCTTAAACAACGCCAGAGAAACATTCCGGTTACTGCTGAAATAATTCGGCAAAGGGCTTTACTTTTTTATGATAAGGTGCATCAAAGTACACATAAATTTAATGTCAGTTATGGGTGGCTCCAACGTTTTAAAAAGCGCTTCGGAATTCGTCATTTGAAAATTACCGGAGAAAAATTATCATCTAGCAGCCACATCTAGTGGACCTTTTAAACAACAATTGAGAAAAAAAAATTGCTGAACTTGATTTAAATGAACATCAACTCTATAATGCTGACGAGAGTGGGTTATATTGGAAACTTTTGCCTGATAGGAGACCTATGTTTCACTTGCTGAAAAAAACGCTCCGGAAATGAAAATTGCGAAACAAAGAATTACATTCCTCGGTTGTACAAATGCAGCTGGCTCGCACAAATTAAAGCCGCTCATAATTGGAAAAGCAGATCGGCCTAGAGGCTTTAAAATTTCTGCAATCCAGTCGTCTACAAGAACAACGCAAATGCATGGATGACGAAAGATATCTTTAAAGACTGTTTTTTTAACCAGTTCGTTCCTGAGGTAAGTTCAAACAAAAAAGATACCATAGTTGATTTTCATAATTTTAGGTTAGAGCTTTTTTACGCAGTAAAAACATCACAGCATATGCCATCCTTCTTCTTGATAACGCTCCTTCTCATCCCTCGGAAGTAGAATTAAAAACAACTGATGGCAAAGTATTTGCAATGTTTATGCCTCCTAACGTAACACCATTGATACAGCCGATGGATCAGAATGTCTTACGGCTCACTAAGCTTTATTATAGGAAAAGTTTACTGGTCTCTATTATTTCCAGTACAGAAAATATTCGGGAAGCTCTTAAAAATCGTCGTTAAAGGATGCTGTATTGAATCTAGCCGCTGCATGGGATAAATTGGAGCAATCTGTTATCGCTAAATGTTGGCATAACATATTATCAGACAGTGACAATACTGAATCTGACGAAAAAGAAACTCTCCCCTTAAGTGTTTTACAACGAAAATGGAATGAAGAAACTTCCGAAATAGCTGAAACAATCACTTTATTGAATAATCTTGAAAGTGCACCGACCATAGACCAATATACAAAGACTCATATTGAAGAATGGACTAAAGACACAGTTACATATGAAAGCGGAGACGAAGATGAAGATGATGAAGACGATCAATTATTAAAAATCAAGAACTTTAAATTCCTAAAGTACCGCATTCGGATGGCGTGAAAGCATTAAATATGGCGTTAGATTGGGCGCGTACAAACAATTTGGATGCTGAAGACATTATAAACTTAAAACGATTGCAAGAGAAAGCAATTTTGCTCAGCATTTCTAGCAAACAAAAACGATATATATATATACATCTCACTATCTTTAGAGCGTCCTTTCATAAAACGACCGTAGAGCGTCCGCTACCTAACCAATACCATAGCGAGAACACTAATACTGCATTATGTGAATATACTTTAAACATCTCGGCGTATATTTGATTCTGCATTATAGTAACGTGAACTTCCATCCACACCACTATTAATAGAGCGTCCTTTCATTCTACAGTTGTTAGAGCGTCCGAAAGAAAATATACGATAACTATTCTTTCGATCTCAGAGCGTCCTTTTGTATATTGAGTTTCATGTAATAGATAATAGAGCGTCCGGTAATGTTGCCAGACATCACCCGCTATTAAACTAACGTGCATATACGTGTTTGTTTACTTTGTGTATAAATAGATGTGTTACAAAAACTCATTTTCCATAAAAATTGGTTGATCGTTTAGTAGCTTTAAAATATAAATAGTAAAAGAAAGAACTTAAAATTGCTGCATTTGGATTGAATTTGTTAACTGTATATAAGGGGTGACACAAAATGGACAATTTAATAAAGTAGAGCATTTTTAAATGTAAAAGAAAATAATTTGACTTCAGCTAACTTTTTTAAATTAAACCTGTAAGCAAGTCAAAAAGCTGTATCTGCAACCGCTTTCGGACTATAACTGAAGATTCAAAAATATCAAATATCAAAAATATTGTCGCATCTTCTTTTATTATTGTAAACATTGAGATTAAAGATGCATTGCCTACATATTTTAAAGAATAACTAACTGAACTATTTATTACATTTTCTCTCTCTCAAAACATAACGCAAACTAGTACGTGTCAGAGTAAAAAGTAAGAAGTAATTTCAATAATTATTTACTTTTGAAAAATTCTAGAAGCAAAGTACATTTTTAGTTTCAAGTCTACGTTTTTCCATGTTGTGTATGGAAATAAATACATTATTTTTTTATTGATACATTCTGTATACGATATTTTGCTTCCTTATTTAGTTCTTGATTTGATAGCTTATATAAAGATATAATTAAGAATACTAAGAATAAATATACTAAAAATTACAATTACAACAATATTCTTATTGGAAGAAATAGCAAGTGCTGGTACTGTTTTTGATAAATATGGTGAAAATTAGTTGTCAAAAGATTTTGTAAATTGTCTTCTGCTATTTTGCGAATCTCTGAGGGCGTGCAAATATTTATTTCGTCCTTTTTGTTCATAAATTGAAATAATTTATTACATAAATTAGTCTAAATTTTAAACATAATTACATATAACACCGCCGATATCCAAATATTTAAAATGTTCTACTTAAAAATCAGAGCAACCAACCTCAAAAAAACAGAATTTCTATCAAAACATGTCTCTCATTTTAAGCTTTTTTGAACTTTTAATAACCGAAATAGAAAAATAGTATAAATTACACGTTTCATAAGATATTTTGCGCACTTGTTCTTTAGAAAACTCGCCTAGCGACTCGTTTTCTAAAGTTGAACGCGTGCGCAAAAATCATGTCTTATGAAATTTGTATTTTAATATACTATTATCCCTATTATACCTACTACGCGGCAATGATGCGGCACGCAGCCCAAGGAATAGAGGCAGTGCGTGGGCAAAGCTTTCATTAAAGATGTTAACTTTATCGAACACTGAAAACTTGCCAAATTTGATCTGGAGGTTTATCAGTTTACACAGAATTTTCAGCGGTTATCAGGACAATGCAAGGCAAGGCAAATTGCAGGCAAGCAATTTGGTGCAGTTTCTATATTTCATATATATTTTAAAGATAATATAACACACATGTCTGCGCGAACTCGACCTGTTTTTTTAGATGTATGTTGGTGGGATCACATTTAAAGTAATCCAGGGCCACTTCAAAAAATGCAAAATTAGAGTTGGATATTTTACTTTCAAAACATAGTTATAATGATGATGTCACTATTTCTGTGCCCAATTTCGAATTACATTATTTATTTTAGTCCAGTTCTGCAACGAACCACTGACTACCGATCCTCACTTATAGCTGTGCAGGTTATATAGATTTAAATAGTTGGTCTATTGTTTTTATCTTTATATATTTTATTGTAAAAAGCAATTTTTTAAAGAACTAGCATTAAATAATCCATTATTAATTACATCCAACTTATATTTTAACACTCTTAGTTTTAACCTTTATTTTGAAGGATTCTCTTGTTTTTTTTGGTTAAATTTTCTCTTATGTTTTATAAAAAAAATAATACGTACAACCTCTTTCTTTTGGATTGTTGCGGCTTTTCGTGTAATGGAGATCTTTCTGCTAGGTTTTCATTTTGAAAGGAAATTTCTATGTCATTATTAATATTTTCATTATATTCACATATTTATATCATTATTGTCTATACATCACAGCTATACATTTGCACTTATATTTTGCAGCATCATAAGAAACATACAAAATTATTACAATTATAAACTATTACCACTGCGTCAGAATCATGAAAAAAAATTAGGTTTGGCCACCACACGACTTTCTTATACGTATGAGCGTTTCAAACTATACAATTTTAAGAATTTTTTTATACAAAAGTTATTCAAAATCCTATTCTAAGTACTTCCATTATCTTAATAAATCTCTATAAAATAGATACTTTGCAAGATATTCGAAAAAAAGTGCTACTCGCTAAGAGTAAAAGTGTTACTTCCGCTTCGAATTTTGAAATTTCATGTATACAAAGAATATTGAAAATCCAGCTCTAAATACTTTGTACTCTTGATAAAAATATATAGAATGTATAATTTACGACATATGTATTTGCGAAAATTCGGTATTCGGTAAGAGTAAAAGTGTATTTCCTGTTCGAATTTTGAAACTTTTTTTGTACCAAATGTATTTTAAATTAAGTTCTAAATACTTTTATATTCGCAACGTAACTGTCTAAAAAGCATGACTTGCAAAGTATTGGCAAAAAACTGATTTTCGTTAAGAGTAAAATACCTACTTCCGGTAGGAATTTCGAAAAACCTTTATAATAAAATTCTTCTCAAATTTAATTTTGAGTGAATATGAATTCTTTATAAATTTGTCAAAGCTCGATTTTTTTCACCGAAGTAAACTACTACTTCCAGTCTGCCGATTTTACTAAAAATCTAATCAGATCTCAAGAAGGAGATTGTATTCGTAAATACAAAATTTGGAATTAATAGCTATAGCGGTTTGACCGTTATCGTGGTCACACACACAGAGAGACATTTTTTAAAAACCACTTTTTCGGTATCAGGGGACTTCAAAACGTGGACATCTGCAAAAATTTAAAGTTTTCGACTTACTACCATTTTTCTGAAAAATTGATGCTTAATGATACGATTTTTGTATGTATTGGGGAAATGACAACAAAATGGTTACATCTTCCCTCATTGCTTATATTGAACAGCAAAACGTGTTCTATATATGTAGAGCCATATGCAGTAAAAAGTAAACGAGTACTGAACTGAAGCAGTCCTGTGATATTTTTGATAGATTGTTACGGATTTCATAAAAATATGGAGTGACCTCTCTCTATTGCACTACTATCTATACTGAGATAGCATCCACACTAAGTATTTTTATGAAATCCGTTACAATCTATCGAAAATATCGCAAAACTGCTTCAGTACTCGTTTACTTTTTACTGCACATGGCTGTACTTTTAATGAAGTTAACAGTTTTATCTTTGCAGCATACGAATTCTTAAATATGAGAAATATGGTCATAGATAAATTTTCATGAACGAGAGAGTATGTGTGATATTAAAAACAAATAATAGATAAGGAAATAATAATTAATAGGTAACTCTTTGTACACAAGTATTTCATTTAATTTTTTAATACTGCTATAATTTTGCATACTACACAGAAAAAAACGAATTAGAATCAAGAAATTTGTGCACAGACATGAAAGTATTTCTTGGTCCCTGTATTCATTTTCTATGTCTAGGTTTTAATATACAGGGTGTACCACTTAAAACTCCCAGGTCAAATATCTCGGAAACGGATAGAGATATTTGAATTTTGTAAAAAGTAGTTATTAAAGAATGTGATCGACTCTAGTTTGCTCTCACAATTGTGTTTTATTATGTGAAGATATAGATGGCGCTGCGATGAAAAGAATTTTTTTGATCGCCACAATCTTCATTTGTTTTTTATTTGAAAGAGTATTAAAATTAATGTAAATTTTATTATTTGTGTTAGTTTCCAAAATTTAACGGTTTCATAGATATTCGTGTTTAAAGAAAGTAAGAGTAACTTTAATTTTTGTCTTTATTTCGTTTAAATATTTAAATGTATCAAATATAAGTAACAAAGATGTTCGAAATTGTTGCCTTCTTGATTGCTACATAACGTATATCGCCTTATTAGTTCTCTTCCGCAAACATTTAACAATGTATTTCTACTAAGTTTTTGAACACTTTAATAAATTTTATTATAAAGGTCCCTCATATCTGTTATGGGTTTCTTGTAAACTTCAGCTTTCAAGTAACCCCACAAGAAAAAAGCAGTGCTAGATCCGGCGAACGCGCCGGCTACCTAAGGACGCCATTAGTACCAATCCAACGACATGGGAACGTTTGATTAAAATAGTCAGTAACTATGTTGGCATTATGAGCAGGTGCCCCATCTTGATGTAACCACATATTATTTCGCAGCTCTATAGGTACATCTTCCAAAAGTAGTGATAACTCATTTTGCAGGAAATGTGCACACCAGTGAATGTTTCATGATAAGTGGGGGCCTATGATATATCCGTTTAAAATTCCACACCAAACGTTAACGCCAAAAACTGTTTGATTTTTTGTTTGCCTTATCCACCTAAAATTTTCTTCTGACCAATATCGAGCATTATGCTTAATTAAAGTACCATTGTTGTGAAAACTCAATTCGTCACTCCACATGATCTGATTCATAAAGTTGTTGTTTTCCTTTAACAATACAGAAAATTCTGCTAGAAAATCGAGTCTGCGTTGATTATTTCCTATTCTTAAATGGTGCGCTAAATAAACTTTGTACGGAAAGTATTTATTTTCTTTTAGAATCCTACGGCAACAGGTTACAGATAGATCATGCTGATCTTTTAATTGCCGTAATCATATATGTGGATTATTATTAACTGTTTGTTGTACCGCTGTAATTTCATCATCTCGCACTCTTTTCTGACTTAATGGTTTTTGTTTTTTCAAGCTACGGTAATTTCTGAGATTTGCACACACACTTAGAAATGTTTTGTGATCTGGAAAAGGCCTGTTTGGAAAGCGTAGAGCATTGCTTCAGATGCATTTCTACGGAATTCTCCATAAATTAAAACCATATTCAGTTTGTCTTCATTTGTGTGTAAAACCATATTTTTAATACTTTCTCAACGCAAAAAGAGTAAATGTTTCAATGAAGCTAATTGTAAAGACAATTAATAATCAAGCAAATGTCACTAATGTGTGCTAATGTCAAAATATTTCCTAAATAATGAAATCAAGCATACATACATATAGGACAGACATGAATGCTTTTCTGCCTACATACCTATGGGTGCCTATGAAGTGGAATTTATAAAAAGGAGCTAACTATAAAATTTAAATTGTGAAGTAACTATACTAGCAAGAATTGTGAATATGTTTACTGCTATTTTCCCCCTACAAATTAAATATTTAAACAAAATAAAGACAAAACTTTAAAATTACTCTTACTTATTTTACTAACACAAATAGTAAAATATACATTAATTTTAATACTCTTTCAAATAAAAAACAAATGAAGATTGTGGCGATCAAAAAAATTCTTATCATCGCAGCGCCATCTATATCTTCAGATAATAAAACACAATTGTGAGAGCAAACTAGAGTCGATCACATTCTTTAATAACTACTTTTTACAAAATTCAAATACCTTTATCCGTTTCCGAGATATTTGACCTGGGAGTTTTAAGTGGTACAGCCTGTATATGCTTTCGTAAACTTGTATTATACATTTACGTATTTATCGAACAAAAAAATTTTTGAGCATTAGCAATACCTATTATAATTATTCTTCTTCCTTCGTTAGTTATCATTCAAATATTTTTCACAAAACTACTGTAATTTTGCGCACCACTGTACTTTTATAGCGCATCCATCATTGACGATCCATCAGTTTCATATAACACGTGTTTTAATCATTTGTTCATGACACCATGTCGTTTGAAATTCTAATCCGAACATAACTTGATATGTATAAGGAGACGGAAAGGTGAACGATTCAGTGGGGGTCAAATGAAATTCGTCTTAGTTACTAATACATGTTGTAGTAGCTATAGCAGTAGTAAATATATTGGTAAACGTATGTAAATGTCACCTGGATTGGATATTCACGGGCATATAGTATATAATGTATCATTTCCATATATACAATTCCAACAGAAATCGTAAGTTTCCACGCACGCTTCTGTTAAATTAAAAAACAGCACGTTCAGAATTTGAAGAGATTTATTTACGCAGATGATATTTTAACATCGTCCAGGCGCGAATCATTTTCTTTAAAATTCAATTCAAATCAATAAAAATCCTGCACATAATACAAATATTCATATGAATGTGCGTGGTAAATTAATAATGTGACATATGTTAATGCAAAAAAAAGCTAGTAACAATTACAAAACATATAAAGTATACAGGGTGAGTCATCTCCCTGGGGAAGGCAGATTTTGACTTTAAAAGAAAAGATATTTCGAAGCGGTTTTTTCACTACGATAACCACTCATTAGCAGCACATTCTAAACTTATTTTGTATTATACAGAGTGTTCTATAACTTGGTGGCTGACCAAAGTTACAGTTTTTTTTAATGGGACACTTTGTATATTATTACATTTTTGTATTCCTAGTATGATTCTTCGAAAGAAGTTATAAAATAGTATAGGCTTAAAGTTTTCGACTTATTATATTTTTCTAAAAAATAAAAGGTCGTGATGCAGGCTTATTTTATTTTTGTTCAATTACTAATTGAATGCGCGGAAAACTGGATTAAAATTACATGAGGCACGTTTCTGTTTAAAAAGTCATTTTTTTTCAAATGGAAACAGCGTGTATATCGGTTTATTTTTGAACTTATTTTAAAAACATGTAAAGCGTTATTACTTTAAAACTGAGCATTACAGAGCTACTGGCGTGTTTCGATATAATTTTGCCAAATTAATATTGTTGAATTGAATACGGTATAGTGAGTCACGATATTTGCCGCGAAAACGACAACTGAATGGATGACATTTAATAAGATGCTTCTCAGTTGACAAGCATGATTTTATATAAATTTTTCTAAAAATAAACTTATAAACAAGATATTTCATAAAATATGTAGAATATTGCACAATAAACAAATTATAAGAAACAAATATAACTATGGTCAGCCACCAAGTGATGAAACAGTTTGTATAATACAAAATGAAGTGCTCTGTCAAATTGGCCCCCTCGAGTTACAATTTATACCCCTCAATTGTGCTCCGTTATTAGTTTCATTTGTGCTCTTCTGTGTTCTAAGATTTTTAAAAAAATCGAAGGAAGGCCAACTTGACTATTGGCCTCCCCTAAAAGTTGAATTTCTTTTAAAAAAACTCTGTGCCTTCGCAAAGCACGTCAACTGTGCTCAATTGTGTCCTATAGCATTTTTTTCCAACCACTCACTTTCGAAGCTATACCTAAAAAAAAATTTCCGAAATTGACGAAAGTCTACTGCCCCCCCCCCTCCCTAAACCCAAAAAAAGTTGAATTTCTTTCCAAAACTCGGTGTCTTCACAAAGCACGCCAATTGTGCTCAATTGTGCCGTATAGCATTTTCCCCCAACCCCTCCACTTTCGAAGTTACTAAAAAAAAAAACGGAAATAGACTAACGCCTACTGTCGCCTCATTTGCTATGATTTATATATAATAAAATGTGTGTCAATTGTGCTCCGTTTGTGCTCAATTGTGTCGTTATTAGTTTCATTTGTGCTCTTCTGTTTTCAGAGACTTTTGTCAATTTCCATTTTTTTAAATTGTAACTGGAGGGGGCCATCTTGACAGATCTAAAATAAAGTTCAAAGGTACTCCTAATGAGTGGCTATCTTAGGAGAAAAAAACGCTTGGAAATATCTTTTCTCCGAAATATGTATACATAAAAGTGAACGCAACATTGGTTAAAAATTGATTAAATTACGTATAAGTAGAAGAAAAAATATATATGTAGTTATAGAAATACTTTCCGCACTACATACATGTATGTCAAATACAATCATGGAGATTATATTTAAGGATCGGCAGTCAGGGGTACATTGCCTGCAATATTTCTTCTGGAGAAGATGTATTTACTATTACTTGGTAAGTATAGAGATAGAAGTATTTACCAAATAACAGTAAATACATCTTCTGCAAAAGGAATATTTCAGGCAATGTACCCCTAACTGCCGATGCCTAGTTATAAACATTATTCTAGACATTTAAAATAGTTTATTTATTTACCTTTAGATAAATCTAAATACACATGAATCAAATCGTTTTTGCTTTGTAACGTAAAACAAATCAAAATATTAAATACAAGTAAGTATAAACTTCCGGCATTTATCGCACCTTGAAAATAGGAATCAAATCAAAGAGTCGTCTGTCTCTAAATGCGAAACAAAACATAACGTAGACAGCAAAAGAAAATAGGATTTCTTATCTAGACGTCTGTGTTTATAATTTCATGATTGTATTTCAAAACATTCCGATTATCGAGAAACAGAACACTATCTGCAAAGTGATTGATTATGCAATTGTACTAACATTACAGTTCGTTATCAATGAAACTACCTCAATAAGAATCAACAAGCAATTGTAGTTTATAAAAAAAAATGGTTAGTTCTGCAGTTTAATTGTACTGTATTCAGAGCACAATCTAAAAACCGTACATAACAAATCATACTATCGCGCTATTATTTATCAAAGTGCGATAGATACAACTGCTTTTACAAAAACAATTAATAAAATTAGTTATTGTATACAAAGTTTCTACAAATAGTTGAATATTTATTTATGTCATTAGTCGTTGTGAAACTTGTTGTAAATACAACTGAGGTAATTAACAAATGCAATTAATATAAGAGAGAAGAAAATTTATGTTATATTAGGTACGTACTTCCATACCGCTATCCATGACTCTACGCGTAATGTTTTAGGGACACAACTTTAGCTCTATAATCATTAGAAAACTGTAATATAATAAAGCTCTATAGACCTTCAAGGTCCTTGGCTGGGTTGGCAATTTGTTTCCATACCGCCCTGTCCCTTGCTTTTCTTCTCCATGATGTTACTCCCAATTTCCTCAAGTCGCTCTCAACCTGTTCTAACTATTGTCTCTTTGGTATGCGCCTCTTTTTCCCCCTTCATTTTTTCCTCTCCACATCGCTTGTTTCGTTACTGTCCCTTCCGACTTTCTTTCCGCATGCTCTAACCATCTCAATCTCTGTGCCCTGACCTCCTGTAATATTGTTGGCACTCCAAAAATAGCATATTATACTTCTTCACTTATTCTCCTCTTCCATTGGTCTTGTGCCTTAACCCCCACCCATTATTCTTCTCAATATTTTCCGTTTCCATTTTCTATCACATTTCCGCACGTTTTGCTTAGGGTCCGCGTTTCTGCACCATAGAGTACTGTTAGTCTCAGTACTGTATAAATTCTTATTTCCTATTAATTCGTTTAATATCCCAGCACACAGTTTCCTTTAACCAGTCATGCTTCGATTTCGCCAAGATAACTGATACTCCTCACCCACTGGAAGCACTACGCTTCATTATTTATTTTAATTTTTAGTTCTTCGTCCTGTTATTCTTCCTTGTCGTATTTCATTTTTATATACTTTGTCTTACTTTCATTTACCCTTAGTCCCAATTTAATTGCAAATTTACGAATGAACTGCAAAAGGACTACCCATATTCATTAAAAAGTTTTGTGGTGAGGATAGCAGAGTGAAGTGCCGGCAATGTTTCTCCAAGTTTTCTATTGCACATTTCATATATAAATATATTTTTAAGAACGATGATCCAGTTCAAGATAATTTAGTGATTGCGGCAGAAGAGGCCACATTTGCTTTTCACACAGAAAGTTCAAATGGTTCTCAACATTCTTTGAACTAAAATTCGGTGCCACAAGAACCAAATGCAAAGCAATAATTTTAAATGGTCTGGCACCTTTGTCTGTGGAAGAATTGCTGACTTACAGAAGACGCTTTTTGTAAGTGTTACCAACCACATGTCAAATAGAAAAGACGTAAAACTAGCGCCCATTGTTGTATGATATTTTTTAAGATTGGAAGGCGTACAAGTAAAACTGCTAGATTTTTAATCTGTTGACGGTGGATTCCTTGCGCAAGAGAACTGGCGACGCGCATTGCGTGAATTATATGTTTGGTTTGTGCATGGACAACCAATTTTAACAAGAGTCCGCTCATGGAAAAAAATGAGGTGTGGCCACCACACGACTTTCTTATACGTATGAGCGTTTTAAACTATACAATTTTAAGAACTTTTTTATACAAAACTTATTCAAAATCCTATTCTAAGTACTTTCATCTCTTAATAAATCGCTATAGAATGCATACTTTCCAAGATATTCCAAAAAAGTGCTACTCGCTAAGAGTAAAAGTGCTACTTCCGGTCCGAATTTTGAAATTTCATATATACAAAAAATATTGCAAATCCAACTCCAAATACTTTTGTACTCTTAATAAATATATATAGAATGCATAATTACGACATATTTGCAAAAAATTGTTATTCGGTAAGAGTAAAAGTGATACTTCCGGTCCGAATTTTGAAATTTTTTTAATACAAAAGATATTGGAAATTAAGTTCTAAATACTTTTATATTCGTAGCGTACCTGTCTAAAAAGTATGACTTGCAAAATATTGGCAAAAAACTGATTTTCGATAAGAGTAAAAGATCTACTTCCGGTAGTAATTTCGAAAAACTTTTTAAATAAAATGGTTGTCAATTTTAATTTTAAGTACATATGAATTCGTTATAAATTTGTTTAAACTTAGTAGTTGGCGAAATATTTGCAAAATTCAATTTTTTCACTGAAGTAAAGTACTACTTCCGGTCTACCGATTTTACTGAAAAACTAATCAGATCTCAAGAGGCAGATTATACACGTAAATACAAAATTTGGAAATGATATCTACAGCGGTTTCACCACACAGACATTTTCTAAAAACCAGTTTTTCGGTATCAGGGAACTTCAAAACGTGGACATCTGCAAAAATCTCGAGGTCGAAAATTTTCACCAACACAATACTTACTTATACTACGTATAAGTAAGTAAAAAGTGAAGCAAGCGCAATAGGCATTATTTTAGAGCTGAAATATTGAAATTTAAGCATCAAGAAAGGATGGATAGTAATTTACATGGAATTGACGGAAAATAATTTCGGTGGTGCCAAAATATTCGCATGCGTCGCATAGTAAAATACATATATTGAAATTGGAAGAAGTTTTCTGAGGCTATTAAGAAAATAACTACATGTTTCCGATGATCAAAAGAAAAATATAATCATAATCTTTTTCACTAGTTTTCACTCGCAAGAGGTTATCTTGCCTCAAAGAATGAAGCGTAGACCTCAACGATGACTCAAGTTGATTCCGCTGACAAATTGGCCCAATTATTCAAATATTTTCACGAGAAACACATCGATGTATCTAATCTGGTTAAAATGATCCAATATATTTTGTCTGCCAGGAACTACCGTACCACCAGTGATGGGCATTTTCTCGATGATAAACCACATTTGGTCGAAGCCGCATGCTGGAGCGTATAAGCGTTACTCTGCTGTAAATTAAACTGCAACGACTGTTAAGAAGAAATAAAAACGAGGTGTTGTCTACCGAGAAGTACAGCTATTACAATAAATAAAATATTTGAAACTTCTGCTCTAATTTTTTATATAAATGAATGTAAGTCACAATAGGTTAGTGGCATATTAATTTTATGTTAAAAGATTACTAATTGCCTTGAATAAACAATATGTGGTAGTTTCTTTTCCTCCTACCTCCTGTTCCTGTCCCGGTTTAAAGCTTGAAGATTATGGCGAGCCTAGTAATAGCATGTAATCAGGCAAACAGTTTCGTTTCAAAAAATAAAGCAAAAACAAAGAAATTTAATCTTAAAATTGGTTGGATAAGATTTAAAATTCAATACTTCATGTAATAGTAGTCTAAGTATTCTCACTATTTGCAAATTTCGCGCCAGGAATCGAAATAGACAGGCAAAACAAAATGTAAGGAATCAAAAGAACATAACGTAATATATGCAAACATTGAATAAAGTTCTAAGAGCAAATTGACTTCAGTACATTTCGCTATAACTGCCAAACACTGAATAATTAACTTACAAGAATAGATTCTGTCCCGAAGCGTGCTTTCATCTGTTCTACGTTTGTTTGTAATAACTTAATAAGTAAAGTATTCGGTATTGGTCATAAATTTTCTCGCATTAGTCGTCTAGTATTAGGCACTTTTTTAAAGTGCCGTTAAATGTTATGGCTCACATCATCTCAATTTCTTTTTAATTAAAAACGAAATTTGCTTTAAAAATATGTATAGTTTACATTGAATTGAAACACGCATAGGTCCAAATGCTACTCAAATGTAGAAACCAAACCATTTTTGCTCATGAAAAATAACACACACATAATACCAGTATTTATATCATCCTACAAAGGCGACCCATAAACACTGTGAATTAAATCGAAGTTTGCTAATCAATAACTTTATTCTTGGTAATTACATCAGTGCTAATGTGCAGCAACAATCGTCGGCGTAAAAACTGCCCTCCTCACGACTATTTCAATTACTAGGGCGTTAGGCAAATCAGGTATTTATATACGATGTGTGTAATTTAAGTAATGAAACAGATTTTTTCAATTGTTTTATTCGAATATAATTAGAATTCAATATTGTCTCCCTCAAAATACCTTCCTTGGGATGTCATACAAGGCTGGAGACGGTTCTTCCAATCTTCACAGCAGAGCTGGAATTGGGATACTGGAATAGCCTTCAGCTGGTCGGTTACAGCCGTTTGAATGTTTTCGAGTGTTCCAAAATGACGTCCCTTGAGGTGATTTTTCTATTTCGGGAACAGGAAAGAGTCACAATGAGGCTGGAAGCTATAGGAATGTTTTTAGTGGCCAAAAACTGTTTATTAAAATAGCTATGTGACACAAGGTGCACTGTGATGAGACACTCAGTTGTTTTTGATGTTTGGTCTCATATGCATGACCGTTTTCAAGAACCTTTCGGTAATAGTATTGTTTGACGGTTTGACTTTGAATCACAAACTCTTTGTGCGAATCAGAATGCATTTAATCTTGGACTTGCTTATTCTTGCTTGTTTAAGCCTTAGAGAGAGGTTGAAGTGTGCCTTTCCATGCTTTGACGCTTAGCATGTTTCAGAAAATGGGGATAATTTTCAATCGGTTCCAAAAACTGAACGCATCTTTCCCCCCTGATGTCCTTTTGGTCCTGCAAAAGATTGTTTGGAACCACTTTTGTGCAGATTTTTCTTGTCCTCCATTCATTGATCAATATCTGATCAACGGTGGTATGAGTCAAATACAACTCCTTCCCAATCATTTTGACTGTCAATCGACGTTCTGACTGCACAAGATACCGGATTCTGTCGACATTTTTCCAGTTATCAAGGATAAATGCTTTCCGCTCCGTTGTTCATCTTCAATCGACTCACTTCCCTCTGCAAATGCCTTAAATCGACGAAAAACTTGAGCCCTCTACACGCTATCTCCATAGATCTACTGAAATTTTACTAAAATGTTTGTTGCATTGTGCCCAAGTATGAAAGCTGATAGCAGACATTGCTCAAAATTGATGAAGCTCATATTTAGAAAGTACTAGATAAAAGCTCGGATATAAAAATGATTCTGAGATACACATCAGTTCACATAGGCCATGTCACCAACCACTTTTTATAATTTTTTCACAACCTGGTATGGCCAGGTTATGAAATCATACAAATCTCTTTTAGCCTAAATCGAGTACTTTCCAATATATTGGCGTTCAAAGTTATGGCAAAAGTGGAAAAGTTGGACTACATTTAACCCAAATTCGTGTATCTTTCCATATAGAGCCAATAAAATACTAATAAATAAAAGCGTGACAGTCAGAATTGTGCAAATATCGTGCTAATGCTTATATTCTGGGCTATCTGAATCCTATCTAATATCTCAATTCTTGGTAATATTAGTAATGAACACGAACGGGCTCTTTCAAGACATTTCTAGTATGGAAAAACCAATTACTAATTAAGTAGCGTTCTAGTTGCATTAAACTAGTTCCACAAGTAGAATTTTTACCTAATTATATTTTCTTAATATGATAATAAGGATTAGAAATAACACATAAATACGATAGAAATTGAAAATTAAAACGTTGTTATTCTTTATAATTAATATTGATTTTTACTGGAAAAAGATGTTGGTCCTTTTGTTTAATAGTTTCATCAATGAATTGTTAAATTATACATGTACATCAAAAAATTGCTCAATATCTTCATAATTTATTGTAACTAAAAGTTTGACTTTCGCAGTTCTATTAAATATCCATATTTGGGGACTTAAACATTTTTAAGGCGTAATGCGGTCAAATGTGTTTTATCCAACAATATATAAATTTATTTATTATGATAAATGTAGAACTATGTTTTTCAACTCTTTAAATTCATCGAAATAATTTGAAATTTCGATTACCTGCCTTTTGTAAGAGCATGGCATAAACAATACTCCAATAGATATCTCCCAAAAACCGTACAAAAATGGATATAACCTTAATATAACCTTTCTAAGTTGGGTTATCAACCATCACTTTAGATAGTGGCCACTTTATATTTTAAAATACATCAGGAATGATTTTGCTTACGTGGCTTATGATAAAATAAATATAAATTTTAGAAATTTTTATATACATACATAGATACAATACATTTACTATCGGTAATAGAAATTTCGATAAACTTTAAGAATTAGTAGAAATAATGAGGTGTGGCCATCACACACACACACGAGTTTCTTATACTATGGCCGTTTCAAATTATAGAATTTTAAGTATACAAAAATTATTCAAAATCCTATTCTAAGTACTTCTAGTCTCTTAAAAAATCTTTATAGAATGCATATCTTGCAAGATATTCGAAAAAAAAGTGCTATTCGCTAAAAGTAAATGTGTTACTTCCGGTTCGACTTTTGTAATTTCATATATACAAAAAACATTGCAAATCAAGCTCTAAATACTTTTGTACTCTTGATAAATGTATATAGAATGCATAATTTACGACATATTTGCAAAAAAAAGCTATTCAATAAAAGTAAAAGTGTTACTTCCCGTCGGAAAATTATGTTTTAAATAGTTTTATACTCGTGATGTTGTACCTGTCTAAATAGCATGACTTGCGAGATTCTGACAAAAAAGTGATTTTTGTAAAAGACCTACTTCCGGTAGGAATTTCGAAAAGCTTTTTTATACAATAAAATATTGGCAAAACTCGACTAACTACTGAAAATCTAATCCAGATCTCGAGAGAGAGAGGGGAGAGAGAGAGAGCGAGAGAGAGAGTTAAAGTGTTCCAGAGGATATACGTATACATATTTGTATCTGAACATATTTTTATTTGAGAGCTAATTCAATCCTAAGTTAAAAAAAAAGTTAAAAAAAACATAATGCAATAAACAATAATAACACGAAATGTGGAACAATAATAATACAAGAAATAGAAGAATATCCGGTAAATTCCTCTGTAGAGCAACCGTAGACACGTTTCTGACTCATTGGTCATCATCAGTACGGCGTAGCCAAGGAATAAGGTAGGATAACCTTAGAGATGTAACCATACACGGAAGACCATCAGGTAACAGGCCGCCATTTGTTAGAAGATCCTCGGTTTCGAGAACAACAACCAACGTCGCCACGAGGAAGACACTGACAACCTGCGTGCCATCCGAACCCAGAAATATCATTCTCTCTAGTAATAATACAGGAGAAGCTTCTTAAAACGAACAATCATGAAACCACGAAATAACTGTATTTCCCTCTAACCGAATACAGGACAAAATAATATATTTGTCATGATATCTGCATTCTAAATTATGAGTAAAACACTAAAGATAGCACAAACATTTAAATATATATGCAAAGCATTTTAGATCAATCTGCATAAATATTTTTATATTGTATTATAGATCTATAAGGTTATTCTAAAGTAAGTTCCCAGTTTGAAATAGCCATAAGGCTGGCGAATTTTTATTATGTACAAAAATAAAAGCACTAATTTGTTCATAAAAAAACGGGATTTTATTATTACAAGAAGTCATAGGAAAAAGTTAAATATGACAATGTATATTGTTCAATAAGTATTAGTTGTTCTTCTATGGTGTAATAGAGGGCTTCTGTGTCAATTCTATTTGTCATTCAGCGTTATTATAATGTAATAGAATATATTCCAATGCATTGAGAAGATTTCGTACGTTATATGGTTTGAGAAATGGACACTGCGTTCTGTAAATCATTTCATAACCTTGTGAGTAAATTTGAGACAACTGGTTAAGTTACAAATAAAAAACGATCCGGTAGACCAACATTAGATAATAACGACCAAAAACGCGTGTGGAATTTTGTGATTTGAATATGGGGGACTTGAGAAATTATCCGCTCGAGTGTATAATCGAATTTATTGATTCATATAGGGACAATTTCTGTTTATGGAAAATTAAAACCAAAGATTAATCGAATTAAGAAAAATGCGACATATGACGTCTTGTGTGAGAAATTATAAGAAAAAGATGCGAAGGCAAACCAAAGATTCAGTTAAGATAAGATAAGATAGGAGCTTGAGAAAACCAATCGATAAACCGAGAGCGAAAGTTTTTTGAGAAGCAACGAATAATCAATGCTATCAAAGGCAATCAGTGTATATAACATCTACTTGAAGATGTTGATCCAAAGCTTTGCTTATATATCGCGTTATTTCAGCAAGATTAGTGATAGTAGATAGATGTAGTAATATTATTACTGTTTGTCATCAAGTTAATACAGAAACTGAAAAATATAACTAACGGCTTCTGTGAAAATCCCGGTCTATCTAAGGCATTTACGAAGGATTTTACACAAACCAGCCAGCGGAGTAGATTTTATAGCCTGGCGTTAAATAACAAAAAGTAATAACGATAAATATTAAATTTTAGTTTTGTAGAAGGGTTTAGTATTTAGCACGCTTTTATTTAACGTGTTTTTTTTAATAATAAAATAACTCCTATTTATTATCAATGCATATTGTGAATGTATTTGGTGTTTAATATTGACTTACCGTTCTATTTACATTCCCACATTAATAAAAATTCAAATATTCTTTTCAAGATAGGGATTAAATACTTTCCTAAAATGAATTATTCCTCCTGTTAAATTTCAAACAAAATAATCGAAATTTCTGTAGTGTCATTTTCCTTCAAAAAAATACATATTTGATCTATAATTATTCTAAGTAGTGTTGTACATTCACTCTTCGATCAATTTAATTCGTGCTTTTAATACTACACGATGGAAGAGTGGACACGAAGTAGTGTTGTTTACTCGCAATAAATCAATGTAAATATAAATCTAAAACCTACACTATTTATAATCGGACTTGTACACATCCCAGGAAATGAAGTTTTGTGTTCGAAATTTATATTTTTCACAGTGCGGGCTGAAAATTCACTCAAAAAAAGTAAATAATTGTTACGAATTAAACGAGCTCTACGACATACCGAAAGTTGAAACAAAAAAATCTTATTATAACTTTGGTTAGATTTCAGTACTATTCCTATCAGTGCTTTTTAAATCATAATAAACACGAAACAAAACAGTAATAAAATAAATATGCACAGAGTTCCTTCCAAACCCAAATTACTACTAGGTAATTACTACATATTTACAGCGAAGTAGTAGTGTTACAATTTCAAATAGCATATTTAACTTATACATGTTTATATAAATTACAAGGCTTAATATTAAACCTTTTACCGGTGATGATAAGAGATAAATGTGGAGCTGTTTCAACGAGGCGATAACAGTATATTTGATTTAAGACATATCGCGAAGTCTAGATAAAGTATGTGAATTATTCAATGAATTTTTATTTAAATATATTCAATTTGTATAATTTTATATAGGTATGCTACACTCCATAATTTAAATTACACCCATTCGCAAAAAAAAATATTTAAGGAAGAAATTAATGAAGCATCAATTACCCGACAAGATTTTTATAACTGTCTTAATTACACAATCAGATCTGAATGATTTGATACGGGATCTGGGTTTAACCAAAGAAAAATCACACATTTTGGGATCTCAATTAAATGAATGGACATTTTGGATAGCTCTTCTCGTCTACAAGCTCCATTGTAATCTATTATCAAGACCACCTACAAATTACTACCAGTATATGCAAAGCTACGATAAATGTGAAAAATGTACTTATTATTCTATTGCCAAATATATTTTATTATCTACTTCTTGTATAAATTTAGTATCTATTTTTTCTAAGATTTTAGATTTTTTTGGTCATCTAATTATAGGACAACAAAAAATAATTTCGATAACTCAACAACCAAATATAGGGTAAAGAGAGAAAAAAGATAATAAAATAAAACAGATTATTATGCATCTGCTACAAACAAAATATTTCCTCATTGGTAATAAAAGCCTTGAAATATTTATATTTATGTCATACTTTGAAATATGTAATAAGAAAATACAATAAGGAAGTAATATGAACAAACCAAACAAAATATTAAAAAAAAATAGAATAGAAAAAACTCCAACGTAACAAATGTTCAAAATGTCCACCATTATATTCAACACACATGTTCACTTGTCGATTAGTAGAAAGCAAAGTCAATTGAATTTCCAAAGCAGAAATTTCATTTATCGCATTTACAATTCTCTCAAACATAGTTTAACTTCTTATATTCAGCCCTATAAATAAAAATTAAGATCCGTGATATTCGGAAATCTAGGAGGCCATGGAAATAAACTTCATATTCCGTTCCATCGATTGGGCAATTGCTGACTGAAATGAGCTTTCACATTTTGCGAAAAGTGAGTGGGACATTCATCAAGTTGAAACCACATATTTTCTCTATATTCCAATGACACATTTTGTGATAGTGGAGGAAAATTCTTTTCAAGTAAGTAATTTTTGTCATTTAAGTATGTATTCGTTACATACAAAATGTCCAATGTTTTGAACTGTTTTTCTCGATATCAGCGAGTGTTTGTGTGTGTATGTAGCCATTTTGATACTATTTCTAAAATAGGAAAATATTTATAATTTGTATATGGCTTTATTCTTCCTTCTTGAATTTAGGTTATATGATATGGGTTGAGCGTCAGTTGTATATTATAGTTACACACATTAAAGGAAGAATGGTAAAGAAAAAATAGAGACAATACATACTCGTACTTATAGCATGTATGTTGAACACTATATACACAAACGATCTTGAATTTTTATATCCTACAATCTATGTTTATTCTGTCCTCGAAATAGATGTATTAAATACATTTCTTAGTTCCCTTGTTCTGTATGTATATTCAGCTAGAGTATTATATCGTCTGATAATCGTGTTGCATTTATAAGATCAGACCTATGTATAGGTAGTGCATAAGGTCACGCACGAGACTAAACAAATAGGTAATATGGAGTGTCTCGATATCAATATTGTTGTATACCGTAATAATAATACGTAATTTACAAGTCCAACAGTATTTATTCGTTAAGGAGGTGTGGGTTATTGCATAAACAAATATTCAATATGCATAAAACTGTTGCATTCACGCCGTTTAATGATAATGATACAAATAGTAGTTATAATAAAGTAATTATTATTCTTAACTATTATTACCATCAGTATAAATGTGTATCTGTTTACATACCAAAGGGTTAGATTAACCACTTAACTAAAAAAAAACTGATTTTAAGCTATAGCTGCCAGTTATCTGATAAAATAATATGTTGATAATACTGATTTTCAAATAACAACAGAATATTCATTAATATAAAGAGAACTAGAAATCTTATAATTGCTCCAGGAACCTGAATAAGAAATTGCAGAAAAACCTAAGGAGTGGAGGACGTCCTTATTGGTCACTGCGAAAAAACTCTATTCCGAAAAAAACGATGAAATATAAAAATTGTTCCCAAAAAATGCAATAAAATATTTTCTGAACTGCAAACCCGACGTATTTTCAACATATTTGGAATTCTGCAAACGAGCAGGATCGGACAAAATTTATAGGATTACTAGTTTCGCAAGAGAAGAAAGAAGTGGTCGTAGAAATTTCAAAAGAAAATGTACAAATATATGCTATTAAAGGTTGTTTGTCTTCTCTAGGAACCACCAAATCTATAGAGTCTACTCTTTTATGAAAGCCATCAATACAAATTATTTTCTAGAAAAATCAAATCGTGGCAAATGTGTGAGTGCAAATGAAATCCTATTAGATGCCAAGAACTTATAAAGGATCACATCCACTCGTTTCCCAGTTACTCTAGAAAGGATACAAAGAAAGAATATTCAGTAAAGCATGTCTATTTGATGATGATGTATGAGTTAAGTAATAGGAAAATTTTGATACTACAAGTCCGTCTTTAAAACAGAATTTGACGTTTTTGTAGAAGAAGTGTATCAAAAGAATTATGATGAAAATGTAAGAAGAAAGACGGAAGCTAGAAATATGAAAAATAATGCTTAACACCAAGAATGAGTTTTAATCGAATACGATTTAAAAACTGCCTGATATACTCTTGCAACTAAGAAAAGTCGATTGTCTCTATATCATGTTACGTTATTAATGTAGTAGACAGTAAAACCGTAAGCTACATGTGATACAAGGGCCTAGTCAATCGTGGTTCTCATGAAGTTGGCGTCTTGTGACAACCGCGGCGGAGAAAACCGAAATGAAAATATTACTGCGTTTGCCTTCATGCAGTAAAAAGATTGGATATTCCAGCTTGAAATGTTTTTTGAATCCGGGCAATGCCAAATATAGTCCAGTCGAATTAAATTAAGTTCTGTTCTGGAATATGGTTTTGTCGCCGATTTTTTTATAGGTACATTTGACCCCCACGAACATACCCTGAAAAATGCCAAAAGTTTAAGGTCCGGGTTTGGCCGTGAGAAATTGTTAAACAATTGAAAAGTGACATTTTCCGGTTAAACTTTTTTCCTGTCGGTTAAATGTGAAAACTATCCGTACAAAAGTTGTTCGCCCCATCATTCTCTAAAAAACAAGCCATTGCACGATCGATTATCATTATTTGTTTAGCTGCAAAATGCATAAAACCATGGCAATTTTGATTTTTTATTTTTTGCATTCAATCGATGAATAATCAACGTATGGCTTTGATGGTGCAGGCAATATAAAATGTCCGCCAGAGAACAGTGCAAAGTTCACTCACCTGTGTTGTATAGTTGAGCTACAATAAGCGACAAGCCAAAATTCCTAAATTAGCTGTCCATTCCTTGCATATTGTCGCACATGGTTCAAAAAAATCATGGTTTTAATTCATTGAGAGTACTTTCCGAAAATGGAAAAAAAATATTTTTTTTTCTCAAAAATTGCCATTTTTTTGGAGGTTCGAAATTATTTGCTTATAAACAAATGAAATATCTCCGACAATTGACATATTATCGTAAATATTATGGTAGATTCTGCTTCCTTTCTCTTCAACGAGTAATTTGAGACTAACTTTATACGAATATCTTGATTAGAACTGGAGATAACAACGTTCTAGTTTTATTACGTTTATTATCGTTCTGGTGGATATTTAAGGGAAAAAAATATATCAAATTTCTCTCAATACCCCAAGGAATCGCCGTGAATTTTTTCAGATCTGTAGGAGCACTCTATGTAAGTCAAAGAAATTAATGAAGTTCGGCGCGTGCTGGCGGTGGGAAAAATTGCGACCGGGGGGCGTGGTGTGGTAAGCCAGAAGCTCCGCGCGCCGGCCGCGTCGAGCCCGAATCGCCGGTTATTTAAGAAATATATAACTCCAGGCGGTGCGCGGAGCCTTTGGCTTACCCCACCACGCCCCGCGGTCACAATTTTTCCCACCGCCAGCGCGCGCCGAACTTCATTACTTTTTTTGACTTACATAGAATGCTCCTACAGATCTGAAAAAATTCACGGCGATTCCTTGGGGTACTGAGAGAAATTTGATATTTTTTTTTTCTTAAATATCCACCAGAACGATAATAAACGTAATAAAACTAGAACGTTGTTATCTCCAGTTCTAATCAAGATATTCGTATAAAGTTTGTCTCAAAATACTCGTTGAAGAGAAAGGAAGCAGAATCTACCATAATATTTACTATAATGTGTCAATTGTCGAAGATATTTCATTTGTTTATAAGCAAATAATGTCGAACCTCCAAAAAAATGGCAATTTTTGAGAAAAAAAAATATTTTTTTTCCATTTTCGGAAAGACCTTTCAATGAATTAAAACCATGATTTGTTTGAACCATGTGCGACAATATGCAAGGAAGGGACAGCTAATTTAGGAATTTTGGCTTGTCGCTTATTTTAGCTCAACTATACAACACAGGTGAGTGAACTTTGCACTGTTCTCTGGGGGACATTTTATATTGCTTGCACCATGAGGTTCAAAGCCATACGTTGATTATTCATCGATTGAATGCAAAAAATAAAAAATCAAAATTGCCATGGTTTTATGCATTTTGCAGCTAAACAAATAATGATAATCGATCGTGCAATGGCTTGTTTTATAGAGAATGATGGGGCGAACAACTTTTGTACGGACAGTTTTCACATTTAACCTACGGGAAAAAAGTTTAACCGGAAAATGTCACTTTTCAATTGTTTAACAATTTCTCACGACCAAACCCGGACCTTAAACTTTTGGCATTTTTCAGGGTATGTTCGTGGGGGTCAAATGTACCTATAAAAAAATCGGCGACAAAACCATATTTCAGAATAGAACTTACTTGATTTCATGTCTAATTCGACTGGACTAATAGAGGTTGATAGCATTCACGCACAGATAAAACAAGGAAAAATGTGGTCATATTCCTATTTCATCAATCTGATTGCAAGAAGAAACACCCTTACAAAGTACACGAAATAAATCAGGCCGAATATGAAGTACTTTATAAGGAAATTTTACAACAAAAATACGGAGGCAAATAGAAATGATATGTACTAGTAGTTAAATATAACGTGTGTATAAATTGTTGTAAAAGCTATACGCAGCGGCATTCTTCGTTCGGTTCAGAATAACATATCTTAATGTTAAAATGTCGTATCATGCTTTGTTATCACGGGGTTCTTGAAGTTCAGACTTTTAGTGCGTAACTAATCCTTCCTCTTCGATATATGTCAATAGAGATAGCTGCAATTTAGTTTAAAAAATAATTTTTACTAGTATTATTTCATAAACGTTTTCGTTTCGATTAATAAGTTTGTTTCTAATCTTCATTAACGTATATTCACGAAAAACACATTTGACAACGTTGTAGAGCAATGAGTTTGTATTTCAATGAGATTTCAATCAATATCATTACTGTCAAATTTTGATATTTACATGTGTATTTAATTCGACTATCGTGTTTCATTTTGTGTAAACTCTGTTTCCTCGTTGTTATTTGTATTGTTTTGATTAGATGTTGTGCTACTGTGTTTTATCGTTTCTTTGCAGTGATTTTATTCCTTCATAATGGATTTTACATTTAATAAATATGCCGATGGTGTATGGTTTCTGTAATGGAAATGCTAATATGGCAGAATGCGAATATAACGTAGTTACCCAAATCGAAGACATCCTAAAAATGTATTTCAAAGGTTGGATCAACATCTACATGAAACTGATTCGGTTACTATAAGAAACGCTAATGCTGATCGACCAAGAGAGGCGTACAATAAAACTAGAAGAGCAAATTGTAGCAGTACAAGAAGATCCCTCCGTTAGTACACGCCAGTTAGCTTCAACCTTAAATATCCCTACTAATAAAACCGTTCAGATGCTTCTACGAGAAACTCGTCCATGTCATGTCTGTATAGCTCAGCCACAACATTTCATGCATTTCGAGAATATGGTCACCAAAAAAGGTTTTCCATTAACGTTTGGCTGAGCATAATAAATCTCCGGGTCGTTGGGCCAATTTATCTACCAAATGCCAATGGGTATCTCAATGTATTGGAACAAGTCATTGACGAGATCCCATTGCAAATACGCCAAAACATGATTTACATGCATGATGGAGCTCTTGTACACTCTGCTCGTAATGTAAGAGAACGGTTGGATTAGCACTTCCCAAACAGATGGATTGGCGGCGGCGGTCCTATCTTATAGCTTGCGAGAACTCCCTACCTCAATCCTTTAGATTTTTTTGTTAGGGGTTTCATTAAGGAGAACATTTATGTAACGCCTCCTCAAGACGCTGACGAAGTTTGAAACAGAATTAACTCGGCAGTATTGGAAATTACACCCGAAAGACTCGAACAAGAGAATGGTTGGATTAGCACTTTCGAAACAGATGGATTGGTCGCGGCGGTCCTATCTTATAGCCTGCGAGATCTCCCGATCTGAATGCTTTAGATTTTCCTGTTTGGGATTTCATTAAGGAGAAAGTCAGAAACAGAATGAACGCGGCAGTATTGGAAATTACACCAGAATGACTCGAACAAGTAGTACAGACGATACCTAGTAGATTGCAACTATGTTTAGAGACAGATGGATTTCAATATCAAGAATTACGTAGGTAATAGTGTCACTGATTTACTGTCAGATAAATCCCTAACAAAGAACTAATCCTGTTGTAATTAAACATTTTTCTATATGTGTTATTTTGACAATAAATAATTTGAAGAGCAAATTATACCTCGCGTAACACGTAGAATTAAAACAACAGATTTACCATCCGATAATACTAATAACGAGTAATATGTTTTCGAAGATCGAAATACGGAGATTATAGCGATATCTATAATTACAACAGTATGCGGCTACAGTGTTGCCAAATGTATGTTTCTTTCAAATGGTTCCTGAACGCATACGAAGCATGATACGACATTTTAACAAAAACATTTTTTATTCAGAACCGAACAAAGAATGTCGCTGCGTGTAGCTTTTGCGACATTTTTTTCACACGCTGTATAACATGGCTGCAATATCGAAAAGGTAACATGGCACATATATATATTTGAGGTACCGAAAAAACAAGGGAAATTGTAGAAAAATACTGGTAATTAGATGTATTTGTAACATATCCAAAAAACGCTGACTTTAACTTAGGGGAAACCTATTCACAGCCCATTAGCCTATTAGTCGAGGAAAGATGCACAATGTATGTGACAAACACACTATACCTAGCCAATATCATGATTTCTATGAATCTTAAGAAAGTTTATATATTTACATAAATAATAATAATATAATCTTATTACCAGCTTTATTCTTAGAAGCAATAACTTTTTCTAATTATGTCCATATTTTTTATTTCTGTACCTTGAAAAGTGAATAAAGCCTTTAGTTTTGATTGTGTTTAAAATTTACTATACTCTCAATATTTTTGCTCTTTCGTTAATTTTAGTATATTGTAATTCCCAAACAATATTTATCTGCTTCAAAATTACTAAAAATACCATATTATTATCTGGCCAAGACAAACTGTATTAAATTAATTTGAATAAAAAAAAAGTATATCATAAGGCAACAGCAAAGTAACTGCAACATTCAATAACAAATAATTATTTTCTAATGAGTAAAATAACCAAAATAAAATTTTGTATTATATGAATTCAAAATAAACAAGCACTATTTTTGTGACACAAGCATCTAAAAACCCTAAAGACATTTATCCAACTTTCATTTTCCTTGATATATGCCTAATAATCCAAGAAAACGACGTAAAATATTATTATCCTTGTAAAACAAAGTAAGTATTCCCACCTAAGTACCTACGAACACATTGATAGATTCATTTAAAAAGTATAATAAGGTATTTGAAATAGGTGATGCTGGCAAAATGCCGACTTCAATGCTAAATAATATTTCGAATATGCCACGAGAAATTTAGTTGCATTAACTGAAACAAACCCATCCATAAAGATAGCATACTAAAAACAAAATGAAAGCACAAATATGTATTATTAGTATCCAAAAATATAAGATAATCATTATGCATTGAACTGTCCGTTTTTTTTTTGATTTCTTTTCACTTTATAAAAAGCTTTTATTATTGATACTTTTTTTTTTTCATAGCAGAACAAAAATGTATCGAAAATATTAAATTTTAATATACCTTCAAATAGGTTAGATAATTTATATATAGTTCAATTTTTATAGCAGTCGATTTACGTCATATGTGACGTAAATTTCGTGCCAATAGAAATTATTTAAAAAAAATTAATGTGTAATATTATAGTGATAATAATGCTAGTAGGTTATTGAAATTTACATGCTTGTATGTTTCTTTGGCGTTCTAGGAGTTTGGAATTTACCCAAAATTATTGGTGAAAATGCATAAACCACTTAGGATGAGTTTTTCCAACTCCGATTAAAAAACTCGATTACCTAATCATTGATTATCTCTAACCGGCGTTTTTCAATGCGAAGAATTTGAATTTGTTCTTATTTTATTTCTTTACAGATTATATTCTTAATTAGAAATGTCATTTTAAAACATAAACTATAGGCATTTATGTTGTGAATATAGGACTCTAGAATTTCTGTGTACATGTTAATTATTAATGTAGAGTTTAAGTGCATAAGCATGTACATTATTCATCCAAACCCAGTTCCAGCAAAAGTAGTTAAAGTTTTTGCATAAACTTTCAACGTGAACCTCGTCAGCTTCTGCAGATTTTCATCCACGTTTTCAATTTCATTTGCTATTTTTGAATATAGTTTAATATGTTAATGACATATCTAGAGTGAGTTCAATATATGTTCGACTAAGATGATGTGTTAAGGTGCTGTTACCATGAGGAAATTAACAAACGCAAGCATACATTTCTCCAGAATATTTACTCTTCCCAAATTGAGAGAAGTACCAGAATTGTAGTAGAATTAAAAAACTTCCAACACTGAATCATCCTCATCAGAAAAGATTAATGGCTATCACTTAATTGTGTTTCTGTAGTAAGCTAAAAGTTACACATATTCAATATTATGTTATTTTTATTTTTAATTATACTGTTCATTTCATTTATAGAAGAGGCGGTACTATTACTAAATTACTGATGAAAATCATTATTAATTAATTCCAAAAAACACTTTCATACATCAAACAAATGCGTATGAAAACATAACCGCGGTATAGAGTAACGAAAATTGAAATCTTCTAGGTTATGCGCACGTGTAAGAAATCCTAATCAGTGTTTAATTATTAATTATTAACGACGTTCTTAATCAATGACTAGCGCTAACCGGTGTTGGAAGAACGAAAATTTGTACTAACCGGTGTTTTAATTAATGAATACGCCAATGGGCATTTTAAACGAAGTTGCAAAAACCTTAGGCAGACAGTCTGTATAGCCTAGACCTATAAATGAGAATAGAATAACAGTAATTCATTTTTAATATAAATATAACTTAGAATAATAATACCGCACCGAAAAAATCTGTTACTCCAGTTGAGAAGGTATACAAGTAACCTATATGTTGCAAGTACACTTATATAATTAATTATAAAATTCATACTCCAGTTCAGTTGTTAATGTAAATTTTGCTGCTCCCAATTACAAAACATTTTCAGTTTTAGTAACTGTTCATGCATATTTAAAATGAAAATAACGGAAATACTGCATTCTAAAAGACAAATTTAAATCTAAAACATCATCAAGTGCTCTGTTTAGGATTTGTCAACATTTTGGTTTTTATATGTATGCAGTCGGTGTATGGACGTAACCCATAACATAAGAAGAAAAATAAAGGGCATATGTCATGTTATAAATGTATCATAAATGAATAAAAATATAATAACTAAGAAGACAAAAAGTTTCTTTTTATTATCTTCTTAAATAATATTGGACAATTCTGGCCCATAAAATTCACAATGGAAAGTAAACATTTTACTTGTTAAGGTAAATATATTACTGAATTGAAGTAGATTTGTATATTTTACACAATAATAATTAAAATTAAGGCTGGCGTTTAGTTTTCAGTTTGGTGGTGATGAAGAATATAATGTGGGGGGGTAGGATTAGGTGTCGGTAATGTGGCGGTTCATGTTGGCAAATAGACGAACTTAATTGAGGATGAGAGATGAAGCAATAGAAATGTAGATTGCTATTACAGCAACAAATTTATATCTGGGGCTTTTAAATGAACTCGAACATAGACAGACAAAAAACTAACAGGCACAAAAAATTATTAAAGAAACGCTTTCAACACGTTTTTGTCTACATAGGTATTTTAAATTTATGCTAGTATTTATTACGAACCTGACTATATAGAAATAATCTCAACAGTCAAGCATCAATAAATACAAGCATTCATTTATAGCAATTTATAAAATTTCAAGTAGGTACACCTTATAAAATAAATAGGAATAAAACAATTTATGTTTGGAAAAAATATTTTTTGAAGTAATAATAATAACAATATTTAGTAATTCATGTGACTATAAACATGGTAAAGAACAAGTCAGTTTGAAGTATTCTTTCTCGCTTAATTTGTAATGTGTTTAATGAATTTTGGATTTAAAACATGGGTCATTGTAAAAAGAATGATGGACAATGCCATCAAGCTTCTATTGCCGCACAAAAACTGTTAAAAGGTAATGAAAATAAAATATTTATGAGTGACATTTTGTGTGATGTGTTACAAAGGGTAGAAAAAGTAGAACAGTCGACCATAGACTGCAGTTTTATTCTAAACATTGTGTAGTGAATGACAAAAGAAATAATGTATAACATCACGCAGTTATTGAATAGCACTATTCGTATGGTGATGCAACATCTGGTTTCGTCGAGAAAACGGACAGCAAAAAAGTCGATTTTAATGTTAAATTCCTTTCTTCTATTTACCTACCTTATATTTCGTGAGATTAATAAAGTACGGAGAATTTACTCGATTTGAACTACAATATAAACAAATAAAAAAGTATTTTGTATTTTATAGATCACCACCCACTTGTTATCCAATTATATAAATAAAATTAAAAACTTTTTAAAAATACAAAATTTCAATAGTGCGCGTGGGTGATGAGCCATCGGCCGCTCGTGTCCGGTCTCTGAACATATGAACTAAAACATACAGCTTATATTGTGATTTTCGTAACTTTAACTGTGTGTTTAGGAGATATGATTCAGAATGTAACCAGAAAAGATCAATAGGTATTAATTACTTACGTTTATATTTTAGTCCACAATTAATTTTCATAGTAAATCTGTTTAATTATAGGTTGTCTATAGGTGACACTAGTGTTTTTGGCAAAAATCAACTGCGCTTCTGTACTTAACATTATTCATATTTTATTATCTTCTTAAATAATATTGGAGATGCGCAACATTCAGAAGTGAAAGTAATTATTTTAGTTGTTAAACGTACCTAAATATATTTTACCGAACTGAAGTAAGTTTGCCAAAATAAGGTTTTGATTTTCCATATTATCCAAAGATGACATATCAACTATTATATTCTTTTAATAGACTTACCTAATATTTCACTATTAATGACAACATAAAGAATTTTTGGTATAAACCACCGAAAAAGAAGCTATCTACCTGACGAAATGGTTGAACATGCAGAACACATAATTTAAGCCTATTGTGCCATATTTTTATATGGTCTACCAAATCTAGTACCTTCAAGAGATATCTAAAACGTAGAATATTAACTTTCTGTGATAGAAACACCACCGATGTAATATCCTTGGAGAATATACATATAGCCCAGTCAAACTATACCAAAAAATCTCGCATGGTTCAATTAATTAGGGTACCTTTGATATTTTGATATGGTGTATGGATTGGTACACTGTTTCAAAGTCCCAAGTTTTCTTATTTTCCCCACTACCGCAGACGCCGCCATCTTGAAGAAACCGCTAAATTTTTTAGCCTCTTTTTACAAAATATCTCCTAAAGTATTAGTTTGAGCAAAAAAGCCGTTTACGTTCTTATTAAACTAGAGAAAATTTTCTACAATTTAATACAAAAACGGAATATTTAGCTTCATTACTTCCCGAGATAGACCTCTTTGAAATTAGAGAATTTTTTTTTAAAAATGTCAAAATAAAGATTTATAATCGGTTTTTGCTCGATAGTAAGTAACTGGTGTATTCTCCGCTAAAGTCTGACATAGCGGCATTTATAGTAGAGGTAGGTAGCTAAAGTTTAAGACCAAACTGATTCTTCTAGCTCGTTTAGACTATGATACTCTCTTTTGAATATTTTTGTAGTCTTTTAGGAAGACACGTTACGCAATAACTTAATACTGACAAAATTAATGTATCTATTTATTAAAAACAAAAAAAAGTTCATTTATTGCTAAGTTTGTATATCTCATATATTCAATAGGTCTGTGAATTATATATCAATAAATTTGTAAGTAAATAAATAATTGATAAATAATTATAAATAAATTATATACTACATAAGTTTCATCAACAAAAGTGTCAGATATACCACAACTTTACATTATAAGAACCAAATGGTGATATTTTGTTATATAAGACAAAATGTGTCTGGACGACAAGCCACATTTGGAGCTTCGGAACTTTAGCTATTTACCTCTACTATAAATGCAGTGTCAAACTTTAGCGTAGGATTCACTATATACTTACTATCGAGCAAAAACCAACTAAAAATCTTTGATTTTTACATTTTTAAGAAAAAATCTGTAAATTCAAAGAGGTCTATCTCGGGAAATATTGGAATACTTTGGAAGATATTTTGTAAAAACTGGTATAGTGCAAAAATTTAGCGGTTTTTTCAGATGGCGGCTCATAAGCCAAAAAGTTTTCAAAAAAGCTTGTTATATTTATCGTGTATAGGTATTATATTTAATCCTTTCTACCAATTATCAATCGGAATCATAGCAAATTAGACGTATAAATATTATTAGTAGGAATAATATAGATTTTGTTATGCTCTGCAACAGTAAATCTTGCAGCTTCTTTGTTTGTGTGTACGTGTATAATATAAAAATTACTTTCGTAAGTTATTGATGTAATTTAACCCTTAATTAGTCGCGTGGGGTCATTGTGACCCCACAGCGCATGATCGCCGCTGTAACTTTGAACTCAGGAAGTGTATAACCGTTTCCTCTGCTGTACCTTTCTAAATAGACATCTACTCAAGGTTCTTATGATCAATATTGTTCTGAGTGTCAAAGAATGTTGTCTGTCGCATAATATAAACCTTTTTGACTCCCCGCGACTGACTGTGTAACATTTGTTGTGCGACTTTCTGCCATCAGATATAGTAAAGCGATTGGTTGAACCCATCAAAAATTCAAAACGCAATATTACCACAGACAACTGGTATACCAGTATCCCTCTAGTAAGGTCATTGCTTAGTGATTATAAATTGACAATGGTTGGCACGCTTAGAAAAAATAAAAAAGGAATTCCGAAGGAATTTTTGCCGCAGAAAGGTAAATCAGATAGAACTAGCATTTTTGGTTTCACAGAGGAAATGACAATTGCCTCATACATGCCTAAAACATCAAAAAGTGTTATCTTGATGTCAAGCATGCACCATGATGACAAAATAGACGAATCCACAGGAGATCTTCAGAAGCCAGAATAGATAACGTTTTGTAATTGCACAAAATCTGATGTTGATGTTTGCGACCAGCTCCCTGCTACTTATAATGTTGGAAGACGAACCAAAAGATGGGCACTAGCTGTTTTCTTTCATTTTTTAAACGTTGCTGCAATTAATTCTTGCGTTATATATAAAGCAAACGTGAACAGTTTGTCACAAGAATTAGTGAAAAGTCACCAAGTATCTCGCAGTTCTTCCAATTTTATTCCAAAAAATTTGCGAACACGTATCCGCCTGCATCAAAATATATCTGACAATATATTACTTCAACCCAATGTACCTGGACCTTCCCGAGAGAGATGTGGAAACTGCCCAAGGAAAAACGATAACAAACTGTCTATTAGATGCAGTGAATGCAACAATTTTATTTGCAAAGCACACAGAAAAGATTTTTTGTAGCGATTGTGTTGATAGCTGTTAGAGTATTTTTAAGAATATTTCTATGTTGTTTTTACTAAAATGTTTATGTTTCGACCTGCAATGTATGATTTTCTTAAATTAAAGTTTATTCATTAGTGAATTTAAAAAAAAAAACATCATTCTGGACATTGGGTCATAATGACCCCACGCGACCAGATACGTAATTTTCGATGACGCGACTAACTAAGGGTTAAGCTATTGTACATTTACATATTTCAAATAGACTCTTATTAATAAACACATAGGTACATATTTTTTAATTATTTAATCATACACTATGAATAAATGAATTAGTATTTATTTAGAGTAATGTACACAATGATAATTTGCGTGAAGCACCGGTAAATCTCAAAATTTATTGAATAAGTAAAAAATGTACCTATATATATTTATAGGTATCAAAATGCCTTTGTAGTCCCGTCGCAGAATTCAATAAATTTGTGCATCAAGAATTATTTAATTTTCTGAAGTAGACTAAATAAAATATACCTAGAGTTGGTATACCATCTTCTAGTTTATCCATGTTTATGTGATTGTTTGGATATTATATTCTGATAATAGTACGAGCAGAAGCATTGTTTAAGTCTTCGAGATTATCAAGATATAAGCTGTACCACTGCAGATTTTACTTATTTCAGTACAATACAATACACATGTAATCGTAATTAGATAACATTATAAGAAGTTAATTATATCATATATTAAATCAAGAAAGGTTTTCCCTTTTCGTCCAGTTATCACAACACACATATTAATAATGTCAAACTGTCAAAAATTGCTATAAATATACATCGCTCGAAAGTAAACAATGTGTAAGATTATTATACCTATAGCAAATTTATTATCGTTTTTGTTTTTTATAGGTATATATTTTATATTACATTCCGCAAAGTGTTAAACTGTTGAATATATAATAATAATATATAACTGATTTATTATTAGACGAAGTATTGTGAGCAATTGTACTTTTGCGTAAATAAAAGTACCTAACCTGACATTTTTAATTAATAATAGGCACATATATACGCACAATTTCTAGTGCCCCCTAATGCCCAGAAGCTACACTAATATTCAAGTTCCTGGCGTGATAATTCTGCATCTTAACGGTTTTTCTCCACACTATAGTTGAATTGTAACCCTAATTTCATATAATGTCCACGCATTTTTATTTTGGATACCATTTACAAACGAAGATATTATTTTCGTTGCAGTATTTTTTGTTACAATGCAAACTAATTTTTTGAGGTCAAGGGGGGTGCAAGAATGCTATACTTTATTTGAAAATTACAGATAAAAAATATTTATTTTTACCTCTAAAAGGGGTATTTTATTCACAGTATATAGTGTAAAAACAGCCCAATTAGACATTTAAAAACCCCCTACGACCTCGAATCAAGTTTCCTTAACATAACTGTGTACTTTTTATAACAATTAAATTAATAGTTTCCATTTCTTATCAAAAAAATGTGGGCATGTTTTCAACGTGAATATTGTCCGGTGCAGCGTACCGAGACGCCAGCCTTAAGGTGCTGATGTTGAAATATCTGCTATTTACAACGTACAAATTCCAAGAGCGACAAAGAACGAGATGCTGATATCACGTGGGTACGGGCAAGTTGTAAGTGATTTGTATTAAGCCACATTAAGTAATAATTATAATAATTTAATTTTAAAAATCGTTATGTGGAGAAGACACGAATGTTATGGGGTTATTTAAGTAAGATAGATAAAGTGCAACAATGAGAATTTATTCAAAACACTGTAAATACAATTTAAGTAATTAACTACCACAATAATAGTATTAATCAGGTACACGCTGGATTAAATAAAATTGTGCAATAATAATAATCCAGAAATTCATTACAACATGTAAGAAAGTTATTCCACCCATACAGTTATTTGGGTAATTTTTCTGATATAATTAAATAATAAAAAAAAAACTAAGAGAACATAATATAATTATGTCTTATTTTATGTATAAATTACTGGTTTACAGTCAGTTTGTAAAAAAAAAGAACCATAATAACTTCATGCAAAAAATTAATTTAAAATTTTATTAAATTATAAAAACAATGTTTATTGAGATAAAATTTCGAAAACTTTCTATATTCACTAATTACATTATATACTTCATACTAATTTTTAATAATTTGCCCCACAAATTATACTGTGAAAATATATATTTATACCCTTTTTCTCGCGGTTTGTACATCCATAACCACAACTAGATTGAACCATTTTGTTGTGCTTTTGGATGTTTGTTTGTTGTTGTACTGCGCGTACCCAGGTGCATGTACCCATCTACTCTACTGTTTATGACAATCCCTCTCGCTCGCGACTCATCTACAGCGTTGCCAATTTGGGGGGTTTCCCCCTAGATTAAGGGGCTGTTTTGAAGCGAGGGGGAAATTTGGGTTTTTTTATTTGTTAGGGGAATTTTTAGAGGATATTCAGAACTGTTATACTTGAGTATTGTGTTTTTGCAAACAAAATTAATGATTAGCTGTATAAATTGTAATTTATTCGATCCAATAAAAACAATAGATATCGTCAGCCTTAAGTACAAAAGAAGAATAAAACTTATCCTTGCCTTTTACAGCAACTGTATCATAAATCATCTATCTTTTTTTCTAATTTCACCCGTATGGAATTACCGTAAGCAGGCGAATAAATTGCCGTATTTTAACAAATATTTATGTAATAATAAATATTTAACTTTATTATGTTATAATTGTGACTATTATGGGCAATAGCATAAATTTCCCTATTTACACATAGGTCCTCTTTGTAAGAAATACGCTGAATCATTAAATTTCGATCTAATATTCGTGTACTAAGCGATTGCATTACGTCTGTAGTAACATTTGGTATAATGAAAATGTTTAGACAATCAATGTGAGTTGAAAACAAAATAATTTTATCTAAAAATTAATGAAACATATAATAAAAAATTAAAATTTTTAACTTTCTTATACGTAGTATAAAGAAGTATTGTGAATATGAAAATTTTTCACGTTCTGAAGTCCCCTGATACCGAAAAAGTGGTTTTTGCAAACATATCTGTGTCAGTCTGTATGTGTATGTGTGCAACTACGATAGCGGCCGAACGGCTAGAGGTACCAAAACCAAACTTTATATTCATGAGTATAATCTTCCTCTTGAGATCTGTTTAGATTTTCAATAAAATCGATAGACGAGAAGTAGTAGTTTACTTCAGTAAAAAAATCATCTAACAAAATATAATATCATCGGTTGTACATAACTACATCATCGGTTTAGAACATTTCAATCTACCTAAATCAAACTAACACCAACATTAAACATAATATATTCGAAAATATCAACACTCATCATTAATTTTTGGGATCTATAAATTATTACATTAACACAGTTTAAAATTTCTATTTGAATAATATTTATTGAAAACGCTTTTGTAAGTCAAGAGGTATTTTGTGATAACAGTAAGAATACGTTAGAAATTTGTCATGCTCAGCTATTTTCTGATAAGTGTGTAGGTATATAGATATTATTAAAAGCGTTCGTAATTTAAAAACTGAAAGTACACAATATGTGTATTTGTGTGTGTGTATAATTATTATACAAATTATGCAATAAGAATAATATATCCTTGCATATACAGATGTGTTCAATATTACCAGAAAATAAGTTATAATTTAACATGTTACAAATAATAATATGGATGAACTACCTCTACCCGAAATTTGGATATAAAAACAACATGCAAGAGATACAGACGTGATAATGTCTAACCTCAAACTACTATCTGTTGTATACTTTAGTAAACCACAGTGATGTCTTGAAGCCGCGAAAACGTTGAATAACTAGTAGACCCGAAGATAAAAAAGAATCTGTGCTTAGAATCGGTTGTGTTAAATATGTGTGCAAATATATGATTGTATTTGATAACTGCTTTATAAATGACAAGAAAAATAGAAGCAAATTTAGGCAACAATAACATAAATTTTGTTTTCATTAAAAATGCCCTAAATGATAATCCCAAGTCTAAAATCAGATTTCTCTTCTAGGTAGTATTATATTACAGGGATGCACTTGCTAAATTTATTTTATTTTATAGTATTCTTTGTGAAAAATATTGCGTTGTCTCAAAAGGTGGCTACACACATGCAACAAAACATCGTACCGAACTCCGTCGCGCAACATTCTTTGTTGCGCGACGAAGTTGAGGTGTGATGAAGTTTTGAATGTAACAGAACATCGTCGCGTAACACGAATAAAAAAGAAATCAAATTATATCTCTTTGGTAAACTTTCTTTACTTACGAGTACAAACTTACGTCCATAACCTAATTATTAGAAATAAGGTTTTGATCTAGATATAACATATTTATTGTGGGTATTTGTCATTTAATACTACACATCGGTATAGACTTACATCGGAATGTTGAAGTCTATATATATGAATTTTTGTTATAAATCAGACGGAAACATATATTCAGTAGACACTCGATAGTGTGAACATCGCGTAACAGTAACCTCGCATAAAGTGAACAACATATTAATTATCCCAGGCCACCGTATACCGTGAACAAACTGCATCTTCACTTATGGAAACGAATTTCATTTGCAAAATTCACATGTATTTCGCTGTTGCTTTATGACTCGGATATAAACACTTGCATTTAAATCAACAACATATGTAATTTTCTTCGTTGCGCTAGCATCGTCGCTCTTCAACATAAATACGGCCTAAAGTGTAAATACCCGATATACACATGTATTCGGTACTTCTCGGGTCACATAAGTTTTACGAAATTCATTTCGTGTATTCACTCTAAGTAGGCAGTTCATTGTTAGAGGTTTTTATTTGTGTTTACACAGTAATTTCGGTATTTATCAATAAATTGTGGTTTACCTCAAGATAGATCGTCTGTAATTTTAAAATGTAATTCAAATAGTGTATCATATTTAGCCAAAAAATATGGGGTCGCAAAATCTGCAATTTTGTAAAATAAAAAAAGAAAATGATTTATATAGCTGTAAGAGATTTATGTCGGATCTGCCAAGAGATGAACTTTAACGAGTTCCGAGTTCCCCAAACTGGGAAAAATATTCTATAGAGCCTTCTTGACCATAGAAATAAAAAAATTATTGCAACTGGTAAAATAATTAAACAAAAACCAAACTAATTAATTCGCAATTCAGAAAAAATGATAAACAATTTACAGACAGGGTGTTAAAAAACGGTTTAAAATTTTCTTTTTGAAAACGTCTGGTATAAAATTGTCCTCTCAACCAGAACTCGTGGATCCGTTTAAAATTCAGTTAAAAATGAGGTGTGGCCACCGCACGACTTTCTTATACGTATGAGCGTTTCAAATAATAGAATTTTCAGAATTTTTTTATACAAAAATTATTCAAAATCCTACCTGAAGTACTTCTATTCTCTTAATAAATCTCTATAAAATGCATACTTTGCAAGATAGTAAAAACGTTACTTCCAGTCCGATTGACATTCATGAATACAAAAAATATTGCAAATCCAGCTATAAAGACTTTTGTACTCTTGCAAATATATATAGAATGCATAATTTACGACATATTTCTAAAAAATCGCTATTCGATAAAAGTAAGAGTTTCTTCCAGTCCGCATTTTGAAATTTTTTTTTATACAAAGGTTATTGAAAATTATATTTTAAGTACTTTTATACTCGTAATGTACTTGCCTAGAAAGCATGACTTACGAGATATCTGCAAAAAATTGATTCTCGATAAGAGTAAAAGACCTACTTCCGGTAGGAATTTCAAATTTTTTAATACAATTTTTCTCAAATTTAATTCTGAATACATTTGAATTCTTCCTAAATTTGTTTAAACTTAGTAACGACGAAATATTGGCAAAATATGATTTTTTTCACAGAAGTACACTACTACTTCCGGTCTACCGATTTTACTGAAAAACTAATCAGACCTCAAAGAGGAAGATTATACTCGTAAATACAACATTTGGAATTGATACCCGCTGCCGTTTGACTGCTATCGTGGTCACGCACAGAGAGACAGAGACACAAACACACACAGAGAGAGAGATAGAGGGCATTTTTTAGAAACCACTTTTCGATATCAGGGGACATCAGAACGTGGACATCTGCAAAAATCTGGAGGTCGAAAATTTTCGTCATCACATTACTTCCTTATTATACCGGTTGTGTCAAATACCATTAGCCATATGTAATCAGTTTATACGTATATGTGTAATACGTCGCAGCGCGGTGTCTATACATCGTACTTAATACATAAGTATACACAGATCCCCTATGGCTAATGTTTCTTGACACATGCGGTATATATATTTGTATAAGAAAGTAAAAATGGATTAGAAGAACTTGGTATTTCATTGGAGCTAGTGAAGGGGCATAATAAGGGAATACGAGTACTTTTTAATCAAATAATCTAACATTAAGAAATTTCACCCGATAATTATACAATATACAAACAAACACTACGGTTTTTCTTGTTTGGGAAGTATATAGGATATATTTTATTCCGCTCATTATAGTAGATGTAAGTGATATATACAGAATGTATCAAGTATATAATTATTTTATTAGTATGTACTGGCATTTTAGCAATTTTTACAATTCGTGTCGTAACTGTCAAAATTGTCAGGGTCACAAGATGTAGGATGTAAAATTAGTTAAAATGTCAATTCTTACTGATAAATAATTTATTTATTCCTTTATATTCTATGTATGTACACTTAGTTGCAAAAAAAATTCCACTAACCACGCTGGAGCGGTGATATTTAAAATTTGGGTGGATATTGTTTTGCAACTAAGTGTACTTGCTATTATCACGTTATGGTTATGTATTGTCACGAACATTAAAGTGGAAGATATCTTTTCATTCAATGATAACTAGCATACTCAGATTACATAAAATAATAACAAATTGAGAGTGTAATGGATATTTATTGAAATTTTTATTATTCTTGAGATATAAACTACTGATATCGTATAAAGGTATCTTTGTCTCTCTTTTTACAACCATATTCTTACACATCATGAGTGCATATGATATTTATTTAATTAGCATGCGTGTTTTAGCTAATTTTATATTCTGTAATGTGTGCTCCTGCTTTGTATTCAAACACATTTGTCAAATTGAATCAGATTTGACAATTATAATTAAATTCAAGCATCTGTAATATGAAGTTAAAATGCAAATAACTGTAAGACAAGCATTTTATATTTTAAAAAATATGTTTTTATTATTATGATAGAAGCTAGCGTGAAAATATTATTATACGACGTGTACCAAAATTCGCGGAACACCTGGATGGTACGTTATAATGTGAGGACCAAGAATCGTGAGAAAAATATGGAAAAAATTCCATCGCTGTTAATTTCAAAGAAATTAATATTCAAAGTTAACACTTTAGATGTAGTTTGTCTAAATTACTGTAAAATATTTTAAATATTGGTTTTGATATGGTCAATGGGATAACAATTTTGAACTATAACCAGGTTTGTAATTACACTCTTCTAATTATAGCATTTCCAGAAAATCATTTTACGCTAATTTTACCTGAAAAAACATATGACAACGTTGTCCTGAATTTACACTTAAACCACTTTAAAGTAAAAGAATATCGTAATGAAAATTGCTTATTAATGTCTTTTTTTTTGACGTTGTCAAATTGTCTTGCTTATTTCAAGTTGTCAAATTGTCCTGCTTATTTCAACCCTATTATTACATTATTAATTTTCGCTGCATTTTGGATGTTGAAGTTTGTAGCTGTATTTTCCGTTGAGTATTTCTTTAGTGTTTGTGCTAATTTTCGAGTTTTGCTGTCTTGTGTTGGTGTTCTTTTTTTAATTTATGTTAAAATGTTTTCAAACGACGAATATGCTGACATGCATTTGGTGCCAGGGGAATGCGGAAACAATGATGCTAGAGTCTATCGCGAAAGGTGTCCTCTGAGAAGACATCCTAGTAGTAATGTCTATAGACGTTTAGACCGAAGAATAAAAGAAACAGGAAGCGTACCACCAACACGTGCCTTTTATCGGGATAGAGGTCGTCCAAAAACTACAAGGACCCCTGAGTCGAGGATGCCGTTTTAAATTTATTAGCAGACAATCTAGCAATATCAACACCTGAACTCGGTAATATACTAGACATATCCACACAGTTCAGTTGGCCGAATTATTAAGGATGAGCGGTTTCACCCTCATCATGACAGAAAAGTTCAAGCTTTATTACCTGAAGATTTTCCACGACGTGAGAATTTTTGTAACTTGTTTTTAGAACAAGTACAAAGAAATTTTCAATTTAGCAGAAACTAATTTTTTACGAGATGGATTTTACAGTCGGCGAAATTCACAGCGCCTCGATAAGTCCACCGTACCGCACTATACAGACTAATACTGCGTGTCGACTTATATTGCGACTACTATCTAATCATATTGCTTCAAAGAGCTTTGGAAAGAAATGTATTTAGATGTTTGTTTTGTAAATTTTATCATACTCACTACGTTTAATCACCATTATATATACAAGTAATTTTATTAATTTATGTGTTATTTGAATTTGTGATGTTGTTATTATTGTTTGGAAATTCTGTAAAGGAATATGTTTTTTTACACCATTTGTGCTTGTGCTTGACATGTCATGTAAGGCAAATAAACTACTACTACTACTACCCTTGATCTATGTACACGTATGGATCAAGGGTACGGTACGGTATGGGGGACTTGCCGAGGCGGTCTCCTGTCGATGCGGTGTGGTACGGGCCCAGCTAACCACCAGCATAGGTTTAGTGTAAATGTCTGGGCAGGTATTATCGGGAATCGGGCCAGTCATTATTCCGAGGACAACTTTTTAGAATTTTTGGTAAATAGTTTTCAAAATTTAGTGGATCGATGAACTTCCATTAGCGGAAATCAATAATACTTGGCTACAAATGGATGGTGCTCCTGCTCACCATGCGACACCGGTGAGAAACTAGTTAAATGAGCAATTTGCCGAAAGGTGGATAGGAAGAGGTGGGCCGTTCCGTTGGCCAGCTAGATCTCCCGATCTCACCCCTTTGGACTTTTTCTTTTGGGGTCACATTAAACAATTGGTGGACAGAACACCAGTTTTAAATGATGCAGATATAACAAACCGGCTATTTGAAGCAGCTCGTTCAATAGATGGAGAAATGCTAGAAAGAGTGCAGGGGAATATAATTAGAAAAGCGGAAATTTGCAGAATTGGCACGGACATAATTTTGAACATGTATTATAAATTTATTACTATAATTTTATCTCGTTGACTCTTTTGACATTTATCGTATTTGTCATTGACTTTAAAATTTTTAATTCATTATTCTGTCTTATTGCCATGGATATGGGCAACTCTAGTACCTTATCCATTATTAGGATAAATCAAACGTGTTGAACTTTACAGAAAGACCAATTTCTTCTAGAATAATATGGAATTTTTTAAATATTTTATTCCGTGTTCCTTTACCGCTGTGGAGCTGTTCCGAGAATTTTGGGTCACGTTGTATATCTTAAATTTACTATTTGTACGAAAACAAACAAAAATTGTGAATAACATTGGGCATCGTTATGCAGAAATCTATCAACCACACGGATCAAGAACATAACAAAATATTTAGAGTAAGGTTTGGAATTTATATTTAAATTAAAATCAATCTGATATAATTTTTATCCATCATTTGCATAAAATAATATTATTTTTCGATTAGTGTCAGTTTATACATTCTACTTCTTAATTTTTACTAAACCACCAATTTCAAATATACTGTAAAACGCGTGCTGATTAAGCTCGGGCTTAAACTCAAGCTCAGGTTTAGGTAAGCCTCGAAATGTAAAAGTGGCCCTTAGCGTCATGAAAATATGAAAAAGAAGTAACATTTTAAAGATGGGACTAGAAATATACAGATCAGCAGGCAGTTTCAACGATTTACTACTACTAGACTCAACAAAGACGAAGTACGAGTATATAATAATGTAAACACTATTATCAATAGCCATTGGCATGATGTACCTGAAACTTAGAGAGTAACATCTATAGTGCGCAAGTTATTTTTGTAATTACATCATCAATTTTCGAAGAACAACTATTGTCATCTTTCTGAATTGGGCTCTCTGATTTAATGAATAGACTCGGTATAGAATAACTGCATTTTTGTGTATTATATTGAAAATGTACATGAATAAAGCTTGTTTCATATTCTGTTATAGATAGACTTAAAAAAAAGGCAGTGCCTCCGCTGCCGGCAACGGTGCCCAAAAAATTGACCAATGGCTGCCGGCGCCGGTTGCCCACGCAATTTTAGTTCCGATGCCGGCAACGGCGCCCAACAAATACTGTGAGGGGTACCAGCTGTGGAGTACATAACCTCAAAATATGTATAGGTAACAAGTAAACAGCTATCGCGTAGTTGTGGAAAATGAAAGTCGGAGACAAGTTTTCTTCATATGAAGAGTTTATTAGTGTGTTAACCGAGTACAAGAAAAGTGTTCATAATGAATTTTGGATACGAGATGCTAGAACAATCGAAAATCAAAGAAAACGAGCCCCCGAAAGCGTTGTCAACATTAATAAAACACTTAAATATTATCATATGCGACTAGCGTGCGTTAAAGGTGGTAGACCTTTTAAATCAAAAAATGAACATTCCAAGAGAAAATGTACGACGTATAAAGAAGATTGTGAGGCAACAATTTTCCTGCGCGTTACTGCTTGCAAACAATATCTGTGTGTATTGGAATTAAAAGACAACCACAACCATACATCTTCTGAAACTTATTTTACAACCCTTTCACAACAAAGGTTACAGCTCCCGGCAAATGTAAAAAATTTTGCAAGTGAATCGTTAAAAGCTGGTGCAAATAAAAAAGTTGTGTTGGACAAAATAAGAGCGGAGACCGGCAACAAGATTACACTTAAAGACCTAACTAACATCAGCAGGAGAACTTCAGAGAGGAAAAACTTTCAAGAATGTGTTAATATGCTCAAGAATATATTATAATGATAGAAGATGGCTGTGGTTTTAGTGAAATAGTTGCAGTGTGTTTACTAGTTGATGAAGATGAACCTTCCATTAATTTTTTTATAGAAACATTTAAAAATCGAAATCCCGCGTGGAAGAAAGTACAAGTTATTATGTCGGATAAAGACAAAACGGAACGAAAAGTTTTTCAAAAACATTTCCCAGATGCAAAACTACAAATATGCCTTTTTCATGTTTTTCAAATATTCAATAGAGAGGTTTCATTTAAAAAAATGGGTATAACCGCAGATGAAGTGAAGATCAGCAAAGAATATTTACAGAAACTTGCAAATGCCTCATCTGAATCAGATTACAACAAAATTTACGATGAAATGGCAAGCAAGGTCCCGAAAATTGTAAAAGAATATTATGATGTCAATTGGGCGTGCATTTCCGATCAATGGGTTCAATATTTAACTTTGCAAAATTTGTGTTTTGCAAATAAAACAAATAATCGTCTGGAATCTGTCAATAGTAAATTAAAAAGTGTAATAAACCGATACAGTCCATTGGAAGACTTCATAAAACATTTATTTGCTTATATTAACAGTGTTCGAGTTGGAAAGGACGTGAAGAACTGTCAGATGTTAAATACAAAGTTAGCAAAACCATACGTAAAAAATTCTGCAGAATATTTATATCGGGAATATTTAACAACGTTTGCCTTTGAAAAAGTAGAGACACAGCTAAATATTTTCAAAAAATACAATTACAAAGAATTCAACAGCATTGGTGACGATGTTTTTTTGGCAGAAACTTCTGAGGGTTTGATACAAGTAACCTCACTGAGCTGTGAATGTCTCTTCAGAAAATCTACACAGTTGCCTTGTAGGCATATTTTTTACTGTAGATCTAAACTATCGTTGCATTTATTCGATGTTAATTTGTGCCTAAATAGATGGAGCCGATCGTATTGTGCAAATATTTTGGATGAATTTGGAATCAATGAAAAACAAACAGATCAAAAATTAGGACCGGAAAATACGTATGTGACTGATTATAATAAAGATGATATACAAGTAACACAATTAAAAGGTGTAAAGCCCAAATATATGACCAATCATGCCAAATTTAAGCTTATGGATGATCAAGGTAAAAAAATGGCTCAATTATGCAGCGAAGTATCCACTCCAATTTTTTGTGAGAGATTGAAGATCATTCAGTTTATCATAAAACAATGGGAAGAAGGGCAAGATGAAAATTTAAAGGACATTTTTAAAGGCAGTTTTCCGGAGAGTAGCAATTACTCTAACCAACATATTGATAATGTTCTAATAAACTATGCTGAACAAGAGGTGCAACAATGTGAAAGTGTATTGGCAACTAATGTAAATCAAACTCAACTAGAGGAAATACAGTGTCAAGATGAAACTGAAAATGATGGAGTTCTGTGTGAAATTGCCATGACTACTATTCCTAATAAAATTCAAGAATTCGATAACCCACAAACTAATAATGGAGAAAACCAAGTTGAAAAAGAAGTAATAATTGAATGTACTGGATTTACGCACGATGATGAAGTACACGAAATTAGGGATGTTCACTACGAAGATGATCTTCAGTCTAGCAATATTGGTAAAAACTGCTATAACAGGTGTATACTGATAATCATATTAATTTTTTGCGTCTTACAGTTCAACAAATCGAAATTGACACATCCATTAAAGAGGGTGCTACAATAAGTTATGACAGTATTCTGCAGAACCTCAAAATGCCAGTCAAGATTAAAAAACGTGGACGTCCAAAGGGATATGGCAATACCGTAATTGGCCTTAAACGAAAAAAATTAAAGAAAAAATAAAGGCGTCTATTTTATACATGTTTTATAATATACACTACCTATATACCTTATTATTGTGTTATTGTTATTACTTAGAATGAATTTATATGTTTTTATGTTTTTTATTTTTTCGTTATATGTATTATACCGTATTATACATTAGGAATAACTCAAAATTTTGATTTTTAATAAAACCTTAAAATCTTGAAAAAATCTTTACCGACATACTCATTAAATCACCGTAGCCGGCAGCTTAATCGGGCGCCGTTGCCGGCAGCTCATTTGGGAGCCGTCGCCGGCAGCTTTTTCGGGCGCCGTTGCCGGCTACTCATTCGGGAGCCGTTGCCGGCAGCGGAGGCACTGCCTAAAAAAATATATATATTTTTATTTATATTTAGAAGTAATATTTTATGATATATTTATCAAAACAGTAGATACAAGAACATGCGTAGATATGTCGAAATAAACATTAATTTCACGTACTGTAAAGATATCTCTACTAATTGAGCCCATAGTAGGTATTTCATCATCAATTGTTATTTCGTAGTAACTTTTCAGATGTTTTAACGAAAAATCACCATATCTCAGAAACAGTTGAAAATCGACAAATACAAGTTGACGTCAATTTAATCAGCCCTTCAAGGGCTATCATAAAATGTAAAAAATGCATAGCATTCCTTTTAAAAAACGTAAGTTTGTGTTGGTTCATCGTTGTCGAACACTCTGTATAAATGAAAATATTTTTAAATTGTAGAGCTTATGGTTATCTGTTGTATTAAAAATTATTCGCTATCTACATTATTAGATACCAATAATGGACTTTACCGCTCCGCTGGTACACCCGGTATAAGTATATCGTGGGCTTACTGCAAAAACTGACCAAGTCAAAATTCATAAAAAATGGGATTATGTGACCAACTGCAAGGAAATGACATGTTTCTAGTCTAGAAAAACTGACCAAGTCTAGGAACAACTGCGCATGGCGCAATCTGTCATTTTTAAAATTGTCCAAGTCTTGCTGATACAATTTTATACAAGTAAAATTGAACAAGTCCACTTGATCATTTTAACATGTTCAAACTACATAAGTCACCATAAACAACTAAAAATGACCAAGTCGACTTGGGCAGTTTTACCGGTTGAAGTGTAGACAGTAGCATGGTATTAGTCAGACATAACCTACAAGTTTTTGACTGAAATACTACAAGTTTTTCTTACTTTATGTGCATTTCAGTGTTTCTAGTGATTACTTTTTATAAAGAATGATGTCTCGAGGCAAAGCTTTAGTAGAAATGTGCAAAGGAATAGTGGTTGAAGGTAATTATACAGTTTTTTTACTTTTCTGTTGTAAGTAAATTGCGGTAAAAAGTTTTATTTATTAAAAATATTGCAAAAGAACCAAATTTAGCGTTTAGGTCTAACACTTTTTGTTGGTATGAAAGTGTAAAACTTTGGCTAAACAGGTAATTTGGTGTCTAATATATTTTTAATAGATCCAGCGACATACGATTTACATCAAACTCTTACAACTAATTAATTTTTTTTTGTTCAGGGTCCGATAATGCAAACAGCTCTATAGAAAATACCGCCAATTCTTCAAACAATTTGAATGTGACTGAGCCAGAGCAAGGAGAATGTAGTCAAGATTATTCCAGTAGCTCTGAGAGCTACATTCCCAGTGAATCAGAAGATTCTTCAGAGTCTGTGTCTGAACCTGCAACAGAAATACCAAAAAAGAGAAGTCGTTGGAGAACATCCGACCCAAGTACCTGGAAACATAATGTAAATAAGATGAATAAAAAGTTATGTCTGCCGTACAAGACAAAAAAAGGATTACAGTTACAAAAGAAACCCAAACATATTATAGATTGTACTTCTTGTAGATACAAGTGTTCCGTCAATTTTGATGACAAAATGAGAAACCAACTGTGTTCTGAATATTGGAAACTAGACTTTGATCGCCAGAAAGACTTTATTCTTTCTCGTGTGGACAACGTAGAACCTAAGTGTCGACGAGTTCGAACTGGAACAGGAGTTCCAAAAAACAGTAGCCGAGTATATCAATTTCTAAAGGACGGGATTAAAACTCGTGTTTGCAAAAAGTTCTTTCTAGGGACTTTATGCATCAGCCATGGACCAGTGGACAGCGCTTTATCAGGTGTCAATGAAGCTGGAATATTTGTTACCTGTGATAAACGTGGACGAAAACCTCCAAGTAATAAAAGCAGCCCAGAAATGATTGCTAGAATCAAGGCACATATTGAGAGTTTTCCCACAATGGAATCTCATTATTGCAGGAAAACTACTAAGAGACAATATTTAGACCCCAATTTATCAATAACAAAAATGCATGCACTGTATGTAGAACAGTGTAGAGAAGAAAATCTCCCGTTTGCGTCCCAAATAACTTATAGACGAATATTTTGCAAGGAATATAATTTAGCCTTCTTCAAGCCGAAAAAAGATCAATGTATGATTTGCGAGAACTTTAAAAAAACCCGTTCTGAAGATTTAGAAATGGAATATAATGCTCATATTCGTCGAAGAGATGAAGCAAATGCACAGAAAACTAAAGATAAGGAGCGAGCTGAATACGATGACAAATTTGTCAGTGCAACTTTTGATTTGCAGAGCGTTTTGCAAATACCATCTTCAGATATTTCACCAATGTATTATAGCCGTAAACTCTGTGTCTATAACCTTACAATTTATGAAGCTGCTACTCCAAATCAAGCCCATTGCTTTGTTTGGTCAGAAGTTAATGGGCAGAGAGGGAGTTGTGAAATCGGTACAGCTTTGCTGAATTGGATCACCAAACTTCCTGAAAACGTTACAGAAATTAGTTTATTTTCGGACACATGCAGTGGCCAAAACAGGAACCAGTATATTGCGGCAATGTTTTTGTATATCGTGCAGTACACCAATGTAGAAACAGTGTATCATAATTATTTAGAGAAAGGGCATTCATACATGGAGGTCGACTCAATGCATAGCGCAATCGAAACTGCCAAAAAGAACGTGCCAGTCTTCACAATGCACGACTGGAAAAATATTTTTAAAATAGCACGTTCCAAAAGGGGAAGAAATAAAGTGAGTGCACCATATTCGGTTCATGAACTCCACTATAATGACTTTCTAGACTTAAAAACGTTAGCAGCGGATGTTATCAAAAATCGAACTACTGATGATAGCGGAAATCGTCTAAATTGGCTAAAGATTAAGACTATGAAATACGAAAAACAGAAACCTATGTGTATTCTCTTTAAATATAATTATAGTGATAATGAATACAGTACTATAGACGTTTCTAGTCGTAATAGAAGCTCAAAAAGCAATAATATTCCACAATCTATTGGCAAGCTGTATTCTAAACCACTCTCAATTTCAGAACTTAAAAAGAAAAATTTGATGACGCTTTGCAGCACAGGGGCTATTCCTGAAGAGTTTCATGGTTGGTATAGCTCTCTTCCAACTGATAAAACAAAGAAAGATACAGCACCAGAACCATCATTTGACTCAGATACAGACTCTGATTAGTGTTATATTTTATTTAAACTTTTCAAAACTATTGTAAGAATTTGAATTTTGGTTTTTATTTTTAATAATAAAGATTGCTTAGATTAAATTTACGAATTGAGTATTTTTTTTAATGAGCAGGTACTGACTAAATGCAAATAATGAAAAAACTTTTACAGGTGAAAATGACCAAGTCATTTTTTTCTACAGAAAAAAAAATAAAATTGTATTTTACAAAACTACAATTTTTAGAAGAGCATTCTAGAAATAGAACTGAAACAAAAAAAGGAAATATTAATGTAAAATTCAGCTACAGATAGTTGAAGAAAATTTGGAGAAAATTCAATTCACTGTTGCTCCATTTCTATAAATATGACTTGGTCACTTTTAGCAGTAAGCCCACGATATACATATTGTATATTATAATTTATTCATGAAGTACACGAATACTTTCACTATGTGCTTAGTGCTTATTAATGCTGCTCACTGGCAATTTTCTTCGTAATTAGAACAATGCTATGTGGTTTTAATTCTAGATGTGTGTTACAGATCATTGAAAGGGAGCTTCTCAAAAGTAATGGAACCAACAATCATTATTGTTTATGCCTGTTTAGTTGTAAAATTACTTCATCTCATCTCACAGTGCTTCAGCACCGGCAGAAAGTCGATTTTAATATGTATTTGCAGCAAATATTTAATTTAGTAATTAAGCTTAATAAAAATTTAATATTTTATATGAAAACAATTATACAGTGTGTAAATAAAGTAAGGAATAATATTCATATTTTGTTTATTATCGCTATTTGAGAGAAAAGCTCAGACAGGTCAATTTTATTTTGTTCCTTCGGATTTTATGGATGTCAATTTTTTTTTGTTTGGTTTACTACTCTGGAACCTATGACGTCATCGACTTCTTTTTCAAATGGAACCTCCTTTTTTTTTGCTAGAAATAAAAAATATATTTTTTTCTAAATTCAGCAATACCCCATATGTGGTATTTAAAATTAATAGTTTTAGAGTATTAAGCGTGCTAATAATGACAATTGACATGTCAAAGTGCAGAAATATCGACCAAGAAATGAGAGATAATGTTTTGGAATAATTTCAACTCCGACTTTATCATTGCCAAGAAAGAAATGGGTGGTAATTTGCACATTTATTAATGTAAAAATTTTTAATCTTCCCAAGAATAAATTATTACTTGTATTTGCTCTTTTGATTTTCAAGTTTAGTCATTTTAATACCTATGATCCTCCGTATCTCTAAAACTACTAATTTTAAATACCACATATGAGGTATTGCTGAATTCAGGAAAAAAATGTACTTTTTATTTCTAACAAAAAAATAAGGAGGTTCCATTTGAAAAAGAAGTCGATGACGTCATAGATCCCAGAGTAGTAAACCAAAGAAAAAAAATTGACATCCATAAAATACGGAGGAAGAAAATAAAATTGACCTGTCCGAGCTTTTCTCCCAAAGAGCGATAATAAACAAAATATGAATATTAGTCCTTACTTTATTTACACACTGTATATAATACGCGTTGGGGAATGTTGTATTTTATTAAAGGCGTACAAAATTCACATGGACTATTATCTCTGATAGGTATACATTTCCTACAAAAACATGTTTATAAAATCTGCCGGCAAGTGTATGAACACCTAGCATACGGCTATTCTGTCAAGCATGCCTAATTATTTTTGCGTAGTGTTTCTTTATAATCTTTGATGTATATTTCTGTCACCATTATTATCTTAAAGAATAATATAGACTATTCTTCTAGAGCAGTTCTTTTACTTTCTTATACGTAGTATAAGGAAGTATTGTGATGATGAAAATTTTCGACCTCGAGATTTTTGCAGATGTCCACGTTTTGAGGTCCCCTGATACCGAAAAAGTGGTTTTTTAAAAATTTCTGTGTGTCTCTGTGTGTGTGACCACGATAGCGGTCAAACCGCTATAGATATCAATTCCAAATTTTGTATTTAGTAGTATAATCTCCCTCTTGAGAACTGATTAGATTTTCAGTAAAATCGGCAAACCGGAAGTAGTGGTTTACTTCAGTGAAAAAATCGAATTTTGCCAATATTTCGTCAACTACTAAGTTTAGACTAGTTTATAAAGAATTCATAAGTATTTAGAACTTAATTTCCAATATCTTTTGTATAAAAAAAATTTCAAAATTCGGACCGGAAGTATCACTTTTACTCTTACCGAATAACGATTTTTTGCAAATATGTCGTAAATTATGCATTCTATATATATTTATGAAGAGTACAAAAGTATTTAGAGTTGGATTTGGAATATTTTTTGTATAAATGAAATTTCAAAATTCGGACCGGAAGTAACACTTTCATACGTATAAGAAAGTCGTGTGGTGGCCACACCTCATTTTTTTTATTGTAATAATATTATCGAGTGTATTTTCTACTATTATAATTTTTACAATTTTTATTTTTGCACACAGTGCAAACGGTATTTCGACATAACCGTTGAAAATGAATGACCAGAGTTGAAACTAGTCACGGACAATGCAAAAATAAAAGTAATGAAGAACATACATAGAGCAGTGTTTTATATGTATCATTAGTTAATATTTAATATATATTACCACAGAGTAACAGTCAAGAGCATCATTTCTATTAATATGAATATTTGTTAGAAGCCTTTCTAATTCCTATTTATGATTTTTTACTTATATACAAGAAAAAGCAGGATGAGATTTCAATATTATTTAATTAAGGAAAACAAATATTTCCAAATAGATTCTCAAAGATCTTACCCGAATCTTACCCGAACATTGCCTCAATAATAATACGTGAAAATAAATAATAGTGGAAGGCGTTGCCTAACTTTATAGTACAAACAATCTAACCTAGATTTAGCCCACATAAACAAATTCAAATATAGCTACAGGTGTAAGACTTTTAATTTCATGTCTCGCACAGGCATTTAAAATGTCTTAGGGTATAGTGGGGGGGAGTTAAATGTTATACATCAACCAAAAAAACCTAAATTGATAACGGATATTTCTAGTAGCTTTCGTGATCGAATTATTGAAATATTTAAAATTGACATCTAAAGAAATGTCAATGCAAGCACGGATTTGGTCGGGTCGAGCCTGACCACTACCGCAAGGACAGCGTATTTTCGATCAGCCAATGGGATGATATCAAATTTCAACAAGAAATAAATTGTTTATAATAAGATTTCGTTGATTCAAATTATTGTTTATTAAATTGATAAATTGTAATAAGATAATATGCGTCAAAAGATATTTTGATATTTTTTATGAAATTTCACTATTTTAGTAGTCTTACTTAAACATGTCAATATTTTGCGGCATATGTAATAAATTTTTAGTTTCAATTTTAATATTTCTTATTATAGCTTTTATATCCTTTTGTAATTATTATAACATATATACTCAAAAGCGTAATTGTAAATATAATTATCAATGTAAATTCATGCTGTACAGCAGACAAGGTCTTTGTAGTTTGAAAATGCTAATTTCTAGTATATAGGCATACACGCTGACGCTTTTGTGACTGAAGAAGTCTTACAGAACCGCCAGAGAGTAGTTGCCTTTCAACGCCAACCAGACGCAGTTATCATTGGTGAACAAATGTTATCATTTCTTTTTTCCGAATACTTTCTCCGTCACACACTGACCTGTAAGTTTGCGCGACTTATAGCTCGAGGAGTCCTACCAGCGGCCAGGACTCGCTCTGTGTACTGTAGTTACAACTTCATATTTTATAATCGAACAAATATTATCAATTCTTAAGGTTTGAAGCACCGCTAATTTGACCAAACAAGTACTTTTCATTTCCTATTATCAGTTATTAAACAGTATTAGCAGAATGAATCACAATGAGAAAACATGTGTATTTGCTACAAAAGGTAGCAAATACACTATTCAAGATTCAGCAATTTTTTCTAGAAAAGTATATGAGTGGGGTTTTGCAAAAACGGTAACATGCTTTCTAGGTGGTTTTTATTATTATCCCCTATCTTGTTCATCTCTGGTAACTGGGAAATCGTTGTTCTTTTCAAATCTAAGCAAGTTTTACCTTTTTTCAGGATGATAGTTTCTTTCCAGGGTGCAAGTTCGGAGAAGTTTTCCTTTGTAAGCAATACACCTGGGTGGTTTTTATCTACTTTAATATTAACTGCTTTTCTGATACTGACATTTTTCAAGTTCAAAATCGAATCAGCAGCAGCTTGGATATCTAGACATTATAACATCGTGTAAATCTTCCGGAATCATAGCCTTCATTTGTTTCTTGCGTTGTTCTATAAGAGCAAAGTCACAATCGCATAGTAGAAAACTGTGCCCACTCACTAAAGATTTATGCTCGACCGTTTCAAAGAGCCCACTGTTTACTAAGACAAAATATGTAAATACCATAATGCGGTTCTTATTTTGAGCTCTGCAGTTGTCACTCCATATGATCCGTTGCTTCTTATTGATAATCCCTTTATTTATAGCACGTAGCAAACAAGAAGCCACCTCATTTCCTCCTCTGCCTGATACGCCTTCATGCCAAACACACATGAAAGATTGTTTAGTGACTCCTAGATGGATACATAGGTTATAACATGACAACTGACTCATATAAAACATGTGTCAAAGTTGCCACAAAAAGTACCTGCTCCATATCTATCGCTATGGTACTAAATTCACTGCCGGGTAGTTGTGATTCAATAATGTCTTTTTTCATAGCTCCCTTGGCTGCTTCAGCTTTCCTCTGATGCAGTTCAAGCTGATGTTTTGCTTCTTCACTTCTCTGATTACGTGCCTGAACTGCACAGTATAATCTATCACACATTCTGCATGTATCAGTCCGAGGCCGCTTAAATGATAGATGCGGAAAACTTTTCAAAAATACATTTCTGTAGTACTTATATGTTACAAGACTAGCAGGATATTGTCTTAAAAATGCTGCTTTGTGGAGTCTGTGTATGTTTAAATCTGGGCTCAAATATTGTTTATCTGACTTCGCTCTGGTGTAATGAAACACATCTCGTGGTATTGAATATATGTGTTCACATATAAGCGTTGATTGAAGGAATATATAAAGATGCGCAACGCTATAGTAAAATTGCGTGTCTTTCCGTTAAGTCGTCCCGCAAACCCCTTGCCGAGAAACATCATCCCTGTCTCGGGCTGTTTCGAATCTCGGACCCAAACGACTCCAGCATAGCTATAGATCTCGGACCCAGTTTTGGCTACGCTCAGTGCTATGTAGTTGCGCATCTTTATGTATTACTTCAATCAACGATATAAGTGCGCGATCATTTTCTGTGAACTTACTGTTTCCTGTACGTGTTCGGTTATCGTTGAACGTGGTAGCACCACTTTTTTTCTTTTATATGAATCCATCAACTCTTTTCTTTGTCACTTTGAAAATGTCCATAAATGTTTGTTTACATACTGGGATAACCTTTCCGCTTCCATCAGGAACTGTATAATGGCTTGTGGACTGGCAATGACTATCAGCTGGATTGTCGTACAATCCGTGCCTGCGACGCCTCACATTGGTAATATGGATTAATCCCATGATGTATGTTCCTTGAGTACGGAAGTCGGTGGAATAAAACTTAGTAAATAAGTCCAGCCGCTGCTCAAATGACAATGTTCTACGGGCAAATTGGCATTTGCAAAGAATCTAAAAGTAAGGACGGCAAAGTAAAAATTTTGGTTAGGTGGCACACTTGCCGGTACTATTTTCTTCTTCCGAGTTTGATATTCTTTTCCAGATGTTTTCAGTCGCCTTTGCTGTGACGCAAACGATCCTGAGGGTTTCTCGTTTGTTCTAGTGTCCATTATATTGTATGTAAACAAGAACAGATTCAACACAATCACAGTTTAGATACGCAGTGGTACTTGCCCCGTTTCTTTGGAAACACACGTTACGCATACTCATTCGGCGATCTAGTGTCTTATGCCAGTACTATATAATGTGCGTTGGCCCTTAGCGCTTTTGCCAGGACATGCTTCTTAGCATATAGAACCATTGTAAAGTAAAATCACAATTTGTGAAAATATGGCACTTAGCTCCTTTGTTATTTCCACGCCTCAATTGTAAAATTACAGATTTGTACTAAATACATGATGTATTACTTTCTTATACGTAGTATACGGAAGTATTGTGATGATGAAAATTTTCGACCTCGAGATTTTTGCAGATGTCCACGTTTTGAGGTCCCCTGATACCGAAAATGTGGTTTTAAGAAAATGTCTGTGTGTGTGACCACGATAGCGGTGTATCAATTCCAAATTTTATATTTACGAGTATAATCTCCCTCTTGAGATCTGATTAGATTTTCAGTAAAATCGGCAGACCGGATGTAGTAGTTTACTTCAGTGAAAAAATCGAATTTTGCCAATACTTCGCAAACTACTAAATTTAAACAAATTTAAATTTATAAATAATTCATATGTACTCAAAATTGAATTTGAGAAGAATTTTATTACGAAACTTTTTCGAAATTGATACCGGAAGTAGGTCTTTTACTCTTATCAAAAATCAGTTTTTTGCAAATATTTCGCAAGTCATGCTTTTTAGACAGGTACGTTATGAATATAAAAGTATTTAGAACTTAATTTTCAATATCTTTTGTATAAAAGCAAATTCAAAATTCGGACCGGAAGTATCACTTTTACTTTTAATGAATAGCGATTTTTTGCCAATATGTCGTAAATTGTGCATTCTATATACTTATATTTGTCATGAGTACAAAAGTATTTAGAGTTGGATTTGAAATATTTTTTGTACAAATGAAATTTCAAAATTCGGACCGGAAGTATCACTTTTTCTCTTAGCGAGTAGCACTTTCTTTCGAATATCTCGCAAAGTATTCTGTAGAGATTTATTAAGAGAATAGAAGTACTTATAATAGGATTTTGAATAATTTTTATATAAAAAAAAATTTAAAACTCTATAATTTGAAACGCTCATACGTATAAGAAAGTCGTGTGGTGGCCACACTTCATTTTTTCTTTGCGAAATATTAATTTTGTATGTCTAAACTGAAAAAAAATTAAAATGGTATACATGATCGGAAAATACCTTTGTATTATTAATTCAAAATGTGATAAAAATATATTTAATTATTTCTTTTTAGATAACCGTAAGGCCATAATAAGAAGAATAACATTATATGTAAAAATTTAATAATAAATTTTTACATATAATGTTTTGAATACATCAAAGAAGTAAAAATAATGGTCATATACACACTAGTAGAACCTGCACATAAAAAATTCTTACAAGTTGAAAAAGCAAAATTCATTAGTATTGTGCAGAGTCTTTTCTTAAAAATATTCATCAAATAAAGTTCATGGTTTCAGTCGTTTCCCTGTTTATTTCATTATTTTTACTTTGTATTACAACTGAGGTGTCGTCAGAAAAAAAAGTGCAGTTGTATTCATCGTTACCAAAGGCGAACCATTTACATAAACTAAAAACAAGAGAGGACCCAACACCGACCCTTAAGGTTCTCCCCTCTCCATAGATATTCAAGCAGACTTGAAGCCACTGCCACGTTCAATCACACATAATAATAGTATCAAGTCTAAAACAAATCATTTCGTATCTTTTCTTAAATATAATAAACGGTCCTCCCTTATCAATTGGTAGTGCTGACTGACGAACTTTGATGAACATTGTAAAAAAATAAAGTACATAAGAAGATACCGGTTGCGTCAAATATCATTAGCCATAGAAAATCAATGTATACATATATATATACTATGTATACGTCGCCGGCATTAGGGCGGACAGCAGGTACCGGTTTGACATACATATACATACGTATACATCGTACATACGTATGCATGGGATTCCCTATGGCTAATGATATTTGACACAACCGGTATAGAATTGTGCCAATAAATTTTAGTACACATATTTCCATTTCAATTACCAAAATTCGAATTATAAAATTACATTTTATAAGCCAATACTTTGATGATTTTGTTATTATAAATTATATTTAGTTTATTGTACTCTTACAGAAACGCTACTATGGAAGCTAATATATCACAGAAAAATTAGACTCCGCAAAAATAACATAGTTCTACTATTGGAGTATAGGTTATTAATAATAATTAATATTGTTAAAATTAAATATTCAAATACTAACAACAAAACAATAAGCTATGTGTCTATGAGTATATATTACTATTACTAAATGCATATATATGCACTAGAATAAGCAAGTGTTGGGTATGTACATAGCAAATGTTTAGTATAAAAAAGTTAAGATATATCTATGCCATAGTACTGGAAATAATAGGGATAAACCGATTTCCCATTTTTTTCCCCTTAAGTAAATGGTACGATTATCATACAAACAGGCGATTTATCAAAATATCATTTTATTTCATTCAAATAAAAATTCCATTTTAATTTCGGTTCAGTTTGAAATAGAAATTTTATTTTCATAACCTATTCTTATTTTAATTGAAATTTATTGACATCTTAATTTAAACAAAAATACTGACAAAAATCGATATACTGAAGTAACTACCTTTGCTAGTTATCGAATGAAATCGATTTATTTCGATTGAAGTGTTATTTAATCCGTAGTAATTGTAACTATATAGAGCTAGAAATGAAAATTGATAAATCTATTTTAACTATTTTCTTTTCATATAATGTTTATTATAAAAAATGTATTAATCGAAATATTAATATTAAGGAGCAAATGCATGTTCGATATTTACATTTAAACTGACACTTCCATTAAAACTGAAGTTAAAATGAATATTCAATATGATTAGAATCATAATTTAATTTGCTGAATATTGAGCATAGCCTGTACTTAATAGATAGCAGTTTTGGTATAATTATTCGATACTGGTTTGTCAACGTCGATTCCCGGACCACGTGTATAAATGATCATATACAAGAATTGCTTGGGCACACGTAAATTCGTCGGTCCCCGGCTATTTCAGCGGTAATTAGGCAATGTTAGAAGCGCTTGCGTGGTCTGAAAGCCCCTAACACCTAACCTTAGGCAAAAAGATTATATTTGTTATTTTAAAATATAGCGACCTTTTTACTGGCCATTAGTGAAATGAATGATTTAAAACATCGTTGTATTCGATTATTATTGACACTTTGTATGGTTTCTTTCTATTAAATGATTTGTTAATATCGGTATCTGGATATAGTTTTCGATTTTAATTGATTTCTCAATTTTTTAAATCCTTTGAATTTTAATTAAGCGATAGCTTTCAATGTATACTTTAACATAGTAATTTAGTTTTTGTACAAAAATTATTTCAATTAATTCTGTTAAAATTTAGTAAATTGTCATCCAGCCGAACTATATATTATGAACTTAGGATAACCAATGCTTGTTATAGATGAAAAAAAGAGAAGAGGGGCTGCTCATATTATGTATCTGCTTACCTTTAGGACACAATCTGTTACTTATATTGGACATGACCTAATTAAAATTACGAGTGCAATTGTCCACACTATTTCTGTTTTTTCAAACAGAAAAAATTACAATTACAATTAATTATAGGATTTTTTAAGTACATTACATACCTTGTATTAAGTTATTCAACTATGACTATAAAGGATAAATTACCCAACAGGCTGCTATAAGTAGATTTTACATCCTCATAAAAAAAAACTGTAGATAAATTAAAATTAATAGGCATATATTACATTGAGACAACCAGTTTTTATAAAATGTAAGCCTATGTATGTAGAATACCAGAATACCAAACAAAATGTAAGAACTGCACTTTCATTGGTTCAGAATGAGATTTTTATAATTATAACTGAATATACGTGTATATTTGTTCATTAATTTTGTCTTAATAGTATTGGAAAATTACACATAAATGTCAATTGCTTCCAGATGAACATTGGTGATACCCTGCAGATTTATTTTATTGTTGTTGTGCCTATCGTGAGGAAGTACTTGATATTTTGTAAACAATTATAAATTTAAATCAGAATATTAACTTTCTTGACATATCTTGAGTACCTATTACACGTGTATTTTTGATTAGAAAAATACTATTTTTGCTTTATAATATTATTCCATTATTATCCTTATTTACAATTCTAATACAGGGAAACATAAATATGATTTTTTTTTAATGGTACACACATAATTTAAATCCATTTCAAAAAATACTAGCTAACATGATTTTTCAACACTATGATCGTCTCTGGAACTATCATGTTTTACAGAATCCGCCAATTAATGTCAAATTAGAATTAGAAATAGGTAGGTATTTACAGATTAAATACGCGCGTAAACATGAAAAAGACCAATCACAAAATATTTACTAACATAGAATGTTGATGCATAAAGGACGAGACAGGACAGCATGTCGATTGCAAAAAAGAACTTACCTTTTCGGAATCAAGAGTGGTTGGTGGTGTAACATTCGCTATGCCCGTATCATTTTGGCAAACGTAGTTGGCGGCGAACCGTGTACAGAGTTTATGAAAGCAGGCGTAACAATCTGGGGAGCACAAAGAGCCGCACATACAACAACAAGAGACACAACAGGTGCAAATCATCGAATGAAAGGATAGAATTCTGGCGCAAGAACCCGCGGAGAGGACCTCATCGGTGCCCGTCGCCAGAGAGCTGCCACTCTCGCGTAAAACAAACATGTCCATGTTCATGTTTAAGTCCATGTCAGGAGGTTGGGCCTTCGCCAGGTTAAATCCCGTAGTCTGACTATAAGAGCGCGATCTTTGTTCGGGAACGGGACTGATTCCTCTGAGCATGTAGTTCTCGGAGTCTATGTTAACTATGGGCACGGTGGCGGACATTTTGACGTCGGAAATGCGGAAACGAGAGTACATATCGTCGGTGCCGTTCTGCTCGTTGCCGGTTCCCTCCTGAAGGTTCATGTTGTCATATCGTATTTATATATACCCCATATATACACTTAGAACCGGCTTACATATCAACATCTCTCACGTACCAACCGTTTAACTGACTGAAAACCGACTGAGATTCTGTTCTGTTTCTGACGTGAATAGTAGATGCTAGAGACTGCTTTCCCCAAGCACGGGCAATATAGCAAGCTTGCGCCTTTGTCCCCGCGCAGCTCGTTCCACACTTTCTATATCGTTCTCTCTCGCGCAATTTGTTCCGCGCACTCCACTTCACCACCTCTCGACCAATGCCCAACAACTCGTAGACGATAGAATTAACATAATTGCGATTCAGTTCTAAACTGAACGGGTGCAGACTAAGCATTGTAGGAAAAGTACGAACACAACTCCTAGTACAAACTTCACGGAGGCTACAGAAGCTCTCTCTTGAGAACATCCACGACTTGTTAAGATTTTGACAAAATTTTATACATAATTAAAATTACATTATTTATATATATGTATATATATACACTGATCCACAAAAGTATAGGCACAGTACTGAACGAAAACATAAATGTTAATTTGTATTAAATTTAAATACAATCACTCAGAATAATATTAGCAAGTTCTAATGAATACAGGCTGTTACTTAAATGAACCTGAAATAAACAATTTTCCTAATCTATACGTTGGGCCAAATTAGTTGCTTTTGTAAAGAAGCTCATTTGTCCTAAAAGATAAATACTATACACACTACTCTTATGAAATAAATACCCTAACGAACCTAAGAAAATTGTTCTCCAACCTTACAATATCACTTTTAGTATTGGAATTTTTTATAAAAAAAATCAACTGATATACGTGCAAATTTGCCGGTGTCCTAAATATTACACGAGGGTCATTCCATGTCAAGTGATCCAGAAAAAAAAATAATTGGTTGCTTGCTTCGTACACGATTAGAGTCCAAAAAGACTGATTTTAAACTTTTATCTTTTTCTGAATTCTAATTGCAGCCATTTTTGTTTTACAAAACATGCTGATTTTTCCGTTTGTAAGAGTTTTCCGGTAACTTAAATTAATCAGAACCGATGAACCCCAGATTGATGAATCAAAAACCAGTTCAGTAAGATACAGCCTGTATTATTTCCAGTACAAATTTAAGGAAATTTTTAACAAAAATCAACCAAAAATTTTGACAAATATTCAATTTTCGAAGGCATATAATTTCCAAAACAAATATATTCTTAATATTACCTTTGTGAGAATGAACTACCTTAATGCACTGTATTTATGTCAACACCGAGATATGCTTAAAAGTTCCGGGTTTTCAAAATAGGAAAATTTAAAAAAAAAAAATTGACACCTTGGTACAAAATTTAAAAATCCGAAATTTATCTACAAATCGAGTTAGAAGACCTTAAAATTTCATAAATGCATTAGTTTTATCATTATTAAATTCTAATATGATTCCAAATAATATTTATAATAAATTTATGTTACAAATTAATGCAAACTAGCAAATTATCTGAAACAAACAAGGCTGATACTATGCAATCTTAATGAGTTGTTCCCAGAATTCAAAAATAAATATTGAAATTTGAAGACTGGAATATCAACATTCTGTGAACTAAGGTCTGAATGGTGCGTTTTAGCAGGCGGAACTGGAATGCATTGTGTTTATATAACACCAGAATATCAAGTTAATGATGTAAGGTGCAAACTTACAAGTAGATTATAAAGATCTGCTAGGTATTATAGTTTGTGACATTAACACCTACAAATGTATGATCAGTGATTGTGATTTATGTCCAGGGAAAAAGGCTTTGCTTGATATGTTTTTTGAATCAGACGAAGAGTGATATAATGCCAAATAATAAACAGTGGATCTCATCAGCAAGAATATAACTAGTAACTTTAATCAAACCTAGAGATGACGATTTTGAGCTGCTTGCTGAGAAGCTTGTTGCATTAAAAAAACACTATGTGTTAAAGATACAAACAAGATTTTTGAAAGAAAAAAGAACAAATGATAGACGTTATAGTATACTCGTATCAATGCTTTTGTGATGTAACTTGTAAATAATATATCCATAATTTTACTTAAAGTTTTAAAGTGTTTTAACAATGGTATCGATAGTAAAAACTGTGTTATAAAATAGTGAATAAAGAAGCCTCATTGTACTTGAAGTGACCATGTAACATATTCAAATCATCCAAGTTCATTAAAAAAACATTTAAAGCGTATACAAACTACTTCATGTAAAAGAGAGGTTAAGTTTAAATGCAATAGAGATAATATTCCTTGAGATCATATTATAATTTATTAATGACAAAAATAATACATAATCAAATTAAATGCTCCGTCATTCTTGGCAAAAAATACGTTTTTATGGCATTTTTAAGGTCCTCTCTCTTGACTTGTAGATAAATCATGACATGAAATTTTTACACGAGTATAATACACTATAAAGGGTTTATCTGTAAAAATTTCAGACTTTTAAACTTTGTTGCACGAAAGATATAGGGTGGCAGAATTTGGAACTTTTTAAAATTTTCCGAATTTGAAAGCCCGCCCGTATCTCTTAAAAGATGCAAATCTCAGGGTTAATTTTTTTTAGAAATGCAATAGGCACAAAAGTAATATCAAGAATTTAGTTTGGGAATGATCGAAAATTGAAAATGTGTCATTTTTTATGTCAAACTTATAGGTTGATGTTTGCCATTTCGAGTAATTAATTAACGCAAACCCTTACAAACGCAAAAATTGTTGTCACCGGATTCCACAAAAAGAAAAAAAAAGAAAATTAGCCTTTTTGTACTCTCTAATCATGTAGGAATCAACAAACAAAAAATCATTTCAATATAAAACGGTCAAGCAACCACCTTTTGATCACATGGCATGGAATGACCCACAAAGTCTATAAACAAAAACGATTATGCTATTGCGCCTACATTTTTATGATTCAGCCTATACATTTGAAACAATCTTTTATAGTTGAAATTAAATAAAATGGCACTGGTGTTATTTTGAAAACTATCATAGCGACCTGTATATACAAATATAAACACGTTCACCATAGTTACTCGTTCATTCATTAATTAAATATATTTCCTTATTCAAGTTTCGTAACTACATCAAAAGTGTAAATAAGAGGCACTCACAAATGTACATGTCTTAATTTTAGAATTTAAAGAATTACTAGTTCAAATTACATACATCAAAAACAATATATTAAAACCATTTAATATTTAATTTAAAATAGCCAAGATGACCAATAACACAGAGATTGTAGGAAATATGTTAAATTAAATAATTTTAATGTTTGTAATTTATCAGACCTAATCAATATGTGTTTCTTTATGGACGCTAGTGACATGCATATACCAACTAGCTAATGGAGAAAATGCCCCGAAGGGGGCAGAAAGGAGGTGAATATATTTAAGCAACAAGGCCCTGAGTATGAAAAAGTGTACAAACACGAAAAGGTGTGTACAAGTGCTATTTTCATCAGCACATTAAAAAGAGGATTTAACTGCTGAATTGTGCTATAGTCTCATAACATGGAAATAATATTTTCACCAAACAATGTATATTCCACAGCCGAGCAAGTTAAGGAAAAAATGTTGAAGCTGGATTAACTTTAGTCATGCTTTAATTGTTTATCAATCAGCTATGAGAGACCAATAATGCAAAATAAAGCTCTCCCAAAATGTAACTACACTAAGAGCCGTTCTGTAAATTATACATTTACATCATAGCATAGTCTGCCGTGACTGGTTTGTTGATTCCTTGAAGTTTACAAAGTCACATGAAGCTGGATATGATTAGAGGCAAAATCGAGGCTGCGGAATATACATTGTTTAGTTAAAATATTTTTTCCAAGTTATGAGACTATAGCACAATTCAGCAGTTAAATCCTCTTCTTACTGTACTGATGAAAATAGCACTTGTACACACCTTATCCTGCTTGTACACTTCTTTTTCATACTCGGGCCCTTTTTGCTTAAGTATATTCACCTCTTTTCTGCCCCGTTCGGGACATTTTCTCCATTAGCTAGTACATACCATTTCAATTAAGGCATTACCTCAGATAACACCAATATAATGCAAATAATGTGGTACCATTGAAATAAATAATTTAAATGCAGTAATTAATATAACAAATGTCTATAGGTTGTTCCTTCGACACCTCTTATTTACATCACGGAAACTGACCATTAAATTAAAAACAAAATAAATTACTCCAGTTAGATTTGAACGAACTGCCATAAAGTGCATGAGGTTTTAAAAAAAACTCGAATTTTTGAAAACTGTTTGAACCTTAATGTTTAAATAATATCTGAAAAACGGAAAATTTTTTCTGATTGAGATTGAGTCGTAGAATAATTAGGATCATGACTGCAATCTTCTATTTCAAAAACTAACGATGCCTTATTGCATCAAAGGCTATTTTACACTACTGACGTTCCGAAAAATTTGAATAAAATCGCTTCTAATTAAGATTTTTTAAAACGGAGAAAGTGTAATTTGTAGGACATGCTGTAATATAACTATGCAAAATTCCAGCCTTCTACCATAAAAATTGACGATTTGCTGAAGAGGGTCACCTTCATTTTATGCAAATTTTGCAGTTTTTGGCACTTTGCCAAGTCCCATACATTTTTGGAATGGATTTTAAAATTCATATCTAAGATTGAAATTTATAGAAATAATACAAAATTGAAGAAGAAAGAAGTACTATACAAGGCGTCACATCACTGGTATCTCGGGGGCGGCTTCAATGCTAATTTAATATGTATGATGCATGATTTATTTTTATAATGAATTTTTATTTTATGTTAAAAGTAGAACTGCAATTAATTTACATTTGACAGAAAGAAACAAATAAAAGTAATTCCGTTCTTCAAAATTTATATTTCGTAATTCGTTCATTATACTCAGGGCTTCATGCCAAAAGTGCGATCAACAAAAAGTTTAGTATTCAGGAGAGGAAAGAAACTCATCAAATCTAAAACATATTGTAGCCGGTATTTTATTGTAAATTTTTTATTGCTATTGAATGCATTTTATTAATTAAGTCTAGATGATAGCTATAATCGAATAATAATAGTATGTTTTTGTTCATACGTCCTTTTGGCTCGATAAAATATTTACTTTTGTTTTTATAAATTAAGGGGCTGAGATTTAATTGGGTGAGGATAAAGATAAATAGAATTTAGAAATGAACAACATTATATTCCAAAAACTATAAAGCAAGAATAAAATTTTACTTAATTTCTTAGGCCATTTCCTCAGACATATTCACATGGAATACGCTACAATTAAAAAAGGATGTACAATCACAAATACAACAATGCCTAACACACAGAAAGCAGAAATTTCATTTCTATGTTTTTCGTTGCAGGACTGGGTTAGATTAAAGAGTGCGCTACAATTGCATTATTATTTTGGCTTGGGCAGGAATCAGAGTCCATAACAAGATGCTCAACCACAGATGAAATATCCATTATGAATTTATTGAAGCGGGTTGGGATTTTGTACGCTCTCCATTCCCGTAAATAGATATTTTCACCACAAATTACGAACTATAATAAAGGATTTTTACATGACGAAATATCCTAAGTACATTTGAATATTCGAAAACATAAACGTGAAGCAACACGTTTACACGCCTTAACCTTAGCAACGTAGCAACGATTAATGGACGTCTACATACGCCCTTTTAGCTTGATATCAAACAGGAAAGTAAGTGAAGTGAATATGCTATTTTTAATGGTGGTGCATTTACTTTAGAGTTATATAACATGACATTACGTCACAATGCGCAGAGATGTGAAATTGTTTGGCGCGCAACAACCAACAAATGAAATTGTTCGTGTTTATTTTTATGTTTGCTCAATTTCATTTGCGTACCATCATATATATACAGACTGTCCAGAAACTCTCCTGACAAATGAAGACCGGAGATTCCTCAGATAATTTTAAGACAATTTAACCCAATTCACCCTAGTCCGAAAATGCTTCCTAAGGGAGCTAGAGCTCTTTGAAGATGGCGCCTTGTAATTATTTTTTTTAATATCTCCCGAACGCTTCTATTTAGAAAAACAAAAACTGGTATGCTTATTTATCCTCCAAAACGTAAGTTTTATTTCTGTTGGCAGTTCAGAGCGAATTAGTGCAAAAAATAATAAATTGAATTTTAATGACGAAAAAACGAAACATTTTCAAATCGATTTTTCTAGAAAACGGTGTATCCTACCGACTTAAAGTAAGAGTACCTTTTAGTACTAGAATACCTGAAAATTTAATAATCTAGTGTCACAAATGCTTAAAAGTTAAAGACAAAAAAGTTATGCGTTAAAATAACCGTTAACCTACCCAAAACGGACGCCTATGACCGGTACTAGTAATTCGCAATTGATGGAATCGATTCATCTCTGGAGGATAAATAAGCATACCAGTTTTTGTTTTTCTAAATAGAAGCGTTCGGGAGATATTTAAAAAAAACTAGTTACAAGGCGCCATCTTCAAAGAGCTCTAGCTCCCTTAGGAAGCATTTTCGGACTAGGGTGAATTGGGTTAAATTGTCTTAAAATTATCTGAGGAATCTCCGGTCTTCGTTTGTCAGGAGAGTTTCTGGACACGCTGTATATATAGCCAAATAATATGTAATATTTCGTTTAAATGCGTGTATGTATGGTATTTATTTCAATAATATCGTGATTACTGGCTATTATAATGACTGAATTTAGATATATACGTATTATTTATAAAGTCATACCACATATAAATAACAAATATTTAATATTTTAGGTTAGAATACACGCTATAAGAATCTAGTTATGGTTATTATTTAGTCTTTTGAAATTACATCAAGTTGCAAGACCAAAGTACTGGAGTCAAAGGGAAAATAATTCACAGCTAAGCCCGAGAAATTATTTCTAATGTTTTAATATTTATGAAATTAGAGACAAATTCCATTTATCAGTTACAAACGTTAAAGTACATTTTAAGGAAGGCCGAGTAGTAATCCAAAATACTGATTACATATAATGTATGTTAAATCAGGTGGAGGAAAACAGAAGATAAACCGAGCTGCTCTTGTGGAATCTTATAATATAAGTATTTGCGAATTCTCTAGTTAAAGAAAATAATTATAGAAGAGCTGGAATGCCAGTTTACACAGATGAAACATATTGATAATCGTCGATTGGATAGATACACAAAACTCTGAAGACAAACACTTAACTACACGCTGCATTAGAAAATAGTTTTATTCAAAATGTATTGTAAATATTTTCTTCAGGTGATATTTTAGTACATGTCTAAATAACAATTTTTAACATTCATTTACTTGTTTTTTAGAAACAAAAAAGCGGTGATTATCATTTAGATATCGATGCCAATAACTCTATGCGACGGACTAGAGAACAGTTGCTTCCAAATTTGCGTCCTCGATCAATACTAGTCTTAAACAATGCAAGTTATCATAATATTAAAACTGAAAAGAGCATAACATCTGCATCCAAAAAAAAGACATGATAAATTGGCTAAATAGACATATAATTCAACAAAAACAAAACTATACAATATAGTAAAATGAAATTTAAAAAAATCTGAAACTTATGCTTTAAATGAGCTACTGAAAGAGGTTGGTCGTGAAGTATTACGCCTGCCACCTTATCATTCTGAACTTAGCCCTACTGAAAAAATTTGGAGTACTACCTATGAAAAACTGGGTAACAACAAGAAACATAACCTTTAGATTAGAAGATGTTAAACAACTGGTCATAGAAAAAATAATTCCATTGGACAAGCACAGGGTCATCAGAAGAAGTATTATGTTTGGAAATAGAATATAATTATATGGTCTTCAAGAAGACTCCGATTAATTTGTTTATAAAGTTATTAGAATCAATAATAATTCCAAATTTTATGCTATATCTCTTTAGTTTTTATTTTCCTCTTCATTCATATATGTACATCTTAACTTGTGAATTGATTTCTAATTTGTATAATATGTTTATGTTATCAATAAGCTGCCGAATTTATATAGAGGTGTTTAATTGATGAAATGTTGCTATAAGTTATATAGGTTCGGTCTGTTTTTACCTTGCATGCGAGCTAAAGTTCATGTATTGAAACGAACGTTGTTACCAGTATTTATACACATGTGGACAGTGGGCACGTACTGTTCGGCGCTCGACGACTGGCCGATACGATCATTACGATCATAAGATTCCAATATAATGCATTTGTGTATGTTGCAGGGGTTGTTATCTTCATTTTTAGGGACTATTCCCATTGGTAATATTCTTTAAAAAATATTTTAAGTTAATATTATAAGAATTCCTTCAGATTTATTATTTTTATGATTGAATTTAATATGGTTTCGCTGAAGGTCTACTACTCGCGTATGTATATCTGTTAGGTAGGTACGGTTTGGCAACTCTTTTCGTGTTATGTACGGAAAGCCGCATGCAAGATAATCAGAGGCCAAACCTGTATATTCTGCATATTGAGTGTTAGGCAATTGAACAAAATGATAAATAATAAATGCATATAAAAGTAGCATTTATAGTTATAATAATAGTAGTTGTACTTTAATTCACTTTTACGCTGTTATTTAAACAATAAAAAATAACATACAAAAAAAATTATAAGAGAAGTGAGCACAAATGCTGCATACTTCTTAGAAAGAAATGTTTATAATGGTCACATCGACTTTTATAACTAAGAATATGAAACTGTTTCCAATGTTTTTTTTTATTATTAATACCAATTACTTGTTAATTAATTATGATTTTAAAAAATATTATTGTTAGACTACTGAATTATTTTGCAATTTCTTATGGCGCAGAAAATAATGACGTAATGTCATGTTATCATCCTGGGCGGACTCTACGCCCTTCTAACATGATACCCTCGATATACAACATGACGAATCTCTCACCTCATATTGATCATATATCTTGAGGAAGTTGTGACCTACGGCCGATTCATATAGGATAGGTAGTAAGTATGACCACACATATTTAAATTTTGCTACGACCATAATAATGAAGGTGTGTGCATTCTGAAATTTTAGACGTAGTGACTGTATAAACGTCATATAGACGAATGTCACTACAAACCATAAAGACATACTATTGAGCAATAAATGTCGAAACGCGTCTATGTATGATGGAAAGCGTAGCTTTGCAGTTATAAAAATTGAAATTATTTTATTACACGTTAATATTGTATTTTAAAAAGCAGTTTTCAAACAATCTCAAAACACTTGCGGTTGGGGTTAAAAATGTATTGTGTATATCTGCAATATTTTATAAACAAATTGCAACAAATAATTTGATGTACTTTAAGAAATTACAATGTAAACAAAATCGTTTTATTATTTTTCTTTATCTATTCAATACAAAAAAAATTAACTAATATCAAAATAACTACTGAATTACTGTCAAATCTACATGTTATTTGGACATCAGTTCTAAAGAAAAATGTATTTCGCACTTATATATACACTTCTATGTTATTATTTTGAAAATTCTTTGAAAGAAATTGTCAGCAATTTTCATACCAACTTCAGAATAAAGGGTTCAGCTGTTACTTACCTCTCTAAGGTTTATTTTCAACCATGATTAAAAACTGACGGCGAAGTATTATGGCTACATACATACTTCGCCGTCAGTTTTTAATCATTTACGAATTTACATCAGTATCTATCATGTGCTTTCCGTCAAGCTGCGGATACAGTTTACTGTAAGATAAAACGACGACACCGAGCGTTTGTATGAGACAGTACGAGAAAGCAATATACAAACTGCTTTTTGGTCGAGTGTAGTGTTGGAAAAGAGGGGATTCGAGTACATTTACGCTGAGGCTAGACTGACTCTCGTTTAATAAGAGCAACAAGGAGAGATAGCAGCTGAACTGCAGTTTGTATATTGCTTTCTCGTACTAACTCATACAAACTCTCGGTGTCGTCGTTTTATCTTACAGTAAACTGTATCCGCAGCTTGACGGCAAGCACATGGTATACTAATCCTAGTTAAAATTACTTATTGTTTATAGGATTATAAAATATTAATTTCGTGTGAAAAAAATTAACTAATATTCAGGCTTTACACTATGATAGTTTTTACGATAGTACCAAATTAAGGAGCTTTTTATGTCCGTACGATCTTTAAACTTAATCAAATTACTTATTATTTGTGGAACAAACGAATTTTCAGTTTTTGTTATATCCAAAATAAGAATTTTAATCAAAATCATGTTTAATGTTCGTTATATTCGAATAACGTTAAAGAGTGGTGCAACAATAATCGAGTTTGCTTAAATGTTGATAAATGTGCAACACTCCTCTTTTTCTAAATGTACAGGCGTTCTATCTTCTCAATATGCAGTCTCTCACAGTACGATTTCTAAAGTTTCGCAATTCAAAGATCTGGTGTGCTTTTTGATAGTCATCTGTCTTTTGGTCCGTATATTAGCAACATATGTTCTTTCGCTTCCAAGTCCTGCAGACCGTTTAACAATTTAAATGCATTGTCCATTTTATCTTATTCTTTTGCACATTCCAAACTGGAGTATGTGTCCTTAGTTTCGTTTCCGCATGCTTGGGCGTATACAAAAACGTTTTCTAAAATATATGCCATTTAAAATGGATGGCACATAACTACAGTGCGGCAACGATTACGATAGCCTACTGAACAGACATGAAACAAGTCTAAAACTGTATTGTATCAAGTCAATTTCTTTGTGCCCGAGTGTGCTGCTAGATCAGCTGATGCATTCTACGTACTCACAGTTCGTATAAATGTGCTATTAAAACCCCCTCTCTATCATATCTGTACGAATGCCAGCTGTTTATGTTCTGACCCCTTCTGGAGAAAGTAATTTTTTCATTTCTGTATTACATTGTTAATTTTTGTAATTTCTTCTGTACACTAATTACCATCTAGCTTTTTATTCATTTTATTTTTGCATCATATATTTAAGTTTTCATATTATTATTTTTATTATTGTACTGTATTCTCAATTATTGTTAATTTTTGTGTTTTACCCTGTAAATAGATGTTTCTGTTGGGTAACCAGAAACAAAACAAAAATAACTACTCGGAATTTGAAGATGAAAATACGTACGCACATATAAATTCAATTAAGTAAAATGATGGAGCAAAATGAAATTCAAGCAATAAGTAAAAATATATGTATATACAATTCCTACAAGAGCACAATATGCAAAATTCTATTGTTTTGAAGTATAGGCACAATAATATTTATTGACAACCTGTAGTCGACAATTCGAGGTAAACAGAAGCCTGTTTGGGTAAATTAATGCTTCTATAATTATTGAAAAATAGAAAAACCTTGCTATACTAAATTTTTATATTGTGATATACTATTGAAAAATGATAAATAGAACTGTTACTTTGGGGCTGAATTTTAAAAGTTTTCAATACAAAAGTTTTTCTAAATTAAGTTTTAAATATTTTCAGATTTTTAGTAAATCTGTGTTATGTGCATATCGTCGTTGAGCTGTGAATACCTCCAATGTGACAAAATACACAAAAATCAGGTTTTGGTATATCTCGATTCTATTATTCAGTCTGCATCACTTGTAATGCCGCCAATGTGAAAATAAGACGCAGACGCATTGATAGAAACAAATTTGTATTCTCCAATGTGCAGTGTCAAAAAAAAAGAGACAGAAATACCTCCAATGTGTTATATTGTTGCATTGGAGGTATTACTTACTATGTTACTTACCATTGTTTAACACATTTTGTTGACACATGGGTGCTATTTGATAGGATTAACGTGATACGGTCCGTACTTTAGTGTTGTTTTCTTTAAAATTAAATCTGTGACAGACTAAAATGTAAGTAGCAACAACGATTACTATTCAACTAGAATACATTACAAGTAATTTCATGTACGGAAGGATTATTTTTCAAACTATTTTGGACCACCCCTTAAAATTACATTAAATTCAGGATGATTGTATTTGACTAATTTTAACTTTTATTTTAGTTTAATATAATGATGTCTGCAAGAACTAAAAAAATAATGGCTCGGGTGCTAGAACTGCCGCCTCAAAGTTCTAATAATGATAGAAAAAATGACTGTGCTCAAAAAGTTATGGATGGTGCTGTTATAAGTAGCAATGATAAATCCAGCTCTCTCAAAAATTGTAATTTTTCTGATGAGAACTCATTTGGTATGCGTGAATTTGGTAATTTATTGACAACATAGGAATGTATTAATGATATTATTTGTAGAGTTGGGTATAAAAAATACAGAAAATTTGGATTCTGATATTGTTATGACCATCAGCCACACGCCTAAGAAGAACCAAAACTTAAATAGCTTAGGTAATCTTTTTCAGAATTTTTGGTATTATAGAGGTTCGATACTAAATTCATTCATTTCTAGAACTAGATTCAATAAATGAAGAGAAGTTAGACTTGCTTAGCGATGCTGACATTATTATGACCAGCTTGCTCTATGAGCAAAAATTACAAGAAAGCCTAGGTTGTGAAACCATTGTCCAAGAATGTCAAGTTTCCCAAGATGACGAATATTTGGACCTAGACTATAACATTGAAAATTCCGAAATTGAAAACCAATCGCTTCTAATCGAATCTAACAATGAAGCTAACGATGAATCTAAAAACGAATCTACAAATGAATCTAACAATAACAACGCTTCTAACAATGTTACAGCTTCTATTAAAGATGTTCCTAAAACAAACATTCTTAAATCTAGTGAAAAAAGGAGACTGGCTAGCAGTAGACGATTAAAAGGAAAGCCATATATTGGCTATAGAAGATCGAAGGAAAAGGTTGTAACTCACGACACTACCAGAGCAAAAAGAGCAGTCAAGGAAAAATGTACGCACGCCGTCCCAAAGACAACTACTAAAAAATCTTTTTTATGCAGTTCTTTCATAGAAGAAGATCGGAATAATATATTTAAAAAGTTTTGGAACCTGAATTCATGGAATGAGAAGAAATTATTTGTGAGGGGTTTGGTTGACAAACGGCCTATTAGAAGAAGGAGAAAAGAAGTACTGAAAAGAGAAACCACTGATCTAAAGAAGAAAGAAGGACACGATTATTTTTTAACAAACAATGACGGAAAAAGACTCAAAGTCTGCCGCCTTTTTTTTTTTGAACACCTTAAACTTAGGCGAAGATTCTATGAAAAGATGGATAAATGCAGAAACGGCTGACACAGATTCAAATTCTGATTCTGCTTCTGACGACCCAGAACAAGAACCAATCAAAAAGCGGGCGCTTTCTAGAAAAGCAATTGAGCGTCAGGCGCTCATTGACATTGTGAGAAGTTGGGTGGATTTGATACCAAAAGTTCCTTCCCATTATTGTAGAGCGTCTTCTAAGAAGCAATATGTGGATAACTGTTTTAAGTCAAAAAATCATATGTATGAAATATTTCAGGGTTGGTGTGATCAAAATAATAACAAGCGGGCACATTTAAAACTTTTTAAAAGTGTTCTGAAGGAATTAAACATTGATATACACAAACCTCGCAAAGATCAATGCGATGTGTGCATGGACTCAAAACCAAAAATATTTCGCAAGACGAGTATGACACTCATATATTAAAAAAGAACGAAGGTAGGCAAGCAAAGAAGAAAATGAAGGAAAGTGCCAATGATGAGCGGTTAATAGTTAGTGTAGACTTGCAAAGTGTTCTAACATGCCCAAAGATACTGGCCTCGAAAAGCTATTACGAACAAAAATTACAAATTCACAATTTCACTATTTATGCCCTTAACGATAAAAAAGTTACTCTGTATGTCTGGCACGAGGCAAATGGTGGAGTAAGTGCTAACGAGTTTGCCTCGTGCTTGATTGATTACTTGCATGATGTGACAGACAAATACAAAACAGTCATTATTATATCTGATGGCTGTAACTACCAAAATCGCAATAAGATTCTCGCCAGTGCCTTGAGTGACTTTTGCAAATTCAAGAATGTAACGGTCCAGCAACTGTACCTGGAAAAGGGCCATACTATGATGGAAGCCGACTCGGTCCATTCTACTCTTGAACAGTACTTCCAGCCTCCTATCAATTCCCCAGCGGACTATATAACACGCATGAGAATGGCGCGCAAGAAACAACCGTACAATGTCAAAAACTTGGATTTTTCGTTTTTTAAAAAATATGAAATGTCTACAAATTTCAGCTCAATTAGACCAGGGAAAAAGGTTGGTGATCCTATGGTTGTTGATATTAGACAACTTAAATATGTGCCTGCTGGTAAGGTGTTTTACACATTGGATTATTCTGAAAACTGGGTGGCCATTCCAAGTCGTCGTGAAAATCAAGATCTTGATAGTTATTCCAGACTCTACAATAAACAGATTCCTATCAGTGACGACAAATTTAACCATCTGCAAGAACTGAAGTCAGTTATTGAAGTAGATCATTATGCGTTCTATGACGCTTTGCCTCATGCTAAGAAACAGAAGAAATAAAATTTTTGATCGTTTCTTGATTTTTTTTTTGTGTTCCTTATAAGTAGAGTAGCTTTAATAAAGATTTTTTTCCCATTGCAGATGTTAAACTATTATTTTATCTACTCTTTTGAGTAGATAAAATAGCACTTTAACCGCAAGGGTAGATAAAGTAACACTTTAACCGCAAGGGTAGATAAAATGTTTTAATTGCAATTTTTTGAGTAGATAAAGTAGCACTTTAACCGCAAGGGTAGATAAAGTAACACTTTAACCGCAAGGGTAGACAAAATTTTCCAATTGCGATTTTTGTGCAAAAAATTGTAATTTTCTTTGAAATTTCATTTTTCTCTTGAACTTGAAGCCCTGCTATGGAAAAAAATGTTGTATTACACACGACGATACACTGTCATTATCTTCTCGACCGTAAAAAAGTAAAATAAAACGCTCTCGAAGATAAAGTACAATTTTATCGTCTTGTATAATAAAAAACTATTTCTGAGTAGTTTTTGTTTTGCTAGTGCATTTTTTTACCTTTTAAAATTCTTTGTGATACATCCGATGTGACGTTTTCTTCTTTAAGAACCTACATGTAATACCTACTATGTACTTCCTATTTAAAATATAACTCCAATGTACAAAATTTCGGAATAAACAATTTATCCTATGTAAAATTTTTTCTTATTTTCGAGAGATACAACTTTAAACAATTATGGTAATAAATGATTAGGGTAAATTTTAACTGTTAATATAAAAAGCAGTTTTTTGTGCCTACTGTACAATTGTACTTTTGTCGCATCGGAGGTATTCACAGCTCAACGACGATATGTAATATGTGAGATATTAGATAGGACTTTTATAAATTCACTTCTTAGTAGTAGCAGGACCGGGGGGGATTTCGTCAGCTCTCTCTGTGCGTTGCTGCACATGAGGAATCAGCAAGGTATTCCAAAGTATTTACTGTTGCGGTATATCGTTAATTAAGGTAATGTGGTGAACATTTAAAAAAAAAAGTAGTATTGTCTCAAGTACCTCCAAAATTGCTTTCTATTTTCTAAGCGTTTTTTGAAATATACTTCATACGAGTTTGTACTAATAGTGCAATTAGGCGGAAACTGAAAAACCCTATGTGAGCTCAAATGTTGCATAGACCTTTATTTTGACATTACAAATATGTCTCCATCGATACCACGCGTGCGTTGTTAATTATGTCAAAGGTTATAGAAATCAGTATTTGGCAAATATCTCTCTTCCTATAGGTCATATAACCTAAAATGAGAAAATTCTCTATAATAAAAGTTGTATATATATTTTACATGCTCCCAGACATTTTGCAGAAATGGGCAATTACTTAGTAATAAATAGTATTTAATTACAATTACATATAAAGTGTAAATGGTAATTGTCATTTTCTAATTACAATTACAATTACATTCGAGGAAAAACGTAACAGAATTTTACAAATAGGTAAACAAAACTGTTATTGTGCTCTAACACTATAATTATTAGTAGTTGATATTTTAAAATATTTTCCCTTATAATTTTTCTTTTTCACTAGCGATATTCGTGTCTATTTCTCAGCTTGATGTTGATGCTATAAAATCTATAGATATCGTAGACGTAGCTTCCACGATATATCAGGAACATAATCCGGATCTTCATCTGGAGAATTGTGGAATATCCACTACATCGACGTCTGTAATATATTTCGCGACATATTTTTTTAAATATAAACATATTTAAATCTAAAACAACAGCAATTATAATTACCGATGCTTTATAATTCTATACAGGCTATAGGTTTTATTATGTGCAAACACTGCTATATCTAATATCTATATCCTAATCCGTACTCCGCAACGCATACAAAGACGATTAAATGGGGAAAAAAGAAAACTATTTTGGAAAGCAACACAGTGGTCAAAAAACAAGTACAGGGGTTCTCGCCGTTCTCAATTGTACGTTGCGTATGCCTATCATTAGTTTGTTTAGTGAAACATAAAAACAATTCAGCATAGAACCTCGGCAGGACCGTAATTAAAAATTGTTGACAATGTTGCGATTGATGATATTATTTATTATAAGCAAAACGTTCTAAAAACCTTAAGTGTGGTATATTTGTGGTATACTATTTAATTTGTTTTTCGAGCTTCATCAGCATGTTCATTTAAAACAATTGATAGACACGAACCATCTTATCGAAGATTTTCAGTAGTATAATAATGTTTTGGCAAATTTCATTTTCGTTTTTCCTTTTTAGTATATTGTTTAAAATAACATTTTTATACGCAAAAATAAAAAATATCTCTGTTCTTGTATCTGTTACGGTTTTAGGATATAGCAATGTTGGCACATAATAAAACAACTAGGTTGTATTGCAGAAGTGATTAACTAAACAAGATTTGATCAAAAACGACTTCTTAAATTGTTACCCATTTTTAAGACAGAGGACGTTGGAATTAAATAATTTTTAATTTATCACTTCAACGCCCTAATTCGGCAGTATTAGGTATCAGCACTAGCAACTCTAACAATATTGCTATATATTTTTAAACATCGTGTATAGGTAAATACCAAATATGTGGTAGTAGGCGATAAGCTCAAGTAAATCGTTCTTTATTTGAACTTTAATAAGTTGTATGGCAGTTGATGTTAAAAACAGGGGAGGAGGGAGATTTAACGCAAATGTACCGTTGCGACTAAGTAATTTGTAATTGGAAATGGAATTCGTAATTATAATTGAAAAAGTAATTTATAATTGCATTTTTAAAAAACAAGCGACAGTAATATATTGCAAATTTTGCATAGGAGTTGAATACCGTCGATATCTAGCGCAGGCAAATCTCTTATCCACCTTTCAACAGGATCTATATAGCAACGTATGCGGACGGGACATATATACGCAAGAGAACACATGTCACTAATAAAAGTGCACAATAGAACGGCGCGCTACACACAGTGCTTACGATTTAACTAGAACACTTTCGGCGCAAAAGCCCACCCTTCAACGCCGCCTATATTTGCTGCGAAAGATGCAACTACTTTTACACATACATATCGTAACTTGTAAACATCGTTATTGAAAGCAAGGAGGGGAAAGCCAGCTGCGTCGCGTTGATGACCTCGAGTTGGAAAAATTCGTATAATATGTACCTTAGAACATTACATACATAATGTACAGCTTGTTACATATTATTATATTACTGCTATTACTGTGCCCCATTTCGAATTATATTATTCATTTAAGTTTAGTCCTGAGCTTTACCTATCCCTGGGCGGTCCCTGATATTGTAAGTAATCTTTCTTATCTTATCACACAAAATATTACAGAAGCTGGAGAAAGTGTATATAAGCTTTATGTAGAGGATTTCCACGTCCTCCTTATAAGTAATACCTAAAAAGTCATACGAGCCATACGAAGTAGAAGAAAAACTAATTTCTGTCACCTTTGAGCTTAAATAACTAAAAACGCACACGCGATATGGGTACTTTTGAAACATTATTTATAATGGCAAAATTAAGGTGTTTGAAGCTCCCTTGATTTTTTTCAGCAAACGAATCCTAATGTGATTGGAGTAATAGCTTCAATAATACCAATACATTATTATAAACAAGACAAAGAAATTGAGATAAGAGAATACCTTTTAAATTAATTGTTAATTATTTTTGTCGAATTGTTGTCATTCTTCACCAGGATGAAATACTATTAAAAATATGAGCAAATATTCTTTTACATTATGTCACACTAATGAAACTGCAAGTGTGCAACAGATTACTAATTCAATATCTTGTACCCACTTCCTGTTGTCTTTCTTTAACCAATTTATTGGCATTATGTTATTCATATTTGTAACGCATTTTGGTAGCAAAATATTGTCGTTAAATATATTTGTAGAGTTTATATTCTACTGTTCAAGTGAACAAAAACTAGCATTTTAATTTGAGAAAAATAATTTTGAAATATTGCATATTTGTTCCATGTATAAGTTATATATTGGAGAAGATAGCTGGTTACCATAAATTATAATAGAAAAGCTAAAATTTAGCGATTAAAATAGCGTTATAACAAACTTATAGTAGAAATATTGTATGTATTGCTATTTTCATTTAAACAGACAAATAAAAATAAAAATGTGGTGAAAACTCGAAAGCAGGGGTAGCCAACCTTTTTGGAAGAAAGGGCGCATTTACAAATTTTCATGAACGTTGCGGGCGCAACAATATGTAATGACATATTATATTGCAGTGATCTTGAGTTTGGTGGTAAATTGTAAATAAGCATAATCAAGATCACTTCTAGATTTAATTTAATTAATTACTATTTTATTTATTTTATCATGATGTGTATATAGATATTCATTAAGTTGATATTTTGGCAAATTTAATTTTTATTTACGTAAAATAATATAAGAATGTTATTATAATTTTTATAAAAACTATAATATTAGAATAAGCATAAAATATTAAGTGAATTATAACAAGAAAGTGTTTCCCGCACGAAAAATACTGTGACCGGGAGAGATCGACAGATTGGCCCGGTGAAAACGATATTCTCCGCTAGATGAAATTGACAAATCACGAACGTGTAAACAAATCGATGCTTAGATGTTTGTTTACGTTTTTGAAAGCTAGTAATACATCGATTGACCGAAAGGTGCAGCACTATAGAAATGCAATTGAAGAGGTGGAATCGGTATCGTACCGAGGATAACCGTACGTTTTTGTGAAGAAAAATATGCATATAAGCGAGGACGCATAGTAAGAGAGGCACTTTTCAAGCTGGTGGAAACCGCTTAAACTTAAAAAAAATATACCTACACGGGTGCTTATATTTGAAAATGTTAATTTAACTTAAAGATTTATTCATGAATCGGAACTTAGAATAATTTTTCTGAATCGGATTTACGATACTTAGAAAGTTTTTAATAAAATTAGGACTTATAATATTTCATAGATTAAACGGTATTCTAACATAGAAATTTGTTCACGTATTGGAACTTATAATATTTTCTTAATAATTTTATTGTACTTTCCCCCAGTGCAAGTCATGGCAACTCATATTTTTAAGTCGTAATCGGGTTTATTCAGATATAACACCCTATAACTTTTGCAATATCTCCCACATGCGGAAGAAAGTAGATATTTTTGAATAGTAAATTTTAATATCTTTTCAATGACACATTAATATACAGGGTGTTCCATTTAATTTTTTTTAGAATTTTTAACTTTTGCGAATGGCATGTAATTCTAAAGAACATGCGTAAATATATCAAAATAAAAATTACTTTCACGTACTGAAAAGGTATCTCTACTAATTGAGCCCATAAAAAGTATTTCATCATCAGTCGTTATTTCATAGCAATTTTTCAAATGTTCACAATTTTTAACGAAAAATCGCCATATCTCAGAAACAGTTGAAAATCGGCAAATACAAGTTGATGTCAGTTTAATCAATCCTTTAAGGGCTATCATAAAATTTTAAAAAAATCATAGCATTCCATTTAAAAGAACATAAGTTTGTGTCGGTTCGTCGTTGTCGAACACTCTGTATAAATAAAAATATTTTTAAATTGTACAGCTTATGATTATCTACAATTTTTGTATTAAAAATTATTCGCTATCTACATTATTAGATACCAATAATGGACTTTACCGCTACGCTGGGACACCCGGTATATTTTTTTTTACTAGAATGTTTTATTTTTATATGCAGGGTTATTACACCGTATGTTATGGTAAAGCATTTTAGTGTCTGTAACGATCAAATTAGATAGCCTAATAATAATTTTTTTGAATTAAATATAAACACTGCGTTTTCATAAAATTTTTATATAATATTTATTTACAAGATTAGAAGAGTTATAGTTTAATAATAATTTTTGTTTTATGTATATATAGGATATTTAGACTGTGACAAAAATTTATTTTGAAAAGGATGAGTTTGAAATATTATATGAAGAACTAAGGTGATTTATTAATGTTTATTATAAATGTGTATATAGTGTTGTGCAAATTTCTTATGTGGTGTTTTATACTGGAGAAAAATGTTTTGTTTGTTTTGTATATACTTTCTTTATATTGATTATATTTTATTGTGTTTGTGTATTTGACATTGACGTGTTGGGTAATAGATCAGAGATGTGTGCAATGAATTAAGTAGATGTTTAATTCATAGCATGGAGTCTTGGTGAATCCTTAAAGCACGAATTGGTCTTGGTGGTACTGTCTTGGAAGCGAGCAAAGGCGCCAGGCAGAACTAATCAGGACTGAGTTAATTAGTTGAACGCACAAAGACATTTTTGAATTAAACACAAATATATATATATATATATGCCTTAAGGGGTGAGCACATAGTGGTGTATGTTAGGGTTGTGTCCTACGAGTTGAAAAGCATACTCGTAGGATGGAACTTTGGGGTACCTACCAGTGTGGATTTGCTTTCTGATGGTACTGTCTTGGGAGCGAGCAAAGGCGCCAGGCAGAACTAATTAGGGCAGAGCCATTAACTTAATGTTTATATTCTTGCAAATGATAAGTCACATAATTTTAATTTAATTTATATTCCAGTACAATTCACAACATATAATAAAAATTTTGTTTGAGATGTTGATTGGTTTACATGTATCGTTAATGAATAAAGAAAATCATAGAAATTTTGAAAATAAAATTTGTATTTGATATTATTCTTTGTATTAATTGCCTATTTAATCATGGCATGCCTGAATTTCTGTAATATTTAAGACATTTATTTTGTAAATATACATACTTGTATAATTTTAATTTTTTTTCTTATATCCATAATAAATTATATTGTAAGGTTTATTTTGCATTTTATTTTCTTTACCTGACCTGGTAATAACTGAAGACCATTCAACTTGATTGGAGAGTTTATTTATATTTTCTGCCCCTGAGAGAACAATTTTTTTAGTCATTTTAAACTGAGCTAGTTAAATGTAAAAATGCCTAACCTACTATTTTGCAGAAAATTTGTTAAATCTTAGTCTAGCATAAGGCCTAGCACTAAGATGTATGCTTGATTCTGCTCTTACTTACTGATTGAATAATTTAAATTCTTTTTATATAAATCTCAATTTGCAAGAGTCACAGCAATATGTTTATTGCTAAAGTTATTTTTAATTTTGATTCCTTTTAATTTTATTTTATAGGTTAAAATAAGAATAAAAATTTGTAATAACAACTTTATTGAACGACGTTTATTACATAATATGTGAATAATTATTATGCGTTAATGAAAAGGTTGAGACTGAATTTCTTGATATAATTTTTCAAAATCAGGACAGTAATTTGATACTGCTACTCTTAAACTGTCATTCAAATTTTCATCCGTAAGACGTGATCTAAACATACTTTTGATATATCGCATTGAAGAAAATGTGGCTTCACTTAAGTAAGTCGATCCAAGAAAAACGATTTAAGTTCAGTGCACAATAGAAAAGTAGTACTGTCAACATTAAATATTGAGATTTTGAAAGAAATATAAAATTGATTCCAAGACGTCTAATTGATTAAATCTTTCATAAAACTCATTATTTAAATTTGTTAGATAATCAACATACGTTCGAGAATCTAAATGATTTTCTAGAAACATTTTAGACATGTGTGTAAAATGCGTCAAACAATTTTTTGGAGATTGCGAACTCCATAGGGCTAATTTTCCTTTAAATGCTTTAATAGCACTTACCGTACCTACTAGATCTTTATTTTTACCTTGTAGTTCAAGATTTAACTGACTTTATTTCTGACAAATATCTGCTAAAAAGGCTAAGTCACCTAGCCTTTTTAGCCTTTTGGCTCAAGAAATTCTTTTATTTCAGTAATTGATTGAAAATAAAATAAAAAAAACATTTTAATTTATCGGGAATCGTATAGTGAGCGCGTAATAAATCGCTACGGGCGCGGGGTTGGCCATCCCTGCTCTAAAGAAAACAAATTAATTACATTGAATAACATAATAAGCAACAGCTTTGACATGTTAACTATATGCAGGAGTTTGTGTAGGTGATAGTTGACACAGTGTTTCACTGTTCTGAAAATCAAAATCTTCATTTCAGTATATTTAACTATTTTGCAGCGTCGGCATTTTAACAATTAAGTTCATTTTTCGATTGTTAAAATATTGTAAACATAATATGCTGTTTAACAATATCGGCGTGGCTAATATATTGAATTCCATTGTTTTTTATTGCTAAAATACGATTGATTTTGTCTGTGGTTAAACTGGTGGAATAAGCTTTATTATATTGTCAATTTTTTCTGTATCAAAAAAGGGTTAACTTGCAATTATTCTTTTGTTCGAACATGAATTTCAATGTTGGGTCAAAATTACTTAATAATTACTTCTTGCTTCTACTGCAGACGTTTCGTCCACTATCCTATGCTAAATGACATATTCAGGGCTTCTACTGTTGCGTTAACCTAAAATAGACTATTCTCGCAGTAGCAGCAGCCCTGAAGATGTCCCTTAGCATAGTCGAAGTCGACGAAACGTCGAAAGTAGAAGCAGAGACGACAACGCGGTCTCAATCAATCCTGAAACCAGGAAGGTATCAACGTCAACCGTGGAATAACTATCTTTACTTTTGGGAGGAAGAAAGCTGTGTCATGTACAAAACTGTTTTAGTTTGTTTAACATGCTATGCTATTTCTAATATGTAAGCAATGATTACTTATAGAAGTGATCTGGTGATGGTACCTATACCAATAAAATTAGTCGAAACAGGCTTAACTAACAAACAATATGTTTTATGTTTTCCTTATTGATGAGTAACAAGTTTTGTCATGATCCTATTCCACCGGTACTGAGTGAAATAATCCTCCCGTAGCAATATAGAGCTATTAGCTCGAATAGAGAAGGACAAGAAATAACTATTTTATCAGATCAGCATCAGCAGGGCGGCCTATCTGTATGGATTCAAGCGTTCTATAATTCATTTTAATCAGAAAGTTTTTATTCGTCTTGTTAAAATGTGGTTGAAAGGTTTTTTAATACATTACGAAAATTTCAAATTAAACAAATATTTGATTGTAATTGAAGTTGGTAAATGAGGGTGGGAAATAAGGGCGGGACGTTAAAATTAGAAAAGTGACACCTCTCCATACTTTTGAAAAGTTAGAAATGTCAACAATACGTGTACGGTTGTAAGTAAAATACTAGTGATTTACTAAAAGAAAATGTTATACACGATTGAACAAAATTCAAATCTATTTTGTTACACTTTGTGATGAAAAAATAAAACTTTTTATGTCTAATCAATCAGTGAAAATAGCATATCTTGACGAGAACAATTTCAAAATGTTCCATATAAACCGCATGTCAACAAATTATAGTTGACGAAAAATTAAAATAGCAATATTATACAGGTGTTCTACACAAAAAAAAGCTAAAATAAGGTACTGCATAGCCGAAATTATATTTACTGTATGATTAGAATATATAATTAAAAGTATTTTTGAATTGTGAAAAATTTTATTTGATGCAACTTTTATATGGAATTCTTTTTGACAGTTACACTATTCAGGAGGATAATCTTATAAGCACACAGTTTTAAGGCCCATCATCAATGTTAATATAAAAATCAGATATTTAATAGTATTTTTGAGATAGAACATGATATATTCACTATATTAACTAGAAAACTACTTGTAGGGAATGCGTGTACATACATATATGTACTTACTAGTACTGTTCTATTTTCATTTTGGTCCACTCATTCTTTTACATTGAATATATTTAAGTAAATGTGTTTCTCCTCCATTATAAAAAGTTTAGATATACAAAAAAAAAAACGCGCAACATATCTTGTGCCAGAATCCTATAACGCTTTCACTTTAACAACTTTACACTTACCTAGACATTTCTCGCCAACTGGTCCAATACCCCATATGTAGTCCTTGCCTGAAAACAACAAAACATAACTTTTACAATATTTTTTTACTTTTATTTCATAGTACAAAATCACAACTGGAAAATTCCATATTACAGTGATTTTCTCTACAAAAAGTAAATTCACTTAAAACTACAGTAGACGCGCGATAGTGTGAACATCGGGTAACGGAAATTCGGGATAACGTGAACAAACATTTTCATAACACTGATGGCCGTATAAAGTGAACAAACCGACATTCGATAACGGAAACGCTTATTTCATGCGACGGTATTTCACCGGGCTGTGTTCGAGTTATATACTGTGATGCGGCTGTACTGTCCCGTATTCTATGACGCTAATTTTCGAACACATAACTGCGTTTATTGCATACACAGTATAGTTGTTATCCGACCGTACCAGGAAGAGTTTGAAGTAGAATTGAATTTCATGATGCCACCGAAAAAACCAACGTGCTTGACTCTCCATCAAAAGACGCTTATAATTCAAGAATAAAGAAAAGGTGTAAGTGTGACAAATTTATCAAAAAAATATAATGTAGCAAAATCCACGGTATGTAAGATAAAAAACAAAGAAGAAGCAATTTTACGTGCAGTGACCGATACGTATACAGGACCAGGTAAAAGAAGAACTTTAAAGGAATCTAAACATCCAGAAATGGAGAAAAAGTTATACAAATGATTTTTGAATAAACGGGAAAAAAATGTTATGGTCAGTGGGGATATGATAAAGGAAAAGGCGAAAGCGTTACATTTTGAAATCAATGATAATATAAATGAAGAATCTAGTGGCAGTGATGGCTGGCTACAACGCTTTAAGAAAAGGTTTGGAATTCGATATTTAAAAATTACGGGAGAGAAACTTTCATCCCAACCAGAACTAGTAGAGCCGTCTAAAGTGCAGTTAAAATATAAAATTCAACAACTGGGAATTACACTGGATCAGCTCTATAATGCTGATGAAACAGCATTGTACTGGAAGCTTCTACCAGAGAAGACATTTGTTTCATTTCAAGAAAAGACAGCTCCTGGCAGGAAACTAGAAAAGCAGCGATTAACATTTCTGGCTTGTACTAATGCTAGTGGAAATCATAAAGTCAAGCCTTTAGTAATTGGCAATGCCAAAAATCCAAGAGCATTTAGAAATTTTTCACTTCCTATAGACTACAACAATTCTAAATCGGCTTGGATGACAGAGTCAATTTTTAAGACTTGGTTCCACCATTCTTTTGTTCCTCAGGTAAGTTTCGCATGTAAACTTATGTAATTTATTAAACAGTGAGATCTACTGGTAGGTTACACGTTTTCTAAACTCAAAAGGTCTTCCAATAAAAGCATTACTTCTCTTGGATAATGCTCCGTCGCATCCCCCAGAGGATGAATTGCAGAGCGAAGATGAGCAAATCATAACAATGTACCTTCCGCCAAATGTAACAGCCCTTATACAACCAATGGATCAGAACGTGATCAGGCTCACCAAATTATACTACAGAAGTACCCTTCTTCGAAACATTATTGCAAATGGTTCTGATATAGGAACATTAAAGGATCTCACACTAAAAGATGCGGTTACTAATTTGATGTCTGCATGGAACCGATTAGATCCTGCAATAATTGCTAAATGTTGGAACAAACTTTTAGATTTCAGTGATCAAGACGAAGAGGATGATTTGCCACTTGCCGAATTACTGCGAAAATGGAGAGAAAGCCAAGCAAAAGCAATAACTGAATCACGTGATATGTTAAACATGTTATTACCGCAAGTACGTAATTCGTGAATATCATAACTTTTAGTATCTACATGTAAAGTTATTTCTAGGTTGAATTTACTGACACAGATATAATTAATTGGAATGACGTGGATACACAAGTGGAAGGTACTAATGAAGATGAAAATGAAAATCTAACTGAGGAAACTGCAGAAAACTCAAAAAAGACGGTTACCCTAGACAGTGCAATAAATGCTGTGAACATCTCAATTCAATGGGCAGAAGAAAGTGGAGTTGATTGTAACCACGTTCAATCACTAACAGACCTGAAAGAAATTGCTGTATCGCAAAAGGTGAAACAATATAGAAAGCAAACCAAAATATCGGATTTTTTTAAAAAATCATATTTATTTATTATTAAATGTTAATATATTGTAAAATGGTCATAAGTCATAATAAACAAGTATTTATATATATATAACATATTATTTGTACAGGCTCATCATATCTTTTAAGCATCAAATTACCCTCTCGTTAACGTGAACAATTCGTTAGGGTGAACACTGTGTTTTATTTTGTTCACGGTACCGCGCGTCTACTGTATACATACAATAATGAGATATATGTTAATGCATCACTCTAAATTTAAACCCTAGTACTAGAACAAGGAACGTTAGAGGTCGCGCACCACACACGTACATGAGTATGTTCTCAATCAACATCTATAGAATATAGATGCCGAAACCGCAGATCTAGCAAAACTGAAGAAGACCCGTCTGGGCACACCAAACAACTTGATATCTTTGAAGTAGTTGTTTTATAATTTACATATTTTATAAATTGGCGATAGGTAGTTAGTCATGTGGAAGGGCAGGATAGGCCTAGTGCTGTAGAAGTGTATATGCAGTCTAAATAATGACAATAATCTAGCATTATCGAAAATGTTATTGAAAACCGTAAATATTATGTATAACCTCTCGCCGATGTCGTAATACTGGCAGGCAAAACTCTTTTCGAATTGATTCGTAAGATTCAAAAGGTGGATTACACTTATATTGTTTAAAGTACAAAAACTTTAAACACTTATTTTGAACTTTCTCAATCACTTTATTATCTACTCTCGTTAACGGCGCCCAAACCTGCGAGGCAAATTCGAGTTACGCTCGAACAATATAGTTGTATAGCAATATAATGGTACGCATGTCGTTAAAATCCCCACAATTTCGTCTGATAATCCCAAATTACGATACGAGTCACTAGCGATACTCTGGATGTGATGTGTAAATCGGAAAGCCGAATCAAACCAAACATCTAGATCTCTGATCAAAGATTTTCGTTCCAGAGGCACACCCTGAAGCTCATAATCGTGTATGGATGGTCTTTTCTTCGTATAAATTGTCATGACCACACATTTATGTACATACATTCATACTGATACATTATCTAGATCGCGCTGCAGCTTGTCATGGTCGGCCTGCGAGTTTATTTCCCTATACAGTTTAGTCACCGGCGTACAAGCAGCAGGGGCCATCTATTGCGGTGGGTAAGTCATTTATAAATAATAAAAATAATAGTGGTCCTAAGCAACTACCCTGTGGCACACCCGTCGACATCATATACGGGTCAGAAAAAGCACCATACGACACTATCTACCTTGTATTACACAAGTATGACGAAAATAACTTTATTAATTGTGATGAAAACCCGAAGTTATGCAACCTCAACAGCAATACATCATGATTGATACGGTCAAAAGTTTTAAAAAAATCTGTATTAATGACGTCAATTTGTGTCCCACCTTTAATTGCACCAGAAATGTTTTCGGAGAAAATTAACAAATATTCTTCTATCGACCGACCCTTCAGAAATCCATGCTGTTACGGCGCTATCCTACTCTTAACCTGATCGGCTGTAACGGCTGATATCACAGAAACCGGTCTGTAATTTGTCATCAGGCTTTTATTTCCTGATTTAACATAGGTATAACTTCTAATAATTTCCATTCATCAAGGAAAACAACACTAGACAAGCACAGGCCACATACTTTATATATGTAGGCCGGGACGTTATCCAGGCCACCCGATTTCAGAGACTTGAGCTTCTTAATGCAAAAACAAATATCCTCACTAGTTATTTTATTGACAGTAATGTACTCAGAAACCTCAATAAAAAATTATTATGAAATCAACACTGGCTGTCCTTCATAAATAGTTTTCAAGTATGCCTATTAGCCACATACGAAATATACAAATATATATATATATATATATATGTGTGTGTGTGTGTGTGTGTACAACATACAGATGTATGACTATATACAATACACCTAGATATACAGGGTGTCCAGAAACTCTCCTGACAAACGAAGACCGGAGATTCCTCAGATAATTTTAAGACAATTTAACCCATTTCATCATCATCTTTCGTCATTTCAACTTCGCGAACTGACAACAATTTGACAATTAAAAACGTAGGTTTTATTTCTGTTGGCAGTTCAGAGCGAACTAGTGCAAAAAATAATAAATTGAATTTTAATGACGAAAAAACGAAAAATTTTCAAATCGATTTTTCTAGAAAACGGTGTATCCTACCGACTTAAAGTAAGAGTACCTTTTAGTACTAGAATACCTGAAAATTTAATAATCTAGTGTCACAAATGCTTAAAAGTTAGAGACAAAAAAGTTATGCGTTAAAATAACCGTTTACCTACCCAAAACGGACGCCTATGACCTTAGGAAGCATTTTCGGACTAGGGTGAATTGGGTTAAATTGTCTTAAAATTATCTGAGGAATCTCCGGTCTTCGTTTGTCAGGAGAGTTTCTGGACACCCTGTATATGTATGAAGTGACAATTTCTTCCACGTCTGAAATAAGAACCTCAAGTTTTCCTCACAACAATTCTGCAAGAGGTAGGTACTGGCGACATACATTCAGATAACAATACGAAATGGTTATTACGATGTGGCAAAGAACAAACCGGCGCACAGTGGTCCAAGTTCGCAAATTTGCTGTAAAAATTCTCTGCGTATCACGTAAAATGAAGTGCGGTAAGTTTATATACCCATGCGAAAGACGTATATTACGAACTTCTTCAGATGTCATTTTCTCAAAAAACAGCAAAAAGGACCGCCTGAAATTTGTAGAGTTCATAATAGAAATTATTGTACATTATAAATGGAATTTAAATGCTTTCCTGTAAATTTGAAATTTAAGGAAAACTAAGGTAAATTTTTGATCTTAATTTAAATAAGTATCTTTCAAAAAATATCTGCGTCATAATAATGATGAAAAAAGATGATATTCCAAAAATGAAAATTTTTGTTAATGTTTTATTTTTTTGGGTTGCCATTGACACATTTTTAACATTTTGCAGATTTATTTTTATTAAGTATATAGTGTACATTTCAATCTAACTTTATACAAAATTTGATTTTTATTTCTTTATGTAAACTCCATTTGTTGGTGGCGGCAAAACTTGGGTCACCCAGTACAATGCTTTACAATACTGCCACTTTAAGTGATCTGTGGGAAATAAAGCCTTAAGCATTACAATACCATTAGTAATATTAAGTTTATAAGAAGTGATAATATTTAGAAAAATATTAACATAGAATCGTTACAATTCAATAACAATTTAATTCTTATTTTTCTTTGTTAACTACAACAAAACGATGCTTTTGCAATGAATCCATTAAGATTTTATTATTATTATAAGAGTCAAATATGAAGTGTCTATAGCTTACACCAACTATCAATCTTATATTGAATCTCAAATCACGACAGATCCTGCGACCTTTTGGAGATCCATTAGGAGTAAGAGTAGAATTCCAGGATATATGTCGTACAACAATGATGAGTGTAGTACTCTTCAGTCTATACTAGAAGCTTTTGCCAGTGCAAATTTCAACAATTTTCAACCCAGCTTGGCTATTTATTCGCAAGATGGTAGTAGTATGCACTCAATTTCAATCTGCTCCGTCACCTCTGATGATGTTTTACGTTCTATCAAGAAACTCAAACCCAATCAAACAGCTAGACATGATGGTTTGCCAAGTTTTTTCGTGCGAGACTGCGGGTCTGTGCTATATAAGCCGTTAAAAACTCTGTTTAATCTGGTCATTAAAACTTGTTCCTTTCCAGACGTTTGGAAAATTAGTCGAATTATGCTAGTTTACAAAAAGGGTGACCGATGTGACTACTCACTAATTATAGGCCCATTAGTATTTTAAATAACTTTGCCAAGTTGTTTGAGTTTGTCATGTGTCAGCAGATAATTACTGAATCTAAAATGTTACTTCAACCCCGACAATACAGCTTCATGCCTGCAGGATCTATCGTCACTAATATCGCTGAAATAACGCAATATATAAGCAAAGCTTTGGATCAACGCCTTCAAGTTGATGTTATTTACATTGACTTTGCTAAAAAGCCTTTGATAGCATTGATCATTCGTTGCTTCTCCAAAAACTTCTCGATTGGTTTGCTCAAGCTCTTCTCTTCATATCTTTGCCATCGGTCCTGTTACGTATGCTACAACGGATTCCAATCTGGCCACTTTACACCTACTCCAGGTGTTCCGCAGGGATCAAACCTTGGTCCCTTGCTATATTCAATATATTATTTATTAATAATCTCTTAAATTTTTTGGACTGCTCTGTCTTTGCATGCGGGTTTCCTTATCCATTCATGCAGGCATTTCAATGGTTTACTGGCTCTGAGGCCGATCTATTACGCTTTCGTTTCGAAGTAGACTGGAGTACGGTGCTATAATTTGGTATACGCACTATTTATACTTAGAAACAATCTTCAAACGAGTGCAAAGGCGCTCACTGAAATATGTTAGTTTCAGAATTGACAGCATTTATCCTACTAGAGGCGTTGACTACGTTGTTCTTCTTGAAAGACATTCCTTCCAGTCTTTAACCGACAGGAGAAGGATCAGCAGTGTTAACTTCCTTTTTAATTTAATTAATAACAAAACAGACTCATCTGCTTTACTTTCGCAATTCACTCGCAATTGACGCGATCATCTGTATATTTCGTTTTACTCAGACGTAGAAAAAAACATTCTCTTTAAAGCACCACTTACACACATAATGACAAATATTAGGAGCATTTATCCGGATCCGTTCAGGTAGCTGTGTGGTTGGATGTCTGGATTTTTATTGCAGTTGCAATGGACTCTGACTGATTTATGAAAGCTTTTTTTGTTGTTGTTTTCTTCAGCACATTGGTTATTCTCTTTTTATTTTATTTCTTTTTGTATTTCTACATTGTATAGAGCAGGTGCTCTGAATTATTTTGGAATAATTATCTTGTAAATGGAGTATTCTGTTGGATAATAAAGACATATTATTATTATTATTATTTACCAAAAGGTAGATATATATATATAGATTTATTTTAACCCTTATTATTTCGTCAATATAACAGACAAGTATTTCTTATAATTACAACACATTTTCCCAACTAACTTAATAATAATGTTGTCGTTATAACATGACTTAATGCAAAGTAATTTATTCAAGATTATTTGGAGTATAAACACATTAATTAGAAAATTGATTGGTCTATCACATTTAGGTAACACGTGTCATATTCCCTGAAACAACTATTAGAACATTTATTATACGGAATAAGGGGGGAAATCTGGTAAAATTTTATAATCTTGCAGAAATGAAAATTTCACGGTAAATTTCTACTTCTTAGATTATTCCTGATCTTATTCTGTATGTTGTAATATATAGAGTTACGTAAAATATTCGTACACTATCTACCAGAAATGTTTTCTTATAACACATAATTTGATAAATTAATTCTACAGTAAGTGTAAATGAATTACCAGATTTACCGGGTGTCAACGAGATCATGTATCAGCACGCCATTTATTTATTAGTTAAAATAAAACTTTTAAATTCGGACCGTATATATGAGTGATTGGTCGGCTTCTTCAGGTACACTCAGTTTTTCTATAGCACTTCCGGTCAAACCAGAAGTGACGTTAATTTTGAATTTTTAAATACAACATTTATTATTTCTGTTCATATTCTGTTTCTTCTAAAAATTTGCCATCTAGTGCTGGTTAACTTTTGACATTTCTGCCAAAGATGGCGGTATCTGTTAAATTTATCCATGAAAGTAAAACTGCTTCGCAACAATTGTCGAAATGTAACAACCATCAGAGTTAGCTTTGAAAACAATTAAGAAACGTATTTTTCACATTTACACGCATTGGCGAAGGAAACATGTATTTCACGTTGAAATTACTAAAGAAAATAAGATTTTTTTTTTTTAATTTTCAAATGACAGGTACTCGTTTTTTTTAAATAGTAACACCTATTTTTTATTACAGTGCCATATTGGCATAAGTTTTAGCTTTCAAGTGATATAAAATATGCTGTGGTTTAGTGGTAGACAGGTAGTACAAAATATAAAATGTTTTAAAAGTAGTCTAATTCCAAAGTAACAGAACAATTACATTTCAAATGAAAAAAACACAGTTATCATAGGAAATAAACGACTTCCATAAATACAAAAATAAATAAATAAATACATGTTTCCTTCGCCAATGCGTGTAAATGTGAAAAATACGTTTCTTAATTGTTTTCAAAGCTAACTTTGATGGTTTTTGCACTTTGCGCTATCTTTGACAGAAATGTCAAAAGTTAACCTGCACTAGATGACAAATTTTCAGAAGAAACAGAATATGAACAGAAATAATAAATGTTGTATTTGACCGGAAGTGCTATAGAAAAACTGAGTGTACCTGAAAAAGCCCACCAATCGCTCATATATACGGTCCGACTTTCAAAGTTTTGTTTTAACTAATAACTAAATGATCTCGTTGACACCCGGTATACAATTATTCAGAGTAAGTATATGATACTTTAATCATAAAGAAGGTATTAAACAATAATAATTTCAACAACTTCGTCTTAAAAAGCTAAAGTGAACCACCTGGTCCGTTATTAAACAAAATAAAACAAAGAACAAGTGCGATTTTTCGCCAGAAGATATTAATAATTATTTCACTAAATTTAGTGACGCGTTAGTGGATAGTGCCAGAAAAAATACTGAGTATATGAGCAATGCTATCAGACAGAGTACGGACTCCTCGTTTTCTCTGTACCTAGTAGATATAGTTGAGGCGGTTAATTTGATGAATAAATAGGTTAAGTCATTCTAAAACTTTGGGTACTATGATTGAATACTTTAGTATTGGTGAATTGGTTAAAAGGAGACTCACTTCATAAATGTTTGCTTCATGGGTCTTCCGTGGCTGTATAAAGATTGATATCACAAGACCTGTCTTATCATTAGTTAAACCCTTCATCACAGGAAGGAGGCAATGCGTGCAGATTATGAAAAAGTTCTCCTCTCTAAAAAGTCTTGAATTCGAAGTGCCACAGGGCTCTGTATTGAACAGTATATATTTGCACAACTTAGTTTTAATAAACCTATTGATGAGCATTTCTTGGTCTCTACACTGTCTCTAATGTTTCGTTGGAATTTAGTGAAGAAAACAAGAATTCTTTGCAATGTGGTGCAAGAAGCAAATAGCGGATATAATGTGGAAGAAAAACAATTTTGACAGAAAAAAATGTGGACGTCTTGGAGAATGGTATGACGACAGAAAATAATAAATGAACTATAAGAACTTGCCCAGCAATAAACATCAGTAAGAAGTAAATGAAGAACATCGTTTTACCAGAAGACACTTTAGAAGAATTAGAGACTAACAGCTACTACTTACCCACTGAGACTGAAGCCAGCAGTAGTGAGAATACTAAATCTGTTGGATGAGGAGAGAGCACTAGTATTAGAAAAAGAGAGCAAGGGAAAACGAAAATGTTGCGCAACCAAATGAAACAGAAATATAAATAAGAAAACGAGTGTAGAAGCATAAGAATATATACATCAACTGTTGTGAAAAATGATCAGGATAACAGCATTGCCTTAAACATTTTTCAGAAAGAGGTAGAAAATTGGGTATCGAACGTGAATGCAATTCTATACGAGTTACGTAAAAAGATAAATGAGACAAAAAGAAAAGAAATATTCGATATGCTTTGGAAATTAGATTGGGAAAATAAGAAATACTATATATAAGATAAAATATTAACAAAAAAAAACATTCAAACAGATTCTAGGAAAAAGGGAACACATTATTACTATCTTCAAATTGGCAATGAAAAAAAAGTATGCAAAATACTTTTACTTTATTCCTTGCTACATTGGGATTAAAAAATCAATACGAGATTGGGTAACAACAAAAATAATCCACGGAATGGAAACGAAAGACGAAGACGTCGAAAGGAAAAGCGTTATTAATGCAGTGCGTAAATTACCATTGCATTATTACAGAGCAGATACGAAAAAGTTATACCTGGAATAAACTTTAAAAAACAGAATTATGACTTACAGAGAAAAGGAAGAGCAAGAACGTTTGCCACTTTCTATTTGCTCATTTTTGACTGCCGAAATGACTATTTCAATTCAAATAAAAGGATCAGTGCTATTTGTGCTCTACTTACAAGATGGGTCAAACTGCTGAAGAGAAATGTAGACATGCTACATTTCAACAAAAAGAACAATATAGAAATGAGGGAAAAGAGACGCTATAGAAGAAGACTGTCATCTATTCACCATGAACGGTTAGCTTTGCTAGTAAAATTAATTTCAAAAGCAAACTGCAGGCCCATAAATTGTCGTTTATAATTAAAGTAATAATCATTGTGTAAACTGCCGGAACGAAACAAAAGGTGAATTTATGGCCTCGAGTGTTACTTCATGAAAAAAATTGTCAAGTATAAAAACAACAATAATAATTTATTCTGACGGCTGTGGTTTCCAGAAACGAAATGTGGTACTGGCAAATGCCCTTGCCAACTTTGCGGTGAAAGTGGATCACAATTTATCAAAAATAATAGGGAAAGGCCTATCTTCCGATTCATGTGGATTCCATGCCTCCACACAGAAAATTAAAAGGTAGAGGAAGTACATCTATGTCAGTATTCGATTTTCAGACGGCAAGTTAGAAAAATCCATCTCCCTATGAGGTACACTGTTTCACCCCTAACTTTTTCAAATATGATGTGAAAAATAGCTTGACCATTCATCCTGGATGACAAAAAGATCATCCCAAAGTAAAGATCTTAAATGAGCAGAGGGGATTATTTTTTATAAATAAAAGTTACAGTTAAAAAAAATTATCGCTTCCGTATAAATCCATGCACACTGTCCCGCATGCTATAAGATTTAATCTAAAAAAAAATCAACATCTCCAAGAATTTATGAAAGATTTCCTACTGAAGTAAAGAAATTTTATGATGAAATTCTGGGCTGCCCAAAAGAAAACAAGAATATCTTTCTAAACACGAACTCGTTGTGCATTTATTATATAATGAAAAATATTTCCTAAAATACTCCTTGTTATTTTAAAATTATTTTTTCCTTATTAAAAGCGTTGTATTCCACAAATTTCGTCCCCGTAAAATGACTTAACCCCCAAAATTCATAATATAGAAATATGGTCCTTAGTTTTTTAAGTGTTCAAGAAGGAATTAATCCTGAAGACATCAAGAACGACATGATCGGGCCGATGCCCCATCGGCCCGATTATGTCGGGAATCGGGCATAATGGGCCGATTTATAGGGATGCTTATGATACTTGAGCGTCAGGCTCCCCATCATTCGGGGTCCCTTATAGAATTTAGTGTTTTCCTTTTTTATAAGCAACAGTTACTTCTTTCTGACTTAAAACTAACCACTCACAATGTAAAATCAAATTGTAAATGTAAGAAACACAACAATTTCAAATACAGGTGACGTGCTAAATACGTCTCAGATATGAATATATGCATAAGAGATGGATTAAAAAATGAGGTGTGGGCACCATACAACTTTCTTATATGCATGTGCGTCCGAAATGTGTATACAAAAGTTGTTCCAAATTAAGTTTTAAATTCTGTATCTTCTTAATAAAATAAACCTCTGAGTAAAAGTGTAGAATACAACATTTGCGAGATATTTGCAAAAAACTGCTATTTGATAAGAGTAGCTATTACTTCCGGTCCAACTTTTAAAAACAAATTTTGGAAATCTAAATGAATATTTTTACATTAATAATAAATTTATATAGAATGCATAATTTGCGAGATATTCGCAAACTTAGAGAAAAAGTTTTACTTCCGGTTAGAGTTAAAGAATACGAATAAGACAAAAAATCTACTTCCTCTAGGAATTTCGAAAAACTTTTTTAGAAATTTTGTATTTGTCTAAACTTTGTAGATGATGAGATATTCGTAAATTGTGATTTTTTCCTGAAGTAAACTACTTCCTGTCTATGGATTTTACTGAAAATGTAATCAGATGTCAAGGGAAAGATTATACTCGTAAATATAAAATTTGGTATTGATAGCTGAAGCCGTGTGGCCGCTATCGTGGCCATACGTAGAGAGAGACAGGCACACACACACAGAGAGAAAGAGATGTTTGCAAAAACCACTTTTTCTTTACCAGGGTACTTCAAAAGGTGAACATCTGCGAAAATCTCGAAGTCAAAAATGTTCGTTATCACAATACTTCCTTATACTACGTATAAGAAAGTAAAAACAAATATCAGCAACTCAAAGAATATAACAGTTGGGCTGAAAAGGTCGTATCGTTTTATAGAAAAACACATTTTTTTGGCAAAATTCGATTTTATTATTCAACATAGTTGCCTTCGAGGGCGATACACCGATTATAGCGATCTTCCAACTTTTCAATACCATTTTTGTAGTACGATTTGTCTTTAGCCTCAAAATAGGCCTCTGTTTCGGCGATTACTTCCTCATCGGCTTTAAATTTCTTTCCAGCGAGCATTCTCTTGAGATCTGAGAACAGGAAAAAGTCGCTGGGGGCCAAATCTGGAGAATACGGAGGATGCGGAAGCAATTCGAAGCCCAATTCATGCAATTTTGCCATCGTTTTCTTCGATTTGTGACACGGCGCATTGTCTTGATGAAACAACACTTTCTTCTTCTTCAAATGGGGCCGTTTCTTCGCGATTTCGTCCTTCAAACGCTCCAATAACGCTATATAATAGTCGCTGTTGATGGTTTTTCCCTTTCCAAGATAGTCGATGAAAATTATTCCATGTGCATCCCAAAATACGGACGCCATAACCTTACCGGGCGACTGTTGTGTTTTTCTACGCTTTGGATTCGGTTCATCGCGTGCAGTCCACTCAGATGACTGCCGACTGGACTCCGGAGTGTAGTGGTGGATCTATGTTTCATCAATTGTCACATATCGACGCAAAAATTCACTTCTATTGCGGTTGAATAGCTCCAAACATTGCTCTGAAGCATCGACACGTTCTTGTTTTTGGTCGATTGTGAGCTCGCGCGGCACCCACTTTGCACATAGCTTTCGCATACCCAAATATTCATGAACGATATGTCCAACACGTTCGTTTGATATCTTTAGAGTGTCAGATATACAAATCAACCTCAATTTACGATCTTCCAAAATCATTTTGTAGATTTTTCTGATGTTTTCGTCCGTAACAGCCTCTTTTGGACGTCCACTGCGTTCATCGTCTTCGGTGCTCATATGGCCTGTACGGAATTTAGCAAACCACTTACGAATGGTTGCTTCGCCCGGCGCAGAGTCCGGATAACACTCATCAAGCCACTTTTTGGTATCAGTAGCACTTTTTTTCATCAAAAAATAGTGTTTCATTAACACACGAAATTCCTTTTTAACCATTTTTTTCAAAATAAGAAAAGTTGCTTCACTCAAAATGCTGTATCTCACAAACTAATAATCAGACAGCTGTCAAATTTATACACGTATCTTTTGAAGGTTGGTACTAACTAAAAATGATATGGATTTTATTCTAGTGGCGCCATCTCATAGAAACGATACGAACATTTCAGCCCAACTATTATTAAACAATAATTCAGATACAATCGTTTCAAAATTTCCAGATATATTAAATTCAATCTATAACAGAATACATTTTTTCCAAATTTGTATACTATTCTAAAAATGTATTTATCAAAACAATGCCGATAACAAGGTATGAAGCTGAAAGAGCTTTCTCTAAACTTAGATTTAAAAAAAAATAGACCGACTATAAGAGACGAGTGACTGAATCATTTGTCCATTCTTTCTATCGAAAATGACATAGCCAGATCAATTACTTATAATAAGGCAATTAGAGAATATGCCAGGTTTAAATGTAGGAAGACAGTTTATAGCATAACACATTTTTTATACTTTTAAAATTATATTATATTTTTTATTTTGGTATGTTTGGATGTTTGTCACTAAGAATATTTTTTTTTACTTATTAAATACATTATTTTTTATAATTCCTTCTCATCCTTAGACAACCTCCCCCCAATAATATGCTACTGCCTCTAAAATGTAATTTGCATCAGGTCGCATAGTCACCATCGGCCACTACACATAAATCATTTGTTCTTGAGGGACAGGAATTAGTTCAAGGATGCAATACTAAACATAAGAATTTCATTTATGATTATAGTAGAATAAACTTGTAGTTTTGATATACCCCTGTAAATATTAGATACACTACTTCACAAGTTAAAGAGGATTTCTGGTTCCAATAATGTAAATGAGCCTAGTGATAAGAGAGGTTAAAACAAATGCAAGACGATATGAAAAAATCTAGAAAATAATTAATGTCGTAATGGTAAAAAAAAAAGTAAAGTCGATTTCTACCATACAGCATAATGTAATAACCAGGGCAAATTAATAAATGAAGCAACTGAGGAGAACGAGAACATAACAACATCAAATTTATTAATTGATATCCTATCTTAATCAGTTTTAGGGCTAATATTAATGTTAATTGAACAATGATTTACACTGCATAATTGAAATATTAGGAATTTCATTTTCTCCTCCAACAGAATGTGCAAAATTGGACACTTCTTGAGAATCTTTACTTGTTGACGCAACAATTTTCTCAGTCAAATGAAACTTTCGCTTGAAGAGAACCTTCTACATATCCCTCTGTCACAGAAGAAGATACCCCCCCAAGCCGCTTAACAGATAATAAATCTCCACCATGATTTGATAACATCGTAGCTGAACTTCTACGAAATCAGTGACCTGTATATCCTAATGGAATTCTTTTCACATTTACCATTGCGATAAGTTAAAAGACAAACGTTTTTTATTCTGTGCAACTTGCAACCGTAAATTTTTATATTTAGAAAGTAACGAAATAGAATCATTTTTAATTACCACAAATTTTCTTCTAATATATATCTTTGTTGCAGGTGTAGTTGCAAATATGGTGTTATTTTTATTAAAGTCAAGATCAGTAATTGAAATATTTCAAATTTCTTCTCTACGACACGCCCCAAATACTCCTATTATTAACACTGCCTGAAATTTGTTGTATTATATAAAACTTTAATAAATGAGAAATCAGTGAATAATACCTTCATTAAGAAACATTAGAATCAGTGAATAATACCGTCATTATACCCTTAATTAGTCGCGTGGGGTCATTGTGACCCAACAGCGCCTGATCGCCACTTTAACTTTGAACTCAAGAAGTGTATAACCGTTTCCCCTGCTCTACCTTTCTAAATAGACATCTACTCAAGGTTCTTCTAATCAGTATTGTTCTGACTGTCAAAAAATGTTGTCTGTCGCATAATATAAACCTTTTTGACCCCACGCGACTCACTGTGTAACATTTGTTGTGAGACTTTCTGCCAGATATAGTAGAGCAATTGGTCGAACTCATCAAAAATTCAAATCGCAATATTACCACAGAGAACTGGTATACCAGTATCCCTCTAGTAAGATCATTGCTTAGTCATTATAAATTGACAATGGTGGCACGCTTAGAAAAAATAAAAAAGAAATTCCCAAAGAGTTTTTGCCGCAGACAGGTAAATCAGTTAGAGCTACCATTTTTGGTTTCACAGAGGAAATGACAATTATTGTCTCATACGTGCCTAAAACATCGAAAAGTGTTATCTTGGTTTCAAGCATGCACCATGATGACAAAATAGACGAATCCACAGCAGATCTTCAGAAGCCAGAATTGATATCGTTTTAAATTGCACAAAAGCGGTGTTGATGCTCTCTACTACGTAAAATGTTGGAAGACGAACCAAAAGATGGACACTGGCTGTCTTCTTTCATTTTTTAAACGTTGCTGCAATTAATTCTTACGTTATATATAAAGCAAACGGAAACAGTACCGCCAACATGGAAAGAAGAATATTTTTAAAAACACTATCACAGGAATTAGTGAAAAGTCATCAAGTATCTCGCAGTTCTTCCAATTTTATTTCAAAAAATTTGCGAACACGTATCGGCCTGCAGCAAAATATATCTGACAATATATTACTTCAACCCAATGTACCTGGACATTCCCGAGGGAGATGTGGAAAATGCCCAAGGAAAAACGATAACAAACTGTCTGTTAGATGCAGTCAATGCAACAATTTTATTTGCAAAGTACACACAAAAAAGATTTTTGTGCCGATTGTGTTGATAGCGATTAGAGTATTTTTAAGACTATTTCAATGTTGTGTTTACTAAAATGTTTATGTTTCGACCTGCAATGTATGATTTTCTTAAAATAAAGTTATTAATTAGTGAATTTAAAAAATGACCCCACGCGACCAGATACGTAATTTTTTATTGCGCGACTAACTAAGGGTTAAGAAATATTAGTGAATCAAGAGCTTCTTGGATATATTTATTAACATCCTCATCGGAAAAAAAATTTCGATTTTTTTGGTTGTAAATGTTCTGTTTGTCTTTAAATTAAATGGTATAAGTTTAATGTATTTTTATATATCAATCTTATTATAAATTAATAAACATGACTTTCAACATTGAATAAATTGACCAAAGTGACATTCTATCTGGTATTTCTTGAAATATGCTAAGAAAGAGTTTTCTGTATATATTTTAATTTTTTTAATTTTGCACCTTTGTATATGGAACTTTGTACCTTTCTCTCGAGTTAGCTGGTAACACATTACTTATTACTAGGGAGCGGAATCGAGCGAGTCATGACTCATCGCCCATGGGCGCGCTATTGAAATGTTGTATTTTTAAAGAGGTTTTAATTTTATTTATATAATTGAATAACAAGTGGCTGGTGATTATAAAATACAAAATACCCTACTATTTGTTCATTTTCTCTTCTGTAAGACTTGTTCTCTTTGAATTAAGTACATCCTTGTAGATAGAAAACGTCTTTTCTACATCGCAACTGGTTATATTTACGTAATGGAAATATTCTTTTATTTCAGCGTATTTAGCATACACAATTGCCGCAATGTTATTAAACCTGGATTTCTATTAAAAACTGCGTCTAAATCACTTGGAATTATTAATAGCCACATCTAATGTGGTTAATCCATTTTTACTTTCTTATACGTAGTATAAGGAAGTAATGTGAAATTTTCGACTTCGAGATTTTTGCAGATGTCCACGTTTTGAAGTCCCCTGATACCGAAAAAGATGTTTTTAAAAAATGTGTGTGTGTCTCTACGTGACCACGATAACCGCTGTAGATATCAATTCCAAATTTTGTATTTACGTGTCTAATCTCCCTCTTGAGATCTGAGTAGTTTTTCAGTAAAATCGGTAGACCGGAAGTAGCAGTTTACTTCAGTGAAAAAATTAAATTTTGCCAATATTTCGTCAACTACTAAATTTAAACAAATTTATAAAGAATTCATATGTACTCGAAATTAAAATTAAGAAAAATTTTATTTAAAAAGTTTTTCGAAGCTGCTACCGGAAGTAGGTCTTTTACTCCTATCGAAAATCAGTTTTTTGCGAATATTTCGCATGTCATGCTTTCAAGGCAGGTACGTTACGGGTATAAAAGTATTTAAAACGTAATTTTCAATATCTGTTGCATAAAAACAATTTCAAAATTCAGACCGGAAGTACCACTTTTACTCTTATCGAATAGCGATTTTTTGCGAATATGTCGTAAATTATGCATTCTTTATGTATTTATCAAGAATTCAAAAGTATTTAGTGCTAGATTTGCAATATTTTTTGAATATATGAAATTTCAAAATTCGGACCGGAAGTAACACTTTTACTCTTAGGGAGTAGTCCTTTTTTCGAATATCTTGCTAAGTATGCATTCTATAGCGATTTATTAAGAGAACAGAAGTACTTAGAATAGGATTTTGAATAATTTTTGTGTAAAAAAATATAGTATAGTTTGAAACGCTCATACGTATAAGAAAGTCGTGTGGTGGCCACACCTCATTTTTTAATTTGAGATTCGATTTTCAAAATATGTCATTAGTTTAGGCAAATTTCCAAAGTGTTCCTGAAGGAATAACAACTGATTTTTTAAATTTGGGATTTGTGTTAGTTCCTTGCACTCAGAAATACTTCGAGCATCGTCATTTAAACATGTAACGAAATTTTGTAAACTATCGAAATTCTCTGCATGAAAACTATTTCTGTGTATGTTTTAGCAAAGCTAAGTGACGATATTTTACAGACTTTGCAATAAATTTCGGAATCACTGACAATTAATTTTTATCTCAGAAAAAGTAACATAAACAACGTTCTAGATCTAAATAAATGATAACTAAAAATGTACGCGTATGTTATTGAAAGATACATATTATATTGCGAAATATAAGGTAAATATAATAAATTTTAAAAACTCGTCACCCTTGTACCTACGCCGGATGAAGAAAGGATTTTATTCATAAAATTCCTTATTTTATGGCAGTTTTTTCTCTGATTCTCGGGCGTAAACAGATGTTGCAGTTCGCCCTATGAATTAGTGCTATTCAGATATAATGTAAACAACACGCAGTTGTTTACATTATTTTTTTTCACAGTTGTGGCTCCGTGGTAGTTTAGCTCGCTCGATTCCGCTCCCTACTTATTACTCTGTTTTCAACATTTCAGGAGGCGTACAAGCCAAAAATCTTCATCGCTTGACATTCTTTTATTCAAATAATAACAAAATATTTCACTATTACTGCTTATTTACTAACAAAACAATAAATCGTAAACTTGTCAAATTTGAATTTTAAATTGCTTGAATTGTTTCCACATCCCAAACATTACTACGCCAAGAAAATAGTACCTACGTAAATCTAGTATTTACTACGTAAGTTTCGGTTTTGCAAAAGTATATGTAGAAATATTTTACAGAAATATGTTAAAATACGTATGCAAATAATTTAATACACCTTGTCATGATACACCTGACAGTAATGCCTGACAGTTCAGAGGCGTTATTTTTTGCATTACTTCACAAAAAAATAGTACCGATATAAATTATATTAATAAAATTAATAAAATTTTGCTGGTTACAAAAATTTTATACAAACTTCGTGCGTGAAACATTTCACGAATTCGTGTCCATAAAGCACTCGCCTTCAGCTCGCTCTTTAAACAGGCCACTCATTTGCGAAATATGTTTTCCCGCACTTGGTTCGTAAATAACTATTGTTTATAACTTCGCTAACAATTAATGAGCCGGTATTTTTCTTCAAATATCGACGGCACATACCGGGCGCAAAGCTTTGGCACTAAAAAGAACATTTGCACCGCACTTGCTAACTGCATGCACCTGTCATATAATGAAGAAAACGTATTTTATACTTATTAACAAATAATATTGTTATATTAAATGCCATGCAAGAAAATTCATAAAACTAAAAATTCTAGTATGAACTAATTCAATTACCAGGTGCTGTAGCTGGATTATTATACGCATGGAAAAGCTTGGGGTGTTTAATATTCTTTGTTGAAGCGTTAATGATACTCCAAACACACAATTAAAGAAATATAAACAGTACATATTTCCATAATGGTGATGATATTTCGTTTTGCAAACTTCTTAGTAGAAGCATATATATATATATATATATATATACCCTATATAAGCACATAACTTATACATATATGTATGTTCATGTATACATACGCGCGCGCATACACAAACACCAGCACAAACAGACACACATACCTATACAAATATATGTAGCCACTATTATAAATTCAATGCAGTTATTAAAGAGATTAGCGCCTAGAAAAGATTGCGTTCCGTGGAGTGATTCAAAGTGAATGAATGCATGGGTAAGTATTAATTACTTTTATATAATCAATTTATTTAAAAAAATTATAAATTGATAATGAAACTGAATGATAATATAAATTCAAATATGTTCAAGAAAACAATTACATATTATTGAAGATAATTTGAAATATGCTTTCTTGCTAGCACTTCTTTCAGATATAGAAATGCTTTAAATACACTTATTATGGATTAATAGAAATACATCAGACAGTATGTCACCAAGAATTTCAAAAGTACATTTCAGTTTACTTCAAGTTTATAATGTTAAATATCTAACATTGATGCATATATAATTTAGCATATTAAATGGTCAACGTGTCGAAGTTCCGGTAGTTCAAATAATAAATTGTTAAATAAAGGGGTTTATTCATACAGGCCGTTTAAATTTAAATTGTGTATCATCTGTATAAATACGTAAATAATTTACGTTTTCTACTCTACTTAAAATATAATAAGTTACTCGCATACAGCTTTGAAATTATATGCGTGTACCTACAATAATATGATGCACAGTCCATGACCATTAATTACAGCATTAACTTGCAATTTATGTAATACTTGTTAAAATCATTCCTTAAAAATGTTACCATTCATTTCACCATCGTAGTCTCAGCTGTTTTTATACTTTCGAAAAAGTTCATTTTTAAAAAAGAAACTGCACATGATCTACCGTATAGTATTTTGACACAAGTATTCATGAAATTCTCGTAGTTTCAAGTTCCTGACCTAATTTCTTAGTTCGCATGCTTCTTTATATTCTTTCATTATGCGATATACAGCTGATTTTGCCAGCCCTACAATACACATGACGCACATGATATATTGACATTGAATTAATACTATCTTACTTAAGCCCGGTTGTTCAATGTTCGTTTAGGGTAGGTTTATTGTTAAACTTTGCTTAATAAGTCACGCGTAAACATACTTATCCTTTTTTTAAATATTGTCATACACAGAAGAAAGAATTTGAGAAAGTAAGCTTATCGCGACGTACTGTTTGTTGTTCGACGTATAGATATGATGGCTGGTGATATCAAAAAAACGTTTGCCGATCGTGTAACTGCTTTCCAAGCATTTTCGATTGCTTTGGACGAGAGTACCGATTAATCTTATACAGCCCAACTAGTTATTATTATACGAGATGTTGATGAAGAATTTACTGTGACAGATGAATTACTGGCTTTAAGGCCGATACAAGGGACCACTACTGGAAAAGAAATTTTTGCCGAGGTGCAAAGTACTTTTGAGCAATATAGTTTGCACCTTCTATGGTAGGTTCACGAAAAGGTTTTACCGGAATTCTCAAAGAAAGAACAACCTCTATGAATAAGCAAAATGATGATTTAATAATTCTACATTGCATTATTCACCAACAAAACTTGTGCTCTAAGTCCATTCGACTGAAGAAAATTATAGATATAGTACTGAACGCTATCAAAAAACTGTTTTCATTTTTCAACACTATCCTGTCACGAAAATATTGATTACGGTCGCTATGCTGAAGAACTGAAACTACTGTCAAAGCAATTTACAGACCAGTTTCCAACTTCAAGAACATGGATAGCTCCTTCAGCCTCTTTGCAAATCAAAGTAAAAGTAATGTAGAGGAGGCTCCGCTACACCTGCAAATGGAGTTGATCGAGCTGCAGGATGACGCATATTTGAAGTCTAAATTTGATGATGTGGAACTAAGCGAATTCTACAGAACATACCTTACTGAAGAAAAGTACCCACAGCTGAGAGCTTTTGCACGAAAAATAATTTGCGCATTTGGAAGCATGTATAAATGTCAACAAACTTTCGTATACGTAAGTATAAGGAAGTATTGTGATGATGTAAATTTTCGACCTCGAGATTTTTGCAGATGCCCACGTTTTGAAGTCCCCTGATCCCGAACAAGTGGTTTTTAAAAAAATTTATCTGTGTGTGTGACCACGATAAGCGGTCAAACCACTATAGGTATCAACTCCAAATTTTATATTCAAGAGTATAATCTCCCTCTTGAGATCTGATTAGATTTTCAGTAAAATCGCATACCGGAAGTAGTAGTTTACTTCAGTGAAAAAATCGAATTATGCCAATATTTCGTCAACTACTAAGTTTAAACAAATTTATAAGGAATTCATATGTACTCAAAATTGAATTTGAAAAGAATTTTATTTATGAAAGTTTTTCGAAATTGATACCGGAAGTAGGTCGGTCATTTACTCTGATCAAAAATTAGTTTTTTGCAAATATTTCGCAAGTCATACTTTTTAGACAGTTACATTAGGAATACAGAAGTATTTAGAACTTAATTTTCTATATCGTTTGTATAAAAAGAATTTTAAAATTCGGACCGGAAGCATCACTTTTACTCTTATCGAATAGCGATTTTTTGCCAATATGTCGTAAATTGTGCATTCTATAGAGATTTATTAAGAGAATAGAAGTACTTATAATAGAATTTAAAATATTTTTTTAATAAAAGAATTTTAAAACTCTATAATTTGAAACGCTCATACGTATAAGAAAGTCGTGTGGTGGCCACACCTCATTTTTTTCAATTGCGAAAATTAGTAAGCATCGCACTAGGCTTACAAATGAGAATTTGTAAGCCTAGTGTATTTGAAGACTATTTAATAACACATTAAAATATAATAAACTAAAGCAAAAATGTAAAAGAATGTTCATAGGTTATGGCTATGGCTCCAACAAGTTAAGCGACTTCAGACTAGGGTTATTCCTCTGTGAGAAGAATAGTTTTTTTAACATGATATCCCTGTTATAATTAATAATCAATCAATTAAAAATACTTGTACGGAAATATGTGATTAGATTGATTTGACCACAAACAAACTATTCAGCAAATATACTTTCGGTAATTATCTTGCAAAACAAATAACAACTACAAGGAGAAACATCAACTGGTCAGAAAACGTGAAACAAGTTAATTCAACGCAAATTTATGTTGTACAGGGTGAGTCAACGATCTGACAAAGTAAATTTATTCTTTAATTCTTAATATAATTAAAAATTCGCGTACTGTAGTTGCATTGCTTTACAGTTTAAAAATATATACGCTTGTACAGGTGATCCATAAATCATTGGCAAAAGGAAGACTAATTGAACACCCTATATATACACAAATGTGCCAAGTGATACTTATATGCAGAACTTCTTTTAATGTATACTGGGTGTTCGGAAACGTGTTGCATAATGAAAAAACTTTTACATTTGTATTCTTTAGAAATTTGCCTTAGTAGTTGACGAGATATTAGTAAATTTTGATTTTTTTAGTGAAGTAAACTATTACTTCCGGTCTAGCGATTTTACTGAAAATCTAATCAAATCTCAAGAGGAATATTATAAAATTTGGTATTGGTACCTGTAGCAGTTTGGCCGCTATCGTGGTCACAGAGAGAGGAAGAGAGGAGGAGATGGGGAGAGGGAAAGAGAGAGAGAGAGAGAGAGAGGGAGGGAGAGGGAGAGAGAGAGAGAGGGAGGGAGAGGGAGAGAGAGAGAGAGAGAGAGAGAGAGAGATGTTTGCAAAAACCACTTTTTCAGTATCAGGGGATTTCAAAACGTGGACATCTGCAAAAATCTCGAAAATGTTCATCATCACAATACTTCCTTATAATACGTATAAGAAAGTAAAAAAATGCAAGTAGATATTAATGTCAAGCTTGTGAAAAATGGAATATGATCATGTCAATCAATTTCCGTTTTAAGAAGCGTGACATTTTCTTTAATTTTATGAATTTTTATGTTGAAATTTTTCTTTTAAACTAACGATACTTGTTGTAGTCACAATTATTTGTGTTAATGTGGAATAAAAACAGTAACACTAAACCAGTGTGAACCGCAATATAGCTTTGAGTGTGCGTTTTATATACATATAAGCTTTTGAGTTGAATTAATATAACTCTTAATTTTCTGAGTTTAAAATTGGCTAATTTTCAATTTCTGTATACATATTAGCTCTTAAATTATTTAGATAATGATATTTAGTCATATCTTTGATTGATATACAACTTACCAGCCCCGGAAGTCCATATACACCTCTGGAGTATAGCACTACCACTACTAACATTATATCAATGGACAAAAATGTTTGTCTGTCGTAGCTTTATTTCATTTTCCACAGGACTGTTTTGTCTTGCGTTAAAGTGAAATAGGCTTATAATAGTTTAGTATAACTGTTTTCTTTCTTTGACATTCCATCTTGATAATCAGCTTTATGTTGTATCACATTTCGCAATGTCGATATGCATGTTATATTTTTATCTCTATTTACAATTTTCTTAATCATATTCGTAGAAAACTTTTAAACGTATAAACGCATTTTTGATGAAATTATCGACATTAACTGTACAGAAAACTTTAATAATTATATCTAAATTTTCGTCGTTTTATTCTACTTTAATATAAATCGCTTGGTTTATTTCACGACCACTGAAAATGGCATTGCTTCCATTTGCTATTCGTCAATGTGTACGTTTAGACTTTCATACAAGCTGATTTCTTAATTTTCTTGAATATGGCGTATTGTTCTACGACAATATGTTTAATGTAAGCAAAGCTAACCATAAGTAAGTATATTTAATATTCGAAATGCTAAGTTCATTGTTTATATGATTTTACCGTAATTTAAAACGAACTGGCCACGGAAGTAGTAGGCATATATTATTTTAAAATTAGTTTTTCTCAGTGTTGAAAATCTGATACTTGATATAATTCAGTCCAATTTAAAGACTCTAACCCAGACACCCGCAGTGACGCGGAGGTAACGCAACCGACTAGAGATCGGAAGGTCCAGGGTTCGAATCTCATCCGTGAGAAAACTTCTTTAAATTTAAAGTTTACCTATTTAAATAATTATCAGTGCTAAAAGCAGAAAATTATAATTAGTAGTAGGCATATGTATTTGCAAATAATGGTGACTATAGCAGCCCGGTGGTTTCAAATTTCATGCTCTCATCGCCTTCTCATATACGCTCAGATCGTGTACAAAAGTGGTTCTCAAACATTTGACTCCTGCGCGCCCCTCACCCGCTCGAGGTAGTGTAAAGTAATGAATGAATGTAATAAAAAAAGTTCTTGTCGCCAACTACTAAATTTAGCAAAATTTATGAAGATTATTTATTACTGATTACAGTTTTTTTGCAAATATATCGCAAATTATCCATTGAGAAACCTATTATCGGCTAATGCACGAATATTGTTGGTTATTTATATATCTATCATCACGACAACTCCTTTAACTCGCAAACAAACTCAATTAAGTTTAGAAAAACGCAAACTCATTCAAAGACCCGTTGGAATTCAAAATTTTTTATGTTGAAACGGATACTGGGACAACGTGACGTAGTGTATTATCGGACAGGACAATAACCACAAAAGCTCGAACAGGATATGTAATGTTAACTGAACATGAGTGGACGTGCACTGAAAATATTGTTAAAATATTGGAACCCTTTGAGTTGGCTACAACTTTGTCATCAGAATCTCAAAGGACAATTTCAATGGTGATGCCCATTTGCAATCTTTGACAGAGAATTTCATTTCAAAGATTGATAAACATGAACTAGACGATATAAAAGAAATGAAATCTATTTAGCAACGGGAATTTCAATCAAAGTTAACAAAAGTCTTATCTAGTAATGCTTCACGAATTGAAATATTTGACATTAGTACATTTCTACATTCAAGGTTTAAAAAGAAGGAATGGATCTCCGCTTAAAACAAAAAGGCACCTAAAAAATATCTTGGAAAAGGAAGAGGAGTCATCAGTTGAATTTGATGAAAGTAACGAAAAAAAACGATTTGGATATTTTGTCCCCCAAAGAACAAGTATATTGTACCAAGTCGATATATATTTTACGGCATGTTGTATACCAAAAAAGATTACATTTACCCGTTACAATGCTGGAAAAACAATGAAAAAAAAAATAAAGCTATCATAGTATGCTAAACATTACCTCTGTCTCCCCGTTACTTCGGCACCATCAAGAAAAACTTTCTCCAAAGCGGGTAACATTGTAACGGCGAAATGTTTTTGCTTGAAGCCGGAAAATGTGTTTTCTTTTCTTAGCTAATAATTTTTAGTGTGTTTTTGTATTATTTTTATTTGGGTAGGTATTTAATATGTAGTATATTATGTATCTACCAAATTAAAACGGGTTTTGTATCGTCAATGTCTCGTAAGTAACTTCTAAGTACCTATCATTTTAATATAAATTTCTCGCATTCGCTTTGTTGCAATTTTTTGCATAGCGACAATAAACAGCCTTATCAAGTGATTGCCAAAACATCCAATAACAAAAACAATAATGACTACTCAAATATCCGAATATTGGAATGGGTGATAAAAATTCAAATTTTTGTGTTGGAATATTCTAATACAGAAGAACTTGTAGAAATATTCAGATATTCGAATATTGTAATACTTAAATATATTTGAATACCGAAATTTGGAAAATTCCCGGCCTTAGTTCGTACCATTCCAATATGTTGACAATTTGTTCTTGTTTCATAATCGTGTACAAAGCTTTACAACATATTTGTATCTTGTCTACAACTTCCAGCATTAATTAGAAACGATGAGATACAAGTACAGGGATGTCCGGTTACTAAGCTATATTTGTGAATTACAAACAGACTACTTTATTTATAGAAATCAAACATACACTAAGTAAAAGCGTGAACTGTTAGCTACATTTCGACATAATCGCCGGCAATGTTAAGGCACTTATCCCAGCGAGGTACAAGCTTCTGTATACCCTCTTCGTAAAAAGTGCGATCCAGATTCCTAAAATACCCCCGTACTTCATCTTGAAGTTCGTCGTCATCTTCAAACCTTTTACCCGACAAATGAGCGTTCAATGGGCCAAACAAATGAAAATCAAGGACAATGGGGCGGATGGACAATAACTTCCCAATTGTGTTTCTGTCTTCTTTGCAGACTGCTGAGCTTTGATTTTTTTCGGTGTTGGTGAACTTAGCTGCTTCCACGTCATCGAGTCTTTTTTTGATTCGGGGTATGGTAGTGTACCCACGTTTCGTCTCCTGTAACTATAGACTCGTTGCATTTTGTGTTGGTGGGTCAACAGTTTTGGTACCCATCTCGCGGACACTTTTCGATAGCATAATTCAGATAAGATTTCATGAACAGACCAGCTTTTAAAAATGCCGGTCAGTAGAGTAATTTCCCGTATTTTCAACCGACGATCTTCTCGAATCAGCGTATCAACCATTAATTAACTGATTCTCATCCGTTTTCGTTGTTGATGTTTTTTTCGCACACCTTCGGGATCATCGTTCAGAGCTGTGCGTCCACTTTTGAACTCTTTACACCAAACACTAACTTGTTTTCGACTCATAACGCCTTCTGCGTAAGTCTTCAGTATTTTTTATGAATTTTCGGTGTTTCATTATTTGTATGCAAAAAACGAATGACCGTTGGCACACTAAACTTGGACTATGTTTGGCTGTCACTGCACACGCTGTACTGATGGTAAGGAAATGACAATAGCCGCCTATGCAGTACATATGCGCATCTAAAATGCGTGCAAATTTCAACCTGATCGGAGTGACGTAGGCGGTGTACCTTTGGAACAGGACATCCCTCGTAGCTTCGATGCATAGCCGATTATCCTCAGTGGAAAATGTTTTACAAAAGCAGCTCGTGTTTCTTTTCAGGCCAAAGTAAAAGTATCCAATCCAATCCAATAACTAATACTTATAATTTTGACTTTATATCCAGCTGCAATGTCGCTATTTCCACATTGTGGCCATAACACAGATATATGCATTTTTTTAAACGACTCGATACCGCTTTTTATATCTGTAAAATTCACTTTTACAAAATATATACTAATGTAGACAATTAACCCATTTATGCCTAGTGTTCTATATGTAGTACGGCTAAATCGTGTTTCAACTTGCAAAATCTGTTTTGTCTATTGACGACACAGTTTGTGTTTGAGTTTAGTACTGCGCTAGCTTTTGTATGAAGTAGATGGCAAAGTGAACACAATCCTTTCAAGTGTTTTATAAACAAATAAGTTTGTGTATTTTCACAAGATGGAAGATTGCGGCGTACGATTTGTAGGGTATGTAATTATTTCATCTATAAAAGAATATTTGCTTTTACTTTTCTTTATAATAAGTTAGATAAATGATGTATGTTATAGTCATTTATTTCTTCTACTTACGTTTACTGTAAATACCTTTATTTTTCCGTCAAACGTAGGCGTCCTACATATAGTACTCTAGGCATGTAAGATCTAAGTCTCTTTTTATTTTAGAGGACTTACTCTTCAGGAAGCACTGACTATGATTGAAGATGATGAAGACTTTTGTAGAAATACGGAAGAAATAATTTTATATCCTCCAGTAAATGCATGTGAAGATCAAACAGATGAGGATTTCGGAGACGAATTTGATTTTTCTCTCAATAATTTGCCGGGATCTCAACTTGGTGCCGCATCTGATGTAAAATTTCATTCTGACGATGAATGGTCTTCTGATGATGATGTACCCTTATCTACTTTTATAAAATCTTCCAAACATGTTAGAAATAATAATGCTAAGGATAAGAAAAAATATGACTGGGAACATATTGACTTGACTCCTGAGACGTCCACTTTTGAAAATGAAACTATAGTAGCCAATAGAATGACACCAATCGATTTATTTTCTTTATTTTTTGATCATACTTTACTTCAACTAATATTGGACAAAACTCAGTATTATGCTCAAACAAAAAACCGTACACAACTCATAGAAATGTCCGAGCTAAAAGCTTTTCTTGGCGTGTTAATCCTCAGTGGATACGTACAACTTCCGAGACGTAGAATGTTTTGGGAACGAGAAAAAGACGCTCACAATAGCTTAGTGAGCGATGCAATTACGCGAGACAAGTTCGAATATATTTTATCAAACTTTCATATTGTTGATAACGCTGCCTTGAACCAACAAGATAAGTTTGCCAAACTGAGACCTCTTTTTGAACATCTGAATAAAAAATTTTTAGAGCTAGCTCCTTTTGAACAAGATCATTCTGTCGATGAAGCCATGGTGCCGTATTACGGCCGTCATGGGTGTAAGCAATACATCCACGGAAAGCCGATAAGATACGGTTACAAGCTTTGGGCAGGAACGACCAGATTAGGGTATGTCGTATGGTTTGACCCATATCAAGGAGCTTCTATAGAGAAAACTTCAGACTTTGGCGTTGGAGCAACAGTAGTTCTCAACTACGCCAATGTCTTACAAGAACGGTGGCCTAATACCGCTTTTTACTTGTATTTTGATAACTATTTTACCTCTGTACCTTTATTAGAAGAATTGTCGAAGCGTAAATTATTTGGTACAGGTACTGTTAGAGAGAATCGTCTCCCAGGGAAGCCTCCACTTGATAATAAAGTAATGAAAAAGCAAAACCGGTTACTTCGACTACCAAAAAATTAAAGGCTCCAACATCATTGCCTTGAAGTGGAATGACAATAATATAGTATGTTGTTTGTCAAACGAAGCAGGCGTAAATCCTATTCATTCTACTAAACGATATTCCAGGAAAGATAAAAAAATTGTTCAAATCTCTCAACCGCATGTGATTTCTCTATATAATAGAAATATGGGCGGTGTTGACAGGTCCGATGAAAATATTGCCAAATATAGAATTTCAATTAGAGGCAAGAAGTGGTATTTTAGTCTTGCTTCTCACTGCATCGACTTAGCTATAAATAATGCTTGGCTACTTCATAGAGTTTGGGGCGGTGAACATGATCTTTTGAAGTTCCGACGCAGCATTGCCATTACAATGTTATCTCAACATAAAAAACGGAAGAACTACAATAGAAGCCACGCTTCCGCTACGGGTAACTAAAGTATATTTATCATTTGATTCTTGACTAATTCTAGACATTGCAGCTATTCAGAACGACGCACTAAGGTACGATGCTATTGAGCATTATGTTATTCCACAAGAAAAACAAACGAGATGCGCTGAATGCCATACGAAAACAACTACACGTTGTAGGAAATGTGACATTGGGTTACATGTCAAATGCTTTGTTATTTTTCACACTAATCGTTAAGCTTTATATTTTTATATTCTTCTAATTAAAACTAGTTCAAACAATGTTCATACCTTTTATGCTTAGTGTCCTACATTTAGTACACCATTTTCCACCTAGTTTTCCCTTAGCTAGAAAATACATTTCCGGTTTACATGCTAACATGTAAGCTTATATTGCGATATTGTTTAGTAAAAACTATAATTTCGTGACCGATGAGTTTTAGGCATAAATGGGTAATCTAATACCACATACAAGCTGTTAGATGCGGAAATAGTGCAGAGACAGAGTGAACGCGATGAAATGGATAATTTGAATATCTACATATGCCTAAATGGCTACAGGCGAAGTAGAAATCACTTATTCTGAACAATTTGTAATAATTCATTTACATTGTATATAAAAAGACAAACGCATGTTTCCACGAATTGAAAGAAAGTTTATAGGTTTGTATCATATATTTAACTAATTTTTATTTCAACACTGCAAAGTGCAAAACATAACGGGCGTGTGTGATTTACAGATCGGCCATTTGCAGTTTAGCGAATTTTAAGTTTTACAATTTCTGTCTCTGCATGAATTAAATATAGGTGTCAAATTTGATATTATAATCTCATAAGCGCAGTTCGAAATTTTGAAAATTATCAACATACACTAATCAACTTTAATATGATATAAATATTTTGATAAGCTATTATCATTAATACTATTTTGTCATACTGACAATGGTATAAAGATATGAAGCATGATCACATGATTACAAAATAATGTTGATTTTGTAAGGAAAAAAAAAAATGTTATCGTCACCAAACTTCACAGGCACACTCTCCAGACTATGCTAGAGTTTTCCTGAAAATTTCATCAAAATTGGTTCAGCGGTTTCGGAGTCTTTAGGGAACATGCACACCCACCCACACACATGCATCCACTTTTAATCTAACCACTGAATAATCCCAAATGATCAAATGTAAATAAGATCATTAATGCAATTTCATGGGTTAGTACTAATCTAGCCACGGAATAATCACAGGTAATCCAATGTAGATAAGATCATTAGTGTAACTTCATGGGATACTACTAATCTAACCAAGTGATCCGATATCAAAAAGATTAAACATTGGAAAATGTTTTTATTTTTAGTCCGATCGGCACCAAATTTCACATGAACACGCTCCAGACTATGCTAGAGTTTTCCTGAAAATTTCATCAAAATCGGTTCAGCGGCTTCGGAATCTATAGGGAACATACACACCCACACACATACATCCAATTTTATATACTGCATGTGTCAAATTTCATTAGCTATAGGGATTCAATGCTTGCGTGCGATTTATACGTATACAAATAATATGTGGCAACGTGTGTCACCCCTACTCTCCGTCACCAATCCCGGCAACAATCGACATTACAACGATTTTCTCCGATCTCCCCATCAGATTTTACATTCAATCTTTAGCTGGGAAAACGTTGCGATCTAGTCTGCCATAAAAGCCGTCTTATTACTGGAACGGGAAACATCAAATAGCCGCCGCGATCTCCTGATCTACTAGTTTATTATTATTTTAAGAATTCTTTTTTATTTACCTTATTTTTAATTTTATTAGAATTACGCTTTTGTTTGTGTCATGCAGCGTGAACGGCGGCTTAATAATTCTCTGGATTTACTGAGGGAAAAGAAAAACAAATCCTTGCAACGCGTAAATATTATTTCTGAACGCATTACAAACACCCAAGTCAATGGTCCAACAGTTACTGCTATAACTTGAGCTTGTATCGGTCGCGCTCGCATTGGAGAGGAAAGTAGGGATGCCATGTTGTCACGTATTGCATGAATTAATCGCCTATGGCTAATGAAAATTGACACATGCTGTATAAGATATTTGGACACGATTCTGGCGGCGGAACAAATGAAGGAGGAAGTTGTCACTAATAACATGCAAATTTCTAAATAGCAATACTTAAATCAATTACAGACATATTTAGGTATACAGGGTGGTTCACCGGGAACGGAATCGATCAATTGTGGAAAAACTATAGCTAGGAATGATCTGAAATTTTGACACTATAATAAAGTCGATGGGGGCCATTCGCCTAAAATATGTTCAAGATGGCGGCCCTTCGGGCTATGCCGGAAGTAGGCACCAACTTCCTAATTTTAAATAGAATAGCCTGTATATTGTCAGGTTTTTAGATTCTACGTGAAATTCTAAATATATTTCATGTAGATTGTCATATATCTAAGTGTAACCTTTTTTGACTTATTGAAATTCTTATGTTAAATTTGACTTTTGCAGGCAGAAAATCAATAGCACTTTTTCCATATAAAGATGAATTTATTATTTAATTTGAAGTAAATTCTCTCAAATAGATGGTCTAATTAAATACTATTTGCATAAAATTGTTACAATTATTAATACAGAGTGTGCGAATTATACGCCTGAAAACGAATTTGGAAAAATTGCCCAAAGACAATTTTTTTAAGTGGGAAGCGGCAACTTTTATAATTGTATCTTATTCTGCATTAAAAATAAGGATTACTTTGTATAAATATGTCTATTATAAAAATTGGTAGTTTTCGAAATATTGGCAAGTTAGTGTTTTTATCTTCTACAATACATACTGTTTGCATTAGTTCTTTTTTCAATAGTTAGCCATGACAGTGTTTACAAAATTATAAATTATCATTTGTTGAAGTAAAGTCATTTACCTTATCACAATTTCAATAAGTCATGCCGGGGCGCTTAAATTATACAAACGATGATTATTTAAATTTATTTATTATTTACGGGGAATGTAATAAAGTTATGTCAAGAACATGTGATACATTTGGATTACATGATTATCGTTATTAATAACTTGTTTATTTCCCTGAATCTTTGCCCTCATGGATCCAAAGTTCCTGAAATTTCCTATAATACGTTTAACGGTATTGGTAGATGGTTTTCGTTTTTGCGGATATCGAGTTGCAATGTATCACATGTTCTTGACATAACTTTATTACATTCCCCATAAATAATAAATAAATTTAAATAATCATCGTTTGTTTAATTTAAGCGCCCCGGCATAACTTTTCTTCAACGAATGACAATTTATAATTCTGTAAACACTGTCATGGCGAACTATTGAAAAAAGAACTAATGCAAACAGCGTATTGTAGAAGATAAAAACACTAACTTGCCAATATTTCGAAAACTACCAATTTTTATAACAGACATATTTATACAAAGTGATCCTTATTTTTAATGCAGAATAAGATAAAATTATAAAAGTTGCCGCTTCCCATTTAAAAAATTGTCTTTCGGTAATTTTTCCAAATTCGTTTTCAGGCGTATAATTCGCACACTCTGTATTAATAATTGTAACAATTTTATACAAATAGTATTTAATCAGACCATCTATTTGAGAGAATTTACTTCAAATTAAATAATAAATTCATCTTTATATGGAAAAAGTGCTATTGATATTCTGCCTGCAAACGTCAAATTTAACATAAGAATTTCAATAAGTCAAAAAGGGTTACACTTAGATATATGACATTATACATGAAATATATTTAAAATTTCACGTAGAATCTAAAAACCTGACAATATACAGCGTATTCTATTTAAAATTAGGAAGTTGGTGCTTACTTCCAGCATAGCCCGAAGTGCCGCCATCTTGAAAATATTTTAGTCGGATGGCCCCCATCGACTTTAGTATAATGTCAAAATTTCAGATCATTTCTAGCTATAGTATTTCCACAATCGATCGATTCAGTTCCCGGTGAACCACCCTGTATAAAATTAAATCTGTATGGTGAGCTAATCTGTCGATTGAAGAAATAACCGATTATAGAAATTGATTGTCAAGGCCGCTCCCATGATATTCCGGGAAGTTTTTCCCTATGCCACACAATAAGAATAGAGTTTCAAACTACAAATTTTTCATTATTCGAATGTATTTTTTTGGTTACCATTACATATAATTTAGTTTTTTGTGATGATGAAAAATTTCGACCTCGAGATTTTTGCAGATGTCCACGTTTTGAAGTCCCCTGATTCCGAAAAAGTGGTTTTTAAAAAATGTCTGTGTGTGTACGTCAGTGTGTGTATGTGTGACCACGATAGCGGTCAAACTGCTGTATATATCAATTCCAAATTTTGTATTTACGTGTATAATCTGCTTCTTGAGATCTGATTAGTTTTTCAGTAAAATCGGTAGACCGAAAGTAGTAGTTTACTTCAGTAAAAAAACCGAATTTTGCCAATATTTCGTCAACTACTAAATTTAAACAAATTTATAGAGAATTCATATGTACTTAAAATTAAAATTAAGAACAATTTTATTGAAAAAGTTTTTCGAAATTCCTACCGGCAGTAGGTCTTTTACTCCTATCGAAAATCAGATTTTTGCGAATATTTCGCAAGTCATGCTTTTTAGACAGGTACGTTACGGGTATAAAAGTATTTAGAAATTAATTTTCAACACCTTTTATATAAAATTTTTTTCAAAATTCGGACCGGAAGTACCACTTTTACTCTTACCGAATGGCGATTTTTTGCAAATATGTCGTAAATTATGCATTCTATGTATATTTATCAAGAGTACAAAAGTATTTAGAGCTAGATTTCCAATATTTTTTGAATACATGAAATATCAAAACTCGGACCGGAAGTACCACTTTTACTCTTAGGGAGTAGCACTTTTTTTCGAATATCTTGCAAAGTATGCATTCTATAGCGATGTATTAAGAGAATGGAAGTACTTAGAATAGGATTTTGAATAATTTTTGTATAAAAAGATTCTTAACATTGTGTAGTTTGAAACGCTCATACGTATAAGAAAGTCGTGTGGTCACCACACCTCATTTTTTTTTTTTACATAAGTGCATTGTATCAAATGTATCAATCATCTGTTAACCACTGATGTAATTGATGTATGACTCAACAACACTAGTTAACAAATTGTCATTTTTTTATTTTTCTTTAGAAACTATGTACAATTTTCCTTTACAATAGTAATAAAAACAAATTTATTCTGGCACGTGAGGTTTTGGAAAAAAATATTTTTGTGACATTCTTCTATTAATCTGTTACAATATCTTACACACTTAAATACTAGGCTATGGTAAACAACATTAATTAAAAATATTACCTTATGATGAAGGCATGTATATACAAGACCGTGTCATTAGAACGTTTTTATCATTTATTCGGTTCATTCCTGGCAATCGCCATAATGAGTAGATATGAAACCAAAAAATATGTTATTAATACTCATTATAAAATTAGACTTATTTTTCTAAAGCAGTAGTTGTGTATAAGCGAATATAATACTTTATGGGAATGTATATTATTTTTATTAACTGATCAACTGACAGATCATTCATTTAAAAGTGTTTATGTTATGAAATTTTATATCGCCAGAAACAGAAGTCACTTCACTGTTTTGGTAAAATTATGCGAATTACGTGCTTTTGAATGGCAGCTATATTAAACATATTTTTTTATTAATATACAACCCAGCAGAAGGGGGTATAATAACTATACGTACACGCCCACAAACATACCTGCATATTTAAAAATGTACGTGTTATATTGGACGTTGTTCAGAAACAAATCCGGATGAATTATAAACCATAATATAATATTAGATTATGTATCAAGTTTTATAAACCTCATTTTAGTGACGAGTTTTATTAATCACGAGCAAAGCCTAGTGGAGCTACATTTTAGTAGAACGTGTAACTAACGAGTTTCATACAATACTTTTTCTAATTAAAATAATACAAAATGTCTTGTCACTGTAATGTACTTGTCTGCTGTTGCGCCATGTCGGGTTATTTGCTAAATTGATGACAAGTGTCAACCAACTAGGTTAAGTTTCAAATGATTTTTGAAAACTATAGAGCTACCTTCAACCCGTGACTAAAGCGCATCAAATTACAGACTGTCACGGTATATTTAAAAGATCACTTAGCGCAGGGGTTCTCAACCTTTTAGCAAATGCGACCCAATTTTCATTCACAATCCCCCCCATACAATAATTTTCACTGAAATCGTGCTGTAATTGTAATAGTAGTTCTGTTTAATTTAATTGTATTTTGACTCTAAAGCTACACTACGGCCTTGATTATGAAACCTAAATGTCTCTTACAAATTAGTTTTGAACTGAAATCTATTACAATAAGCGTAAGCAATCAAAATTTTCAAATTTCTTCGTCAATTATCATATCAATTCTACTTATCAAAAATAGATAAATGCATAGCAATAAAAATGCTCATATAATAGCCTATTTTCGATTTTGTGATGGTATGTCAGAAGTAGAAGATATACTCTGCAAACTAATATAACTCAAAGCAACAACACTTGCATTGTTTGCTTTCTTAAATAATTTTGTAAACAACACAAATATAGAGTGGACAAGATGAGTAATAATATGCACCGATGGTGCTCGTACAATGTCGGAAAGATTCCATAGCGTACAAGCACTTTTAAAACAAAAATTTCCACAGTGTATCTGAACGCATTTCATGATCCACAGAGAAGCTCTGGCTTCCAAAGAAATGAGTCCTGGGCTGAATATTGTGGTAACGACGGTAGTAACCGTAGTAAATTATATAAAAATGAGATCCCTAAAATCAGAAATATTTTCTGCACTTTGAAAAGACGTGAGTGCTGACACATTAGGCGTTATTATTTTATTGCGAGGCAAAATAGTTATCACGTGGGAAATTTTTACAACGTGTTTATGAATTAAGATATGCAATCGCCATTTTTCTAGAAGAGAAAAACGGACCGGACGCCGAGATGATTTATTTGTGATGAAATTGAACTACTTGGTCGACATATTCGACAAAATTCAATACCTTGAATCTTCAATTCCAAGGAGCAAACACGCATATGTCGGATACGAGTGATAAAGTTAATGCTTTTTATAGAAAATTAGATTTGTGGAGCAAAGAGAAATGAATAGCAAAAAGGCTAGAAATGTTTGCAAATGTGGATAAACGTGTTAAAACTTACAAGGCTGAAGAACAACACGTGGAAGTTGTTTTTGTAACCACTGAAAATAAATCATTTAACCATGCTGGCAAACAATTTAAAAGTATTTTCTTGCTGACTTGAACTTGATATGATAACAAGTTATGAGTGGGTTAGGGATATAATAAATTGTAGTAATATAGTTTTTGATGATAGTAAGTAAATGCAATGTGTGATATTTGTGCAAAAGTAAATTTCTCAATTCTGCGATTCAGTTCGTAAAATTTAGCGCTTTTATGCATTTATTACACAATATTTTATCACGACATAGCATCTCAGATGCAACGACACAATTCAAAATTTCTAGATTTTGAGTTAAATACAGAATTTAAGCAAACATTTTTATTACAGCTTGTGTAAAAATGGCATAATATTTGTGTCAAATGCAACCAACAGAGGGCTATTTATGTTGGAATTCGACATTCAAAATATGCCTTCTATACTAACGGCAAAACCGCACATTTCCACATATGCCAGAGTTGCACTGAATTCATACAGAATAAAAATTCATAACCCAGAAAATAATTCTGTGGGTTTCAGTTTGTTTGTCACGAATTAATCAAAAAGAATGTACAAGGGCATGTCCAGATGAAAATACCTCTTAGGTTTGGTAACCATCAAGTCTTCAGCCAAGATAAGTTTGCAATTTCATCTCAAATATTGAAATAAATTTAAATTTTTTTTTTTTCGAATTTTGTAGTTGTTATACTACGTGAGCATTTTGAACTGTCCTGGGTTGACAACAAAAAAGTCCCAGTATTATCAGAAACTAGAAAATATTTGCTTCCGTGAATTGTCCATACTAAATTTAGATGTCAAATGTCAAAATCATAACGTGTTGAAGTGTCTTGTACTTTTTAGCTGTGTTTTTAATATCTTCATTGTTTTATGTCGCTTTTCTGTCTTTTTCAAGACAATACCTGGTATACCATGCCATTTACGATACAACAGGATACTTTTATTGTAATGTAGCACTCTCGCAGTGGAGCATTGCAAGATGGATTATGGAAAAATTCATTGGAATCGTGTTTTCAATAATTTGTAACAGAATATGGAAATCTGGAAATAAACTTGGACACATTCACTCGTCATCGCAATAGAGTGATTGAAAGGTTTAAGGAGACGGGAAGTGTTTGTAAACGTAAACCCGAAGAGCACCAACAGTTTTAACCGAAGATGTTGTCGCAGACATTAGGCAGCGAATGGAAGTTAGTCCCACAAAATCATATGAAAGCTGCCTGCTCAAACTGGTAAAGAGATCTTATTTTAACTTAAACGTAATTTGTTATATAGCATTATGTATTTAAATTGTAGGCATTTCCTACGGAAGTACTCATAAGGCATTGAAAACAAACTTGCATATGCACCCATATAAAGTTTCTGTACTACAACATAGGGGAATTGCAGATAAATAAGAGGGGATACCGGGAGTTGCAGTATGAAAAACTGAGCAGAAAGACGAGGAAAAGGGTGTGGGTTTGAATGATGGAGAAACAAAAGGAAGACGATGGTACTGGATAAGATGGATAAAAAGAGAAAAGTAAGAAAAATATACTTACTTATACACAAGTTTATTCATTTTATTTTAGGTCGTTCTAGAAAACGAAAGAGAAATTTTGAAGATTAGGCAAGAAACAAAAAGAAGCATAAAGTAAACATAGAAAAGAGCTACGAGACACAAAGAATTAACAACATAATCCCAGCGAGAATTGCTAAAGAAAATTGTGGGCAAAAATCTCCATACCAATTTGATCATAAAGAAAGACTAAAACCCAAAGAAAATTCTTGGAAAATGGGAGATATACTTAAGCAGAGAGAATACGTGGAGAGGCACATATCGCAGGTGAATCCAAAATAGAGACAAAGAACAGTGAATGATAATGGAAACACTCATTTCCTGACCTATTTAACACAATCAGATAATTCTCGCATTAGAGTGTGTAAAACATTTTTCATAACGGACCGAATGATTCGAACTTAAATTTGAGAAGTTCAGGCTGGATTTATGATTGCCGACTTTAGAGGGAAGCACGGTAAACTGAAAAAGCTACACCCTAATATAACAGAAAGAATTCGAAAATATATTGAAAACTTTCCAAGAATTTGAAACCACTGTTCGCGTAATCAGACTACTCGAGAATTTATAGAGGGTAGCCTGAATAATGGAACAAAATAAATGTGAAAAAAAAATCAATTATGGTTATAATATAGGATTTTTAAACTTAAAAAAGATTTGTGCTACGAAAATGCTAATGATCAGGAAAAAGCAGAAGTAAATGTGAAAAAGACAGCCAGCACATGATGCAGAAAGTATTATTAAGTAAGGAAAATGACAGCAAAGGTTTCCGTTGCACCGTGCCCAAGTGTGAAGCAAAACCTGATGGATTGGTGCCACTCATTTTTGGAACGCATTAGAAAAAGCTGTTTCACAAACAAAATCCCTATAGACAAACAAATTACTCTAGCGAGTTCAAACTTGCACTAAAGTCGAATCACATGTTCACCTGCCGCCCCTACAAGACTCGCGTTCCAAGAGTTGCCTGATCGAACGCTACGTTGCCAGTCTCATTACTTAATTTACATACCTCGTATACTGTTCTATTATGTATTTGATATAACTGTTAAATCATTCATACATTCTTTTTAAAGCGTTCCATTAGTATGTCAAACAATTTTTTTCTCATAAACTAACGTGTTGAACCAATCATAGATTGAATAATAACTTCTAAATAATGATTTAAAAAATTAAAATTTTACTTACAATGGACGCAAAATACTGGTGTCACTACGTAAAATTCCTGTAATGTATGTATACACTTGTGATCAGATTCTGAAAAGAAAAGGAAATCTTATTCCACATTTAGTTCAAAATTGTTTTGAGAAAATCATACCTCTCGCGGTGATAAACGATGAGTGTGATGCTTCAACTCCAACAGCCGAAGGATGATGTATTGTATTATTGACTTCGCTCCCTAAAAGTTTTACTATCTCCACTGGAAAAGAAAAAAAAGTACTTCGTCATTATGTTAGTTATTAAGATGTTGTTGGTAGGTAAGTAACTTATATGAGACAATAATGAATGTTTGTCGAGGCGCGCACCAAAATGGTACGTACGTGGCGTGGTGACAACCTGGCATGTGGCAAATTTTTAACTAGTGAAATCAGTTGCCACAGCGCCATATTTAAAAATTGCCACATGCCACGTTGTCACCACGCCATCGCCACACCACTTTGGTGCGCGCCTCGACTAGATAGCAGGCTTTAAGTGTCGTCCAAAGCACGGTAGCAGTAGAAGTTTTTAGATACCGTGACCAACAATTGAACGTGATTTTTACAGGTTTATATAGTACTGAACCATTACACCATAACAACTACTCTTAATAACAGAAGCAGATTATACTCAAAAGAAGAAGAATTACTCAATACCTATAGATTGCCTACAACAGTACCTATTTGTTAAAAAAAATAATTGATTAAACACGTCCACATAGTTAATTGACGAGGAGATACATGTTGATAATACATAAATAAAATTCGACAGTTCTTCCGATGATAAAAAGTATAATACATTTGCAAGAACTAGAATACATATATTCATTTTAATGAACTGCATAAATAGTAGCAATTTTTCTATGCTTAGTTGTTCACATTTTTGCTTTTACATATTTCTTGTTTTCATTATTATCTTCTTAGTCAATAAAACTTTTTAGATGTCAGCTTGCTGTCAACTTGTCATTACATTGCTGCTACCAAGATATCTAATTACTTTTAATACATTTCTTATATACAGGGTGTTTAAAAAAGATGCGGCAATATTAAAGGGGTTGATTGTCCAGGTCATTTTATACAAAAAAGTTTATAATAAACAAGGTCCGCAAACGCTTCGTTACCGATCTACAGCGTGTTGAAGTTTAATTAAAAGAAACAGTAAAAATTAGATTTCTCCAAGACGGCATTAAAGATCATAATGAAATTTTAGGCGTGTTATTTTTCAAGAAAAAAATAGGACGCCGCTGATTTCTCTAAATATAAAAATATGTTTCTATTCTTTGTTCAATTGTGAAGAAAAAAGCTCTCTCAACTTTTTATCGTACGACGTAACATTTTTTAGTAAAAAAAAAACACATTTTAGTGCATGTACATTTATCATGCTTACAAAAATATTTTTTAACAGTCCTGTTTTATTCACTGACATATTGAATGACATATGATTAATAATTTTGTATGTGTCGAATTTGTTGAATTTCCTTATTATGAATCGCTATACAAATGCAGAGATGACCGACATGCACTACATTTATGGACTTGTTGATGAAAATGCATTAGAAGCTAGGCGGTTGTATACTGAAAGAAACAGGCACATTAAGACGAAATGTTATTTAAAAAAAAATTTCTGTAATAAATGTACATGCACTAAAATGTGTTTTTTTACTAAAAAACGGTACGTCGTATGATAGAAAGTTAAGAGAGCTTTTTTCTTCACAATTAAACAAAGAATAGAAACATATTTTTATTTTTAGAGAAATCAGCGGCCTCCTATTTTTTTCTTGAAAAATAACACGCCTAAAATTTCATTATGATCTTTAATGCCGTCTTGGAGAAATCTAATTTTTACTGTTTCTTTTAATTAAACTTCAACACGCTGTAGATCGGTAACGAAGCGTTTGCGGACCTTGTTTATTATAAACTTTTTTGTATAAAATGACCTGGACAATCAACCCCTTTAATATTGCCGCATCTTTTTTAAACACCCTGTATATATTAATTTTATATGTGGTTAATGTATTAATTTCGAAATTACGAGGAAAAGGCATCAAATGCCTAGCTGATGGGCAGTGGCGAAACTAACAGTGATAGTGCATTCTTTTCCTTAAGTTCATTAATTATTAGATATAAAAGCAAGTACTTTTCAATTTTCATATATAAATGCCGCTACTTTCAAGAAATCGTCCGTGCATATATATGCAATTATGCATATCTAAATATGTGTGATTAATGTATATTATGTATATACCAAGTGCTTGCGGGCAAGCTGCGGATGCATTTTACTGTGTGATAAAACGACGACACCGAGAGTTTGTATAAGTTAGTACGAGAAAGCAATATACAAACTGTTCTATTGGTCGAGTGTAGTGAAGCTGATTGACTCGCGTTTAGGATATAGCAGCTGTACTTGCGCATTTCATTTGAATTTTGTTAACGGTCGGGTCGATGCCTAGCGCCTAGCAAACACATTTTTAAATCGCGTTTCGTCCATCTAATTTAGAACAATTACGCGCCAAAATTATTGAATTTTCGAATCATGTTACCCCAGAAATGTTAATAAATGTCCGTCTTCTCTAAAGCAGTACAGTAAATAACTTTATTCTTGGTTAAAGAATTTGTTATTAACAGTAACAGTAGCAATTTTCACGGACTAACGCAGTAACAATTTCTGCGGTGTCGACTTTAACGTAGCTCTAATGTCAGTAACAGAGGCTACCTTCTTATTCTCCCACTTATAGTCGACCAGCTTGTCTAGTATATTCATCCGCAAGTAGACCGCGTGCACACTGTATATGAATAAAGGAAATATGGCGGATACATAATAAAAAATAGGGGAAAGAATGTCGGGTTATTCCGCTGTAGTGCAACTGCAACTTTTTAACTGTATAGTGCGGAGGGTTACAAATTTAAGATAAGGGGAAGGCGGAGCATTACAACATTAAGATATACTAATGAAAATAACAAGTAGAAAATTTAAACAACTTTTAAATTTAAATTTACAAATGGGGTAAAACAAATTTAGTAAAGGGAAATTATTGCCCTTCAATTGGTTATTTAAAGTAAAAACTAGTTTATTTAACGTATTGATTTCGAAACTCTCTAAAAATTAAACTTTTTGCTCTTATCCTGTATATGTAGAATGTCATAATTTTAAGTTTGTTTCTCTTCTTGGCTGTGGTTAGTGTATGGAGCTGGGCTGGGCTGGGCAATTACTTTCCAAACAGAAATTAACTATTACAAATTACTTGAGAAAATTGCAATTGCAATTGTAATTAATTCCTTTATTTTTCCAAGTAATTTGGAATTGTAATTTTTTAAAAAAAACGTTGATTTTCTAATTTATATTTAAATACTTTTTCCTTTTAAAATACAATTACAAATTACATTTACAATTCTAATTACCACATACTTATTCAATCTCAAATTTCTTTCCCAATTGCAATTTCTTAAGGTTTGTTCCAACATAAATCACAAACTAGTAAGGAGCAATTTGTTCTGATTTGTTTGTGAGTGTATGCTGGAACAAAACTTTAGTGGCAACTGTTTTGTCTATAGGGCACATTAAGCCGATTATGATGTGTCAATGCTTATATCTTGTAAACTGTTATTGCTTTGGAATAATTATATGTATTGTTACCATTCTTACCGCTATAAGTTTATAAGTTTGTATGTTATAACAATTTAAATTGTGCTCGCACAAAATTTAGCTTCATTTAATTTTAATTTTAATATTTAGTAGGTAGGCATTCCTGTAATGAGAGGGGTGCGAAGGGGAGCGCGGGGGGAAATCTTTTTCCCGTTTTTCTCTCTTCTCTTTTTTTTTCTTCGTATGTGTTCATTCACGGTTAGGCAAAAGCAGCGGCATATTATTTAATGCAACTGAGCCTCCCTGGGATTGTGCATTTATAATTATACTTCTCTTTTCTTTTCTTTTTTCATTTCTCTTTTTTATATATATTTGTGTAATTTGCACAATAAAGGCATTATTATTATTATTATTATTATTATTATTATTATTATTATTATTATTTGGTAGCAGCCGCTACATCGACAACCGTTGAGTAAAATAGAAAATTCAGTTATTGGATGATTTCACTACTTGCTATAATAATAAAACTGTCAAATGCAAGTCAGGTGATGAATCTGGTTTGAATACAAATAATTTTTGTGGAAACTGACTGGACAAGTGAGCTGTTTAATATGATTGCCCGGATTTCATATCCAATAAATTATCAAAAAAAAAAAAAAATTATGAATGATGATAAAAGAATGTGCCACACAAGATTGCTGATTGTAAGACAGTCGACATTTCCTCAACAGGTCCACAACAGTTACCGACCTACATCTCTCAGACAGGCAAATTGCTGCATAAACTAGTGCTTGCTTGATCTCTGCTGCGTCCTTATAGTCTTCGTGAGTCTTACTATTTTTTTTTGTTTCTCTTGAGTGAACACACCTGAACCATTAGAAGAGCTGTCGCACTAGGACTAGTGCTTGTGATGAATATTTTCGACTTTAGAGGATACGTATGCACTTTTAGAGAGCAATTAAATAAATATTATGAATTTAAACTTCGAGTCATCGTCTGTCCTAATAAACATGGTATTAAAAAACTGTTAATTTCTGTACGTGAATTAGTTTCTGTCCAACAATCCGAATCAATGAATATTACAAATACTGTTAATTATTAGAACAACGTACGGTAATTATTTCATAAATTTCCTCATTTTCCGAATGCGAAAGGAAGGCGATTTAACGTATATATTACGTTTACAGTGATTCTTTTAAAAGAAATAGCAACCGGTGGTTAGGTAGTATTTCAATAAAAATAATATTATTTTAGAGCACAGAAGGACATTTAAAAAAATTGAATTTTGGGAAACAAAAAAATAATCTGTTTTGTTCTGCGAGCGCTATTTCTGTGGGAGAAGAGGCAAAAAAAAACGTATAACATGAGGTTGAAATATAAAGGCTGGACCATCGTATTGCATATTTAAGATTAAACCTTTTCTTAGTTGTCAAAAAAATCTGAAAATTAGAAGTCATAATCTTAAATCTCCAATCTACAAAATGGCCGAATCATTTTTTCTAAAATATAATCAATATGAAATTTGACTTTGATAGCGTGTATAAGGAAGTATTGTGATGATGAAAATTTTCGACCTCGAGATTTTTGCAGATGTCCACGTTTTGAGGTCCCCTGATACCAAAAAAAGTGGTTTTTAAAAAATGTCTGTGTGTGTGTCTGTCTGTCTGTCTGTGACCACGATAGCGGCCAAACCGCTGGAGATATCAATTCCAAATTTTGTATTTGCGTGTATAATCTCCCTCTTGAGATCTGATTAGTTTTTCAGTAAAATCGGTAGACCGGAAGTAGCAGTTTACTTCAGTGAAAAAATCGAATTTTGCCAATATTTCGTCAAATACTAAGTTTATACAAATTTATAAAGAATTCATATGTACTTAGAATTAAAATTGAGAACAATTTTATTTAAAAAGTTTTTCGAAATTCCTACCGGAAGTAGGTCTTTTACTCTTATCGAAAATCGGTTTTTTGCGAATATTTCGCAAGTCAAGCTTTTTAGACAGGTACGTTACGTGTATAAAAGTATTTAAAACATAGTTTTCAATATCTTTTGTATAAAAAAGATTTCAAAATTCGGACCGGAAGTAACACTTTTACTCTTACCGAATAGCGAGTTTTGGCAAATATGTTGTAAATTATGCATTCTATATATATTTATTAAGAGTACAAAAGTATTTAGAGTTATATTTGCAATATTTTTTGTATACATGAAATTTCAAAATTCGGACCGGAAGTAGCACTTTTACTCTTAGCGAGTAGCACTTTTTTTCGAATATCTTGCAAAGTATGCATTCTATAGCGATTTATTAAGAGAATAAAAGTACTTAGAATAGGATTTTGAATAAGTTTTGTATAAAAAAATTCTTAAGATTGTATAGTTTGAAACGCTCATACGTATAAGAAAGTCGTGTGGTGGCCACACCTCATTTTTTTTAACAGCCTCACCTCCATGATATGGAGATTTTGATTATACAAAAGTTGGCATTTCAATTCGGAAAATAACTGAATAAATCGTAAATAGTTTATTGTAATTTAATGCAATTAAGGATTCAAATTATTCATAATTGTGTATTGTATCTGCCTCCGCTGCAGTTCGATCCCCGGTGGAATCTTTATGAACACTCCCCGTAGTACACACCGTAAAACTTTATGAGCACTCCACGTAGTACACACCGTAAAACTCTATGAGCGCTCCCCGTAGTACACACCAGTTCCAAATCTCACCACTGGAGGGCGCTTCTGCTGGGGAGGGGGGCCCTGATCGCTTCTCAGGCTAGGTGAAAGACGCTCATCGTTTAGTTTGGTCTTGGTTTCTTAATCGCTTCGAAGTATTTGTGTTGTGCAGAAGTTTTGTGTTGTTGCTTGTGTTTCTAACAAAAATCAAAGATGCCATTCCAATATTCTTTTGAAGAAAAGACTGAAATGATACTGGTTTACGGAGAATGTAACAGGGACGATGTCCTGGCTGCTGAAACTTACGCCATGTGTTTTCCACATAATCGTCATCCCAATCATCAGATTTTTAAATCATTAGTGACTTCTTTACGTGAAAGGGGAACTTTTAAGCCTGAGAAAAAGGTATTTAGAAATCAAAGAGTCACTAATGAAATTAACCAAGCTAGAGTTTTAAATTTAGTTGAAAACAATCCTCACATTGGCAGCCGACAAATCAGCACTGTGACTGGAATCAGCAAAAGTAGTGTGCTCCGGATTTTGAAAAAAACAGCAGTATCATCCCTATCACATGGAACTTAATCAAGAATTGCATGGTGGAGACTTTGTTAATCGTGTAGCTTTTTGCGAATGGGCTGAAGAACAGATCAGAAATGACGAACATTTCGTCGATAGAGTGGTTTTTACGGATGAGAGTTGTTTTAAAAATAATGGTGTGGTGAACAAACACAATTTACATTATTGGGCAACACAGAATCCGCACTGGATGCGCGAGCAAGACGCTCAAAACCGCTGGTCTCTAAATGTTTGGGGAGGTGTTGTAAACGACCGAATCGTGAGACCATTTTTCTTTGACGGTCACTTGAACGGAGACACGAACAGGATTTTTTTGCGGGACGAACTAAGCGGTTTGCTGGATGAAGTTGTTCCAGTCAATCAAAGATTTAGATTATTGTTACAACAAGATGGAGCACCCCCTCATTTCAGCATAGTCGCCCGAGAAGAATTAACCCTCCAGTTTGGAGAAAATTGGATTGGTAGAGGTGGTCCCATTCATTGGACAGCGAGGTCACCGGATCTTACACCACCCGTTTTTTTCTTGTGGGGTGCCATAAGGGAACGTGTGAATCAGGAGAAGCCTACAACACAGGAAGATATGAGGCAGAGGATTGTTAATGCGATCGCTGATTTTAATAATCGAAATGTCGCAGTCACCGTCCAAGCTAATTTTAAGAGGCGTTTACGCCTCTGCATTGAACAGGAGGGACATCATTTTGAACACCTTATGTAATGTTACATTGTACAATTAGCCAAAGTTGAAATAAAACTGATTTAAACATCTAACGTAATTTATTTTACCGAACCAGGTTAAAACTAAATTATTAAGTTCGGTTCTGAAATGAAAAGCACCCGCAGTTCTTCGGCTGCACCATTCATGATTTACAATGGGTTGTTTGTGGTAAAGCGACCATTGTCAACCAAGCGTCTACTTGAAAAAATAGAAAAGCTATTTTGTAGTACTTCTACTGTAGATTATTGACCGCTAGATTCAGGTTCCTAAGATGATTAGAAATATAGTTTTTCGCGAATATGCTATACGATGGTCCACCCTGTATGTTACGCCCATTATAGTAATCACACATTTTATTTTATACTTTCAATTGGATAGTTGTTTTAATTGTTTCGTTTCTTTAATATAATACATTATCTTCTGTTTTTCTTTTAAATAATAAATTATGAATGGTGAGTTGGAATATATTTAATTTCTTTCTCATTTCCTTATAGTATACTCAAACTTTAAGTTGCGATTTGTGTATTTTATAAATCAAAAAAACTAATAACAGAAAAAATGATTTTCCTCAGATTTTACACACAAAGTATATGGCCCGGCAAACATTGTTATGGCTTTTCCGGTAAGTGGCGCCATGAGTTTAATTTGGTTAAAGTCGCTGTATAAAAAAGCGAGGGGATCGAAAAATGGTCGGGAACAAGCACGGCGAAGCGCGGAAAAATTGCAGTTTATTTGAATGAAGAAAAATGAACTGCTAGATGTTTAAAATTAAACATTGCTAGTGACAATTCGAAATTAAAATTTATCAATACCTCGACCACAGCGTCACCTATCCGGTCCAGATTTAGTGATTTTCTTTTTTGACACTAAACCATGACATATTTTGAATAGTCATTTTGGTCCATAAACAGAGAATTTGTTAATAATTTAACTACAGCGCCACCTATCGGATCCTAGCGCAGGTATGAACCATAGTCTCTGAATATGACATCAATCGGCCAAAGCCGTTCAGAAGTTAGACGATCACTAAGAGACGCACCAACGATTATATATAAAGATGTAATTGCAATTGTAATTATAAAAGTAATTGCCCAGCTCTCGTACGTAGTCTGCTTTTTGTAGTAGTATCTGTTTGTCCGCTCATGTAGAGGTAAACAATTATAGTGCTCAATATATTATATTATTATGTGTTTACAAAGGAACTACAACCTGTAAACTTCAGCGAGACAACGCAGGCCTATGAAAAAACTAATTATCGCCCATCAGCAACATACATTTAGAGCTTAAGGCCTCTTTTTTTATTTTTAGTGAGGAAAATTTTCAACAGTAAGTTTCTTGCAGAATTTCACATTTTGAAGTCCCCTAGTAACGGTTAGAAACTTTTGTGGATAATAATTCCGTGACAATCATTATGGTATCACGATGTAAGCATAGACTTGAAGTTAAAGCGCATTTATACGTGCATGGATTCAGTGGCGCCAGTCGCTACTGGCACGCTAGTTCCCAAATAATTGCAAGCGTATAGGCGCGTTTATACGTGTATGGATTCAGTGGCGCCAGTCGCTACTAGTACGCCAGTTCCCAAATAATTGCAAGTGTAAACCTTTACTGGTGCGCCAGTACACCCATGCGTGCATTTATGTCAAAAGTTAGTTGCCTTCTAACTTTTCCATGCGCTAGTGAAGACTGTCGAGTATTAAAAAATATTATATAAGCATAAATTTGCAGACGTTTCGTTAATTTTCAGCAGCAGGTGTTATTTGTGTATGTTGTTCATCTTTTAAATTAATAATAATGAACAAAAAGTGGAGCCCTGCAACAACTATCAACTTTCTCGAGATTTATGAAAAATACCCGTGTGTTCTATCTCTTCTTTTTCTTCGCAAATTGTCATTATTTGCTCAATCACAACTTTTGTAGCTCTTTTAGCGGCTCTACGAATAAGTTCATGAGACAAGCTTATTAGACCACTAAGTTGAAACTGAAACTGGCGAGAAAAATTACTATTTTTCTACATGCAACATGTAAACGTTTACTGGCGGGAAAGTTGAACTGACGTCGGAACTGGCGCCACGTGTAAATGCGCCTTTATTAGCATATGTGTCGTTCAGTAGTTCAAAGTAGATGCCTCAGAAGACACTAGAGCTTTTAAGGAATTGGACTGCAGATTAAATGTTAGCAGCACTTGTAATTTAAGACGTAGATGAAATTTAAGCTGCGTCTAACGTAAGAGGAAGCTGTGAATTGAGACAGATTTAAATTCAAGCAGCAGATATGTTCATTCAAAAGACAATTAAAAGGTTTAAGCGGAATGATGAAACTCAAGCAGTAAGTTGGTACATTTTAAGTCAAAATCAAGACGTTTGTGTGGAAGTAGGACCCAATGTTGTGGTTCATTACTGGAATTTGTACGGTATTAGATGACTGGATCACGTACAACTATGTAAACAAAAAACGGTTGTGCAAAATAAATCAAGGCTATTATATGTGTGCTGCCAAGAACTGATCTGCTTCAACGTCGATGTATCTACCGGTGCTTCTGTGAGTGTACAATGATTATCAGGAGGATCAACAAGGACAAAGGAACATAAGCATTTGAGTGGCTAAGCTAAGTAACCTTATCATATTGTTTGTATGTTAAAGGCAAGGACACTTAAAGAATCCTATAAATAAAACCTTTTCAGCTTTGTTGTCATCAGAAGCTTACTACAAAGCCCTCTGTTGTAAACATTATTTGTATAAGTAAGTTTATTATACTTTATGTTGATCATTATGAATCATTCTTGTGTACACGAACAGCTGTTACAGTTGAGTAAATTGTAATTAGATCTATAAATCGTGCACATCCTTATCCAGTGTTGTTCATAGTATTTTGCAGTATGATTGGAGAGGGATGAGCATCGATTTAGCTGTGTTACATAAGTAATTGTATTCGGGCTGTCGATATTGTCATACACGGCATTGATTTGGCCTTTACATTTTGAATTTGTGATTGCCTGTTTATGTTATACATCTGTTGCATTTTTACAACTTATTTATTATTCATTATACATATATGCAGTGTACATAGAACTAGTACCCTTCGCACCGACCACATCAACTGTAGAGACATTGTCTTTGATTTTCGCTTTAATCATTAAGCAAGTTCAATTATATTTTGAAATGTCGTCACCTGATTGGACCAAAACAGCTAGCCAATAATCAAGATGGTGTTGCACCCTGATACCGAAAAAACTGGTTTTTGAAAAACGTGTGTATGTCCACGATTTGCAAATATTTCGCAAACAATCTAGATTTATTACGAGTGCAAAAGCATTTACAGCTGGATTTGGAACAATTTTAGTAAAAAAAATTTTGAAAATTCGAACCGGAAGTAACACTTTTACTCTTATCGAATAACAGTTTTCTGTTTCTATACAGATTTATTGACAGTATGATGAATATTTAGAGTTAGATTTGGAATAATGTTTGTCTAACAGACATTTCAAAATTCCGACGAGACGTAACACTTTTACTCACAGGTGTAATTTATTAAGAAGGTAAACGTATTTCAAACTTTAATTGGTACAACTCTTGTATCAAAAATTTGGAACGCATACACGTAGGAAAAGACGTGTGGTGGTCACACCTCATTTTTACTTTCTTATAAGTAGTATAAGGAAGTATTGTGATGACGAAAATTTTCGACCTCGAGATTTTTGCAGATGTCCACGTTTTGAAGTCCCCTGATACCAAAAAAGTCGTTTTTAAAAAATGTCTGTGTGTCTGTCTATGTGTGACCACGATAGCGGTCAAACCGCTGTAGATATCAATTCCAAATTTTGTATTTACGTATATAATCTCCCTCTTGAGATCTGACTAGTTTTTCAGTAATATCGGTAGACCGGAAGTAGTAGTTTACTTCAGTGAAAAAAATCGAATTTTGCAAATATTTCGTCAATTACTAAGTTTAAACAAATTTATAAAGAATTCAAATGTTCTCAAAATTAAATTTGAGACAAATTGTCTTAAAGAAGTTTTTTGAAATTCCTACCGGAAGTAGGTCTTTTACTCTTATCGAAAATCAGTTTTTTGCGAATATCTCGCAAGTCATGTACATTACGAGTATAAAAGTATTTTAATGATAATGTTAAATATCTTTTGTATAAAAAAAATTTGAAATTCGGACCGACAGTACCACTTTTACTCTTACCGAATAGCGATTTTTTGCATATATGTCGTAAATTATGCATTCTATATATATTTATTAAGAGTACAAAAGTATTTAGACTTGGATTTGCAATATTTTTTGTATACATGAAATTTCAAAATTCGGACCGGAAGTAGCACTTTACTCTTAGCGAGTAGCACTTTTTTTCGAATATCTTGCAAAGTATGCATTCTATAGCGATTTATTAAGAGAATGAAAGTACTTAGAATAGGATTTTGAATAATTTTTGTATAAAAAAATTCTTAAAATTGTATAGTTTGAAACGCTCATACGTATAAGAAAGTCGTGTGGTGGCCACACCTCATTTTTTTTTCTTAGCTTCATTTTATTCATGAGGTATGTAGTAGGTAGTTAGATCACTAACTACTAAAAGCAGCGAGCGATAATTTCATTTTTAACAACAGAATCAAAAATTCTCTTCATGAATAATATGCCCTGTTTTACCGTTCATATTTCTATCAAAGAATAAAACGTTCATACAAAATTAACTATTTCTTTCAAGAGTATGAGGTTTCTACGCATGTATCACATTACACAAGTAACTGCATTAACAACTTTGCGATTAAATAATAATTGTGGAGACACAACACCTCACGTATACGTTACCCTTACTCTAAAGTAACAATAGAGGCGTATTTCAACAAAGCGGATAAATTCAAATTAGAAACAATAAATGAAGCCCAACAATTATTGAAAACATTATGCTATACCATAAGGTATGTACGAGAGTGGTCTGAAATATTTCCGACCCCAACGTGAAAATGCCAGCAATCGTCAATAAAAGCTGACTAATGTGGTTCCGCACTATTGACAGGTACTCACCAAAATTTCAGCCATTTTGGACGCGCAGTTGTTGTTTAACAATCGTTTGAGTGAGTCGATGTGAGTGTTTTTGCGAAAATGGACAAACTCAAGTATCGAGCTGTCATTAAATATTGGTTTTTGAAAGGCAATACGCCAACACAAATTAAAGATGAGTTGGACGCTGTATACAGGGGGTTCCGCACCATCATTTACTACAGTGAAATTTTGGGCAGCAGAATTTAAACGTGGCCGTACAAGCTTGGGAGACGATGAGCGTTCGGGGCGTCCAAAAACTGTAACCCCTGACGATAACATCGCTAAAGTTCACCAAATAGTGCTAAATGACCGCCGAATTAAAGTCAATGAGATAGCAGAGGTTATGAATATGTCCAAATAACGTGTTTGTCACATATTGAATCAAGATTTGAACATGAGAAAGCTGTCCGCGCAATATGTGGTGCCGCTCTTGCTCACGTTAGACCAAGAATGTGTTTGAATGAACAGTTCCAGTTGGCGCAGTTTAGACGCAATAAATCATAGTTTTGCGCCGATTAATTACTGTAGATGAAACTTAGATACACCGTTATACAACCGAAACAAAAATACTGTCAAAACAGTGGATTGCAAAGGGAGAATCGACTCCAAAAAAAGTAAAATTTGTTTTTTCGGCTAGGGAAGTGATGGCGACTGTTTTTTGTGATAGTCATGGAGTTATCGTAATCGATTATCTTCAAACAGGAAAAACCATTACAGGAGCATTCTACGCATCAATACTTGACAAGCTAAAGGCATAAATTGCTGAAAAACGGCCACATTTGCAGAAAAAAAAATTGTTTCACCAAGACAATGGTCTTACACCTCAGCGGTTGCCATGGCGAAAATCCCCGAATTATGGTTTGGACTGCTTAACCACCCTCCTTACTCACCAGATCTAGTCCCAAGCGACTTCTTTTTGCTCCCTAATGTAAAAATTGCGCTCGGAGTACAGAGATTTTCGTAAAATGAGGAGACCATCACCTTCCTAAACAGTTATTTTGCAGAGAAAGACGCCGGGTACTATTTGGACGGGTTGAAGAGATGGAAGCATCGCTGGGAGAGGTACTCTTACAAGGAGCCAATGTCGAGAAATAAAAATTAATTTTAGGAAAAAATGTCTTGTCTTTGTTAGGTCGGAAACACCACCCTCGTATGTGTAGTTTTGCAAACCTTGTTTCAAAACATGCCTAATCAGGGACTTACACACATGCAACTCAGCATAGATGTCCAAACGTGACGTTCTGCCTGCTTTATTTTCAATGTTTAAAATACTAATTTGCATACATATAGGATGTCACAAATGGAAGTAAAACATCCCAAGCCAAATTCAAATTTAGTTAAGAGTCATTCTTCAGCAATGTGTTTTACAGACTAAATTTTCGCTCTTTATTCACAGACTGAAGTATATTTGAAACTATCCTCCAGATAAATCCGAAATTTTCATAGTTTACTATCGACAACAGGGCCAACTAACTAATTAACTAAAACAACTACTAGTATGCATTTATTCGTTATATCGAAAGTTGTTACAAACTTGCTTATTTAAAGTGCAACAACACACTGTATATATTTGAATTCTCAATTGAAATTATAGATCGTATTCGACGCTTGAACAAATAACGGATGTTGTTGTAATTCAACCAAATATAAATCAATCAAAACTGCATTTAAAAATACTGTTTTTGAATATCAAAATCACATTAAAATCCATAAAACAGGAAAATTCATAATAATTGAATAATATAAACAAAATAAGTATTGGCAAATTAATTAACTAACATAATTAATCTAATTTGCACTAAAAACTGTGTTTACCTGTTGAGGTATACAAAGTAAGTACAAAATATCTTTATAATCATTGATGCGTCTGTTAGCGATCGTGTAACTTCTGAACGACTTGACCGATTGAAGTCATATTCGCAAAATATATTTGTGTTGGAGACGATGGTTCATACTGGCGCTGTAGTCAAGTTATTAACAAATTCTATATTTATTGACCAAAAAGACTCATATCCACGATATATGCTGGTTTAGTGACAAAAAATAAATTACAAAATCTGGACCCGATAAGTGACGCTTCATATTGTTACGGAACTGGTTTCAATAAAACGAACTATTAATTCAAAACATATATAAAATTAAGAAACATTTAAACAATAAGTAATAACACGATATTAACTTTTTACAATGTACGTAGGTATGTTTATGTATATATTTATATGGGTACGATTTGATTTCTTGATTCAAACTAACTTCCCATTCTTTTGCATCTTTATTCACATTAATTCATTGTGATTTCGCGATCATTCTCTCATGTATGTATGTCGTTGATGACTGTCACACATCATCACGCTGTGACATTACATTGCTCCCTTCTTAAAAACCTATTTTTGTCACAAAACATTGCATCCTATGCTTCTACAGAACGATGACGGAATGGGTACCTTTCTACCTTTGCTACCCTAAATCTTTATACTGCAACAATATTTGTACAATAATACTTCTTACAACCTTCCAGCAGTTTAGATGATCCACCGAAAAATCAAACTTTGGTATTATCAGTTACAATATGTTTTCTGCGATTCAATTAAAGCCTCCCCGTAAGAAACAATAAACTGGCCTCAGGCTGGATAATTCTCTGGTAAGCAGGCAGAAGGTAGGTTCGTTTATCTACTTATAGAGTTTTTCCAACTCTTGGTTTTTATGGTGTAGTTCATTCACACTACCATATCTCGTCTTAAACTTTTCGGCAATTCCTTCTAGACATCTACAAATCCTGGGTAAGTGCATAATTCCAAGACACGGCAAATAAATCCTCTTGTTTCTTAATGGTGACATCAAATCGGGCCTTTCTTGTGTGGAAATATTCCACCACGAAGTCTTTATAGATCGGATCCACAGATTGGGTAGTCATTTGGCGTAAATCTATCTAAATACACCATTCTTGGTGTGCTATGTGATACAGTAAATTACACCGTTTATCCGCTTCATTATCTCGTATGGTTATTTCCAGTCTGAAGCTTCAGAAAGTCCCCGTCGACGCTATGGGTTTAATGTATAACTAAAGTAAATCTCCTACACGGTAGCCACTCTTTTTACCGTTTGTATTGTAACTTTCCTTCATTATCTCGCTGATATCTAAGATATTATGGCATACCTGTTGAATGATATAGTCCTGCTTTCGTCGAAATCCACTAACGTAATCATCTCCTACTAGGTCCTCTCTGGATTTGCATATTTGTACATTAACCTAGCAAAATAGTTATTACTAAAAATCTCGCTAATTAATTGTATCAGTATTTTAAAGTGATGATCAATACGTAATACGTGGAGAATGCTAACGATATTTGATGATAAGGAGACTGCCACTATTCAGCCATGGCTTATTGTTATTATCATTAATTACTATGATATCTATTAATTGTATGTATACATTTCATGCAGCTAGCATATAATAATAATATACTTCTATAACCCAACGATATACTTCATTTGCAAGATAATTATTACAAAGAAAAAAAGTAATTCTGCGCAGTTGAAATAACATTAGCTACTGCTTGCTCATTGGCTTATTTCCTACATTTTAGTTTCATTATTATTTGTAGGAATTTACCTTCCTTTTTTTCTCTTAATAAATATGTTATATAGTTTAATTATCATTTGTATTCAATTAATGTTTTTTCTCTTGTATTTTTTCGCATTAAAATAGTTTTAAAGCCTATTTGACCATTATTTCTGCTATATAGAGAATTTTAAAAGACAACACTATATTATACGATATCGTTACCCACGAAACAAGATAGTAATTCGTATTCCTATATTTTGGACGTATTGCGTATGAAGGTAAGTCCTGGATTCCTGTCTGGGCGGAATAGAAACAATACATGCATACCACTGGCAATGTTGCAATATCACTAAAATGATTGCTACTTTTCGAAGAAAATCAAGCATAATATAGAGCACCCTAAATTCTGTATCTAAATCTATAGCTCATAGTGAAGACATGCCATGCCTCCTCCTTTGCCTCCATATGAAAGTCAAACCATAGAGTTACAAATGCCGAGCGATGAGAATAATGATGATGAAGACATGGAAGTTGACAATCAAAATTCCGAGTTTTCAACCTGTTCAAGTGTTCTTTCTATACCATACGCACTTAATTGAACAGGAATGAAATGATTTGATAGGAGACTTGAATTTGCCTATCAGACAGGCTGAATTACTTGGATCTAGAATATAAGAGTGGAACTTGCTGGCACTGGATACAAAAATATCTGTACAGAGAAAACGAAATAAAGAAATGGCTTCATTATACTTCACTTCGGAAAACATGTTTTTGTAACAAGATCGTATCTTTGATGAGCGAGTTGAAAATTCCCTACGGAACAAAGGCCTGGTGTTTGTTTATTGATGCAGTTTTGCTTCATAATGACTTCAATCTCCGTCAATACCAATCGATAAGTTAACAAAATACAAAGATTGTGGAAAGTGGAATGTGCTGACCTAAAAGTAATAGCTACGTCTTGGTTTGCAAGGTGGATTCGCTAGGTACTGTTGTTTTCTTTGTATATGGGACAATACAGCTACTGACAGGCACTATTTGACGAAAGATTGGCCAAAACGAATAGAATTGGTGTGTGGTAAACAAATGTGAAAAACGTGCCTTTAATTGATCCCGAGGACGTTATTTTACCGCCCCTACATATAAATCTCGGCCTAATGAAAAAGTATGATAAAGCAATGGATAAAAATGGTGAAGGATTTTTATATTTAATGTTCATTTTTACAAAATTAAGTGATGCAAAGTTAAAAGAAAGACCAAATTTCGGTCAAAAGCTACATAACAAATTGCTAGGACGCGTGGACCTCGTTTACGAGCTGTTATAGAACGCTTTTTAGGTATCACAAAGCCAAAAATGCGGAAATCTTTATGAATTTTTTTTTTGCACGGATATAAAAAGATGGGATGAGTCCTGTGAAAATGGCAACCGATTTTGCCAAAAAATATAATATTTCATCGGAGTTCCCGGTAGATATGGAATAGCTCTAGAGTCCTTTATGCAAAATTCCAAGAGTTCTATAAAAGTTAACGAAAAAATGGAAAAACAACGATAATGAAAAGAAACTTTGCAGAAAAAAATTATTAGGATTTTCGATAGAAGTTCCAACGAGAACTGCGATTTTCAAATTTTAGCATTTTTTGTAAAATTTTTATTTTTGCAGAACTTTTTGCAAAATGGTTAAAGAACTCAAGTATGGTCGAAGTGCAGAAATATGTCTAAAAAGTACTGTTTTACTCAAAAATGGTTGCCAAGCTCATTATCGGTGTTTGCCATTTCTTCGCTAAATTCTGCAGAACTAACTCTTGAAATTTTGCGCAAAGTACTCTAGAACTATTCCATATCTACCGGGAACTCCGATGAAATAGTGATTTTTGCATCTCTCCCACTTTCTGCCTGACCTTGATAGCAGCTAAACGGCTAAAGCTATCAATACCAAACTTTATATTTGCAAGTATAATGTTCCTCATGAGATCTGTCTAGATTTTCAGCAAAATCAGTAGAGCGGAAGTAGTAGTTTACTTCGATAAAAAAATCGGATTTTGCCAATATTTCGTCAGCTACTAAGTTTAAACAAATTTATAAAGAATTCAAATGTACTCAGAATTAAATTAGAGAAAAATTTTATTAAAAAGTTTTTGGAAATTCCTACTGGAAGTAGGTCTTTTACTCTTATCGAAAATCAGTTTTTTGTGAATATCTCGCAAGTCATGCTTCCTAGACAGGTACATACGAGGATAAAAGTATTTAAGACATAGTTTTCAATACCTTTTGTTAAAAAAAAATTTCAAAATTCAGACCGGCAGTAACTCTTTTACTCTTATTGAATATCGACTTTTTGCAAATATGTCGTAAATTTTATCAACAGGATAAAAGTATTTAGAGCTGGATTTGCAAAAATTTTTGTAGACATGAAATTTCAAAATTCGGACCGGAAGTAACTCTTTTACTCTTAGCCAGCAGCACTTTTTTCGAATATCTTGCAAAGTATGCATTATATAGAGATTTATTAAGTACTTAGAATAGGAGTTTAAACAATTTTTAAATAAAAAATTTATTAAAATTATATAATTTGAAACGCTCATATGTATAAGAAAGTCGTGTGGTGGACATATAAGCAAGTCGTGTGGTAACCACACCTCATTCTTTTACTATTAACCGTGTCTAAAAAACAGTACGGGTTACAAAAAAATACGTATATATTCTTCTTAAGCCATAAATATAAATTCATAAACAGGAAAATTTGAAGAGGCTACTTTTTTTCTCATTTGTAACGTAGTGTAATCATACCAAACCTTATATCTACGAAATCAGAAAATAATAAGCATTTTATTAAAGTCATGGCCAACCGTGGTTGCAATTTAAAAAAAAACATAAGTTTATGTTATATCTCGATAATTTAAGTGCGCCAAATTTTTTTAATTAAGATTATTAAATTCTATTCTCCATTTTCAGTTTTGCTCTACCTTTAACAGTTAAGAATATATGTATTAGTGGCGGCCCGAGATTTTTTGGGACGGGAGGGCACCGGGGGTCTGAGTGTTTAATATCAAAAATTAAGTACAGACAAAAAACAAACTCAATATGCTATTTAATTAACTTGTTTGAAAATAAAATCCATCCGTCGTTCCTTACGATCAGCAAAATGATTAATAACTCATTCATTGAAGTTTGGTGTTGATGTCAGTAATTGTTTTTCAATGGAACACATTGGTAAGGCACATAGTTTGCCTTCCTGCATCGTATTTCTAGAAAATGTTTTTATTCTCTTCAAAGTAGAAAAAAACCGTTCACTTGATTTTTTCTATTTTGCACGCCCCCAGAGATTCGCAAAATAGCAGAAGACAATTTACAAAATCTTTCGCCGACATAGTCTCGACATATTATCAAAAACAAACTTTTATAACAGTTGTACTATTCAACCTTGGAAGTAAATTACAATAGTAGCATCAGTCATCCAACTCTGCTTAACAATTTATATTGTTAATTAGTAAATAAAATGTTAGCATGTGTGCTTTTTATTCTTTGTACAACTTCTATTGCACATGTTTATTACATTAAAGGCTTACATTTTGACATTTAAATATAATTTGGTTCCATTTTTTTTTTTTTTTGTTACCAACGTCAAAACAACAAAATTAGCGTGCGATAAAGAAATACTTTTGAAACCAAAACGGATGTCGTAAAGTGAACTTTATAGCACCGAAATAGAAAAAAGCATTTTGCATATTACACCCACACAACCAGTTTGATAAACTGTAAGAGCTTCTGTTGAATTTTCTCGTCACGGTTTTATTAGTTTTCTAATTGTGATCTTCTAGTTTAATCAATAAATCTGGTCTAAGGTGACCTAGATTTTTTAATTGTCTTAATGTTACTAACGCAATTCATAGTTGCATTTGCACCGATAGAAATTACAACATACACTCACCGCTGTATATTACATACTGGACCGCCACTCGGACCCGGCACCATAGAGTAGTGCCCCGCCGCCTACATATATACGCGCGCTACCCGCGTCAGTTTCATCGCTCGATTTCTAACGCAGACGGGGCAGTCGCGCGAGATGCCCCGGTGCCTACGTCAGACAGCGATTTTTAAACGCGCTGAAAATACGGAATGTTACTTCCGAAAACAAATTATTTGTTATCAAACAAATCAGAAAAATTACATACAAATTAGGTATTTATAATTAATTTAGCTGTTAAAAGAAATTTGTTACGGGGCAATTTGTCAGCAGTGCTGGGGGGGGGGGGCAGTGCCCCCCCCCCCCCCGTGACAAATTAATACTTTTCAATTTCTGAGTAACTTTGCTAAATTAACCGATTATATATCTTCAATACTTAGGTATTACTGTGAATCATCGTTGTAAATCAGGGTTGAAATAAGTTATGACATAAAAAAAAGTAAGAGTCCGACTTTTTGAGTTAATTCGGACTTTTTTGAATTCATTCACTTTAAAAGTTGTTAATTATTCATATACATTTATGAATAAACAAAGCAGATAACTTATATCCCATCACATTATTGTAATAATTTGAGATCTTCCAAACACCTTTCAAATGAGAGGGTCACTCAATCCCTTTTGCCATTTAACATTTTTAAGATGATATAGCCTACAGGGAGCACCATCTATCAAAATTTTAAAATGAGACATGGTCATAAAGATAGTATTTTTATAGTGGCTTTGTTTTATTTTTGTTTCAAACTTCTATTTCACTTCTTTTAAAAGATATCCGGAGGGGGGGGGATTTTAGACACGCACTGTATATGAATAATGAACGAATAATGAACAACTTTCTTTGCCAAAAAGAAACAACAAGTAGAAGTGTAGATTAAATCATAAACAATTTATTGGAACTGGAAAAAAATCTAAAATTCATTTCTGCGTTGTGTAGTCCGATATACAGCATGTGTCAATTTTCATTAGCCATAGGCGATTAATTCATGCAATACGTGACAACATGGCACTCCTACTTTCCTCTCCAATGCCAGCGCGACCGATACAAGTTAGCAGTAACTGTTGGACCACTGACTTGGGTGTTTGTAATGCGTTCAGAAATAATACTTACGAGTTGTAAGGATTTGTTTTTCTTTTTCCTTTCAGTAAATGCAGAGAATTATTAAGCTGCGTTCACGCTGCATGACACAAACAAAAGCGTAATTCTAATAAAATTAAAAATAAGGTAAATAAAAAAGGCTTCTGAAAATAATAATAAACAACTAGATCAGGAAATCGCGGCGGCCATTTGATGTTTCCCGTACCAGTAATAAGACAGCTTTTATTGCAGACTATATCGCAACGTGTTCGCAGCTAAAGATTGAATGTAAAGTCTGGTGGGGAGATCGGAGGAAATCGTTGTGATGTCAATTGTTGCCGGGATTGGTGACGGACAGTAGGGGTGACACGTTGCCACATATTATTTGTATACGTATAAACCGCACGTAAACATTGAATCCCTATACCTAATGAAAATTGACACATACGGTATGTATATTTACTTTTATTGGCAGGGATGTAATAGAAAATATTAAGATATATTAATAATAGTTTAATTACCTACCAATTTCTCTAATTATTAATTAAGTTAATAGTTTACACTAGATCTATAGAAGTTCCTTCGTACAGAGCAATTATACCGAAAAAATATATTACATCTTATTTACCAAAAAGAATCTAAAATTTAAGAACGTCTCCAATTTATTTTGAAGTAAATTGCAATTATATTTTTGAATTATAAACACAGAATAGATATGCTAGTTACAAATACATATATCCTGCTTATCAAAGACTGCTCACCCCATTCGCTCTTCTACATCATTCATTAACATTGTCATTATTTAATTTCCATCAATAATCGCTGCATTTTTTTCATTTGATACAATTAGGTATTAGGCCTCGCATAAGAAATATAATCAACAATTCAATCTACATCGCATTTCGTTTTATTTCATTCAAATTATCGCTTTATTCTAATTCTATAGGTTCTACTTTTGTTTAACACGTGCGTTTCCTAGAATCGTGATGATCAAAATAAAACTTCAAAATAGACCCATTTCAATCTGAATTATATACCTGCATTTTTAAAAAGCCACAATTTTAAACGAACTAGTCTTAAGTGAAAATAGCCGCATATACAAAACTGTCTTCAATTTTGGGATCCCTTTTTACTTTCTTATATAATATAATAATAATCGTGAAAGTGTTTGACCCCAAGATTATTGCAGATCTCACTGTTCCTCAGTGCTATTTCTCCCTTTCAGAATTATTTTATTTTTAAACGGTGAAAACGACCGTTTTATTAAAATCCCGAAATTTGTAAGTATGTTAGTGATATTTGCAAAAATATTATATTTTATGATTTGTTACTTATTATTCTTCGCCGTGATTTGTATTTGTATCATATACAAATATGCACCAAAAACTTTCAGAATATGCAATACTTGCAATACAATTATCCTAAGCCTAAGGATAATTGTATTGCAAGTATTGCATATTCTGAAAGTTTTTGGTGCATATTTGTATGCACATTTTGAAGTTTTTTAGTGCATAATTATCCTAAGCCTAGTGATAAGCAAACAAATAATCCATTTTAAAATTCAGAAGTGAAAGTTAAGCACAACAAGAATGTTAAAGTTATCATAAACTGCTTTGAAAAATAAATGCCGAAAAGTTGTAAACTAAAATAAGTAGCCGAGATGAATGTACTAGCAATACGATAATATACAGTAGGAATAGCAACAGTTTATTAGTTGGTACAGAATTAAACGCGAAACTGAAGATAACAGGTTGAGGACTATGAGACATCCATCTTTCGTAATAACAGCATGATATCTGGTTTACTCATGTGAAATCTGTATCACAATATCTTTATGTATACTGACCATATACGCATACGCTTCGACCCATGTTTTGGTTTTCTTGAAAAACCCATCAGACCCTGTTGGAGATTTCGAATATAAAAGTAATAGGATGTATAGAAAGTGTTTACTGCCGAACAAGAAAATTTGCACACTTATTATTTACTTATCTCAAGTGAAATACTCGATGGTCTCACAAAACGGAGATTAAGAAACTGGCCTTTAATAAAGTATGCTGGGAGTTGAGATAAGAACAGCCAAGTAGGAAGAACTTGGTATTCCGGTTTTATGCAGCATCACGAAGTAATTGCACTAAGAAAATCCAAGTTTGTCAAGAACTACCAGCTTCAACCGACATAACATCACCTCATTTTTTAATAAATACAAAGAACTGCAGCAAAAACAGAAGATTTTATCAGAAAATATATACAACATAGATGATACTGGAATTACCATTATCCAGACACCTTCTGAGGTAACTGCAGCAAAAGAAATTAAGAAAGTGAGAAGTATGACTTCCCGGTAAAAGAGCGATTAATACCACTATTATCGGCTGTGTAAACGCATTGGGGAATTATGTTCCACCTGCTATGACTTTTGCAAGGGTACATTTTAAAGAACATATGCTCAAGGGAGACTCGCTGGAACATTAACAATAGCATATTCTCGTAGGTGATCAAATTCTAAGAAATTTTAGGAATATTTACACCCTTTTGTCAAACATGCTAAACCGTCCCTAGAAAAAAAATAATTAGTGCTTATAGATAACTATGAAAGCCACAATAAGTATTAAAGCTGTCAACTTTGATAATAGATCTATGATAGTACTGTTAAAATTTCCTCCACGCACCAGCCATAAGCTACAATCTCTTGGAGGAGGTTTTAGCCCTTTCAAGTTTTTTTTTTTAATTTATGATGCGCCGGGAACTGCTTTAAATGCATTTACACCTATAAACATAGAAGCCGCTTTTAGAGTCTCTGAAATTTAACCAATTAATGAAGATGTCTTCAGAGATGATCAATTTTTAAGTTCCAGTGTGCCTGACCGACCAATAGAAATTGAAATCTCGAAGAGAACTATCTAAATAACGGCCAGTGAACAATCCAGTAGCTTAATTATTTCTTCTACAACATACCATCCTTAATGTTCCAATCGCCAGAAGAACTACGGCGGTTTCCTAAAATCAGAACGAGATCTAGAGCGACAAGACGTCAGCGAAATATTGGAAAGTCGATGGTATTAGCGAAACATCCGGGAGACAAAAAAATATAAGAGGTGCATCCCCAAAAGATTTGCCAATAGGAAACTAAGGGTCAGAAATGCAACAAAAGGAGTTCTACCTGTTAGTTCTTTATCTGTAGAAGAACCTTGGGAGTTCAAGAAAAATCACGGCGATAGATCTGATGACCCTGATTGGCCACCTAAAGAAAGAATCAAACAAATCACAAATTGCAATTTTTGGTTAACCAAGTTGGTAAGAAAAAAGAGGATTCACTACCATGTGTACTATGTATGAAAATCAAGAAACATATAAAATTTCAGGCACAGGCTTACTTATGAAATTATGAGGACCTGGTAGTATTGGTAGTTTCGCAAGACAAGCCATTCAGTTAGTACTTTCTGTTAATTTTGACATGTAAAATGTGCAATAAGTAATATCAAGTGTTTACTTATTTTTGCTTGTCACTGTTACATGTGTTTCTAAACATTATGGAATGTGTTAGTTCCTTCATGTCTAGTTTATTTTATATCAGTTAACTATTAAAATTATATAAATACACTACTGTTTTACGAAATAATAGCCCCCTGCCCAAGGTATAAAATCAACTGGACCCATGTAAAGCACCTTGAGTCATCTGTTATTTTTTCCCATCTTCCACTATATATATTTAATAAACTAGTATATAGTAATATTTGGAAATTTTCTAAAGGTGATTTTTTTACTTGAGTTGACAACGGCAACAAGTGATGTAATCCTACTTGTGAACAAGAAACGGTTTCCATCTTCTGTTGTCAAGACTACCCAAATTATTGGGTCATTATGAATATTTGACCGTCCATCAAGAGACATACATACTGACTTGCATGACATATTTCTACAATATTTTGATTTATGCTTTTCAAATATTTAAAAGAACCGATGTAACTGAAACCTTGAAGGTGGAACATATCTTGGCCTTAAAATTTCGACTGCTTTTCGAACTGTTTATGTTCAATTGACCTGAAGCTACCATTTCTTGAAAAATTGGTCCTTTCTGCACTGCTACTTAATGTTACTGCTTCCACGGCAACCAGTACCAAAGTCAATATTTCAAAAGCCACTCAAACTCTCAACTTTATTGATTTTTTTGTGTTTTTATATGTTGTATGATTGTAGTTGTGTTTCCATTTTCTTTTCCTGGTTCATGTATTGTTGACTTGCAGAAACAAATCTCTTGTCAGTTTTTTTTTTTTACCAATTTAAGATTCTTACGCAATACGGTATCAGTACTTTTCTATGTTAAGATAAAATAAAAATACTTTTATAAGTGTTTAAAATAAATTCAAAAGTTATGATATCAAAATCGATGATTTCTAATATTTTCAAAAAAAATACTTTCTATCACCCTGCTTCAAACAATATGTCCTAATGAACCTAATAATATGGTAGTATTTTGTAAATAGTCTTTGAATGTGGGAAAAAATATCTTAGTAATATGAAATATCATTTAAATAGACCTTCATAGAAATAGAATTTTAATATAATTGGCATTCATGGGATGATGCACACACAATTGCTGAAACATTTAAGCAATTACGGTTTTCATTTAGTGTATGGATGGGACAGTCAGTAACAGAATTGAAGAATCTAACAATGTATCAGCACCATTCATTATTTTTGCGAAGCAAATTCTAACATTACGTAGACAATTCTTCAATAGCGACTAGGAATAATTTGCCATACTAATATAATATAGTCCGCTGTTCATAATGGACGTCATGTATTAAATTTACAAAATAATGAATTTAATAAAAACCAAAAGCAGAGATCGTTTTGTGGCCTACTGGGTTGTCTAATTTGTCTACTCTTCATTTCATTGAGTGGGGTTCTCTGAAAACCTGATTTATGATACTCTTTCATCAAATTTTCAGAAACTTAGAAATCAAATCACAAAAACTTGCTTATTAATTATATTTGAAAGATGGCAAAACGTCAGAGGAAATATTTTAAGGGAACATGTTTACAGTTCAATGGACCTTTGAAGTCATTATATTATGCGTTTCTCAAATATACATTTGCTAATATATCGCGATTTTTGTAAACGTCAACAAAAAATTTAATTGTACACATTTTTAGAATAATTTAAAAGTAATAAATGGTATTTCTAATGCACTATTATAATGAATTAATTCATTTAGAAACCGATTCTATAATAAAAAAAATGAGGTGTGGCCACCACACGACTTTCTTATACGTATGAGCGTTTCAAATTATAGAATTTTAAGAATTTTTTTATACAAAAGTTATTCAAAATCCTATTCTAAGTTCTTAATAAATCTCTATAGAATGCATACTTTGCAAGATATTATCAAAAAAGTGCTATTCGCTAAGAGTAAAAGTGCTACTTCCGGTCCGAATTTTGAAATTTTTTTTATACAAAAGATATTGAAAATTATGTTCTAAATACTTTTGTACCCGTAACGTACTTGTCTAAAAAGCATGACTTGCGAAATATTCGCAAAAAACAGATTTTCGATAAGAGTAAAAGACCTACTTCCGGTAGGAATTTCGAAAAACTTTTTAAATAAAATTATTTTCAATTTCAATTTTAAGTATATATGAATTCTTTATAAATTTGTTTAAACTTAGTAGTTGACGAAATATTGTCAAAATTCGATTTTTTCGCTGAAGTAAACTGCTACTTCCGGTCTACCGATTTTACTGAAAAACTAATCAGATCTCAAGACGGAGATTATACACGTAAATACAAAATTTGGAATTGATATCTACAGCGGTTTGCCCGCTATCGTGGTCACACACACACACACACACAGACAGACAGACAGACAGACACACAGACATTTTTTAAAAACCACTTTTTTGGTATCAGGGGACTTCAAAACGTGGACATCTGCTAAAATCTCGAGGTCGAAAATTTTCATTATCACAATACTTCCTTATACTACGTATAAGAAAGTAAAAGAATACCAACTAAACAAAGAAAATTTAGATACTTTGTTTTGGAAATGAGTAAGAAAAAAATATTTACGCCAGTTTATAGACTGGTCAACGGGAGAGTTTTTGAAGCATGGCATTATTAAGGGTAAGACTTTGTACTACACATACTATTCCAACAGACACTTTCTTAGCTATAAGGTATTAATGAAAACTAATGAGTCAGAAACACGTGTCTGCGGTTACTCGGAGGTCATTTAAAGCTTTGTCTACCATGTGGTTAAGTTGGTTGTTGTCCCCAATAAATTGAGGGTCTTGTGACAGAAGCTACAAATGACAACGTGTCTTCCTATTTTTGTTATTAGTTTATTAATATATTTGTAAATAATGCTCTAAGTCAAAATAATTTGTTTAGTTCTATAACTTTCTTTAATATATTGGCGACAAATAATGTAATGTTTTTACTAATATACCTGATTGAAATATAGCATTTACACAGTAGAAAATACATTAATAACTACTGTCGGTGCCCACTGTGGACATAGATACGATTTTTATAGTTGAGCAGATTCTCGAGTGTAAGACTTTATACAACACATAATATTCTATCAATACACACTATCTTAGCTGATAATGAAGACTAATGAGTGAGAAACACGTATCGGCAATTGTACTATACCTACAAATTACTAATAACTCATGTATAATTTACACATAAGCCTTATCATTTTAGGAATAGCTCGGTTTTGCCTACCATATGCTTAAGTTGATTGTTGTTCCCAGTAAATGATGAATCTTCTGACAGATGCTACGATTGGCAGCCTGTTTTCCTATTTTTGTTAATAATTTAATGTATTTGTCAATGAAGTTAAGATGACATTTTAGATTAGTTTTATTCTTTTCTTACATCAACTCTTGGCGAGATTCCTAAATTTTTCGTTTGACTTTGTAACTATTTTCCAAATGCGGTCTAACAATAATACAACAGCTTCCAATAATATCAATAGATTTTTATTATATTTTGTTGAATCAACAGAATAGCTACATCGATAAGAAATTCTGCCTTTCTGTGAAATTAAAAAGCATGCACCAAAGGTATTTACAATCAGATGGACAGTGAAGCAGTTTCACTCCGAATTTTGTTGAGATTCAGTCGTGCTTGACCGTGATAAATAATGAAGAGACTAATGAAAGTAATTTATTTGACGAAGTAGTAATATTAAAAAAATATGTTACAGCCGAAATCCTTTTAACATTGTACCAATGTTGTAGACCGGTTGATTTCGGTATTTAAATTATTTTTGGAAAATGATAACAGCTTTACTAATATTTTTTATGGTAAAATACAGTATATTTTTGCCCGGCACCAATGCACAAGTAAAAGAGTTTTCTCTCTGTGAACGGACATTTAGTCTTCTGAGAAAACGCAATTAAGGTAGAAACTTTTAAATCACTCAATTTTTACTTGATCAAGTTCTTGGTCAATAACTTGGTCAAGCAATTGATAAGTGTAATACAGTCTTGATAATTACGAGGCACACGTGATCAGTGGCGGCCCGTGATTTTTTGGGACGGGAGGGCACCGGGGGTCTGAGTGTTTAATATCAAAAATTAAGTACAGACCAAAAATAAACTCAATATGCTATTTAATTAACTTGTTTGAAAATAAAATCCATCCGCCGTTCCTTACGATCAGCAAAATGATTAATAACTCATTCATTGAAGTTTGGTGTTGATGTCAGTAATTGTTTTTCAATGGAACACATTGGTAAGGCACATAGTCTGCTTTCCCGCGGGGTATTTCTAGAAAATGTTTTTATTCTCTTCACCGTTCACTTGATTTTTTCTATTTTGCACGCCTCCAGAGATTCAAATAGCAGAAGACAATTTACAAAATCTTTCGCCAACATAGTCTCGACATATTATCAATAACAAACTTTTATAACAGTTGTACTATTCAACCTTGGAAGTAAATTACAATAGTAGCATCAGAAAACTTATCATCAACTCTGCTTAACAATTTATATTGTTAATTAGTATATAAAATGTGTGCTTTTTATTCTTTGTACAACTTCTATTGCACGTGTTTGTTACATTAAAGGCTTACATTTTGACATTTAAATATAATTTGGTTCCATTTTTTTTTGTTACCAACGTCAAAACAACAAAATTAGCGTGCGATAAAGTAATACTTTTGCAACCAAAACGGATGTCGTAAAGTGAACTTTATAGCACCGAAATAGAAAAAAGCATTTTGCACATTACACCCACACAACCAGTCTGATAAACTGTAAGAGCTTCTGTTGAATTTTCTCGTCACGGTTTTATTAGTTTTCAAATTGTGATCTTCTAGTTTAATTAATAAATCTGGTCTAGGGAGAGCTAGATTTTTTAATTACTGTGACTTACATATATACCTTTATACGTAAAACGTATATGTATATATGCATGTGTTTGAGATACACACATACATTAAGTGCCATTACGATAATCGAACGCACAGACACCGGTGTTTCGACCTATGAGGTCTCATCAGTGTACGTGGAGATTCTCGACAATAGCTTCAAGACTTAAATCGCTGCCTATGTCATTTTTGCATGTTAAATGCAGTGAGAGTATCACAGCGACATCTAACACCCAAAAGATGACACGAAAAAAAGCGATCTTTTGGGTGTTAGATGTCGCTGTGATACTCTCACTGCATTTAACATGCAAAAATGACATAGGCAGCTATTTAAGTCTTGAAGCTATTGTCGAGAATCTCCACGTACACTGGTGAGACCTCATAGGTCGAAACACCGGTGTCTGTGCGTTCGATTATCGACAATGGCACTTAATGTATGTGTGTATCTCAAACACATGCATATATACATATACGTTTTACGTATAAAGGTATATATGTAAGTCACAGTAATTATTTACTGTTTGATGTTAGTTTTAACATCCATGTGTTCACACTTTTCATTTTCTACATTTTTTAATTCTGTCTTAATGTTACTAACGCAATTCATAGTTGCATTTGCACCGAAAGAAATTACAACATACACTCACCGCTGTATATTACATACTGGACCGCCACCCGGACCCGGCACCATAGAGTAGTGCCCCGCCGCCTACATATATACGCGCGCTACCCGCGCCAGTTTCATCGCTCGATTTCTAATACAGACGGGGCAGTCGCGCGAGATGCCCCGGAGCCTACGTCAGACTGCTATTTTTAAACGCGCTGAAAAGACGGACTGTTACTTCCGAAAACATATTATTTGTCATCAAACAAATCAGAAAAATTACATACAAATTAGGTACTTATTATTAACTTATCTGTTAAAAGAAATTTGTCACGGGGGGTTAGTGCCCCGTTGCCCTCCCTGCAGCAGCCGCCACTGCACGTGATGTAGAATCATTTTCATACGAGATGCACGAATACTTGCAATGCATAAGAGTGCATAGAGCTAATTTGAGAATTACACAGCTTCTATGGCCTTATTATACCATTGTACTGCAAGATAAGCAACTACCTTATATTAAATATCAAAAATTAAAATTTCAATTGAAAAATAGAAATCCGAAACTGAGGAACTAATTTTTTTTTATATTATATCATTGCAATAAAATTTACTTTTTCTTTTTCTGATTGACAGATTATATAATATTCAAACGTACTACTGCATTTTATGTCATAAAAAACATGTCTAGGGGAATTACCAATTGGCAACCAAGGTAACCTAATGTTGAATTATTGTTGATGTTTACATTTATTTGCCTTGGTAAGTGATAGTAATATGAAAATAAACCGCATTTGCAGATGTTTCTATTATCAGCACTATACTCAAAATGTTCATAATTCTACCTATACAATAAATTATTCAGATATAATCATTGCAGTATATTCAAGAATTTTGAAAAACTATGTATGTATAGTTATTTAAGTACTGTATCATGGATACAATAAACTTATGTATTTCATGAATATACTCTTACTTATAATTTATTCATAAAATACAAACTATACATTTATAGGTAAAGCCATTAAATTTAATGTTAAGTAAAGCAGGTGATTCTTGTTTTAAAATAAATTAACTGAAACTTTGGCTGTATAAAAGCAAATCAAACTAAATAAAATAAATCTCATGCTTAATTGACAACACTATTAAGTTTTATACATATGTTTAAGGAACTATTTACGATCAAATATTGTTTATTATGTATATGATGATATACATGAAAAATTATAAAAAAAATGTAAAATTAAGTATATCTAAAACTCTAATGTGTAAGATGTGTACTCTGTATTTAATATAAAGAATGAAATATAAAGTATTTGTAATTTCTTTTATGCATTACAAATCTTTACCAATAAGGTCGATACACCGCTGTTATGTTATCTACTTTTGTAAGCTTATACGTTATTAAATATCTATAAACAAAGCTCACTGGCATTTATAATGGCAGCATTATCTTTTGGTGGCCTTTAATTTTGCAAAACATATCCATTGATTTGATAATTAATATACATATGTACCTGGAACAAATCCTTCTTTTCCTGTCCTCCTGTTATAAACAAAAATCCGTCCAGCAGAAAGTAATCTTCTTGATAAGGGTGGTTGTGTTGGTGTAATAAGAAGATCATCTTTATTAACATGAAGAGCATTTTCTTCATTGGCACGGGGTACATATGTGTGTAGAGCTTTGTAAAGCACAGGGTCCCCCATAGCAATTTAAATATAGTATCCACTTCGAACTAAGAAGGCATTTTACTGAATAGCAAGCAGTCTCCTAATTATCATATTGTCTGGACAAATCCTGGAATATGGTTTATATTTTCCTCTTTTGAATATATGTATTTTTTTAAATACATATACTTTAATTGTACAAAATTAATATGTAAGACATTTTGCACTTCATTTGATTTTTAAACCTTATATACACATCATTTAAATCAAAATTTACTATCAGCACAATAAACATTTACTTTATTAATTCTTATCTATATGTCAACTTTTGTCTTTTCAAAACGTCCATATAAACATTTTGACACATATTTTTTTCACACACAGTACATTATAACAGATTCACTATTGCAACACTATATATGTATATATATACATATATATCTTTTACATATAATACTCTAAATTACACGTTATTAAAATATTACTTATTAATATTAATAGATCACATTCCATTTTTAATGGGATATTGCACATATTTTTTACAAAAATATTTGAAGTTTTTAACAATACCCAAACCTAAATGCACAACAATGGCGTCATCCGTCATATACTAAATGACAATATTACTAGCACATTACCAATATAGAAAACACATATTAATATGCTTGCTTGTGTCTAAAAACATGTCTCATTAAATTTGAAATTTAATACTGTGTACCTAAACATAAACACAAATACATTTGTGATAGTTGTATGATATTATTCCATTTTAAAACTTTCATCGAACGACATAAATATTCATTTAATAAAGCCCTTGTTTCTCGTTTTACTTAAAATCCAATTAGTAGATGAAGTACGAACTTTATCTTATCTTCAACTTATTTTTACCCCACATACGAACGTAGGCTCTATTTTCTCTTGCTATCATTTGCTTCTAATTTCATTCCAGTTGCATATGTAATCGTAATGAACGACTTGGCACGATTCGGTGGCACGAATTAGTTCCAAATACAATATGTTCTTTGACTTCTTTGTGGAGTATGTTTGAGAAGTGCGTGTGTGGCATGTGAAATTGATAAAATCCCAATGTTCTAAACATGACGGACAAACCAGTAAATTGGGCAAAATTATTAGCAACCAGTTATATTGAAGGATATAAATACGAACAAAATGGTGAATACGAAAGAGCCATTAAAACTTTCAATAAAAGTAAGTTAAACTGTATAGCATAATGATGTATTATAATTAAATTTAATCAAACATGTGTTAGCGTATTGGGATTTAGTAATAATTCCGAATTCATGTTTTAATATATTTAAGAAACTAAAATATTTGTCTCAAGCATAACCAAGAAACTATTCCTTGTATTAAGTTCAAATATTGAAAGTATTGACGAATATATAAACTTTTAAATAGGTATTAAAATGTTTGAAATATGCTGTTTGTTCCAGTTCTCCATAACTATCCAGTGGAAACACTTGCATTTCATTGTAAAGTGGTTTGTTTTATACATTTAGGAAAATTTGAAGAAGCTTTGCATTTTATGAAAAATAGTCCTCACTCTAAGTATTTTCAGTAAATAATTATTATGTGATAATAACAATTCACAATTATTTTTACTTTCAGGGAACTATTTTTTGAAAAAGCATATTGCTTGTATAGGTGTAATAAGCCTGAAGAAGCATTAAATATACTTGATGAACAGGAGGAATTAAGCCATAAAATGAAAGAACTTAAGGCACAAATATTATACCGATTAGAGAAATTTTCTGATACATTTCATATTTATCAAGATCTTTCAAAAAATGGTGACGATGATTATATTGATGAAAGAGAAACTAATATGGGTGCTTCACTTGTTTATTCGGATATTGATGATATAGTAAGTAAAATGAACGAACAATTTTAGTATGGTTCTCTATTTCATATAGATAGCACACATTAAATTAATGTGTATCACTGTATTTCTGCTGTTATTACCTTTTATGGCATATTTCACTAATTCCTATAGGCCAAAAAATCATATCTGCATAAGAAGTTGTATAAAATCGGGAGTCTTTGTATCAAAAGTAAAGTGTCTGTTATTAACTGATTTCTTTCCAGATCCTTTATCAAATAGATTTTGTGGCATCATTCCATTTTCCCTGCAGGCTCCTAACTACAAAAGGTTCACCTGCAACAAGCAAGTTTAAATAAATCAGGACTCTTAGTGCTAAAGAAAACTGTTTTCATTGTTATTTGAGTTACATCCCCGACCCTTCAGCCTTGCAGAGTTATTAATTTCTGTGCCACAATGCAATTTTCACTGCATGTTTCTATAGACCAAAGGATCATATCTGCAAATAATTAAAAAAAAAAAGGCTTTGTAATAAAAAAAACTATTTCATTTACACCCTCAACCCTTTAAGATTTTGTGCTATGATACAATTTCTACTATAGGTTCTGATCAAAGGATTTTTAGAAAGAAAAAGAAAACTGTGATACATGTAGTAGCCAAAACAAAAATATTCATGCCAATGTTATTTTTTAGCTGTTATGCAGTAGGAGATTCTATTGAAGAATTAAACATAAATTTTCAGTACCCAGCCATACACAAATTTAGTATGATGTAGGTTATGTCTTAATTGAAAAACAAAAAGTTAAAACTGATTGGAAAATAGTTCTTCCTCATGACCATCTCAATATGTTGTACATATAAGGAAAAAAAATAGTGGAAATGATCAAGCATGATTTCGCAAAAACAAGCTTTGTGAAAAGACACAGAGACAATATTGCAAAGAAATGTAAGTGGCATGACTACAAGTGGCTGAAACATACAATATAAATCATCGACGCCGCTGTACAGAAATAATTTGAAAAAAAGTATTATTCGGAATCATATATCCACCAAGAGGATTTCACTTGTTAAATCTACTTCCATTTGTTCCAGGAGTGTATTACGAATTCTACTTAAACCTTAGAGTAAATTATAAGGTACTATTTGAATAATGGGGATATACACACTTATTACTTGAACGATTGCCATGTACATGAAGTAGAGAACCAAAATAAAATTCATTACCAACTTCACACCATTGTATTTGCCTATGTGATTTTAATGTTTAGATTACAGCTGAAAGATAAATTGTTTTCTATTTTGAAATATGTATTTTTAAGCGTAATTCCATTGATACGATACGTGATGATACATATGAGTTGTGTTACAATAAAGCCTGTTTACTTATTTCCTTGAAACAATTTGCTGAAGCTGAACGAAAATTACGGCATTGTGAGAAATTATGTAGAGATGCATTGGAAGAGGATGGTTTATCTGAGGAAGATATTCAACTGGAATTAGCACATGTAAAGTACGTAGAATTAAGATTTTAACAAAGTTAACAGTAATACAGCTTTAATGTCGTATTTTTAGTCACACAAATCTTTAAAGTTAAGAAATTGTATTATGTAAACTATAACAAATGACTTATTTTCATTGTAGAGTACAAATGGCATATGTTTATCAAAAATTGGGAAGAATTCGTGAAGCCCAACAGTTATATGTGACCAACTTAAAATTAAAATTAGAAGATATAGCCTTGGCAGCAGTGGCCAGCAACAATGTAATCATAATAAATAAAGACCAAAATGTATTTGATTCAAGAAGAAAGATGAAGATAGCTACAAATGAACTTCTTAACCACAAGCTGATTACCAAGCAGCGCAAGTTTGTTTATTTAAACAGAGCCATGTTTTGTTACTACACAAACCAATATGATGCATGTAAAAAGTATTGTTACTCTCTTGACAGCATGTGGCCAGACATGAATGTGTACACTGCTGTAATAAATGCTATATTATTGGTTAAAGAGGAAAAATATGAGGAAGCATTGGAGCTACTGCAGAATTGCAAGCCACAAAATGATGAGGAGAAATTGCAAGTACAACTTGTGTGTGTGCATCTTTGGTTAATGCAGGTATGTATCTCCTGAGATTTCTAATTTTGTCATGATGGGAACTAAAGGTTTTGATAACAGGAATTAAAATATATTATATAATATTGAAGCACTCAGATTCAGTGCATAAGAACCTTTATTTGTAATAATTTTGTTGTAAATTTCATGTGAATTTTGCCTAAAAATATCTTGAAGTGGATTCTGGTAACACGCAGCTACCCGTTTACTTAAATATGTTATCTAAATGTTGGTGTATGTAACTTAAAGACATGTTAATATTATTAATTCTAAAATGCCAACCCCTCAGTTTCGAAATTAAAATTTTCACTTATTTACATTTGAATTTGCTCACCTCATACTTATCAATAACTTAGAAACACACAAATAAAACTATATATATTTTCTGAGCTCAGTCATCATCTGTCATCCTTATACACCGTGTTTCATGTAACTAGCACATTAGAAGTTTTTGTGCTTACAACGCGAATTTTTTCCAGAAGTTTTGCCTTCTCACATAATTGACCGCAATCTCTTAAGTTAAAATATTTTTAAACTCGTGCAACTTCCGGTTGCACCGGAAGTAGGCGCCATCTTTGTTATTTTAAATGTGACACCCTGTATTTTATTCGAGATTTGAATTGCTTATTTAAATAGAAGAACAGAGATACCGGGTTGGATTATGTCAAAGTCAACCGTTTCGGAGTTATTCAACTGTTTTCCATTTTTAGGGCACTTGAACGTAAATTTTAAAAGTTCTTTATCTGAGACATGAAAAAAGATAAACAATTGAAATTTGTTTCTGAGATAGTCAAAGTATTGTCCTATTCGAATATCACCAGGTTTTGCAATAATATTACACAGGGTGTTCTCTAATTAATTTACAATTATACACATTTCAAATGCAAGAAACTCAATTTTTTCAAATGAAACACCCTGTATATTTTCGCCTTTTCTGAAGCAGAAAAAAATTGTCTTTCGATCCACTATTACATTCCCTATACCTATCTCTAGAGGTTTTTGAGTTATTGGGGAGATCAGCCTGAAGGCCCGATATTTTGCCATTTATCACACACAATTTCAAGAATGCCTTGGAAGTAACAAAATGTTTAGTTGTCAAAATTTCGTTCGCTGTCAGTGTTATTAATTTGATGCTTGGATATTTTTTGTACTTTACTGAATGATTTGATTAGTGCATAATGGAAGGCTATAATAATAATTATCCAAATGAAAGTATCCTTAATTTATTTTACATACACGGAGAATGTAATCGCATAATAAGTAGAACTTGCCGTGTGTTCAATCAGAGATACCCTAATTTGCCTCCGATGTATCGATTCAAATTTGCAAAAATTGAAACACATTTTTTGCGACATTGGAATATGAACACAAAAAGAAATTGTACTAAGCCAGTAACAGGTGAAGAAAACAACGAAATTAATATTCTGGGATATTTCACAGCTCATCCCCATGCTTCGATACGTAAAGCAAAGGTGGATTTAGATATTAGTATGACGTCAATTCAACGCGTGCTAGCAAAGAACAAATGGCACCCATATGCACAAAGGAAAGTCCACGAACTGAGAAATGGAGACGCTCAGAGAAGAATTGATTTTTGTGAGTGGCTAACTATTCGTAAACAGGAAGATCCGGACATGTTACGAAAGATTTTATGGTCGGATGAATCCAAGTTTACCAGGCAAGGCGTTGTAAATAATAAAAATTGTCATTTTTGGGCAGATGAAAATCCCCACTTTTCACGAGTAAGCCATTTTCAATATCAATTTAGTTTTAATGTATTCGCCATAATAGGGTGGGGAAGGGTATTTTATCATATTTATGATGAAAGGCTAACGTCCGAAAGATATTTGCGAATCATTAGGGAAGTGGTGGCAAACATAGTCAATGACATGCCACACCAAAACTATTATTGGTTTCAACTGGATGGAGCTCCAGCTCACTCTACTCATGCTGTATATCAAGAGTTGACACAGCTATTTGAGGATAGGTGGATTGGTCCAAATGGACCATGTCTTTGGCCTGCTAGATCTCCGGATTTAACTCCAGTTGACTTTTTTTTATGGAGTTACATAAAAAAAGAGGTCTATGCAACACCAGTTAACTCCAGGCAAGAACTAGAGGATAGGGTGCGAAGAGCATTTGACCAAATTGAAGTTCAAATGATTGAACGTGCAACGACTGACTAGCTCCAAACAAGGTTAAATAAATGCATTGAAGTAGGCGGTGGACATATTGAGCACTTGCTGTGATTTGGTTTTAGATTTGTTTTGTTTTCTTTGTTTGACTTATACCGTGAGATCAAAAATGTTTTCGCAATTAATGAATTTTTGGTTTTGAACTAGAAGACTTTTTTTCCATGCCCATAACATGCTTACAAATGACTATTAATCCACTCCTCCTATACTTAATCTATTATTTTTTCAGTTTTATTTGGCAAAATATCGGGCCTTCAGGCTGATCTCCCCAATAACTCAAAAACCTCTAGAGATAGGTATAGGGAATGTAATAGTGGATCGAAAGACATTTTTTTTCTGCTCCAGAAAAGGCGAAAATATACAGGGTGTTTCATTTGAAAAAATTGAGTTTCTTGCATTTGAAATGTGTATAATTGTAAATTAATTAGAGAACACCCTGTGTAATATTATTGCAAAACCTGGTGATATTCGAATAGGACAATACTTTGACTATCCCAGGAACAAATTTCATTTGTTTATCTTTTTTCATGTCTCAGATAGAGAACTTTTAAAATTTACGTTCAAGTGCCCTAAAAATTGAAAACAGTTGAATAACTCCGAAACGGTTGACTTTGACATAATCCAACCCGGTATCTCTGTTCTTCTATTTAAATAAGCAATTCAAATCTCGAATAAAATACAGAGTGTCACATTTAAAATAACAAAGATGGCGCCTACTTCCGGTGCAACCGGAAGTTGCACGAGTTTAAAAATATTTTAACTTGAAAGATTGCGGTCAATTATGTGAGAAGGCAAAACTTCTGGAAAAAATTCGCGTTGTAAGCACAAAAACTTCTAATGTGCTAGTTACATGAAACACGGTGTATATTGAGGATTTAATAAAATAAAAATCAGTATTTTTACCCTCTTACAGGAAGGAGGTGAAATAACATCCATAGAACATTTTATAAACATATTGCATGCAATAATGCTGAAGTGACATTAACACATTTAATGCCTTAAGTTGAGCCGCTCATCAAGCCAAAAATGGCTCGATTTAGAAATAATCATTTTAGACATAATTTGGGGACTTGATACTTTTTCAAGAAAGAGAGCAATCCTTAACCCTATAACCCTATTTATATCTTAAATGGTTTTGTCTACATTGTGTGTTTGTGAATTTTGTCATACTATCAATAACATGGTAATCAGGTTTTATCAAAGTATCTCGTCATAAGTTATAATAGGACACGTGCCTACGGTTGCTCTACAGCGGAATTCACCCAATAATCTTTATTTCTTGTTCACATATATATAAAATTATAAATTTCCCTGAGACCACAAATTCGTGTAGGGTGTGTAATAGTCAATTATTGAAATCGATAAGTGTACCTATCATGTCATTTTCATTGTTTTTTTTAAATATCTTTCGTGCATTGTAAGCAATGCTAGTAAATAACTTTTTCACTATATACAGTTAAAATCTATAAACTTGTGTTTAGTGTACATATAAAATATTATTTCCATTTGTTTCGATGTGAAAATATGATAAATTACTAATTTTCCTTTTTGAATCAGGCATCATCAAAAGTCTAGTGTTTTTTTAAAATGATTCTTAAAGATTAGTTAGTCAATATTTTGTACAACGTATCCAGCAATACGCCGATACATAAGATTTCGTTTTTCCAATCAATTACTGTTTTAATCAATATTGCCGCTACGTCAAGATGACAGATGAATTCAATTACAGTTCTTGTATATTCGGCTAAGATTTTAATATACAGGGTTATGATAAAGTAACGCACAAAATTCATAAAACGTACAATGTTCATTTTTGAAAAAAATGCAAAAACACGTCAGTTTATTTTATTCCGCGTCTTTTAACATAAGTCAAAAAAATAAAACGTCAAATTTGTCAAAGTTATGACGTCATCAATATTTTTTTTTAAATATGAAGCTTGGGTTTTTTTTTACTTTATTTGATAAAACTTGTTTTTCTGCATTATAAAGAAATAATTGAAGTAGGGGTCACATAAGAAAAAACTAAAAACAAAAAAAACGAATTAGACATGAAATGACTCGTATAACTCCGCAGATAATCGAAGACTGTAAATCAGGTCTACCATCGTCTTGGCCTATGTCAGATAGTGAACGGGACACAGTTTGAACAATTCCTGTAAGAAATCGTTTTGGTTTAATAGACTGTTTAGTTAATTTAAATGTTATTACTATAATAAAGTTTATTTTGTTTTTTATTAATTCTCTCAGTTTTTTCTTATGTGACCCCTACTTCAATTATTTCTTTATAATGCAGAAACACATGCTTTATCAAATAAAATAAAAAAAAAACAAGCTTCATATTTAAAAAAAATATTGATAACGTCATAACTATGACAAATTTGACGTTTTATTTTTTTGACTTATGTTAAAAGACGCGGAATAATAAACTGTTTGACTTGTTTTTGCATTTTTTTCAAAAATGAACATTGTATTTTTATGAATTTTGTGCGTTACTTTATCATAACCCTGTATTATATGTATATGGATAGATATTAAAGGTGAAGGTAGGTAAATGTTTTGCACATCCATTAGATATACGCTAACTACAGTGCCTCTAGTAATAAATAGCGTCATTTAGTGTCTACGTTGTACACTACTATTTTATTGCATGTCAGTTACCTTTAAAGCTCTCAAATAAGAGTTTTACTTGAAAAATTGAATTTTGAATATACACTTGACGTCAGTGTTACATTCACGTTTCATTTACAGGGTGATCGATTAAAAGCTTGTGAAATATTAGAAAACACTGGAATTAATAGATATCGTCTCGGGATAGTGGGAGCGTTAATAACTTTATATTCAGCTGAGGGCAAGGAAGATGTTGCAGAGAAAATATATAAAGACACTGTAGAATGGTACAGAGTGAACAAAAACACCGAAGGAGATTTGACTAATTTATGGAAACAAGCTGCCGAATTTCATTTACGTAGTGGTCAAGCTCAAGTGGCCGCTAACAGTCTCGAAGAGCTCCTTAAACAAAATCCCAATGATAAAAGAGCGATGGGAAAGCTAATTGTTGCGTACTCTGAGGTATAACGCAAGAATGCAAATAGTGGTGCGTTTACTTCATGGGATTGTTGCTATTTTTTTTAAAGAAAACGCAAGTATCAAATAAATTTAATTATTCGACAATATTTACAATTAATTAAAATATCTATTTTAATACTTTATCTGAAACTAATCAGCATACTTTCATACATCTTCTTGTATCAAAGTAAATGAAATATTTGTAATATTTGTACGGTATCATCAAATTTATGTTTTTACTTTTATAAGGTATACAATATACAAACTTGTTATGTTGTCATGCTCTCTCTTGAACATATAGTTCACATATATTTAACAGAAATCATGAGACTGGTTTATGGCCTCTCTCCTGGCAGCGACCCACAACAATTGCCATTTTTGTCCATGAAATAACGCTCTACTTAACTTAAACAACATCTTTGCATTTGCTATATTATTATTCCTTACAGTTTAATAAGGACCAAGCCCTAGAACTAGCTAAAGGTTTGTTTTCGAACGAAGAACTGTATAGTGACATAGACGCTGAGAATGTTGAGAGCTCTACTTGGCTTAGCACCAAAAGGATGCCTGCAAATAATTCACCGGCACTTAGCGCGTAGGTTCTTCAGTTACATTTTTATTGATATGTATTGATATTAAAATTGTAGAACATCATCTGAAACTTCACTTATAATCAAGAAAAAGAAGCACCGTAAACGGAAGGGAAAATTGCCTAAGAATTATGATCCTAAAATTCCTCCAGATCCCGAACGTTGGTTACCTAAATACGAAAGAACAGGTTATAGAAAGAAGCGCGATAGAAGAGCCAAGGAAGTTATTAAAGGCTCACAGGGTACAGCATCAGGGCAGGCGGAACTATTGTTAGTTAATTTATTGATTGATTTTCTTTGTTTTCGTTGAATTCATTTATATTTTTATGTTCCAGCGATTTTTCAAATAAAATGGCTAACGAATCTGATTCACATGACAGTCCAACCTTGGAAGCATCATCATCTGTAACGAAATTTCAACAGAAAAGTAAAGGGCAGAAAAAGAAGTCGAAGAGGAGATGAAGCAAGCTGGAATGTTTGAAATATTTTTTTTTGTATACTTTATAATATATAGAATATATGTTATGTTTTAATCTTTGGTATAGACATATTGTTTTGTATTCTTTGATGTCTCAGTAAAGATGCCCATCACTTACTTATTTCATGAACACTGCCTAATCCATCTTGGCGGAATCCACTTTTAACATAAAGTTGGAACAATTGAATTTTTGCGAAATTTCTGTTTGTCAAACAAGAGAGAACAAAAAAAAAATAAGTCGAAACAGTTTATATTTTTGAATATGGCTTATCCAGCAACTTGGAAGTCGGATGTAACTGAATTACATAAGTAAATTTTAATGAAATCGAATCCGCTTAAAAACAAATAAGGTGTGAAAAACACACGACTTTCTTATACGTACACAGTCATGAAGATTAAAAAGTAATCGGGTACTGCCAATTTTTTTAAGCAAAAGTTGTCCCAAATTAAGTTCTAAATACCGTAGAATGGGGTGAAAAGGATCACTTTTAAACTTTGCACCTGTGCAACTTCCTAAGTAAGGGACACGTAATATTGTTATACACACCAAAATATTAGTTTATACCTAGTGTATTCATTTACGATGTCAACATTTTTTTATGCCGATTAGTTTGCCATTTATAATTATTTTTATTCTCTGATCCTATTCACCTGCCAATGTGGTGAATAGGATCACAGAAGGTTTTATCTTGTATAATCCTATTTAAACTTCTCTAACGTGAATAGGATCACGCAATTTCCCTATAGGAACATGTATGTCTTCAACTACGAATAAAAAACGTTATTTTTTGTTATATAAATATAATTTTATTAAAAAGAAAATTTAATTACAAACATTTATTGTTATAATTACCTGTTAGGAATTACATCTATCTATTTGAATTGCTTATTATATTGAAATAAATTTATTTTAAATTTAAGAAGACCTCTTCCATATCTTTCAGGAGTTTGTAATTTTCCTACAATTTGCTGGAAGGTAAACTCGTATTCATCTTTAACATCTGGAAATGTATAGACATAACCAGAATAGTCTCTAGTGGTTTTTTCACGTAAGAAATTTCCTTTGCACCCGGTTTTATTTAATTGAATAACTTGTGAAATAAAAAATCTATTAAGGGTCTTGGATGTACCTTCTCCATTGTTCTTAGTGGTGCTATAAGGTATATTTACAAGTAGCCAGTCTCATCAATATTGATGTCTTCTCTATTGACAGGAAGCAAGCTATTAGAAACAGATTCTTGGTGCAATTTATTTAACATGACAGAGATAATAGGTGACGGCTGAAAAAGCTCTTCATATTCGGCAGCAGGGTTCTCATCATTTTCTTCACGTTCAGACATGGGATCCATATCTGAATTTGAATCGTGAGTGCTAAAATGTTGGTTACTTTCATCAGAAGATTCAACGTCGTCAACTGCCACACTTTTACCAGCAGGGATGTTAATTTTCTTTTTTCGCTGTTTAGGCTGATTCTCATCAAATCTCATGGACTTTAAAATATTAACAAAAGAGTTGTTTATGTCATTTTCTTGTATTCGATTTACTGGATCTTCCACAGGCAGCATGCGCAACACACGATCAGCATTCAAGGGTAATATTCCGCATTTATTGAAGCCAGCAATTATATTGTGAGACGTATTAGCGTCAATAGATACAAGTAGCTTTTTCAATAAACTGGGAAAGACATTTTTTGGAATACCAGACTCCTTCCTTCCCGGTCCCTTTTTATACGATTCAACTATTTTTCTCCGTGCAACCTTCAGTGGTTTGAAAAAAGCTACGTCAAATGGGTGGAGTTGCTCGGCAAAAATATAAAGCTAATATTGTTCTCCGAGCACTCCTTTATTGATTGCACTGAAAGATGAGACGACAAATCATCACCCATTAGTATCTTCCTGCCAGGTAACTTCTTCAGATATGGTATGGCAATTGAATGTATCCAATCCTCGAAGCAATAGCTATCAAACCATCCCGATTCGCTTCGATTATACCTGGTATGAGGTGGTCCTCCAGCTGTCCAAGTGTCATACATGTTTATGGCTTTATAGACGACATAACATGGTAGTAATTCTCCACTACCAGAAGCAGCGAACATGATTGAGGTGGACGATTTGCTGTGATTTATAATACGTTCGGGATATTTACATCCCCGCTTGGCTATTATTTTTTTGCGACCCGGATCATCGCAAAGATTTGTTTCGTCGTAGTTTACGATGTGACTGGCTGGAATACCTTCTAATTCTGTAGCAAGACGTTCAAAATATTCTGTAATGGTTCCTCTAGTAACACCAGCGCGAGCCCGTTTTATATTTTGGCACATTCTTTCTGATAGCATATTTGAATGTCTTTTTAAAAAGCCATATGCAAATTCCTTACCCGGAAGATTATCTCTTAAACGAGGAACAACTCTACCAACTCTATTTAAATATTGTTGGTCAAGCAATCTTAAATCAAATGTATCCAAGGGGTAACCCCACTCGCTGCATATGAGTAATTTTTCTGCTATGCTTCTTTCTTCTGCTTCACTTAACACTGTCTGACCGCCTTGCTTCTTTACATTTTCATTTTTGAGATGTCTTTGAAGCACGGTGTAAGCAATATTGTGTCTTATCGCGGCTTGTCTTATACTGTAACCATTAATGACATCATTTTTAGCGCTTTGAATTATTTCCGGGTTATGTTCTCGGTAATGTTTTCCCGCTAGTTTAGGTTTATAATGTCTAGGCATTTTTACATAAGTATTGATTCTATTCACCCCAAGAAAGCAAAAAACGTACAACGAATTAGTAATATTCTTCCAGAATGTTTTTGTATACAAATGAACTTAAACTATTTCGTGAGTCTTAATGACTAACCTGTTGGAGTCACTTACACTAATTATTCTGAATATATGCGTTTATGTTCGGAGTTTCAGACAAAGTTTTTGCACCCACTAAAACAGCTGACTAACAACGTTTTTAAGTTATGCATTGGTTTTCAATACTACCAACTGATAGTGACGAAATATTACCAACTTTTATGTGACTATAATATACAAAGGCAATTCAGGTCAAGCAGAAAGGTTTGTGTGACTTATTTAGGTTTTGTGGTTATTATGAAAAAAAACCCACTTTCTGATCCTATTCACCTCAGCGATTCTATTCACCCCATTCTACGGTACTTTCATCTTCTTAATAAGATAAACCTATGAGTAAAACTGTTAGTTTCGGTCCGAGTTTCTTTTAATAAATCTATAGTATGGATAATTGGAGAAATATATGCATAAAAATTACTTCCGGTACAAATTTTGAAATCTTTTGAATACAAAATTTGTTCCAAATCCAGGTCTAAATGCTTTTGCCTTGTAACACATCTGTACTGTTTGCATAATTTGCAAGATATTTGCAAAAAACGGCAATTTAATAAGTGTAAAAGTGCTTCTTCCGTCCCGTATTTTGAATTTTTTTTAAACAAAAATGATTCCAAACCAATATTTAAATAATTTTTTTGTACAAACACTATTAAAAACCGACATTTCGACACGGCTAACTTCAATTAAAAATGCGGTATTATACTGTAGCGTTCGATAAAGTAAAATGACAGGAAGCGCTGTCAATATGATGTTTTCTTAATACAAATGTCTGAAATACGTTTTTGCGAAGTAACTTTATTTTAAATACAACTAAATTACATTTAAATTATTTATAAATATTAATATTAAATGTACAGTTAGTAATATTTAGATAGATTAATTTCATTGCTGTTTTCTAGAGAAGCGCTGCTTGTATTGCTGGAGAATATTGATGAATCAATTTTCTTTTTATTTCTAAAGAGTCCTCAATATACCCTTCTGCAAGACTTCCATCCATGCCTCATAACTGTGGATACATTTGCTGCAGAATCTGCAAACAAGGTGGCAGATGATCGTCGGGAGCAATGACCGGTATATAATTCAGCATTTGACAATTGCAAATATTCGGGTATAACTGTAGGCATTTTATCAAATGTATTTATTCCTATTACTTGAGTAGTACATTTATTACTAAAATACTTATGAACAGACGCCAATGTTTTACATAGGACGGTAGGACGATATAAGTCAATATAGTTTCCAATGGAAGTAAAAGTTCTGGGAATTCTGGTTTTGCTATCGGTTATAGTTACTAGCAGTATACTTTCCAAATCTTTAACATCAGTCAATGACATTTGGCAGAGTTCATCACGACGACAAGCGCCAAATATGCCCATACCGACAGGTACCTTATACATCAAATATTTTTCATCTGATGCTTCGGCTATCAACCTGCAATTTCTACTTGTGTAAAAATTTAAGATTTTTTTTGGTCGATAGCCTTCCCCTTTGCGTTTCAGAAATGCTATTAATTTATAATATTTTCTTATATCATGATTTTGTTGTATACTTAATTTTAATTTTATTATGGAAAAATTTGCTCAAAGGGTAGAGTCTCCCAAATTTTGGATTTTTGATCAAAATTAGTTAACAATACAGTTCCACCATATTTATCAAACACATTCCTAATTTTACAGCATTCAATAAAATGATTATATGCTACTTCATATTGCTCTTTAGGTTTCGATGTTACCAAGTTTAAGGAAGCTCTATTTACGGCTTCTTCAATATCTAATGGGAAAATAGTTTGATCTAACTCCATTCTCTTAAAATTTATATTCATTGAAAACGCGTTGACAAGAGTACATTAAAGTTTTCATCAAAATTTTGAAATAACAAAAAAATGTGTTTGTAGAAACAATAATATTGTGCGATACACGTATTATAAAACTTTTTTATTAAAATGGAAATTTTAACACTTGTTTCGTAAATAGCTATTATATTCTCTATAATATATGTGTCTAGATGACTTGCGAGATATTCACAAAAAGCTGTTTTTCGGTTATACTAGAAGACCCCTACTAGCGGTAGGTATTTCGAAAATCGTTTTATATAACATTTTTCTCAGCCACTTTTGAGTACCTACTTCTGTATTCTATAGACATTTTTCTAAACTTATTGGAAAATTTAATTTTTTCACTAAATTCACTGAAAATTTCAAGTGGAAGATTATACTTTAAGTATAATAGTATTTATAGCTTTAACCGTTTGGTTGCTAACCTGGTCACAGGAAGACAGGTCTTTTTCATAAACCATTTTTGGTGACGGGGAACTTCAAAACGTGGACATTTAGAAAAGTTTCGAGGTAAAAATTGTCATCATCATATATATAGTACTTCTTTATACTATGTATAAGAAAGTAAAATGAGGGATGGGCACCAGTCGACCATACAGGGTATTCCACGAGAGCCGTTCGTTAGAAGAATTTTGGGTTCCAGGGTTATTCAAGATTCTAGAATTTTGGGTTCCAGGGTTATTCAAGATTCTCTTTCATTTTAAAATATTTTCAAGATCATACTACTTCCGGTTATACCGGAAGTCGCCATTAACTTTCTTATTTTAAATGGAACACCCGGTATATTATTTAATTTTTGGATTCCTGAGAAAATTTCATAGTGGGTTTTCATCAGGTTTCCCTATACCTATTTTCAATTTTTTCTTAGATATCTTGATTTTTTTGAAAATTTTGACAGATGTAGCCCTGTTTTGAGCATTGCGCCCTTTAACCAATTTCGATTGGTGGAAAGCGCTTCTGGGGTAGACGAAAGCACAGGAATGATACTTTCGAATGCCATATTGAAAACTGATTTATCGCATACAGGGTATCCAAAATTTAATGACCAATTACGTCAGTTTAAAAGTTGAAAAAGTTCGTTTTTTCAAATGGGACACCCTGTATTTTATTAGATGGTCGGATGCAGAATTTGATTCTGCATCGATTTGCTATAACATTCCCTATATCTATTTCCAGTGGTTTTCTTGTTAATCCATATTTTTATCAAAAGGTGATCAAACTCCAAAAGTTCTACCTAGTAAGCCTTGATTTTGAGAGGAATTGAAACAATGTTGATTTAATGTCAAAGCAGTATCATCGTACAGATTCGTGAGGTATCTACTTACAGTTCTAGGGATTTTGTTAACTTGCTTAAGTACAGTTTATAATGGAGAATGTTGAAGAATATTCCAATAATGATTTATTAAATTTGTTTTACACGCACGGTGAATGTGGACGAATTGTTCGACGAACATGCAGACTATTTAATGAACGATATCCGGACCTACCAACAATGACTCCCGGAAAATTCGCAAGAATCGAAACTCGCTTTATAACAACTGGAAACGTAAGGGCAACTCAAAATAATCTAAAGCCCGTAACTAATAATGAAGATAACGTGGTGAATGTGTTGGCGTTTTTTCAAGCTTATCCGCGGAGTTCAATTTCGACAGCAGCGCTGGATTTGGGTATTTCCAAAACATCAATCCACAGAATATTAAAAAAACATGGAATGCATCCTTTTTGTGAGATAACTGTTCACGGATTACGTCTTGGTGATGAGGCAAGACGTGTCAACTTTTACGAATTTATGATTTGGAAATGACCGAAGATCCGAGATTTCTTCATCAGATTATGTGGACTGATGAATCGAAATTCAGCAGGCAAGGAATTACAAATCGCCGAAATACTCACTACTGGGCACAAGATAATCCACATGTTATTAGGGAACATAATCACCAAGACCGCTTTAGTTTCAATGTTTTTTGTTTAATTATGGACAACAGAGTGGCTTATCAAGTGTACGATGAAAATTTAAATGCGGCTAGATATCTGGAGATACCGAGCTGTACACCGGCAATTGTCAATGATGTTCGAGGATCGGTGGATTGGCCCGCGGGGATCTTGGAACTGGCCACCCAGATCACCCGATTTGACCCCCTTGGATTTTTACCTCTGGGGTCGTATAAAAGAACTAGTGTACTTTAGGCCGGTACAAACTAGAGAGGAATTATTGAACCGTGTTCACCATGCGTTTACTAATATAAGTCCAGACGAACTTCGGAGATCTGTTCCGCGAGGAGTATATGACAGTTATTCAGTGTTTGAACCAAAATGGAGGTCATATAGAACAATTATTGTAATTTTACATTCTCTTATTATTTTTTGTCATTATGTTCCAATTTTTTGTTTTTATTTTATATTTCGTTCTAAATGTTATGTACTAATGTCATGTTCTAATTAAAGTAATTTTTTTGCCGTTTCATTGATGTTTATTTGGCTTCGAAAGGCAAGCGATGTTTCGGTTTCTGCCAAAAAACCACATTAAAATAAAAAATTTGGATTAACAAGAAAACCACTGGAAATAGGTATAGGGAATGTTATAGCAAATCGATGCAGAATCAAATTCTGCATCCGACCATCCAATAAAATACAGGGTGTCCCATTTGAAAAAACGCCCTTTTTCAACTTTTAAAATGATGTAATTTGTCATTAAATTTTGGATACCCTGTATGCGATAAATCAGTTGTCAATATGGCATTCGAAAGTATCATTCCTGTGCTTCCGTCTACCCCAGAAGCGCTTTCCACCAATCAAAATTGGTTAAAGGGCGCAATGCTCAAAACAGGACTACATCTCTCAAAATTTTCAAAAAAATCAAGATATCTAAGAAAAAATTGAAAATAGGTATAGGGAAACCTGATGAAAACCCACTATGACATTTTCTCAGGAATCCAAAAATTAAATAATATACCGGGTGTTCCATTTAAAATAAGGAAGTTAATGGCGACTTCCGGTATAACCGGAAGTAGTATGATCTTGAAAATATTTTAAAATGAAAGAGAATCTTGAATAACCCTGGAACCAAAAATTTCAGAATTCTAAGTTTTTTCTAACCACGAAAACTTCTAACGAATGGCTCTCGTGGAATACCCTGTATACAGGCTGTCCAGAAACTCTCCTGACAAACGAAGACCGGAGATTCCTCAGATAATTTTAAGACACTTTAACCCAATTCACCCTAGTCCGAAAATGCTTCCTAAGGTCATAGGCGTCCGTTTTGGGTAGGTAAACGGTTATTTTAACGCATAACTTTTTAGTCTTTAACTTTTAAGCATTTGTGACACTAGATTATTAAATTTTCAGGTATTCTAGTACTAAAAGGTACTCTTACTTTAGACACCGTTTTCTAGAAAAATCGATTTGAAAATTTTTCGTTTTTTCGTCATTAAAATTCAATTTATTATTTTTTGCACTAGTTCGCTCTGAACTGCCAACAGAAATAAAACCTACGTTTTTAATTGTCAAATTGTTGTCAGTTCGCGAAGTTGAAATGACGAAAGATGAAATGACGAAAAAACAAAACATTTTCAAATCGATTTTTCTAGAAAACGGTGTATCCTACAGACTTAAAGTAAGAGTACCTTTTAGTACTAGAATACCTGAAAATTTAATAATCTAGTGTCACAAATGCTTAAAAGTTAAAGACAAAAAAGTTATGCGTTAAAATAACCTTTTACCTACCCAAAACGGACGCCTATGACCTTAGGAAGCATTTTCGGACTAGGGTGAATTGGGTTAAATTGTCTTAAAATTATCTGAGGAATCTCCGGTCTTCGTTTGTCAGGAGAGTTTCTGGACATCCTGTATATGCATATGCAACCTGTATTTTTTATACCAGTAGTTCCAAATTTACTTTTATGTACTTTGATCCTCTTAATAAAACAGCCCGAATGCATAACTTGCAAGATATTTGCAACAAAATTTCGAACAACTTCTTCTATAAAACTATTCTCAAATTAACTTAAACAATTTTTTTTATTTAGAAATTGGTCTAAACTTAGTAGTTGAGATATTCGTAAAGTTTCATTTACAGAAATAACCTAATATACTTAACAGAAAGTAAGCAGATTTGAAAGGATAAGATTATACACCAAAATATAAAGTTTGGTATTATATTTGTAACAATTTGACTACTATCGTGAATTCGTGATCACAATATTGTGATGAAAATGATAGACCTTCGTAATATGTTGGTAGATGTCAACGTTTTGATATCCCCACAAAAAAGAAGTTATCTCTGTCTATCAGTGCCGGATCTAGGAAATTTCTTAAGGGGGGCAAGTCAGCACCATGCCGCCCTTGTAGCTATTTTCACTATATAGGTAATGCAGTAATAAATTCCATTTTGCCACCCTCCGGAGATGCCGCCCGGGGCAATTGCCCCCTTTTGACCCCCCTCCCCCCCTCAATCCGGTACTGCTGTCTATACGAGTGTGACAATAAAAGCGGCCAAACTATAACAGCTACCAATACTAAAACTTATATTTGAAAGTATAATCTTCCTCTCAGTATTTTACTAGATTTACACTCAAATCCACTAACCGGAAGTAGTAGTTTGCTCAGTGATAAAATCAAATTTTACTAATATCTCGTTAACAACTAAGTTTAGACAAATACAAAAGTACTCAAAAGTTAATTTGAAAAAAACTTATAAAAAAAGTGTTTCTCAAGGGAAGTAGGTAGGACTTACATTTTGCAAATATTTCACAAATTATACATTTAACACAGATTTGATAAGAGTATGGAAATATTTGGAATAACGTCTGCAGAAAAAAAAATCCAAATTCCGATTGGAGTAACAACAGTTTTTTGCGAATATCTAGACAATTCTGCATTCTGGACAGATATATTAGTAGTACAGAAGTATTTAGCTCTAGAGCTTGATTGGGGTAACTTTTACTCTTATCGAAAAGCAGTTTTAGCAAATATTTCGCATTCGATTATTATTTGGAACAACTTCTGAATAGAAAATACGTACCGCTCATAAATATAAAAAAGTTGTGTGATGCCCACAGCTAATTTTGCCGTTAATAAAGAACTTCAAAACGTGGAAATATACAAAAATCTCTATCGAACATTTTCATTATTAGGTACCATAAGTAACATATATTGTGTATAAGAAACAGTGTTGCCAGAATGGTTGCTACCGACAATATTATTTTTTTGTTTGGATTCCAAATTTGTGTTCATGATTTCGATATGTCTAGCAACAGTTTGACGAAATAATTGAACATCCTTGATAGCAGATAAAATCTCTGTTTTATTTTTGAAGTCATCAAATAATACATTCGCCGCTTCAACAAATGCGTCTTTTACTGCCGCTCCAAACTGGAAAGGTTTCTTGTGTTGTGTCAGTATGTAGGAAATTTTAACAGACGCAATTGTTGCAAATACTGATTGTTTTGCTGGCCTAGTAAACATGGATTGCTCTCCCTTTAAACTACTTTTCAAATCTTCGACCTTTCGTTTTCTTAACGCACATTTTTGCGGATAATCATTTTCATAGTTTTTATGCATAGTTTTATAATGACTTTCTAAGTTCCTGTGTTTGGGCAATGACAATGACGATCGACAAACGAGACAAATACACTTATCTTTGACCATAATAAACAAAAATGGAGTACTCTGATATTCCATTAACATTAATTTAATTAATTAACTCTATGCGGTGAACATTTGAACATTGAAACAAGAGAATAAGAAAGTAGAAAAAGTAGTGCACCAGAAATTAAAGCAAAAAGTACGGTGTTGAAATAGGGTTCGTTTAAGTTATTATAGAAGATATATATATGTTTTTTATTCTTAAATATAATTCAATAAATATATTAATCACGTATTTCTTACTTTATTTTATGAGCACGTCTCCTCATCCTGGTAGAATCCAATCTATTTAAATTAAATTGAGTGTTTGCGAAGTTTTTGATTTTGAAACGAGATAAAATAAAAAAATGTTATTTGGCTATTAGGTATATAAAATGTAATGAAACACACAAAACTGTAAACATTTTATTACTAATCTTTGAGTTGTTTTCATAATTAGTTTTATTAATACAATTTCTCTAAGTACTATTATTATATACAATAAATAATCCTAAAGATATGGGATAAGTATTTTAAATATTTACATAAATAATATGAATTTATTTAAGTAACAGAATATTTGCATCTAAGAAAAAATATTGTAAATAGTATTATCATCGTCTGCGATTCAAGCTGCATTTTTGAATACACTCTACAATCGTCTGGTATAATATTTTTCAAAACTGCAGCTTGTCAAATGTTACTTGAATGGTCGTACCGCGAGCGGAGAAGAAATGCGTAGGATAACAATAAATGCACATAGTGGAGAATAACAATAGCAATTTAGTTGGGATTGTGACACAGATTAGGTTTATCAAAATATATTTTAGAAATGGCCGAGTTAAATTACATTCATTTTATTGTTAAAAGCCGCGCGCATGTCCCCCCAGATATAACGTCTATATCACTCTCTTTCGAATTGATCCAATAGTATGAGATGTTTTTTTGTATAAGCACATATAAGCTTTTTGAAGCATAAGAGTCCTTGATGATCGCCCAGTGCTCAATTTCCCGGGCCAGGCACATGCGCTTTCAACCTAATGTGTTGAGAAGAAGTTGTCGTATGTGCACTATTGATTAACCATTTATTGTGCATGGTAAGAGTTTCAGAGAAGTAGTCCGTCATTTAAAACGAGGTATGTACATTAACTTTACCAATACTCAAGAACATGAAGTACTTACTTAATGTATACATTAATTCGGAGTTTATGTGTAGTTATTATTAGTTCATCAGCTCGTTTCGCTATATTACCCTTATGTAATTCTGCCTAATAATAGTAATGCACCTGAACCATCATAATTATGATTGAACGTTCTATATTTTCCTTTTATTAAATATTCATAATGAAAATTGTATGCTTTCGTAAATGTTTGTAATTTCTTGGGGGTTGATTACATGTTCTCATGAAATGTCAGATCTCAAGGCCTCTCATAACTAGAATCTGGCGAATTATAGTATTATAGTGTAGTGCTGGAGGCTTAATTGTGATCTACTGGTATGTAATAAACAAATAAATCGTTATTATATGTATTCGTTATCGTAATCATGCCCCGGAAGTTGATGTTTTGATGTAGGAACTCTATAGTAGAAAAAAATATGCTGATGAGTTGTACAACATAATTTTTAGACAGGCATTAGTTTGTGATTTGCAGTTATACTATATTTGACTATATCCTTGATCCGACACCCAAGCAGCATCAAAGTGGCGGGAACTGAGACCGGAACTTGGACTCGGTAACTGTTACGTAACTGCTACTAAATGTTTGACTTAGCAGTAAGATTTACTCCAATTCAGACCTTATTAGTAGCAATCACGTAACTGTTACTAATAGTAGGTCCTCTAAGGTCCTATAACTTCTTGGTAGCTCTTAACGTATTGGGAACCACACGGCTACACGTTATCGGAACATGTATTAATTACTTCAAAGTTACGGAACTGTTTAGTAATATTTATAGTAATTTCGGCGTTCTTGCTACTCGGAGATGTTACTTACAGGTAATTTTCACTTTCCGTATAAACTCAGAGCGACTACATAGTTGCAGTTACTTTAAAAAAATTGCTACAAGGTAGGTTTCACTTCATCGACTTTAATAACAAAGGCACTCACCAATAAGGATCGCTCGTGTCTGCGAAATGAAACTGCGTTCGAATTCATGGCGTCTGAAAAGAGAATTCGTCGCAACAGAAAGCCTATAGACATTCGTCGATATTTTATCGAACACTGAGGCTTCAGCTGAACGCTCTTAGTTGTAATGGCGACATATCCTTATATTATGGCCACAGGAAAAATATAACTATTGCAAAAGCATCAGTGTCATCAGTTCAAACGACTAACAGTGGACAAGCCTGCCAAGCAGTACCAGAAGTAAGTAGATGTGAAGTCGGAAATAATAACTATAACGAAGATGATGTGAAATTTGTTGAAAATTGTGAAGATGAAATCGACAATATTATGGCTATGATGAGTTATTTGTCCCTAAATATGACATTGATGAAGACTATAAAGACGAAATAATAGCATTTTCGTCAAAAATTTCATTCTTGCAACAGCTTAGAGAATGGTCTTTATTGCATAGAGTAACCTACAGTTCAATCAATGATCTTCTGCATATGTTAAGGCCGATTAATTGTTTTTCGATCTGTAAGGCATCTTTAAAGTTGTTAATATTCGATAATTTGAAGATGCACGAATAATGTACCCAACTCTCCTCTGGAGCACTGGCGGAATTGCATCTTAAAGTCTCCATTCGTGAATGATTTAAGTTGTGCGGCCAGTACAATATTTTGTCGTTGTCCAATTTCCTCATTCTTCTCTTTCGTTGCCACAACTTTGAAAAAATCCATTTTTACAATAATTCACTACCACTAACCGCAATCATATGTGTTAATTTTAGGTTAAGTTCCACGTGTAACTTTGAAGTGACACCGGGAACCTTGCAGTTGTGTGCTACTTCATGGTAGTCTTAACGAACCTACACAACTTTAAAGTTACAGCGACGTGGACCGATTGGTCCCATGTACTACTTTGTAGCAACCATAACTTTAAAGGAAATATTTTTAGTGGCTGCTACTACACGGTTACTTTTGTCAAGTAGTATGTACTTTAAAGACGCATATTTTAGTAACTACTACTTGTAAGTTCTCTTGCGCAAAATTCGCCATATTTATCGAGCAGAATTGCGACGCCATTGCTGTTCATGAACGTTGAATGACGTCACAATACTGATTAAAAATTCATTTTTCTTGAGAGCTGTACTAAAAGTACCAAATCAATGAATATTTATTGGTTTTGAATATTCAGGAATAATTTAAAAACAGATACACATGCCTAGATGGACAATTTCGAAATTGTACAGTATATTTTTTTTTTAAAAATTTTTAAGGAAACGTATATTTTAAGGGCGCGTTGTCATTTTTCTAAGTACCATCATCATATTTGTCAGAAAACTTGTATTCGCATATAACTTTAATACCCAAGAAATCCTTTAAAATGATCAACGTGTGTTTAATATTTCTAATTATATTATTGTGTGTTACTACTCACACCATCAACGTGTGGTATTACATTCTACCTTCAGTTTACAAGCCGGCATCGACAACGGAATGAGATGAGAATATAGTTGAAGCTTTGCTGAAAGTGTGCGACAGAGAGCGACTGAGAGTGTCAGAAACCTAAGAAGTTCCATTACAGTGGCTGTCACCACCCTGCTACGTCGCCGTTACGTAGCCGCGACGTCCGGGAAACGTCGCGGAAGCAGTTCCAGGGACGTCGCTGGAACGTAGCTACTACCGAATAATTATTCCCCATTTTGGTCCCAGGCACGTAATAGGACCGTTGTCACCACGTTCCGGCGACTGGTGGCGAAAACTTTAAAGTTCTTGTGATGGTCGCCGTTACGTTCCCACGACTAAAAATGTTGCTTGGGCATAAACTCACAAACAAGTCGGAACCAATCAAATGTTGAAAAATCAATCAGAGAAACTAGTTTGTGATTTCTCTCAACCAATCAAGTTGCTCCTTACTAATTTGTGATTTATGTTGGAATAAGACGATCACAATTGATTGTCGTATATAACTTAAATGGTTATCTTCGTGAAGGAGGAGTAGGAGGAGAAATGCGTTAAATAGTAATAAACCAACATTATGTAGTAGTACATAAATAACATTCAGCCGGGTTCCTAATGTTATTTGAATATATTGCAATATATGCTAGAAATTATCATTCAACTTAGATTTGGCAAATCAACTTATATTTTTCTGACGTGAAATTCGATTTTTTTTATATTTGTGAATCTGATCGTGCAAAATGAGGTCGTTTCGATAATTAATGTACATCTCATAAATGATGCAAGAGAATATTGATTTCTCGATGTACAGCATTAAGAGAATTTTCATCGGCCCATTATGCTGATAGGGTACAATGAGTCCAGGGCAGATTCGTTTTTTTTTCATCTGTGCATCTGGTCGCGCAGGAATGATATCGTTTTCCTGGATTGTAGAGGCATGCGCATGCAATACCTATGATTCTCTATAACGAATTAAACCAACATATTGATTACTGTATCTGTAGCATATTTGTGCTTCCCAGCATTTTTAGCGGTGCTTATAGAGAAAAAGGTACATACTAGGTACCTACAAAGGAAGTGGCGTGAAAATAGTTATATCACTTTGAAGCGAGGTATGTACAGCATACATATATTAACATTAAAGACTAACATTTCAAAACGATAAGATATGTAACAGTAAAACTATAAATAATATTCATTGGCTACTTAACCATTAAACATAAATTGGATTTTGTTCCTGGATCCGTCTTAAAACTGACGTTTATCCATTATTTGTATAAATGAGAAAATTGATGGACTTGTACAACATGTATATGCAGCAGCGGCGTTTAGGCGCCGCGGGAGGCGAAGGTACTTTTTCAAGAGAACCCAAAATTTCATCTAAGAAATATACGATTATTACGTGATATAAAAAGTATCACGTAGTTTTAATTATTATTATACTAACAAATTATCATCATTTGAATTGGTGATCATTTTCCTTGCACGGTGAGCGAAATTTATAGACGGAGTAAATTCTTAAACCGGGACAGCCGATTTACCAAGAAATTTTTAACCCCTATAGAACTCGAAACTGAACAGTTGAAATCCATCGTGTTATTTAACGTAGGAATTTTAATTTAAACAGACAATCAAATCAAATAAAACATTTATAACATTGACATTTCCTCCAGTTTTTCTTTTGTGGTAATTTTTTCCTACCATGATAAAGAAAAATATTACTTCATATCTTGGATTGAGTTGGTCTTTACTTGATGTAAATCCATTTTCAATGTGAAAATAAAACAAACAAATGTTTTAGATTTACACTGTATTTAACCTGACGAAGCTACAGTGTAGTGAAACAGCTGTCGTTATTATTAAATACAGTGTAAATCTTAAACATTTGTTTGTTTTATTTTCACATTACTTCATACACTAAATGATTTTTCTTCATGTCAATCAAATGTCAAAAAGTTCTATAAATTTCAAAATAGTTTTTTTTAAAAAACAATTATTCTGAAATGGTGTTATAGTGTCGCGCAAGCACGTTATCACCTGAGAGGTTTTACTTCCTAAAGGACTAAAACCTTAGTTATCACTGATGAGTACTGAAAAGTCAAATATCTTAACGCGGAGAGGATAGATATGTATAGATAGATAGATGACAAAACTGGCTTTATAGCTTGAAACAAGAAGACAACAATATCAATACAATGAAGATGCTGCTGCTTTGAGTTTAGAGAAAAAAATTAGCTACTACGAACCTGAGATACTTCACGAAAAAGGTGAATTTCATCATATTTTGGATCTGATGAAAATTTGTTTAGATTAGGATTTCGCTTATGGGTTAGACTTAATGTGAGGGGCAATTTTAATCTTAGCATTTTCTTATCAGAAGAAACCCGCTTTTTAGTAAATACTGAAAGATCTAAGAATATAACTGGGTGGTATCTGATGTTGATAGACAAAATTACTGGCCCCTATTTTTTCGTAGAAAATTTGCATCAATTTAACTATTTCGAAAAGTTATAAAATTTTATTTTACTATCATTGGTGAATATCCGTTTAGGAAACATTTATTTTCAACACTATGGATGCTCTGCATAGTCCACTAAATCCACAAATTTATTCAAAGATTGACGTGATATTTTTTTCCCTAAAGGTATATCGGATGTTTCGGCAGAGAATAACGATCAACGAGAAGTGACAAAGACGTTGAAAAACTGACCCTGTTTCTTCAGTATATGGGACGAGCTTGGTTGACATTGCCACGCGTTCGACTGGTCAGACTTACTTAAATAGGATTATAATATATGAAATCGCTTATTTATAAAACATTTCTCTAAATTTTACAGCAGATGCGAGACACTGTTCCAGTAATTTGTTTTTGCTTGTATCGCAAATTTATATAATAGATGATGTTGGCATTAAATAGAGTGTAATTAACACTGTTCAGGATTTTAGATAATCTACGTAAGAACACCATATAATTTGGAAGATATTAACCTAATATTTTTCACAAAGGAACGCACCGCTTTTAATTTTTTTTATTATGTTTTCGATTTGTAACAAAGAAGAACTACTCCCTAACAACCTTTTTCGAATTTCGCGGGTGTTTTAAGTTTACACTGGACGCAATAGAATAATATACAAAGGTGTACACGATGATATTTGACTGCAAAAGTGGTGAATAGAAATGTAATTTTATCAATAAATGTTTGTACGTCTAGTTTTGCCCAATCTTCTATGCTTGGGTACGCGGTTTGTCTAATAATTTCGTAATAAGATGTGAATTGGTCTACCTGTATTCTATCCGATTGTCTTCGTAGCTAACTCAAAACACATGCGAAATTCGAAAAATGGTGATAGGGGCTCTTTTCGAGTTTAAAGAACGACCACATTGCTTCCTCTCTCCTTCGTATACAGTGTGTCCGTAAAGTATGGAATAAATTCGATATTTCTTAAAGCAAAAGCCATTTTAAAAAAAAACCTGAAACACGTCGATTTTTAATTATAATGTTCTACATTCAACAACAAAAATTCATTATACAAGATGATCCACATTAATGTGATGACGTCATCGGCATATTTTTTAAATACAACACCCTGTATTTGGTGACACTTTTCGATTATCATTAATGAGCTGATTTCAAAAAGGTAGATACTTGTGGTCTTGCGGACAGAATTTGAAAGATACGTGCTAACAACTATTTCTTATCAATTGCAAAAAAGTAGGCGACTAATCTTATTTATCAATTTTATTGATAGCTAATGATAACAGATACATGACTTTATGTTAAATGTTCGACCTGTAACCATTGCTGTATTTGACAGTAACCTAAACGATGAATAAATTCTTGTTGAACCTTGTTTATGGTTTCCTGAGAAATATTGTTTGTCTGATTTCAATAGCGCTATTATAAAGCTAAACGACATGTATGATACCCTTTTGGATTCAGGGTGTTCCGTATATTCTAAAACTAGAACAATATACAGGCTGTTCCAATTAAAAAAAAACTGTCGATGACGTCATTTCTCACATATGGTTCTCTATATATTTAATTATAACGCTAAAATAAAGGAAATTAAAAGCAAAAATCGACCTGTTTCGGGAAATTTTGTTAAAATTGTTTGTTTCGCAGAAAATGAATTTATTCCATACTTTACGGACACATTGTATATTAAGAGATCATTTTAAGTGTAGAATTATAATGTATTTCATAATTTTGACAACTAATTGAAGTTTAAAATTATTACAAGAATTTGTTTTGTGTATTTTAAAATTTGCCGACGTATTATAAAGGCAACATTACCCGCAGGTTATTCAGGGTAAATATACATTTTCTGAGTTTATCACTCAGATACGACGAGACGAAAGTGGGGATTCGACGATACTGTCAGTAATCGTTATTCTCTGGTTTTGGAACAATATATTATGTCTTGGCCACTTGACTCACGAGACTATTGACTGTTTTATGGATATGTGGGGCAGAGAGTGTACGAAAATAGTACATATAAGGAGCTTGTGTGCAAAAGCGGATATATCCATTTTGTAATTTTTTTTAGGAAACAGAAAACCTATAAAACTTTGGCCCTTCAATGTATCAAAAAAGTTAATAATGGGAATATGGGCAGGCTTTCTATGGGAGAATTTTTTTTGGGCTTGGAAATATTGCGAAAAAAAAGATTGGATTTATCCGGTTTTGCTTCAAAATTGTTGAAATAAATAAGGGATATTAGGAATGAAACAGTATATATTGTATAAAATTAACACTAAGCAAACCTAAACAAAATTTTAAGAAAAAAAACAGAATTTAGACGTGAAAAGCTATTTCGTCAGTTAAGCAGCCACACACTTCATCGTCACCACCGTTTCCGGTAACCTCTTCGTTTTCGTTGGTCGTAGGTAAACCAAGCAGCTCTTTGTACCATTGCAGATCAACTCGCTCTTGCCATTCGGTTCCAAAAATGCTTTCCATCAAATGGCCCAAACTCTTTTTCTTCTTTTCAGGTATTTGGTTTCTCGGCGGTAAAGTTCGCCAATTTATTATCAGATTTGCCATTTCTTGTAAGTCTTTGGGTAGTTCCCATTATAGATTCAAACTTATAAATTCTGAGCAAGTCACTGTAATATCTACGTTGTTACTTTTATGAAAGATTTTCTTTAACATTATTCTTTTAGTCTCCATTTATTTAACTTTTTGATTCACCTCCTACAAAACCTTAATGTTGAATACTTTCCATTCTTTTTTCTTTTACTGCACCTACTTCGGCGTACATTCTAACATACTCATCTCTGCAAAGAATTTCCCGATTTTAACGAACAGCTTTTCGATACTCGGTCAGCTGGCATAGAGCTGTGCCCGCGAACTGGAAATATTAACTCCATCTGAGTTACATGTTGTGGAGTTTTATTTTTTAACCAGTACATCAATGTGTGCACTATATGACTGGTTTTGTTTTGACCGGGGCACCCATCACAAAACAGATGAAGATGGTGAATCACTTCAAAGTTTGTATCATCTAACTTATCCAACAATGCCGATCCTACTTCCGTCGATACCCTTCCTGCCATATCTTCCGTCCAAACATAAAATACTGGGTTTGTAGAATCCATTGCCACACAACAAAAGCCATATAACTTATCGGATGCGCATAAAACGTATATCACCAATTGAGATTCTGGGTAAAGGTTGCACCTGCTGCAGGTCAAAGTACAAACTCAATCAACCTGATAGATTTTCTTTTCCAATTCATAGAATGCCTTAGCTCGTTTAGTGTGTTCATGATATTGTGATATCAGTTGTCTTTTTTTGAGGATATCTTTCTCTATTTTGATTTGCTGTTTTCGTCGAGTGCACATCGATCACGTATCTGATTATTATTATATCAAATTCATTCACAAATATAATTCGGATCATAAAAAACGTGAATTTGTTCGCTTTTGCTCACACACCTCAACTTTAAGTGCAATGTACACACGTTTTTATTAAGTTTTGCTCACAAAAACCTACAAAAATTAATAGAACAGATCAAAATTATACTTAACTTGTGCACTCAATTTCGTCAAAATATGGATTATCCGGTTTTGCACGCAAGCTCGTCATATACCATGTGCTTGCAGGCGACCTGCGTATAGGGCTTACTGTAAGATAAAACGACAACACCGAGAGTTTGTATGAGTTAGTACGAGAAAGCAATATACAAACTGCAGTACAGCTGCTATCTATCCTTGTTGCCCTGCTTAAACGGAGAGTCAGTCTAGCCCGTTCTAGCCTCAGCGTAAATGTACTCAAATCCCCACTTTTCCAACACTACACTCGACCAAAAAGCGGTTTGTATATTGCTTTCTCGTACTAACTCATACAAACTCTCGGTGTCGTCGTTTTATCTCACAGTAAGCCCTATACGCAGGTCGCCGGCAAGCACACTGTATAGTAATATAACGGATGTTAAACGGAACTAATATTTTATTCCTTCTTCAGATACTATACAAAGTTGTTAAAGAAATGTAACAAATTAGGGTCAATTAGAACACTTTTAAAATGATTACAGCAAAATGCTAACAGCCATAAAGTTGCTTTTTATGAAGACATTCGCATATATTGCTATTAGGATATAGTGAAAAACATTCTTCTATTAAAATTTTTCTCGAAAACACAATTAACGTTTTAAAATTGGGGACTATCACACTTAAAACACGTCAGGGCTGTTAAGGCATTAACTTTGTTAACCATTCATTTTTTAAAAAAATCTCGAAGGGGTAAAGCGATTTTAACTAAGGGGAATATTTTCATCGCATTTTCAGTTTCTTACGTCATTTGTTTTTAATGTTATGACGTTACCGTCTTCTTTTTTTTAATAGACAAACTATATATTTTTTTAATTGATTTCGATAGCATTTTCAATACCCTATTCAACGGTATAACACTTTTAATATGTTACATTTGAAAGAAATTGAGAAAAATAGTCTTAAAGTTCAAATATTAAAAATTCATTATGTTGGTAAAATGAATTTAGTTACCGGTGCTTAACAGTGGCGGTCCGTGATTTTGTGGGGAGGGAGGGCGCCGGGGGGGGGGGGTCTGAGTATTTCATATCAAAAATTACAGTACAGACAAAAAATAAACTCAATATGTTATTTATTTAACTTGTTTGAGAATAAAATCCATCCGCCGTATATCAAATGTATTAGGAGTAGATACTACTGTGAATATAGAATTCTATATTCACGATATAGTGTGGCTACTACTTTGAAGATGGCGCCACATTTATTGTGTTTTACTCCTAATACATTTGATATACCTCCTCGCTTTTCTGCTACCCTGATACTACCGACGAAATTTCAAATGAATGTGCAGTGAGTGTTTCGGTTTCAGTTACGTAAAATATTCTTTCTTGACAGAGTAAAAAAGTCTGTCTAGACATAATTTAAGACATTATCTGCCGCCCCGATTCCGTTTATAATTTAAAATTACCTTAAATGCAGAGAATAATTTTTTTAATTTAATTCTTTTAAATTTATCTGGGTAAGTCTACATTTGAAATTTCTTCCGTAGTATGAAGGAAGCAGAAAAGCGAGAAGGTATATCAAATGTATCAGGAGTAAAATAAATATATTATCTGTTGGCTACTCTGCTTTCCTTGATAATAGGGACGAAATTTCATATGTGCAGTTTTGCTAATTGGTCATGCTTAATGGCCATTATTATAATAATAAAGAGTTAATTATATATACGTTTTATCAGTGCTTCATTTAATCCCAATACAATTGTAAATTACTATGACATGACTATTTTCATAAATTACGCTTTCTTAAAAGAATGTGAATTTGAAAAATAATTATGCTCAACATTTAAAGTAATTTTAAATTATAAACTGAATCTCCAGTGATAATACGACTTAATTCTGTGTGGGCAGACATTTTTTAATCTGTCAAGATAAAAATGCAAGCGGACGTCCTTTGTATTTGAAATTTCGTCCGTAGTACCAGGGCAGCAGAAAAGCGAGGAGGTTTATCAAATATATCAGGAGTAGAATTAAATATATTGACGCCATCTGTACAATAGTAGCTGGACTATATCCTAAATATAGCTATTATTGTGAATATAGAATTCTGTATTGTTTTACTCCTAATACATGTGACTATAAAATTCTATATTCACAATATAGTGTGGCTACTACTTTGAAGATGGTGCCACATTTATTTTGTTTTACTCCTAATACATTTGATATACCTCCTCGCTTTTCTACTACCCTGATACTACAGACGAAATTTCAAATGAATGTGCTGTTTCGGCTTCAATTTAGACATTATCTGCCTCCCCGATTCCGTTTATAATTAAAATTACCTTCATTGCAGAGAATATATTTTTTTTAAATTCAATTCTTTTAAGAGAGTGTAATTTGCGAAAATACTCTCACTTAATACTTTAACAATATATGTATAATTGTAATAAAAATAAAAATATTTTAAAGTTACTATAACCACCTGGTATGATATCTCAGCATTTAACAGGTGATATTTCGTCCCTACTTTCAGGTAAGCTGAAAACGAGGTGGTATATCAAATGTATCAGGGGTAAAATGAAATATATTATCTCCTCGCTCTTTTTCTTGCTAAATAAAGTCTGTCTAAACCTAATTAAGGTAGGCATTATCAGCCGCGATTCCGTTCATAATTAAAAATTACCTTAAGTGCAGAGAATTATTTCTCAAATTTAAATTCTTTTACGAAACTATTTACGAAATTTATCTCGGTAATTAGTCTACATTTGAAATTTCGTCCGTAGTATCAGGGCAGCAGAAAAGCGAGGAGGTATATGAAATATATCAGGAGTAAAATTAAATATATTGCGCCATCTGCACAATAGTAGCTGGACTATATCCTAAATATAGCCACTATTGTGAATATAGAATTCTATATTGTTTTACTCCTAATGCATGTGAATATAGAATTCTATATTCACGATATAGTGTGGCTGCTACTTTCAAGATGTCGCCACATTTATTTTGTTTTACTCCTAATACATTTGATATACCTCCTCGCTTTTCTGCTACCCTGATACTACGGACGAAATTTCAAATGAATGTGCAGTGCTTCGGCTTACGATCAGCAAAATGATTCATTGAAGGTGTTGATGTCAATAATTGTTTTTTAATGGAACACATTGCTAAGGCACATAGTCTGCTTTCCCGCATGGTATTTCTAGAAAATGTTTTTATTCTCTTCAAAGTAGAAAAACACCGTTCACTTGATTTTTTCTATTTTGCACGCCCCCAGAGATTCGCAGAATAGCAGAAGACAATTTACAAAATCTTTCGCCAACATAGTCTCGACATATTACCAAAAACAAACTTTTATAACAGTTGTAATATTCAATAGTGGAAGTAAATTTCAATAATAGCATCAGAAAACTTATCATCAACTCTGCTTAACAATTTATATTGTTAATTAGTAAATAAAATGTTAGCATGTGTGCTTTTTATTCTTTGTACAACTTCTATTGCACATGTTTGTTACATTAAAGGCTTACATTTTGACATTTAAATATAACTTGGTTCCATTTTAGCGTGCGATAAAGAAATACTTTTCCAACCAAAAGGGATGTCGTAAAGTGAACTTTGTAGCACCGAAATAGAAAAAAGCATTTTGCACATTACACCCACACAACCAGTCTGGTAAACTGTAAGAGCTTCTGTTGAATTTTCTCGTCACGGTTTTATTAGTTTTCAAATTGTGATCTAGTTTAATCAATAAATCTGGTCTAGGGAAACCTAGATTTTTTAATTCTGTCCTAATGTTACTAACGCAATTCATAGTTGCATTTGCACCGATAGAAATTACAACATACACTCACCGCTGTATATTACATACTGGACCGCAACCCGGACCCGGCACCATAGAGTAGTGCCCCGCCGCCTACATATATACGCGCGTTACCCGCGCCAGTTTCATCGCTCGATTTCTAATACAGACGGGGCAGTCGCGCGTGATGCCCCGGAGCCTACGTCAGACTGCGATTTTTAAACGCGCTGAAAAGACGGACTGTTACTTCCAAAAACATATTATTTGTCATCAAACAAATCAGAAAAATTACATACAAATTAGGTATTTATAGTTAATTTATCTGTTAAAAGAAATTTGTCACGGGGGGGGGGCAGTGCCCCGTTGCCCTCCCTGCAGCAGCCGCCACTGGTGCTTAATACAAAAAAACATTAGTTACGGCTGTCAGAATAAATTAATTTGTCGGTCTCACAATAAAATAAGTGTTATTCCCTTTTCAAAATTAGAATAATTTATCTTTTGCAAACTATTTTATTAATAAAAGTGGTACTATTGAGCAATATCCTCAGAAAGTTAACGTATGGGCAGGAATTATTGGTAACAGAATTCTAAGTCCATTCCTTTTTTCTAACAATTTGACTGGAGAGATATACTTGCAATTTCTACAGTTCGAATTGATGCCTGCATTAGCTGCATTATTTCCTAATGCAAACAGCCCTGACCTACCAAATAATAGTATATGGTTACAACATGATTGTGCTTCGCTACCTCCGGACCAAGTTATCCCAGGAAGATGGACAGGAAGAAGAGGTCCGATGGAATGGCCGGCTAGGTCTTCTGATCTAACGTCATCAGACTTCTTTCTATGAGGGTACTTAAAAAGTAAATTGTATAAAAATCGACCTAATAATTTAGAAGAACTCAAGCACAGAATTAGACATGAAATTAAATTAATATCAGCTCAAACTATTCAGAATTTGAGAAATGAGTTTTCTAATCGTCTTGGGGATTGTCAGATGGTAGAGGGTCGTCATTTTGAACACTTGGTGTAAATGTAATTTAAAAAGTGTTATTTCTGTGCTTATTTTTGTGTTTGATGTTACTGTTAGTTTTTTTCTGGTTAATCAATATAGTTTTAGTGTAATTATTAACTTTGAATGGAGTAGATAATAAATTTATTGTTCGATTTTTCAACATTTTATAATAAAAACGAATGTGCCATCAATATTTCCATCAAATTTATGTGACTAGATTTATTTAATGAATTTTTAATATTTCAACTTTAAGACTCTTTTTCTCAATTTTTTTCAAATGTAATATATTAAAAGTTTTATACCGTTAGATAGGGAATTGAAAGTACTACCGAAATCAATTAAAAAATTATAGGTTGTCATTTAAAAAAAAGTCGGTGACGTCTTAGCATGAAAAACAAATGACGTAAGAAACTGAAAATGCAATGAAAATATTCCCCTTAGTTAAAATCGCTATACCCCCTTCGAGATTTTTTTCAAAAACGAAGTTAATGTCTTTATCCGTTACTTTATTTCCACACTGTGTATCTAATTTGATCAAAAAATAAAGAAAAACTGTTGGGTTAATTTGTTATATGTATTTATTCCAATGCGAAATGAAAACCTTTTTGCTGATGAAACTATCGTATTAATAAAAATATTTCTGTAAACTGTAATGAACAGTATTATTTGAAATTTAAAAGCGTGTATTACGAAGAAATCTACGCAACGAAATCTAGTAGTAGTGGCAAGACTGATAGTTTAGTTGAATTTCATACGAGTTATTTATATTTAGTAGTTTGTTCCAGCATTATTCATAATAAATCTAAGTCGTAGGCTGCCAAAGTTTCGAGTATCACTTATATTATACAGTGAGATTTATTATTTATAGTATATTAATGTTTGTCGTATTTTTGTTTAAACAACACTTCGGCTCGTTCTTAATTACATTTTCTTAAAGTGTTTCTACGATTTTTATTTACTTATATATTTAGATAGCTTTCAATTTTTTTTAACGCAACCAAACTGGCATTTATCCTATATTTCTTGAGACGCCCTACGCTCCCCAAAGCTTTCAGTCTACTTTCGGCTCTCTAGGTTTCCTAGAAAGGCGCCGCCGCTGTATAATATATATTCAATACAATATTTCTGTTTTTATATTTTAAGATTTATTATCTATGTGGCCTTTTTCTCTATTAGCATTTTTATTTAATAGCTGTAATTTATCTGATATGTCTAATACAAACTCATCAGTGACACCTGGGCCATCATAATTGTGGTTTAGTGTTCTATTTTCTTTTTTCGTATCGGATAGAAACAGATAGTTTATTTTTCCATTAAAGGTCTTGCCTTTCGTATATGGGTCTTCCGTATTTGATTTCACGTAATTATTTTTAATAAGTGATGAAGCACTAAAAGCGTCTTCGAACGTTGTAAGGGTATCATCTACAACAAGATTCGTACGTTTTTGAGAAATCCCGTAATTTATTGGTGGTTCATGGTTGACAGCTGGTGTCCCATAAGATGTTAGAGCTCCGGGCGTCTCATAACTAGACGCTGGAGAATTATATTGTAACGCCGGGGGCTTGTGATTTACTGGTGCGTAATAACCAGAAGAAGCCCCATTATAAGTATAACCTTCGGGATCATAACCATGCCCTTGATGTTGATATGTTTGTGTAGGAACTCCGTAATTTAAAGGTGGTGCTGAATAGATATGGGCGGGATTTCTGTAGGTCTGTGATGGCACAACATAGTTCTCAGATGTTGGATGACGATTTTCAGATATACTATAACCAGAAGACGGTGATTCGTAACTGGATGATGATTCGTAACTGGATGAGGTCGGTTCGTAACTTTGGGACGGAATTCCATAACTGGTCGAAAGAGGTCTGTCATTGTACGAAGGCGGCCTATAGCTGGGAAAAGGTGCTCCGTATGTTGATGGTGGTGGTTTATATCCCGGCGCAGGTGGTCCATATTTTGTTGGAGCAAAGTCATATTGCTGAGGTGAGTAACCGAAAGGTAAACCGTAACTCGATGATGGTGTATCGTAATTTAATGAAGGTGCACCGTAGTTAGATCTTGGTGGTTCGAAATTATATGAAGGTGTCCCGTAAGAAGTGGATGGTGCTGAATATGAACCCGGAGGCGACGTATACGCATTCGATGGTGGTCCGTAAGATGGCGATGGTTTATAATTTGGTGGACCATAACTCGTGGATGGTGGACCGTAAGTTGAAGATGGCACACCATATCCAGAAGATGGTGGTCCATATTTCGTCGATGGTATCGAGTATGACGTAGGAGGATTGTAATATGGAGGTCCATAAACAGGTTTGTTCAAATTGTATGTTGTAGACGGGTATGCCGTGGGAGTGCCGTAAATGGGTTTCGGAATGCCATACTTTGTGTTTGAATGAATATTATATGGTTTCGGTCTTTTTCTGGGTGGTCCGTAAAAAGTAGGTCTGTACGCAGGTGGTTCACGTTTAGTTCGTTTAAAATGTTTATTCTGAAGTTCTGTTGTAACGCAAGAAGCAAAGAGTAATATTACCTAAAAAATAAAATAAAAAGAATTAACATTCATATTAAATAAAATAAATGATTAATATTATATGACGAAAAACGTTTTTTATAAATAGGTACGAAAAAGGGTTTATACGAAAGATTTAGAAACTTCGTTGTATACATGGTAACATAAATATTTATGTAAATAATAAATACATAAGCAGAGCTGGGCGATAAGGATTACAGGTATAATTGATTGCGGTTTGTATTACGATTATTTTAATCGCAATTAAAAAAAATTTGATACTAGGAGTGCTGTAATCGTTCATCGATGGAACTTAGATTACGATTGCAGTAATCGTAATTTCGACAAAGTTTAAATTACAATTACAGTAATCGTAATCGAAATGCCTTCGATGAACGATTACAATAATCTAAAGATAGATAAATTGTAAATAACGATTTTCTGAATAATCGTAATAGAAGTTGTTCAAAAAAATGTCGGAGGGCTAAACGCGACTCATTTAAACTGGTACACGTTACGTTATCTATGAAGGCAATAATTATCCGAATAAAACTAATAAAAAAGAAGGAAACAACGACGTTTTTAAAATAAACCAAAAACTGAAAAAAAAACATCCCATCCTTGCCAACGATCACAGTAATCCTTATATAAAAAGAAACGGGATTACACTTAATGGAATCGTTCAACGAACTAACTTAGATTACGATTACAGTAACCATAATTTAAACTTTTTCAAAATTGTTATTGTTTCAATCGTAATCTAAGACCGTTCGACGAACGATTACATTAATTGTAATCACATTTTTTTTTGGGAGAGTTTCGGAATCCGCAAATTGCGTACCTAAATTATATATATTAAAATTCCGCAAATGTCGGATCCGCATTTTTGGAGTATAAGAATCCGCAAGTTGCTACCTAAATATTATACATAATATATGGGATGTTCATTTAAAAAGTGCATTAAGTTGGCTTTAACGCTTTCAAAACATTTTAATTATAGCGTTACTTTAGGTTATTACATTGGATCAAGACTGGCACGTCACCACAACGAAAATTTGGTACGAAACGTGGATCATCGACACAAAAAACTCACTTTCGATTTTTACTGCGACGCACAGTGGGGCAGAAAGCCCTGAAAGTTGGCATCAATTCAACCGCTCAAGCAAGAACGCTGAATTTTGGTACATTGATTCGTGTCGACAAAAGTAGCATTTGTATAAAATTTCATAAGAATATTAAGCATACGCCCCCAAGTTATCGCACCTCACGTGATTTCCTTAAACCGGTCACACATATAAATTGTAGCGTGGTGGAGCTTTTATTAGCATCTAAACACATACCTCATATTTTTATTTCAAATTATATATACATTTTCATAAACGTTAATAAAAGCAAACAAAGCAAGTGTATGTTCTCTTTATATAATTTATTAAGTAAAACACATAATAACTTAAACATAATTTTTCTTTCTAAACGTTTGCAAAGTAGTTTACATAAAAATTAACAAACGTTAATTTCATCGTCTTCAATACTGTCTTCGTGGTCGTCATCATCAGTATCATCATCGTCGGCGTCAACTTGACCAGATGGTGATTTTAAGAGCTCCAATACCTCTTTCGGTAGAGCTTACAGATTTTTCTTTGGACTTTTTCTTTTGTCCACCACCACATGATCTGATCTTAGCAGAAGCATATTAGAAGTGTCATACTCTTTTGTCTGTCGCACTTTATTGAGTTGTGTTCCCTAAACCTTTTGAAGTCCTTGTTCCGTGCTTCTTAGAAGTTTGTGATTGTCCCGCGCTGCCTTAAGACTCATTTGTGCGGCATAACTTAAAACAGCAATAGAAGTGGATTCCCTAAATAACATTGTCTTTAGCCGCTTAGTTCGTTCTGCACCAGTTTCGAAAATAACTTGAAGGCGACCTCTACGTTATCGTTGCCGTTTTCCTGAAGGAAATGATATTGATGTATTCAGCCAATCTTTATTTTGTAAAAGAAACCTTTCCTTCGTTCTAGAGGCCTTCGTCCAACGTGCTCTAAACTGTGAGAAGAAGTGAGCTAGTTTTATTTAAAACTTTTACATCCTCTTACCGACAATTACTTCGAATTTTCATTTCTTCTCGTAAAAACTTGAACCTTTCTTCATTTCCAGTATTGGTGCAACTTGTCATGATATTGAATAGTTCTTGTCGACTTAAAAAAAGGTTAGTTGAGGCCGTTCCTGTAAATAAAATTTAATAAATAGTTACATATCTGAAATTGTGTTAACTTTCGCAAAATGCAATATCTGCAAAAAATTTAAATATTCTCGAAATGTGCAAAAATGTGCAAGAAATGTTAACGTATGAATAATATATAAAGTCCAATTATTAATATAAAACTAAAACTAAAACGTGATCTAACTTGATACATAACTATTTTCATGCATACTTTTTGCAAATATGTACAACTCAGTATGCATTTACATATGCCATTATTTATAGCATTTTATATAATCTAAATGATTTTTATGGCAATAAATGTTTGTGATCTATAAATACATACCTGATATTGAAGGCTCCATAGCAAAAAACTCAAATGTTATAAAAAGTTTTACTACAATAAATTCACAAACACAGGGCAAATATAACACAATTACGTAGACGTCTACATTCTTAAGCAGTTAGCGACACTAGACCTCTGTACAGTCGAGTATAGGTACATTTAAAATACCCCCAATCCTGTTTTCTAATGCATAAGATAGTTGTAATAAAGGAAATAACTGTATAGAGGGTAAACACGACATTTCATGTTTTGATTTTTTGCCAGGTAGAAACGCTCTTTGCCCCACTGTGCGACGTTTCGCAAAAATGAGCAAAGCCAACTAAGTAGATGCACTTTTTAAATGAACAGCCGATATATTAAAATTCCGCACGTGTCAGATCTGTGTGTTTGATTTTTAGGGAGCCGCAAACATGATGTTTTTCTAAATTTTTTTATGTTAAAGATCCGCAAACCAGTGTAATAATTTCCCTTTCCTGCTGTAGTGTGTAAGAGATTATCCAGATTTATTATTAGAGAACCATGGATTTATATTTGTGTATTTTTAATTTATTTGAATAAAAAATGAACATATTATATTCTTAAAAACTCTAAAAAGATGGGGTTACCTCAAGAGCACTTCGTGGTACTAGCTACTTATAACTAGTTACCTATCCCTAACACCTATATTATTATACCTATTTACAATTAACACAGTACCATTTTGAATTTGAGAGAGAAAATTTAAATTTTATGTATGTACTCGCATCAAACAAGAATTACACCTCACACCGACTTCATTCTGAATGCATTTTTCACAACTCATACAAAAGACTTTCTTAACTATTTCTCTTTCAGTTATTCACTTTTACAACATCAAAAGTGCAGAAGTTTCAAAAAATATTTCCATTATTTTAAGGTCAACTTCCTCTGCCAACTCAAAAATCATACAATTTATGAGTTGGCAATGTTTAGGCAAATCGTTAAGCTGGACAATGTATTTATGGAATAAAATATTATTGATGATATCCTGATCATTGAAAATGCTGCCGAAATTCTTAAGGGATCTTTATGAAAGTAAAATCGTGTTCCGTAATTTTCGGACCCAAAGAATAGAAAATATAGATACGCAAGTTGCGGATCTGTAATGTTCAAAATAAACGTCCGCAAATTCCCTATATAACTTACATTTGCGGACTTCTAGTATAGAACATACGAGGACGAAATTTGCGGACGCCAAAACTTTTCCTTTTTTTTTATACTGTATAAGGATTACTGCGATCATAATCATGTGGTTATCGTAATCCTTATCGCCCAACTCTGTACATAAGTGACAGTTACCCTTTATATCGAAAACAATTTTATATATATATAGATAACTTTTAAGGCCGAATTAAGTTCAAATGGTCCTTATGTTGATAATATTTTTAATAGCGGAATATAAAACACAAACATGTTAGTAATACAATTTCTAGGTTTTAAATCTTCAAAGACAGAACCAACAATATTTATCAACACGCAAAAATTTAAAACAAGAAAACTGACAATCAATTTGTAGTTTATAAGGCACACATCGACAGGTAACTATTATGCCCGGCTCCTCGCAGCATACATTGCTCTTGACTTATGTCAAATTTGGCCCCTATTGCTATTTAAAAAAAACAAATGGGCTGTGTATCTCGTAAAGTAACAATGTAAAACAGGTGGAAAAAATAAGGAATAATAGATATTAATTAGCAGAATGCACATTACAAATTTCAGTAGTTTCGAAGATATTAAGCCAGTTCCAAACGTATGAAGACCTTGTATAAGTGTATGTAAATAGCTATGTATTAATAAATAAAGTGTATGTACTATAAATTTTTTAAGTATATTATTTCGCATATAGTATAATTAATTTCTAAAGCCACGACATTATAGTACCTAATTTTAATGTAAATAATTAATTCCTCCTCCAGCTTTAAGTATTGTTATTATATAATGTATTTGTCTGATGGACATATATGTTCTAGTGTTCATTTTTAAGACATACCCATAAAAGAAATGTAAGTAATAAATAATAATGTTTTTGAAAGCATCCAATTATTATGTCGAAGATTGCCAAAATCGTAGACCGAATCAAAATAGAAATAGCAACAATTTTTACTGCTCGTGAATATATAATGAATAATTAATAATATAATAAATAAATCAAATTGTAACCGCAAAAATACAATTGGCAGAAAAATGCTAACCTAAATTTTATTAAACGCTGTATCAAAAGCAAATAAAACGAAATGTAAATATTATATATTGCTGTCTAAGGCCTGCTTAACATTTATCAATTATTTACATGAATTAATCCATGAATTTATATACAAATAAATTAATGATCTTGAATCATTTTACACTTAACAATAAATTATTATACGCACTTAACGAACGTACCTAAATAAACAATGAGTGCTGATTGGTCAGTGCAACAGGTTGGTATCTAACATAAAAATGTAAAAATTACTAAAACGTACTAGAAAATTGACGGTACTTTAGAACACATTCATGAATTTGTTTATCAATTAATTCATGAATTCGAATTGATGTCGATTCTTGTATTACATTTATCAATTTTCGTTCACCAATTAATTCATGCATTAATTGACATAAGTAAAACAGGCTTAAGCAAGTAAGTTTCAAGAAAAGTGTGATGTTATAGGTACCACATGTGTCAAATACCATTAAGCATAGGGAATCAATGTATACTTACGATGTATGTATGTAATACGTGGCAACGCGGTACCCGCGACACCACAACGATTTTCTCCGATCCCGATTGTCTCGAGCCAGATTTTCCATTCACTATTCACGCTGCGGTTTGCAATAAAGGCGTTCAATAATATTAATGTATAATGGGTCTGTATACACCCGCTGAAAAGCTTCAGTTAGAAAAATGGTTTTATGATGGTAACTGCAATTGAGTGTATACATTTGTTTGCGCTGACTTTTACAGACCATTCTGTACTAAACTGCACGAAATACAAACCAAGAGAGGTATCCCCACAAAAAAATGAGTAAAGTGAACGGGCGGGGAGTATTAGTTTGTAGTTTTTGGAAATATCAATTAGAAGTGCTGCAGAGGATTTGGTAACAAAAATGTCTCACGTATTTGGAGATGTAATGGTTTGAAATGTACTATATATTCCAAAACCCAAGAAATATTTCCCGAGGACCATTGTCGAGGAATGGAGTTTTGTCAATCCGTTATGGATAAGATACATCGAAACGACAATTTTGTTAGAAGTATGTGCTTTACTGATGAGTCAATTTTTCCATTACACGGAAAGCACAATCCCTCTGTTTTTCAATATTGGCCTACGAAAATTAACACCGGCGTTTTGCAAACCGCACCCAGTATTCTCAAAAAGTAAACGTCTGGGCAGGTATTTCAGGTGACCATTTGACAGGCCCGTTTTTTATTGATGGTATATTAAATGCCGACAAGTATTGAATTATTGCAAAACTAAATACTTCCCGCCATTCAAAACACTGGAATAAATCAGGAAATCGTTTGGTTTCAACATGATGGCTATCGAGCACACAATGCAGTCAGGGTAAAGGAATTTCAAAAAAATATTTTTCCTCACCATCTTATTACTGGAACGGGAAACATCAAATGGCTTCCGGGATCTCCTGATGTATCTCCAAATGTTCTTTTGTGTGCGAATAATAAAAAATAATTGAAGCTCCTGATTCAGTAGCTGTCCACATGTCAGCAAACGTAAGAGCAAATTTCTACGATAGCCTAGGGTAATGCCTTGCTGTGCAGTGAGGAATTTTGAGGCCCTTCTACAGTTTATTATTTTCGGAACCCTTTTTTATTTACTTTAATAGGGTTATTTTTTACTTTATTAGAATTACGCTTGTTTGTGTCATGCACCGTGCACACAGTTCAAGAACTCTCTGCATCTACTGAAAGAAAAAAGGAAAACAAATCCTTGCAACTCGTAAATGTTATTTCTGAACGCATTACAAACAGCCAAGTCAGTGCTCAAATGATTACTGCTAATTTTATTTGCGAGACAATCGTTATGATATTGGTCGTTGCCAGCAATAGGATGGACAGTACGTACCGCGTTGCAACGTATTACATAATTACTGCTATGATATTAGTATATTTAATTTTTTTTATTATGGTGCCATAACTAGCTCAGAGAACAGGATTCTTTATCTCAGGTTCCCTCAGAAAAGAAATACTGAACAATCTTCTCGTCAGGAATCGTGATCTTAGGAAATAATAAAAAGAATTAAATATACTAATATCATAGCATAAATATATTGGGGCCCCACGTTGGGCGCCAATATATTTATACTATGATATTAGTATATTTAATTTTTTTTATTATGGTGCCATAACTAGCTCAGAGAACAGGATTCTTTATCTAAGGTTCCCTCAGAAAAGAAATACTGAACAATCTTCTCGTCAGGAATCGTGATCTTAGGAAATAATAAAAAAAAAAAACAAATTACCCAATAAAGAAAAAAAAAATTCTTTAATCAAATTAGTTTTTATCAAATTTTAACAATCTGAAATATATATATCTATAAATAATTATATATTTTCCAAAAAAAAAAACTATAACAAATTAACAAGAAAAACCCTACCCTCTTGCTGACAAAGTAGGATAAAAAACTTGCAATGACCAACACGACAAATTACCTTATAAAACAAAATAATTTAAACAACAATTCAGATCCCGAAAATAATCACTGAAACTTACACACAATATCTATCAAGAATAAATACTTAAATTAAATTAATTGATAACCTATAATTTTATATATATAATTATCTTAACTCAAAAATTCATCAAGAAGAAGTAATCTAATAATGTAATGAAAATAATCTAAATCAATAGATTCTATATAAAATATAAAATTTCTTTTAAAGCATGTGCAAAACAAAATAAAGAAAACGAGTAAAATTTTTACATATTCAAATTTTTTCTTCTCTTTTTATTATCAGAATGCATTCTTTCTCTTACAACTATATACTTAACTTGTATTTATGTTGAACCTCAGCTCCAATATCAAATGAATTCTTACAATTTTACATTACTATTCAATTATCAAAAATATATTTCTTAAACAACATCATTATTATACCGGAGACCAAGATTTAATGCCTACCTATATCGAACGCTAGGCCTAGGAAGGTCACAATCCCCTTCCCAATAACCCGATCGATATAAAGATTCTTACATCAAAACAAATTTAAATTTCTAATAAACAAAGATAAATAATCTTTCGGCATCTTATCCTTTTAATTAACAATCAATAAAATAAATAATAATATACACAGCCTTCCAAAAGATTATTATACCTTCAAAATAATAACAGAAAATGAGATACCGGTTGATCCAAAATATTCATCACACAGAAATATGAATTTGACAAACAATTAATATATATCTTAGATTTTCCATAGATTACGAAAAAAACATAGCAATACGTATACATCGTACGTATACATTGATTCCCTTTGCCTAATAATATTTGACACATGCGGTATAGATTATATAAAGTCTTATAACTCAACATATAACGGATGTCTGCAATTGATTTACTGATCGGCCGTTTGCATTTTAGCGTATTTTACGTTTTACAATTTCCGCCCTTGCTTGAATTATCCAATTTGATATACTCCCGTAAGCATAAATGGTATTTTAACAGTGCTTTTAAAATTATCGACATAAACTAATCAAGTTTAATATGATATGAATTTAAAATTACAGGTTATTAACGCTATTTCATCAAACTGGCAATGCTATAGCCGTATGGAAGCATAATCTTATGATTATAAAATGATAAATCTAAATCGTAGGCTTCCACTGTTGTCGTTAATACCTTCTTGGTTTCTGGGGTGAAACTGAGTGTGTTTCAAGTGTTCGTAATAATAGAAGAGAGACGATGTTGCTTAGGAGGGTGAACAAAATATCGGCAACAGAAGAAGAAAGTACAAGACAGTTTCAACACAGAAACCAAGAAAGATTATGAAATGCTATTTACTTTGTAGTTTAAATATTTAGGCACGACACTGGCAGTTGAACAAATGAAGGAAGACGTTTCCAAGTTGTCGATTTAATAACATGAAAAATTCTAAATCGCAATGCGTAAATCAGTTAGACACCCCTACTTGTAATAGTTGATATTTAATGTAAATATATGTTTTTCTTGCTTTAATGAAACGTTATTATCACATACACTACACTTTATTTGATTTACAACACTAGCAGTGTTTTAAATAAAACAGTAATGTAATATATACTGGTGTCCCAGCGAAAAGACAACGTCTTTGGATGCCGAAATATTTTCTTTTTTCTTGGTTATTGTTAAATAGGAGCATATTTATTTGAATAGGCTGTGCAGAAACTGAATATGTTCTTTGCAGCTTCGTTTACTTTACAAAAAAATTAGAATAACTGAAAAAAATATAGTCGTCTAAACAGTAATGGAACATGGTGATATATATTTAGTTTTTACATTATTACTAAAATAAAGCATCATTGGATAGTATTTTAATGTTTTGCTTTTCTCTCGAGATTTGGTAATTGTTTTTTTTTTGAACTCTCTGAAATAATTTAATACTGTATATCTGATTTACTAATTTAATGATTTATGTATATGCCTATGTTACATAGGACCGGTTTTTCCAACTCCGATTAAAACGCCGATTAGGGTAATCATTGATTAAAACACCGGTTAGTGCAAATTATTGATTAAGAACGTCCTTCTTTATTTAACCGGTGTTTGGAGTAGGTACCTGATAGAATATTAAACAGTGATTAGGGTTACTTACACATGCGCATAACCTAGGAGATTTTAATTTTTGTTATTATTCACAGCTGTTATGTTTTCACATGCATTTCTTTTACTGTATAAAAGTTTTTTTTGGAATTAATAATTCACATCAGTGATTTAGTAATTTTATTGCTTCTTCTATAAATGAAATTAACAGTATAATTAAAAATAATAACAGCATAATATTGAATATGTGTAATTTTTAGCTTAAAGATGAAGAAATTCTTGTGGCAATTTACGCTTGCATTTGTGCTTTTCTTTGTAATTGCATTTAACAGCACAAATATGCTAGTTTAGATCAAATGCACTAGTAAATATGTTGCCAACTTTGTACAATAATTCCTTAAACACTGTTTAGATAACCGGCGTACTTCTTCGCATTGAAAAACGCCGATTAAAGATCATCAACGATTAGGCTTAATCAATGATTAGTTAACCGGGTATTTTAATCGGTGTTGGAAAAACCGGCCCTTAGAGTAATAATTAATTTCATACTTGGGCATTGCTTTTGTAAAGCAATATTATTAATTAGTAAATTGGAAAGTATAATTAGTATTACTCATTTATATACGAGGGATATTTTTTAAGTAAGGTCCGTGTTTAGAATAAGAACAAAAATACTGTAAATATCATAAAAACACATATTCTCATAATTTCCATTTTTGTTCAAACATTTGTCATACCGTTCAACAAGATTTTCAATTCCGATGTCAAAGAAATCTGCCGCTTCTGAAGAAGCCCAATCAATGACTGCAGTTTCCCTTCTTCGTCTTCGTCATCGAACCTTTGACGGTGCACTCAAGATTCGAATACAGATCGTATCTCACAGTCGGCGGGCGACTCAATTTTCTTGAACATCATAAACCTCTACAGTTTAGCACGCAGACAGGCGATACCGCTGCAAATTGTGTCAAAATGCGTGCAAAGCATGTTGGGGGCAGACACGTATGCGCACTGCGGCGATCGCGCGTTATTCTCATTCACAAACGGACTTTATTTGAAAAATATCCCTCGTGTATTGTATTTAGGACATCCTTACTACTGTTTTTATAAAATTTGTAACAGTGATAAATTGTTTGTAATACAGAAATGACAACAGAAAATCAACAGATATTTCAGCAAATCCAAATTGAAATCACTGCTTGATATGGAACTGTTATGTATAGGCGACAATTTGTGATACGGACTTATCAGAATGAATTGAAATGATGGCTTTTACACTTACAGAACCCAGATGGTGAAGTAGCCATGTGGATTAAGATGTTACAATAATGCGATTTCGATACTGGACACAGAACTCACCCTGAATATCGAACCACGGATGCAAATAGGGCAACCGTATGGAAAATAATCAGCCAACATCCTCAGCACTACCGTGGTTGAAAAATCAGTGGCAACCTATCAGTTTTCGAAGACACCAAGAACCTGGCAAGAAATTAAGGACTATACTCGATTTGAGAAATACCGAAAAATTGGCAGGAATTACTGCCCGTTCACAAGATGATTTCATCTAAGACGTATTGGTAAAATCAAAAAGGAACAGATCGTAGAACGTTGGTAGTAGTATCCAAGAAAAGAATAGCTGATGTGCTAATGTAATTTCACGATGGTCCTTGTGGAAGTCGTTTAGGCGTACACAAGATACTGGGGAAGGTGATGCAGAAAATATATTCACTATTTTGCAAATAACTTGATCGCAGATACGTCGATGTTCACGCATGTAGCAGTACAATGAGTGAATTCCGTTTAAAAGAGTTGCCGTAGATACTGCCAGATCCTTTCCTAAGACCGAACAAGGAATACATACATTATAGTCGTAATGTACTAAATCAGTCTAACATTGAACTAAAACTGAACTTTGACCCTGCCCATTACAGAGGCGTTAATTGAGGTTTATTTAGACAGCATTTTGATTAATGATGAAACTTTGAGTCGGCACCATTTCAACACATATTTGAAATTCTGGGTATTAGGAAGACTGGTGGAGTGGATAAATAAAACAATGATCAAGTACTTGCCCAGTTTTCAAACACAATAAAGACTGGGACAAGTGCTGATGGTGTATCAAGAGTGGTGCATTTTAATAGGTTGCTATGATATACTGGAAATAATGGTCACGGAGATGATGAATTGCACCAAGTGACTATGTAATCAACGGATCCGATCTATCTCAACTTTACACACTAATGAAGTGATTTAAGAGAATCAAACACTACTCGAAAAGAAATTGACAAAATTGCAAGCGCAAGTCAAGAAGGCCTTTAATAAAGTGAAAATAATGTTTGCGAACAAGAAATTTATCATCCTACGATTACTTGAGCCCTGAAGGTAAACTAGATAGTACCTTGTACCAAGAAGATATCCTATAAATCAAGACAGTTTGTGAACATCAACTTAATTTTTAATAATTATGTCATGCATGTTTGCTTTTATAAAACTTCCAGAACTTTGTCTAAAAATTGTTTGATGTAAATTAATACATGGTAATATTATCTGATACAGTCAAAGTCATTAATAATTGTCATACTTGAAAATAGTTAGTTTTAATTAAAGAAACTGTAATTGAACGTCATGCATGCAATCATGATTTAAGAATTAAGATATTTTTTTAGAAAACAAAAACGATAAAAAATTTTCGGAATGTATCTAATTTAAATCATCTACAAATAGCGTCAAAATCATTCTATCTACTCATAACATCGATAGGAAGATCTTTCAAGAAATTGCAACAAACTTTAGTAATGTAAGTAACAACGGAGGAGTTACAGTTCCAGAGAAGTTCCCGAAGCAATTCATCCCGATAGGATATACCTATATATGACTATGTACATAAATGTTTTTTGTTGAAATAAAATTGTTTAAAGTATACTTCTTGTTCTTGATTCAATTTCGTATTTTTAAAATAAAAATTTATAAAACTTCAAAACAAGTTAGAACTCGTTAACTAAGTTTAGGTCTTGTTTTCATGACAAAAACTAAATTATCGTAATCTATTTCGAAATCACTACATATTCGTTTTTTTCTTTTAATTTTTTATGTCATCTTTCCACCAATAAAATTAAAGACATCTAATCATGTGGTGCGTTGACAGTCATGGCGCCTACTGTGATTTTAGTGGATGCAGTATTAATATTGTTTAGTTTGTTTGTGTTTATCCTGTGTTTACCTAGTGTGTTTAAATCAGCATAAGTTTGAAAATGGAATTAAATAAACTGATTGAACCTTGTGCTGTGGGACAAGGCCGAAAGAAATTACGACAACAGTCCAATCGAGAAATAATGAAAATAAGGTAAGGTTCACTCGAACAAGAATACAACCTAGGTACAATAATTGTTATATTTTTCAAACAGACACCGTCCAAAACATTTACGTACGTTTCCTACCTGTGCTCATAATGGCAAGCCGGGATTCCCCTACTTCTGTTCTACTTTGAGAATAAAATCAAATAAAGCGGTTTCACGAACTTCTTTACTCGTCAACGGATAAAATCAAACGGGACACGTTTATTCTTATTTGTTGTAATGGCACACCTGCCAAACGACCTAACACGGTGAACCGCAAAAGAGACTCTGAAGTTTCTATTTGTTATAAAATTGCAGATGGTGATGGAGTTTTTATACGTGTTTGTAACAAAGCATTTGTAGAACTTTCCGGAATAAAAAGATTTCGGATAGAACCCGTAGTAAAAAAAAATTGGGCGTAGTAACCGCTTTACCAAAGAAAGACAAGGAGGTGATTGCGTGAGTGATAAATACGTTCACTCTAAAAATGAGAGAAAAGGGTTTATAGAAACACTCAATTGAGTCCCACTACTGCAGAACCAAAACAGCTGCGCGTCTGTATTTACCATGTGAACAATGAAAACTTACAGGTAAAAACTCAATTATTTTCGTGAATTTGTGAATAGAAATTACAATATCGGTTTCGACACTTCCAAAAACTGATCTTTGCTCTACGTGCCTGAGAAATGAAGAATTACTAAAAACCAATATATATCAGGACGAACGACACAAAGTTAAGTATGAATAAAAAATACATTAAAAAATTGGCCTTACCTACACTACCACACCAAGCATCCTATCTTAGCCAGCAGCTAAATTATTATCATTTAGCAATTGTTAATGGCAGTTTTGAAGGAAAATTAAATCCTTCTCATGTCTTTTCATACCTGTGACTAGAAACGGGTGCACCAAAGGATTCGAACAGGATAGCCTCTGCAGTCCATCGTTTCTTAAAGAAATTTTGTTTTACTGAACTACTAAAATTTATTTACAGATGGCTGAGGAGGCCAAAACAATATCGCAACTATAGAATTCATTTTTCCCTATAGCAGGCTACTCGTTCATGCCTCCAGATCGAGTTTTTGGTGTAATAGAAAAACAGCTGATACTGTAAATCCATTTGAATATGATCAAATAATAGAAAATTATGCAACAATTCGCAAGATCCAAGACTGGAACATCTTCGACTGCGGGACAGAAGCTACCAGAGTTTTGAAAAGTCCAGCAGCGTGGCATTCCCAGTTTAATAAAACGACGCAATTTATCTTCAACAAAAGTCACAAACATAATGTTCTTTTGCGTGGGGAGCCCCACTACTTTGCAAATATTGGAATGTCATGAGGAATATGCAAAAAAGCCATGAAAAATTCTTTTTAGTCACCAAAATCTCTTGCGTATGGAAGACAAGTAAAAGGAGACAAATCCTCAATTAATAGCTACTACTCATACATTTTAGGGCAAAATAGCACCTAAATTCAAACCTAGAATTGCACAAAACATTTTTAAAATAATATTTTTTTTTACTTATTACAAGTTACTATTATGTTATGTTCTTTATTTTTTCCTATTGTAAGAAATGATGACAAAAGTCAAAGTCAAAGTTGTATATTTTAGATCTAAATAAAGCGGTTTGTATGAACTTTTGCCTTGCGTTTTATTTGCCTGTCCGCTCAGTTCAAAATCAGTTCACTTACGTCAAAACCAAGTGATCTCGCTCCGAACAAATAAAACGCTAATTACGATGCACATAAAGGTGGCTACACACATGAACAAAACATCGTACCGAACTCCGTCGCGCAACATTTCTTGTTGCGCAACGAAGTTGCGGTGCGATGAAGTTTTGAGGTGCAATAGAACATCGTCGCGCAACATCAACGCGAACATAATGCCGTACCATCCTCCCATAATCAGCCAGGCCCGTCCAGACATGCGAACATGTGGCGCAACGTAAACGCGCAACATTTCTTTGATGCGACGGCAGAAAACCGACAACTGATGGGGCGCCGTTATGTTGCGCTGTTGCACTGTTGCGTGGTTGCGTCCACACTTGAGACGCGACGGCGCTCGGTACGATGTTTTGTTGCATGTGTGTAGCCACCTTAAGATCACATGAATCAAAAATAGTAAGCAAGCGCTAAGTATAACGCCAAATAATATTTTGTATTTATATACGATAAATGGCATAACAAGTGGCATAATATTGTAGAGTATCCACTAGAAAGACCCCGTGCTAAAATACGTACATTCAATTGTCAGCTTGATTTAATTTATATGACAAATACTGTATACAAAATTGTTGTCCATTTTTGTCCTGTACCTACTTCTATGTGTTGGACAAATAAAGATTTATTATTACTAAAATGCTGTAATTATTGTCAAATTCAGTTTATTATCATAAAGTTGAAAAAGTGCCAACAAGAAGTGCAGAACTGATTAGAGCTAAAGCCAATATCCATCTTGAAATGTGTTGTACATAGATATCAGTAAACTTTAGTTAATTAGGCAGCACAAACAATTAGATAATATGTATGTTACGATAAAATAACAAGACAAAAAAACATCCTGAGATTACCATTTTAAATTCCATACAATTAGGATAAACAGCAACAAAGGGTATGTGGCTAGAAATAAAAAATAAAGTGACCAATATTATGAAAAATATCAGTGGAAATAGCACGTCAAATACATATAAAAATTGGAAGAGAGCATAAGAATTTAAAAATATATGTATTTAATTTTTGCTTGGATTATTTGGAAGTACTGTATATTTCTTTTAATAAATATACAGCGTGTCCCAGGATTGATGTTACAAGAGGTGTGCGGAACTAAAAATCTTTGAATCTCAATTTGATCTTTTGTAAGTAAGCCCTGCTTGGTTTGAAACTTATTTTTAGTATAGTTTCGAGTTTGTGACATCACGTAGGCCTTGACAGTTGAGCAAGATCTATTACCGTTTCAGGTAAAGTACCTTTCTCGTTCACAGTATGCTAAAATATTACTAAGAAAAGTTGTTCAGAATGACAAACTATGGCTCTATACAAAATTTCAGGAAGATCTACCTACTTTGATTAAATCGCTATTTTTTAGATTCACGAAAATAAAATTATATTTATTCACAAATTAAGTGTACAAAATGTAATAATAGTAAGACTGATTGTAGAGCAATACTATTATTACATTTTGTACACTTAATTTGTGAATAAATATAATTTTATTTTGTTGAATCTAAAAAATAACGCTTCAACTGTTCACTTGACAACAATTGAGTGTTCGCTGTACGGACTGCTCACCTTTATGTGATCACTTTCCATTGAGTACTTTTCATTGCTGCCGAATGTTAGAATTATACAGATTAAATCGAATAATCAATAATAATAAATTGTTTTTCTGCATTAAGTTTCGGTGTAGTTTTTAGTGTAAGAGCCGGTTTTTCCAACCCCGATTAAAATACTAGGCTAACTTCAATATTATAATACATTTATTTCTGCACAATACCTCTAATTTGCTTATCTTACTTTTTTAGTAGGTTTCTTCAAAATTGTGTGTTACGTTGGTGTTAGAATGCGTTAATGGCGCATGCGGACCGAATACGTTCACTAAGTGAGCGTAGAAGTTTTCCGCTCGCAAAAATGGCGTCAGCTCCACCACATATTCAGAGTGAGCGTACATCATCTGAATCCAATCATTGAACAGTTGCCATCTAGTGACAAAATTTATCACAAATATTCAATTATAACCAGCTACAGCTGTTTTCTGTGAATATCTCGGGTCGTAAAATTTGCAGATAGTTAGTTTTGCATTTATACGCCTCATATGCAAGTCATATTAATTTAGAGCAACGCAAGACCTATATATAAAATCCAGTCATCGAAACAGCTGTTTGAGTATATCCAACAATGCACTAATGACATTAGATGAGCAGTGTGCTTGTGTTGTACTTCAAGTCATACTAATACATTTGAGTAATAGTTTTTCTAAGTTGCTAAGGGTGCTAAGCTATTATTGTGTGCGTAAAGTAGCTTAAAATGGGTGAAGTTGTTCCTAACAAATCACAAGCAAATTTTAAAAGTGAAAGATGGGATTTCTTACTATGAAATGTTATCTAGTAAGGTTTTAGTGTCCATGGGTATTCAGCAAGTTATTATTTTGGGCCCTTTACTATTCGTAATATTCATAAATGATATGGTATCTCAAATTAAACACTGTTTCCTCATAAATTAAACAGATTATATTACTCAAAAGTCTTAATAATTAACGATGTATTGAGATATACCTATACGACTGGTTAAATGAAAAACCAATCTTATATGTATCTAAAGCTATATGTAATGTTTTTATTTAAATCATCTTCTCCAAAGTCTCAATATAACGTTTAGTACTCAAATGAATTTTTACTGTCATCTCAGATATGGGAATACTTTTTGTAAATCGCCAATCAGCAATATAAAATCAGTATTTACGGTACAGAAACTGGCCATAAGAATAATCAATAATACGGGAGACATAGAAAGTTGTACTTTTATTTTTAAATGGAAGAGTATGATTGTGCATACAGCACTTTACATATACGAATGTATAAAATATGTTTGGATTCATTATAATTATGTTGAATGTAGAAATATTATCTTTTTACAGTACCAGCATGGACAACGGTACTTATATTCATAGATATACTTTATTAAACCAAGGTGGTGCATATTATTCGAGTATGAAATTACTTAATATATTAATTGCCGGTAGAAAGAAAAACCGCCCTACTTTATAGTGAAATGAAAAATAAGTTATTTATATCAAAGAATATTCAAGATTATGTGGTATTCTCTAGCCCTTCTGCAATGTTTGATTCTTACTTTGAAGTTACGCCCTTGTTTTTACCTATATATAATTTTTCATATCCATTACAATTAATTTTATAAATTGCCGATTTACTAAACTTGAAGTCCCATGTTTTGTTATTAATAAAGTGACTTTTTAATGTATTATTGTTCTAGAAAGCTACCTTAAAGTTACATTTTTTAAATATTGCTGATTTTCTGACTGATTCTTTGTAAATATGGGATTTTTATCATTGTTTACATTCCAGTATTGGATTGAGACAAATGCTAATTTTAATGCTAGTGAATTACTCACTTTTCTAACGAATTTATCAATTAAAAACGCAAAATGTTTAAGATATGTCCATGGCAACCAAAAAAACAAAACATTAACAAAAACTTTCATTTTTGAAATCAACTTTTTTTCATTATTATGATGTAGATATTTTTTGAAATATATTCATCTAAATTATAATCAAAAAACTAGCTTAGTTTTCCTTAAATTTGAAGTTTAGTGGAAAGCATTTAAATTCCATTTATAATTTCAAGTTAGAATTTTATTGGAAGATATATCCCTCAATATCAGAAATGAATTGTGATTCCAACAGGATGGGGCGCCCCCGCATTTTAGCCAAACTGCGAGGGCGGAACTGCAAGAACAATTCGGAGAAAGAAGGATAAGTCGAGAAGGACCCATTCTCTAGCCAAGAGGTCCCTAGATTTAAAACTACCAGATTCTCTTTATGGGGCACGATCAAAGCAAATGGTCTACAGAGAAGTACCCACGATAAGAGAAGATATGCGAGAACGTATTGTTAATGCTTACCAACAATTAAATGATGCTGCGACAGTGCAAAATAATTTTGAAACACGTATACGTCTTTGCATATAGAGCGAGGACACCAATTCGAACTCCGACTAGAAACTTTGTAAATCGCCTTAAATGTCGATGTTTAAAAAATTAAATGCAAATAACTTCTTAATAAAAAATGTGTTGATATTTTTAATCCTGCGAAAGATTCGATCTCGAGATGTTTGCAGATGTCCACGTTTTGAAGTGCCATGATACAGAAATAAAGAGGGCATTGTGAAAATTCTGTGCCGCTTGAAATATATTTACGTGAATCCATGGGACGGATCCCAGCTATGACTCTAATCAGTCGCTTTTTCGCAAGAAATACTTTATCCGCCGCTGGTCATAGTTCCCAAAAGATAATCCCATACGATAGGCGAAACTGTATTTCAGCATCATTACGTTAAGTAATATATCGATAGTGATCTGCTTATGTAATTATCGAAAAAGGTATCTGCTTATTGGCAAGCTCGACGCAGTGAATAGACCAGTCTAAGGTATTATTTACCGACAAACCTAGGAACTTGACTATAACTTTGCAGGTGATATATCTTATTTGGGGAGGAATATTCGTAATTGCGCGCTGACTGGTATGAAATATTGTGTAGCGCAAGACGACATTTCTAAACGGGAGCATTGTCGTGCAGAAGCGGGACACCTTTCGTCAATATTCCCCATCTTTTTTCTTTAATGACTTAACAGCTCCAAGATAGAAGCGTAGTATTCTCCAGTTATGGACACCCATTTATTTTTGTAATCAATTAACAGGATTTCTTCTTCATCCCAAAAAACAGTAGCTATGAATTTCCGATGACTGTGGCACTTTAAACTTTTTGGGTGATGGTGTGCCTTTGTTATACCACTGTATGGAGTCTTGCTTGGACACAGGTTCATAATGATTAAGTTTTCTCGTAAACTGATTACAACTCTTCCAGTATGGTATGAACATACTCTCCTTATTTTGTAATGAACTTGATAAAGGCGCAATATTAGATTAGAGACGACAATTAAAAACTACTGACGCGATTGTATTAAAACTTTATATTTATACTAATAATGAATCAATGAATACGTTACGACGCGAAAGAGCTCTCCCACTACCATCTAATCCCTCCATTCCGTGAACTTAACAACGCCTCCTCGTAAAAACAAGCATACACACAGGAAAATTCGAAATTCTTGACAGTGGCAATTTTTTTAATATCCAAACCGGGAATGATGAAGTTATAAATCAAAAATAGATGAAAATTGGCAAAGTAGTGCGTATCAAGGTAGAAAGTCCACATATTTGACTTACTAAATAGACAATAAAAACACATTTACTTTGTTTAATATAGTGATACAACAAAGTAAATGTGTTTTTATTGTTTTAATATGGATTATCACAAAGTAACGGCTTACAGCATTAATTATTACTAAATAGAATTTATTTAGACGCCAGTCCTTGGATAAAAACTGATATATTAGAAAAAGGCAAACACTGGATAATATAAGGCATATTCTATATATTCATATTTATCAGAAAAAAAAAGAGAAAATAAGCGTAATCGCTTATTTTAAATGATCGATTTTATTGAAGATGAGAGCCAGAAGAAAATATCGCCAAATCAACTTTAGGTGGCATAAACACTTTCTCTAAATTCTTACTTTGTTTCTTTATTTAATTTAACCTAAAGCTGTCGGAACTATTTTACAGTTTTTATTTATAAAAACTTTTTAATTAGTTTGGTGTTTGACTTTTTAATAAATAGTTTCATCGTATTGACACTTAGCACTTCTGTTATTTCTATTCTTGATTTGTTCACATCAAATTTAATCTAAGCAGATACTCATTTAGTGTTTTGTAAATAAAGCATTATTTTGTTTGTGCCCTCCTATTTTAAGGTACATGTAGTAACTTATATTAATAACTTGATCGTAGCCAGCGCACTTTATAGACTAATTCAACCCATTTTAATGTAAGCTATATTGCTGGATTTCATCGATCTTGATAACGTTGTTCCATTGTTGAGATATTCTAGAAAATCTTCTTCCCCTGCTCATGATTGATAGTTCCCAAATTGTCAGGCCTAGGGATTAAATGCCCCCACAAAAGGTGAAACACGTCACTCGTGATTTTCTACCTAAACGACCTCTAAACTCAAAATTTTTTTGACTTTTATTCTGCCCTGCTAAGCAAGAACGACGTATCTACACACGCGCAGTTTTGAGTAAATGAAGTTTTTACATTATTTGTATTATTTTTGTTTTTTTTATTGTTTTTTTAAAACTTACCGAGGCCATGTATAATATTATCTGTGATTTATGTAAGTAGATTTTTTAATACTATAGTAACCTTAAACAAAACAAAAAATGCACTTACGACATTTTGCGTTATCTTATGTAGTCATAGTAGAAATAAAAGTCGTATCTTCAAAATAACTTTTTATTTATAACAGAAATAACAAAAAGTGATTAAAATACAAGTGTCAACATTTACACTATTTTTAGGTAAGTATAACATCTACTAATCTGAGTCATCTTCCACAAGCTCAGATTCAGTCAAATTTTTCCAAAATTCTAAACGGTTATCTGGTATAATTCCTGTAAGTTTTTGTAACAAATTTTTTTTCTTTGTTGTGAAATACCTCTTACAACTCTTCTAGCTGTTGGAGGTGGTAAGATGCCTTTTTCATATTTTGACAGAACAAAATGAACTTCTTTAAATGCGGAATTAAATGTTGTTTTAAAATACATACATCTACAGCCTCTTTTAAATTCAATACATACCATATCTTGAAGGTATGGTCTGGGAACAATTTTGTTTAATTTGTACTGAGATGTAAAATCTGTTATATTATAAAAATTTTCAATTTTCATTTCAAATACGTTAACTTTCTTTGAATTTGCAGATTGGACGCAATTTTTAAAATCTTCACAAAGTCGTACACTTTCTTTTTTCTTTTTAATGCTAATTCCACTTGGTGATGAAAGGCATCACTTGACATAAATGTATGTCCAGACTGAAAGTACTTAATGTTTAGTGTCTTTAAATGTACAAGATTTGAGTTAATGATGTAAATAAAAAATGAGAATAGTGCCCAGTTTTTATTCTGAGCGGCGCAGTTATCTAACCATATTGTCACAGATTCCAGATCTCTTACACACAATAGAAAATTAAAAAACGTTGATATAATATCGTCTTTACTCCTTCCAGCGATTCCCTCATGCCAGATAAATGCAAATGGCTTTTCAGATGACTTTCCAAGACGAACAAATGACTCATTGAAAGCGATTATCCGTGGTACAAATATAATTACCTTGAACATATCGCAGCGAGGCAACATGATGACCTGACAGTAATAAAAATTATGTTACAATAATTATTATTTCATCTCGAACAAGCGTACCATTTACCTTTTGAAGATCGGCTGAAAAATACTGGCCATCTTTCTTTTCACAGTCCTGCTGGTATTCTGCTCGAGCTGCTATATACTTGTCATGGTGATTTTGCCATGACTGACATTCCTCGCAATCCAGTTCAGTATTTTCTTTGGTGTGGCCAGTAGATTTGCTGTGTAGAATAAAAGATTCGCAAAGTGAACATTCTTCGTTTCCTAAAGTGGCAAAAGAAATCTTTTTCTTAGCCACAACTCTTCTGTATAGTTCGTAAGAAATGTTTACCGAGTACTTTGATTTAAAATTTTCAAACATTCCTTTGATCGTGACATCACTGGGAAGGTAACGTGTTAACGGAGCGTGCTCTCGTCTGTAATGGGAGATTGTCGGCCTGTAAGATTCTATGTAGTCTTCTATAAGTTTTTCATCAAATCGATTTTGCTTGCTTTTTCTTCCGCGATTATCTACTTTGGGCATTATTAGAGCCGCCTCTAAAGTCAACACATTTCTTAGAACTCTATCATTTCGTAACTCGTAACCCAAAGTCGCCAAATAAAATGGTTTGCAAACTTGAAATTTTAGGCCATGTTCATTTGTTAAAAACCGTTTCAGAGACTGGTTTCTTCTTGATACTTCAGCTGCTGCTAATGTTCGTCTTTTGACAACTTCTTTAGTAGTACTGTGCAGCACAAACGTTTTTCTTTCATTTTGAGTCATTGCCCAGTATTGGGTGTTAATGTGTTCTTGTCTTTGCTTGCTAATATTTCGGCTACATTGTTTTTTACACTTGTCTCCACAACCAGTTTTAACTCCATGTTCTAAAATGATTTTGTTTATCTTGGCTTGTTTTCTTGCAGCTAAAGATGTTTCATATCTCTTTCGTTTTCTAATAGTTCCTTGTTTTGTCAAAGACATCGTACTAACATGGTCTTGAGCAGTTGTAACTGCTGGTGACATATTTTCAAAATCACTTTCATCTGAGGTTTCGCTGTCAACTCTAGTGGGAAGGTAGTCGATGTCTTTAACGGAATCGTCGTCATCTTCAGAAAATTCATTTTCTGTATTATTATAGATGTCGCAATCAATATTGTTACAGTTGTTAGACTGAAAACCACTTGTACAAGGTTGCGGTTCAATCTCCGGTTCAAGATTTTGAAGTTCATGATAGGTTTTTTCAAATGAATAGTCATTATTAGTTAACTCGCAGTTACTGCCTTCATTAACATGCTCAGATTTGGTATTGTTTAAAGTAAGCTCTAAAATTCTTTTTGCTCTGCTATTCATTTTATAAGTTGTCATCCACTATCACCAACAACAAACTAATAAAAAAGAACAGCTTAGACGATGAAATACACAAATAGATTTCAAAACTTACCGCAATTTTCACACTTGTTTAGCAACTAATTTTGTGGTTTATACCTTATACTTCAAAGTAAAATGAAAGGACAAAACACTAATACTGTTGTAATAGGTGTAACGTACACCAGCCATCTGTCAGTTACTATTATTTTTAGGTTATGTTACGTAGACGTTTTGTCGTATCTGCAGCGTCCTATGCAACAACGACTAGTCTCTGCTAAGAAAAAATGTCGTATCTCACAAGACATTTTGTGAATACGACATTTTGCTTTAGTGCGTGTGGCTTACGACTTATTTTGTTAGGAGCATGGGCTTTTTTACACTTACGACACAATTTACTAGGGCTTTATTAACCTCTAGTGTGCACATACGATGTTCAAACTTGGCTGAAAAGATAGAGAAATATACTGTTGTGTCCGTAGATACGACAACTCAATTTTGATAAAAATGTCAGATACGACTTTTTTGCTTAGTAGGGCAGTATTTCAATCTTTAACCTTCGCCTAATTCAATGTTGAAAAAGATATCCTTGAGGTACTTAAAAACAGCACATCTTTTATCTAGCTGTCTAGCTTATGTACATTGGAGTTAATTACGAATACTACTAGTATTATTCTCTCATTCTTCTTCTCTTTTTGTCATGGTCATTGTTTCGGCTGCAAGGCAGGTATGGGCCTTATTAGCGTTTTATATATTCTCGTCTCCGTTCTTTGCGTTAATGCCTTATTTTTCAGTAACGTCTTATATGCTTGCAGTGTTTTATTTGCAGATATAATTTTTTCTTTAATTTCAATTGTTGTATCTCCACTGCTGGTCAATACGACCCCCAGATATCTGAATTTATCCACCTCCTCGAATTCGTGTTTTATTTCTCAGCTCATTTCCTATCCTCATTATTTTCGTCTTTGTTTTGTTTATTTTCAATTTAATTTTTTTCCTCCTCCACTATTTCCTCCAACATGTTAACCATAACTTTTAACGATTAGCACTAAGTCGTCTGTATATGCTACTAGCTGACCTCCCGTTGATCTTATTGTACCTTTGTTTATTATTCGTGTAATATGTTCTACTGCCATATGGTAACGCTGACAGTGCATCGCCTTGTTAGACACCTCCGTCGACCTTTTTGTGTGGTTATACTGATTCTCGTTTCTCTCAAGGTAGCACATATGTCTTCGTAATTTCCCTGGTATTTCTAGTTTATCCAGGACAGTCATCACTTCTCTCCTATTGATCGAGTCGAAGGCTTGTTGAAAATCTACAAGCAATATTTCGAGGCCTGCTTTGTATTGGTATGCTTTTTCGATGATTTGTTTCATTACATGTATTGCACCCGTTGGTCCAACACGAGCAACAGATGGATAATACAAAATGAGAACCAATTTGGAAATAGAGCAGGAGTTGAAAGGGGAGAATATTATAGGTACAATAAAAGAACAAAGATTGAGATGGCAGAGCAGAGCAAACCAAGAAGATGTAATAAACGTCATAACGGAATGAGAACCAGCAAGCAGGCGACGCAGAGGTAGACCAAGATCAACTTATGATCTGATGGATAAAAGAGGTGAAGGACGACCTAAACATGATTGGAGTAAAAAATCCAGAAAGAGACGCCAGCGATCGGGAAAACTGGCACAACATATCTGTTATGAGTTCCTTGTAAACTTCAATTTTGAAGGAACCCCACAAGAAAAAATCTAACGGGGTTAGATCCGGCGGACGAGCCGGCCACCTGAGGACGTCATTACTACCAATCCAACGACGTGGTAACGTTTGATTAAAATAGTCGGTAACTATGTTGGCATTATAAGCGGGTGCCCCATCTTGATGCAACCATATACTATTTTGCAACTCTATTGGTACATCTTCCAAAAGCAGTGGTAACTCATTTTGCAGGAATTGTAAGTAACGCACACCAGTTACTGTTTCATGATAAAATTGGGGGCCTACGATATATCCGTTTAAAATTCCACACCAAACGTTAACGCCAAAAACTGTTTTATTTCTGTTTGCCTTATCCACCTAGGATTATCTTCAGACCAACAACGAGCATTATGTTTAATTAAAGTACCTGATCTGATTTATAAAGTTATTGTTTTCCGCTAATATTGCAGAAAATTCTGCCAGAAAATCGAGTGTTGCGTTGATTATCCCATATTCTTCAATGCTGCACTAAATGAACTTTATACGGAAAGTATTTATTTTCTTTTAGAATCCTACAGCAAGAGGTTACACATACATCATGCTGTTCTTTTAATTGTCCTAATGATGTATGTGGATTATTATTAACTCTTTGTTGTACCGCTGCCGTAATTTCATCATCTCTTACTCTTTTCTGCCTTAATTGTTTTTGTTTTTTTGAAGCTACCGTAATTTCTGAGATTTGCACACAGACTTACAAATGTTTTGTGATCTGGTAAAAGCCTATTTGGAAAGCGTTTCCGAGATATATGACCTAGGAGTTTTAAGAGGTACAGCCTGTATACCAGGTGTAGAATCAATTTTGAAACATGGATTTTCCATATAAAACTGCAAATTCGCATAAATTGCTATGTTATCAGTTAGCTAACATGAGAGTAAATTCTTACAATAGATACTGTTCAGCTGTTAATGCAGATTCGTTCGAGCATTTAATTCAATTAATTAATAATTTTTAAATTTTATTCAACTGTGTTATAAAATTAAACGAGTTATAAGAATGCGTGATGTTTTACTTTTTTTTTTCTTCAAAAATGTCATATTAATGTTTTAATTGTCACATGTCACTAACGTTATTTTTATTTAAATTTCTTCACTTTTTTCCCCAACATATTCAAATGCAAAAAGATGAAGAAAATAAACAAAAAGGGATTTAAGCGTGATTTTTAAAATTTTATATCTTTTAACTTAAACATTGTTAAACAATATTACTTCTGGTGTATACTTGACACCAGCTGTAACATTTTATTTAAGTCCGAAAATCATATTTTGAGAACATCTCATCAACTATTAGTTTTATAAAAAAATATAAAAGAATTCCGAAGCGAATGCGACATAACGTTATGCCAATATCTGAGAAATTATGCAAACTACGAAAATTTATGAGGATCATACAAGTATTCAAAATTGAACAAATTGGGTATAAAAATACATTTAATATAAACATAAAAAAGTTGTTGATTTTTTGTTAAGTGTGAATTTTAAAACTGTCCCCATACCTACTGGAGGTTCGCAGTTATTGTCTCTAATATATCTACTTACCACGATTAAACCACAAGTTAAGTTACTAATGATTTTGTTGACCATAACTTAGTTAATTGATTGAAGACGGAGATACGTGTTGAAACTCCATAATTTACAAGAAAAAATTGAAATAAATTCAAATTGAGTTCAAAAACAGTTTTATTCATTTCACTACAATTGTTTCACCCTACTAGGGCTTCATCATGTGACGAATATTATAATAATGAGTTCAAAAACAGTTTTATTCATTTCACTACAATTGTTTGAATATTATAATATTCATCACATGATGAAGCCCTAGTAGGGTGAAACAATTGTAGTGAATTGAATAAAACTGTTTTTGAACTCAATTTGAATTTATTTCAAATATTACTTATAACTTAGTTATTTCTTTCTGGTATTTGTTTTTCTTATGACACAAAATCATCGCACTTTTTATGAGCTACTTACTATAATATATATAATATTTTTTGTACTTCTTAAAACACCACGGCATTTATCAAGAAACGCTCGTTTAAGGATTTGTGTCTCATACGCTTCAGATTCAAACTGACGCCACAGTGCGATATATTGACAATCTAGCAGGACACAAGTGAATTTTGCAAACTATTCAAATAATTACTATAAGCCAATATATCAACTCCTGACAGTCCATAATGCTAGGAAATATTATTTTAATATTAATAAAGTAACCCAATAATAAATACAGCAGGCATAAAGATCAAGTACCTCCTGTCAGTCGTAACGTACCTTTTCTTTAGTTAAGTCGTTACGTGAATTGTGTGATAACCAGTATAGTGTAGGGATTTTTTTGTATTTTTGTTATTAATTACACAAATTACACTTATCTAGCGTAAATTTTCTACATCCTTTTCTCTTTAAGTTCTTTATTTGAAATAGATTTAGAAAACAATACGTTTTTCAATCTTTCCGTTCTTTTTACTTTCTTATACGTAGTATAAGGAAGTATTGTGATGGTGAAAATTTTCGACCTCGAGATTTTTGCAGATGTCCACGTTTTGATGTCCCCTGATACCGAAAAAGTGGTTTTTAAAAAATGTCTCTCTCTCTCTCTCACTCTCTCTCTCTCTCTCTCACTCTCTCTCTCTCTCTGTGTGTGTCTGTCTGTCTGTGTGTCTGTCCGTTTGTGTGTGTGACCACGATAGCGGTCAAACCGCTATAGGTATCAATTCCAAATTTTATATTTATGAATATAATCTCCCTCTTGAGAACTCATTAGATTTTGAGCAAAATCGGCAGACCGGAAGTAGTAGTTTACTTCAGTGAAAAAATCGAAATTTGCAAATATTTCGTCAATTTTGAGTTTAAACAAATTTATAAAGAATTCATATGTACTTAGAATTAAGTTTGAAACAAAATGTCTTAAAAAAGTTTTTCGAAATTCCAACCGGAAGTAGGTCTTTTACTCTTATCGAAAATCAGTTTTTTGCGAATATCTCGCAAGTCATGCTTTTTAGACAAGTACGTTACGAGTATAAAAGTATTTAAAACATAATTTTCAATATCTTTTATATAAAAAAAAATTCAAAATTCAGACCGGAAGTACCACTTTTACTCTTATCGAATAGCGATTTTTTGCAAATATGTCGTAAGTTATGCATTCTATATACAAGGTGTATATAAATTGGCGGACCCACTACACGCGGCGATGTTCTTCGTTAAATTCGGAGTCCAAAATCCTAATACGAAAATGTTGTACCATGCTCCATATCTTTGCACGAGGTTCCTAAAGTTCTGACTTTCAGTATTGAAATAAGCATTATTACTTGATATTTGTTGACAGAAAGAGCTACAATTTAGAAGAAAGAAGAATTGTTGTTATTATCCTTTCGTTAAAGTTTTCTTTTTGATTTTAAAGTTTGTTTTTAATATTTGTTTATTAACTTATTTTGACGAAAAACACATCTGACAACGTTGTAAAACAATAAGTAGGCAGCCTAATGTTGTTCTAGTCAAATACATTACTACTGTCAAATTTTGACACTTTGTAATCTACCTATTTCATTCGACTTGCTTATTTTTCGTGTTTATTTGTATAGTTTTAATCAGTTTTCGGGTTTTCGTGTTTACTAGTTGTTCTGTTTGTTTATTATGAATTTTACGTTCAACGAATATGCCGATATGTACATGATATACGGTTTCTGTCGTGGAAATGCTAGCATGGCAGGGCAGGAATATCGAGTGCGTTTTCCATATCGGAGGCATCCAAGTAAAAATGTATTTCGAAGGCTGGATCAACGACTTCGTGAAACAGGTTCGTTTATTCCAAGAAATGCGAACGCAGGTCGACCAAGGCAAAGGCGTACCGTGCAACTAGAAGAGCAAGTTCTAGCCACAGTACAGGAAGATCCCTCTGCGAGTACCCGTCAATTAGCTTCTACACTAAATATTCCCAGTAATAAGACTGTTCATTTGGTTCTACGAGAAAGCTTGCTTCATCCATACCATGTTTCTAAAGTTCAGCCTCTTTACGGAAATGATAACTTATTTCGAATCAATTATTGCAATACAATCTTAAATAGAATTCAGGAAGAAGGTGACTTTTTAAGACGTATTCTTTGGAGTGATGAGTGCATGTTTACCAGAGATGGTGTGTTTAATACTCATAATTTTCATCATTGGGAAGATGAAAATCCACATGAATTTCGCGAATACGGTCACCAAAGAAGGTTTTCTGTTAACGTTTGGCTGGGTATAATAAACCACAGGGTATAGTTGGACCAATTTACTTACCAAATCGCCTAGATGCCGGTGAATATTTAAATGTTTTAGAACAAGTTATTGATGAGATACCGCTGAACGTACGCCGTAATATGATTTACATGCATGATGGAGCTCCTGCGCACTTTGCTCGTAATATAAGAGACTGGTTGACTGAACACTTCCCAGACAGATGGATTGGTCGTGGCGGTCCCCTTTTGTGGCCTGCGAGATCCCCCGATCTCAATCCATTAGATTTTTTTGTTTGGGGGTTCATTAAAGGTAAAGTTTACGCTACACCTCCACAGGACGCTGACGAAGTTAGAGCCCGAATTGAAGCCGCAGTATTAGAAATCACACCAGAAAGACTTGAGCGAATAGTACAAACGATACCACAAAGATTGCAGCTATGTCTACAAACTGATGGATTTCAATTCGAACAATTATGTAGGTAATAATTACATTGATTTCTATCAAGAAGATGTACAAAAATTAGTCAATATTATCAAAAAATTTTTAAACTTTGTAATATTTTCGTAATAAATATGTAATCTAAGAAACCAATTTTATTTCGTTTGTTTCTTTTTTAAATTTAAAATGTAAGGTTCACATGACGACGTGTAAAAATGTTCCGAAGATTATAACTAGCACATGCGTGTTCAATGTTGCCAAATGTATGTTTCTTTCAAATTCATTCTGAAGACAAAGGAAGCCTGATACATCGTTTTAGGATTAGGACTTTTAACTCAAAATTTGACCAAGAATGTCGCCACATGTAGTGGGTCCGCCAATTTATACACACCTTGTATATTTATGAAGAGTACAAAAGTATTTAGTGTTGGATTTGGAATATTTTTTGTATAAATGAAATTTCAAAATTCGGACCGGAAGTAACACTTTCATACGTATAAGAAAGTCGTGTGGTGGGCACACCTAATTTTTTATACCGTTTTATACAGCATTGTCTTTTTGTTTAATTTAAACATAGTTAATTAGCTATTCAAAACGTAGAGAAATATTTCAGATAAATGATGATATGTAACATTTTTTCTGTATATTTTTTTTTATTTTCTTTATGTACCTACGTACATAATCTGCTTTTAGGCCCTCATCAGTTAAATACTGCCGCACCAAAAAGCTAATTTTTGCGAAAGAGACCGTAGAGATGATTACTTCGCAAGTCAAGCAGATAGAGGAACAAATATTAGCGTTGTTTTCTACGCAAAAAAAAATTAACAATATGGATTTAGTGATCAAACCTTTTATGGTGGATGGCAAACTTTATAATGCCCTATCGCCGTGTGTGTCAACACAAAGATGTTACCTATGTGGAGCAAAGCCTTCTAAAATGAGCAATCCAGATGTGATTTGACATAAAATAGTTGATCAAAATTTTGTGTCATTTGGATTGCCGCCCTTGCATTCGTGGATACGTTTTTTTCGTGTGTCTACTGCACATTTCCTTTAGGCTTGAGGTCAAATTATGGCAAGTGCGAGGGGTAAAGAATAAAGCAAACGTAGACGAAACGACGAATTTCATACAGCGTAAGCTCATTGCCGAATTTGGTTTATTAGTGAACATGCGTAAGCATCAAAGTGGCCGCACCAATGACGACAATACCGTTCGTGAGAAGTTCGACAAGATTGCCACTGGACGGTAATTGGTGATGTCAGAACAAACGTCAGATTTAAATATTGGCAAACTTCCAAATTACGGGAAAGATTGAACTTTTTAGCGCCAAATTAAAATTCCTGATCAAAGGATGTAGAAGAGCAGGAGCATAGTCTTTAATAAGAAAGGCTGGTACTTGGTCATGGCAAGTGCTACAACTATCTTTGTGTTTGGCTATTGACCTCATACTCATGTGCACGAACAAAAAGCGAGCTTTGCAATAAGTGGAAGCAACCATGAGTATCACACAAGATCGAGAGAACAACTTAGAACCCCAAATCATCGTTTAACGGTGACAGACGGAAGTGCGGACTATTGCGGGACAAAAGCATATAACCTTTTATCTGCTGATTTAAAACACCTTCCTGTGCAAAAATTCAAGAAAGTAGTAAAGGAAGTATTAATGGAAAAAGAATATTACTCTCTTCAAGAGTACTTCATGGACTCTTTCAAAATTAATATTATTGATTAAATTATTGAACTTTCTTTATGTGAAATGTATGTACTATGTATTGCACTGTATTTATACAAATGTGTGTCTGTGTATGTTTTACCAGTGAGACGAATAGCAAAAGCTGTAATTATTTTACCTGTACTGACAAATAATGTTTCACAAATAAAGTCTACCTATCTATCAAAACTTGATTATCGGATAATTCTAAACTACTTATATTACTATTGTTATTATTATAATAATTATGAACATCACCGACAACTGAAGGACCTGTAAAACCACTGCTAAAAATCTTCCCAAATGCATTAACGACCAAAGTCTCGGCATGTTTAAGTTCTGGATTTTCAGTAAAGAGAAATATACAGGTTCGGTCTGTTTTACCTTGCATGCGAGCTAAAGTCCAGGTATTGAAACGAACGTTGTTGCCAGTATTTATACACATGTGGGCAGTGGGCATCTACTGTTCGTCGCTCGACGACAGGGCGATACGATCATAAGATACCAATATAATGCATGTGTGCATGTTGCAGGGGTTGTTATCTTCATTTATAGGTACTATTCCCATTCGTAATATTCTTAAAAAAGTATCTTAAGTTAATATTATAAGAATTCCTTCAGATTTATTATTTTTATGATTGAATTTAATGTGGTTCATGTAATGCGGTGCATACGAGTTGCGCCACAGTTTCTAGGAATTAGTAATCCCTCTTAAATCCGTATACGGGTTGCGCCAAAGATACACCTCGAGGGTGGTAAATGTGAAAGTTGGTCATTAAGTAGGAGTAGGTAATATTTTCCTTAAATATTCCTGCATATTTATGGACAATATTAATTTATCGTCAAGTTAGTTAGTTAGTTAGGCAATCATGGAAGTGTATACTATGTTTAGTCAGAAAGGAGAATTATTATTAGTAATAAATAACTACAAATTCAGAAAAAGTTGTGAAAATACAAATGGTGTTCGGTGGAGGTGTACAAATAAAACATGTGGTGCAAATGTTTATATAAAAAATGGAAATTATTTCATAATAAACAAAGATTTAAATCACAACCATCCAAGTGACAACACAATTGCAAGACAAGTACTTAGTAATTCAGTCAAAAGGAAAACACAACATGACATGCACGAAAAACCTGCCAAGTTAATTCATTGTGAAATAAAACGTTTAAAAGAATATAATTTTTCATTCCTAACAACAGAAGATTTGAACCGAGCTCGGATAAATATGTGTTATGCGCGTCGAAGTATTTTACCTCCATTACCGAAAAACAGGGGCGAGGTTTTTGATGTAGTGAAGAATTTGACACCAAAAACAAGTAAAGAAGAAAACTTTTTGTTAGTAGCTGATGGTGCAACACAAATTATAATATTTTCTTGTTTTACAAATTTGGATTTTCTATGTTCGACGGATTCAGTCTACATGTACCGTCCATGTAGACTTGAATTTTCACAAAATGTTTCTTTCAATTATTTACAATTCACGGTTATAAAAATTGACACTATGTCCCTTTAGTGTTTTGCTTATTACCAAATAAAACCAGTGAAACGTATCTAAACACTTTAAAATTTATTAAAGAAAACTGTATAATTTATAATATCAGTTTGTCCCAACGAAATTGTTATTGATTTTGAATCTGCAATTCATAAAGCTGTCAACACATTGTGCCCAAATACAAAAAATTACTGGATGTCGGTTTCATTTAAGTCAGGCTTGGTTTAGAAAAATTGAATCACTTGGCTTTAAAAATCAATATATCACAGAAAACTCTGAAATTAGCATTTTTTTAAAACAATTTTTTGGTTTGTCATTATTAAAACCAGATGATGTAGGCGAATATTTTACGAAGATATTTGAATCTGCACCTGACGATGATTGAATTTTGCGATTATGTACTAAATAATTATATTGATGAAAATGCTGCATTTCCTCCCAGTGTGTGGGCTTCTGTCTCTTGTTTAATGACTAAAACTACAAATTATTGTGAGTCATTTCATTCCAAATTTGGCAATTTTTTTTATAATTCACATCTGAACATTATAAATTTTGTAGAAATGTTTGTAAATTTACAGTTAGAAATATATGTTAAAATTAATACAGCAAATAAGTTTGCGCAGAAAATTAGAACTGACCTAAAAGACAAGCAAGCATATATAAAACATAAAACCTATGAACTATATATATATATTTGTATAAGACAATTAGTAAAACAGATTTTATCAAATGCGTTTTACCTACATTTTTGCACAGCTCTCTATAATATAATATTGATGTAGGTGTAATGTACATGTATATATTTGAGTTTGTTTTAATTGTAATTACTGGTAATTATTTTTTTCTATTCCGGTGCTATAAAGTTCACTTTACGACACCCGTTTTGGTTGCATAAAGTATTACTTTATCGCACGCTAATTTTATTTTTTTGAAGTTGGTAACAAAAGAAAATGGAACCAAATCGTATTTAAATGTCAAAATATAAGCCTTTAAAGTAACAAAAATGTGCAATAAAATTGTACAAAGAATAAAAAGCACACATGCTAACATTTCACTTACTAATTAGCAATATAAATTGTTAAGCAGAGTTGGATGATAAGTTTTCGGATGCTACTATTGACATTTACTTACTATGTTGAATAGTACAACTGTTATAAAAGTTTGTTTTGATAAATATGTAGAGAGTTTGTGGACGAAAGATTTTGTAAATTGTCTTCTGCTATTTTGCGAATCTCTGGGGGCGTACAGTTATTTATTTCGTCCTTTTTGTTGATAATTTGAAATAATTAATTGTATAAATCAGTCTGAATTTTAAACACAATTACATATAGCACCACCGATATTCAAATATTTAAAACGTTCTACTTAAAAATCAGAGTAACCAACTTCAAAACAGCAAAATTTCTAAAATATTCGAACAAAACATGTCTCTTATTTTAAGCTTTTTTGAACATTTAATAACCGAAATAGAAAAAATAGTATAAAATACACGTTTCATAAGACATTTTGCGCACTTGTTCTTTGGAAAACTCGCCTAGCGGCTCGTTTTCTAAACTTGAACGCGTGCGCAAAAATCGTGTCTTATGAAACTTGTATTTTAATATACTATAGTTTATTACTTTTAATTTCAAAGTGTAATGATAACATAAATAAATTGTATTAAACTTTAAAAGTTTGTTATATCTACTTTACTTTCGCCCAAAACATTTACCATCCTCGAGGTGTATCTTTGGAGCAACCAGTATACGGATTTAAGAGGGTCAGATAATCCCTAAAATTTTATTTCTGGGATTAATTCAGGTGCTTTGGCGCAACTCGTATGCGTCCGCGTATATATATCTGTTAGGTATGTAGGTACGGTTTGGCAACTCCTTTCGTGTTTTGTACGGAAAGCCGCATGCAAGATAATCGTAGGCCAAACCTGTATATTAAAGAATATTCATGGTACTCAATGCCTGTGAGCGTACATAAAACACTTTGGGACAGAAAAGATACAACTGCCGTCAGTATCTTGCCTATAGGTCAGTTATCCGTAGAAGCACAAGATGCCAGGAACAAGAATAATAGGCAATATAGGGAACTCTCTATATAGAAGAAAAATCTCAAGGCTCGACACTAATACGGATTTACTACATAGACTATTAATTACTTCAGATCCGATAATTGTTAGCTTACGTGCTCCGCCAAAAACAAAACATGGGAATATTTCGTCGGAAGTTATGGAGTTATTGGAAGAACAAGTTATTAAATATCTATAAAACTGTAAGTAATTGTGTAATTTAGTGGTAAGAAATAAAGGAACAGCAAAAAATAAATCATATCATTGGAGAAATATTTTTGTTCTGCTAGATTGTAAAGTGTGACGTGTTTTAAAATACTGGGTGAACATTCTAACCAATAGAGTCTAAATTACTTCTACTGCAAGTTACAATTAAGGGATTGACAAACACCCATAGTAGGTATTTTTTGTAATAAATACAATGATAACGCCTATTTGGTACTTTTCTTTTTGGCATAGTCTGTAAAAATTTCGAAAAATAATATTTTGCGGTAAGATCAAGAGCCTTAAAGCATTTCATTTAGTTTATTTAACCATTATTATTCTATTATATACTTTTTATTTGTGTACCTAATAATCAAATTGATATACAGTACAATCGCGATGGTGTGAACATGCGGTACTGAAAAACTCTCGGTGGTGTGAACACGAAATTATTTACATTGAACGCCGAGTAGTATGAACAGCGTGGACCCTCGATGGTGCGAACAAGTGTATATGTTTATGTCGGAGTTTTATTTATTTACCGCTCGGGGAAGTCCCTTATTTTATACATTGAAGCATGTATACTAAATGCGCCGTCGCCGTGTATAAAGGTATAGTTGTGAATGTGCCTCTAGTGTAAATACATAGTGTAAATGCTTAGAGCAAGATGGGGATATTAAAGAAATTTTTGAGTTTAACAGTAAAAGCCAATATAATCGAAGAACGTAAAAAAGGAATGTCAGTCACAGTGTTATCTAAAAAATACGGAGTTTCAAAATCAACCATTTGTGCTATTAAAAAAAATTAAAAACTTATTGTCGATACGTTAACTCACACGCTAAAACCATCGAAAAAATGCACATTGAAAAATTCAGCATTTCCGCTTTTAGAAGAGAAACTGGTTTCTTAAACAAAGAGGCAAGAATTTTCCAGTTTCAGGGATTATGCTGAAACAGAAGGCATTGTCACTATCAAAACAATTGAATATTGATACTTTCACAGCCAGTAATGGTTGGCTACAAAGATTTAAACATCGTCGTGGCATAAGGTTTTTGAAAATCACAGGGGAGAAATTATCAGCCAACCCAGATGCAGTAGACCCTTTTAAAGAGGATCTAAACCATATTATTCAAGAGCATGACCTAAAGTTGCACCAGATTTATAATGCTGATGAGACAGGATTGTATTGGCGCTTATTGCCTGATAAAAGTTATGTCTCATTAGCTGAAAAAACTGCTCCTGGATTAAAAATTTCTAAGCAACGACTGACGTTTATGGGTTGTGTAAATGCTTCAGGAGTACATAAGTTGAAACCCCTAGTGATAGGGAAATCAAAAAATCCAAGGTGAATTTTAACAATCCATTGCTGTACAAAAACACTAAAAATGCGTGGATGACCGGGGAACTCTTTAAGGAATGGGTTTTTCGACATTTTGTACCTGAGGTGAGAGTTAAAATTATCTACGGTGTGTTTCATACGCCTGATTATTTCAAAATTATTAATTCGTAGGTAAGATGTTTTCTGCGTAATCAGCAGTTACCTCAGAAAGCAATTCTCCTTGTGGATAATGCCCCGTCCCATCCATCAGCAACAGAACTGAGGACTAAAGATGGGATGATTTTTGTAAAATTCTTACCTCCTAATGTTACATCTTTGATCCAACCCATGGACCAAAATATTTTAAGGCTCACCAAACTATACTATAGAAACAGTTAGCTCAACAATAATCGAAAAGTGTTGGAGAAATATCCTGCCAGATTTTAATGAACATAATGAGGATGGAGACAAAGATAACATTCCATTAAGTACATTACGGGAAAAATTAAGATGTGAAAAAGCTTTGCTATTAGGGATACAATAAATTTACTACAGGAACTTGCTCCAGTAAGTTAATGCATAAGTGGTTTTAGAAGTCAATAGCATAATAAAAACTGCAAATTTTAGGCTGACTACACTACTGCAGATGTGAAAGATTTGGACAAGGGTGAGGCGTCAGATGTTGTGAAAATGTCTTCTTCAGATGAGGATGAAACTGAGTCCATTGAACGAAAAATTTGCCATTCCGATGCAATTAAAGCATTTAATGTAGCTGTAGAATGGTCCAATCAAAATTCCATATACAGTATGTCCACGGATAGACATCCCAATAGGACAAATGGACCAAAAATTTCGTTTTTCGACAAAAAGTCATTCTTGATAAAAAGTTCTGCATCTCGAAAAAATGTAGTCTACGAGGAGAATTTTTGTTTTTTTTATACAGGGTACCCATAAAATATAAAAACATGAAGTACCATCAAGAATAAACTACCTTTATTTATCGTTTTAAAGTAAAATGGCTAATAAAAAAAAGGTTTTAAAACCTATTCAGTGCTTACATAAGAAACGTATTAAACAAAAAGATTGCACAACAAAAAGAACTACATTGCACAACACAAAGAACAATTATTTATTCAAATACGCCTCCCCCGTATTCGATGCATTTTTCAAATTGCCGTCTAATGTGATCATAACTTTTTCTTAAGGTTTTAAATCCTATTCAGTGCTTACATAAAGAACCCAAGCTGCATTTTTACTTAACAGTCTCTAGTTTTACCTTTTCCACCTATCCCACTTAATGCAGGTATCCTTTATCACAAATAACCTGTCAAAACGTCGTGATATTATTTTAATGTCACGAAGTTGTCAAAAATATCGTTTTAAAATATTAAAATAAATATGCTGTCTGTTGAACAAAAAATATTTTTGGTGCAGTGTTATGGTACCGGTGGAAACTCTTACAATTATGTACAAGAACGATTTATCGAAAAGTTTCCTGGAGTTTATGTTTCGACGTATGCAATTCGGCAATTAATCAAGAAATTCAAACACACGGGGTCGGTGGAAAACTTAAAAAGGAAGAAGAAACTGTTTGATGAGGATGATGCAGCTACCGTTGTTGTCTTACAATCTGTTGCGGAGAACCCACTTCTCTCACTAAGGAAACGAGCCCGAAATTTGCAGATCGTCCAAAAAAGTCAAATTCAAAAAATTTTAAAACAAAATAAGCTTTACCCATTCAAACCGCATTTTAATCAAGTTTTAGAAGATGGAGACCATGCGAAACGACTGGGTTTTTGTTTATGGATAGGGGACAAAATTTTAAATGAAAATAACCAATTTCACAAACTTATTTTATTCTCTGATGAATCGACTTTTTCAACAAATGGTACAATGGCTTCCCAGCACGTACGATATTGGAGCACAGAAAATCCCAAATTTAGAATTCCTGCCCATCGCCAATATTTTAAAAAAGTTAATGTATGGTGTGGAATATCGTATTTTGGAATAATAGGACCGTTTTTCTTTGAGAACACGTGCAACAGGAATTCATACATGGAAATGCTACAAACCTTTTTTTCGGATAAGTTAGATGAGCTGCCATTACAGTACAGGGGACAAATGTACTATCAGCAAGACGCGCATTGTGCACGCGAAGTTACAGAGTGGCTTAACATGAAATTTGGAGATCGATGGATTGGCCGGTACGGTCCAGTTATGTGGCCTGCGAGGAGTCCTGACCTCACGATTTCAGACGCGTACCTTTGGGGCCGTTTAAAGCAATTAACTTTTCAACAACCCATTGAAAATAATGTTGATATTTTGAAACAGAGGATTTTACAGTCAATACAAATGATTTCCCTCGAGGAGGTAAGAAAAAGTTATGATCACATTAGACGGCAATTTGAAAAATGCGTCGAACACGGGGGAGGCGTATTTGAATAAATAATTGTTCTTTGTGTTGTGCAATGTAGTTCTTTTTGTTGTGCAATCTTTTTGTTTAATACGTTTCTTATGTAAGCACTGAATAGGATTTAAAACCTTTTTTTTATTATCCATTTTACTTTAAAACGATAAATAAAGGTAGTTTATTCTTGATGGTATTTCATGTTTTTATATTTTATGGGTACCCTGTATAAAAAAAAAAAATTCTCCTCGTAGACTACATTTTTTCGAGATGCAGAACTTTTTATCAAGAATGACTTTTTGTCGAAAAACGAAATTGTTGGTCCATTTGTCCTATTGGGATGTCTATCCGTGAACATACTGTATATGAGTGACATCATCACTTTGAAAGCATTTCAAGAAAAAGCAGTTATGGCTAAAATTGCTCAAAATAATGTTCAGAAAAAAATAACAGATTTTTTTACATCTTAGGGATGTTCATGTATAATCCATTTAAGTTTAAGTAATAAAGTTAATTTGTTTAATTACACCCTCGTTTCTATAAACACCCCCGTTAGTTTGAACGACTCACTGTATTTTTGTGTTCACACTATCGCGATTGTACTGTACTAAATACTTTTAATTGAACTCAAAAAAAAATATAGTGCATAAATGTAAATATGTGTATATATTAATTCTTGTAAGTTAGAAGTGCAAATCTTTTGCATATAATTAATACTTACAGAAACACAAATAAATAATCTCATTTTAATGATCACTTGAATTAATTTCTAAAAAAAAAACACGCGCGAGCAACATATAACATTTATAGGTCGACTTTGAATGTGATACTGTGAATACAGTGACCAGCATAGCGAAGATTTTGTATACCTCACAACAAATAAAGAAGAGAAGGAGGATTCATTTATTGTCCAATAAATCTGCGTTTAAACAACCTACTTCGTGCCATACTAATGCAAGCGTACACACATTATTATTTCGGAAAATTGTTTGTAATTTAAACAGATAGTTTCTTTTAAGAATGTGATTTGGTTAAGGTTTTATTCAGATGAAATTAAAGAAACTTATAGATCGTGAGTAATAGAAAGTTGAATTAAGAAAACAAGCCCAATTTCACTGAACTACGATTGAGTTTAATTTATGGATATAAAAACGTCTAGGGAAATTTAATTATTTGAAATTAATGCAATAACTTACCACTAGAATCGGGAAATATAATAAGCAACAAGAACAGATTCAATTATAAACATTTAGTAGTTTTATTATTATTAATTTAAATTTCGGTCTACGACAAAGTTTATAAAAGTTACATCCGTATTTCCAAATATAAAGTAAAATATTGTTTCATTACTTCTAATTCTTTTCTTTAAACATTAAATAATATGGCTCAATGTTACATAAAAATTGATATTCATGTACAGGGTTGTTATAAAGTAAGGGATATTAACTTATTATAACTTTTTAACAAATTAAGTTAATATCAAAAACTAAACGAAATTTAATTGTTTAAATAATGGGATTTTGTATGCCCAAACCCAGTTACCGCAAATGTTCAATATGTCCTCCATTTTGATCTTGTAAAATCAGCAACCGTTCCTCTAAATTGTACACTGCATTTCTTAACATTTCTGGTTGAATTGCACCAATTTGCTCCGTAATATTGTCTTTTAATTCTTGTAGCGTTGTTGGTCTTCTTCTAAACACTAAATTTTTTAAATGACCCCACAGCCAGTAGTCCGCTGGGTTAAGATCAGGTGATCTTGGTGGCCATGAATTTGCAAAATATCTGCTTAAAACGCGATCTTGAAAAACGTTAGTTAAAAATTCTTTAGCTGGTCGGAAAATGTGCGGAGGTGCTCCATCCTGCATAAAAATCATGTTTTCAATTCTGTGGTGCTCGTCTTGCAGCTGTGGAATAACATAATCTCTTAACATTTGCAAGTATCGTTCACCGTTAACAGTTACAGATACGGCTTCTCCATTCTGTAGCTATTCGAAGAAATACGGACGAATACTAAAATCAGCTGTAAAACCGCACCAAACGGTGACTTTCTTGTCATGAAGACCTTCTTGAACAATTACTTGTGGATCTTCTGCAGACCAGATTCTACAGTTTTGAGTATTGACTCCACCATTCAGAGAAAAATGTGCCTCATCTGTCCATAAAATACGGGATAACCATTCGGGTTCAATTTCCATCTGAGCCAATAATCGCAAAGAAAAATCGTACCTACTAGCCAAATCTGCCTCCTTTAATTCAAACAGCATTTTGAGTTTATATGGATACATTTTTAGAATTTTGCGTAAAATTTTTCAGACCGTGGTGTACGGCATTTGCAATCGCTTGGATATCGCATTTGCACTGCTGATTGCTAGTGGATTACCTCTGGCTATGTCCTGATTTTCGTGAAGAACCTCTGCAACTTGGACATCACTAATGCTTGGTCTTCCTGACCTCGGAAGGTCAATTACCGAACCTGTTCTTTCAAATTTTTGTATCAAATTGCGGTACGCTTTCATACGACAGGGCCCCGCTCTCAAACCCATTCTCGTGCGAAACCTTCGTAATCCAGCTGTGTAATTTCTGCCGCATTCATAATAACACTGAACTAAACCAATTCTTGTTCGTAGGTCCATGCTATTACAGTTTGAGTCGTTAAAACTTTACGTTTACTTGGGTTTTAATTTGAAAATAAACTCCAAATTGAATGATTTACTTTTAACACTTGTGTCAACAACTGTCATGACAACGCTTTTGTTTTCCATAGATACAACAAATCCCATTCCTTAGGCAACTAGATTTCGTTTACTTTTTGTTGTTAGCTTGATTTGTTAAAAAGTTATAATAAGTTAAAGTATATCCCTTACTTTATGATAACCCCATATATCTTACATTCTGCTATAAATAATGTTGTGTGGTTTCAAATTAATCGTTGGTATAAAGTTTGTTAACAACGTATATAGAACTACTTTTGTCCATGTTGGGTATTCCACTATATAAAACAAATTGTATACCAAGTGTCCCACTTAAACGACAATGTCCATTTTATTTGTATCTAATAATGTAGATAAAGAAAATATATAAAAATTGTAGATATTTACGAGCCCCACAACGTTTACAACAATTATCATTTATACAGACTTTTCGAGAACAGCGAAGAACACAAACTTATATTTTTTAAATGGAATGCTAGACTTTTAAGATTTAAATAAATAAATTAACTAATTTAAGAAATTCATCCCGAAATAAAGAAAATGAAAAATACCTTGGATGCTCTGTCAACTATCGCAAATGTAACAACAAATCATGAAATGTATACGGAATATAATAGGTACTACTTAATGGAGAAAATGATAATGAATATACTTAAGCAAAAAGGCCCCGAGTATGAAAAAGAAGTGTAGAAGCCAGAAAAGGTGTGTACAAGTGTTATTTTCATCAGTACATTAAGAAGAGGATTTAATTGCTGAATTGTGCTATAGTCTCATAACTTGGAAAAAATATTTTCACCAAACAATGTACCTATATTCCGCAGCCTCGCTTTTGCCTCTAACCATTTCCTGCTTTATGTAACTTTGGAACCTTTAAGGGTGCCCATCAGTAAAATAAAAATATATTTTTCTAATTATACAACCAACCATACAAAATGCACTCAGGTAAAATTAACAGCTGTCAATCAAGAGATTAGTGTACCACACGCTGGGATTTTACTTGACCCATGAATCTACGGTTATTTTACTAGCCACTTTATATAGGGTTCCCCTGAAGCCTGTGTTTAATATATTAGAGAATGCTGAAATGTACTTAAATAAAATTTGGGCAGGAAGAGCGAGAAAAAGCTACAATAAATATCAACTTGTATTTTCTTTATTCAATAAAGTTCTAATTAAATACATAATAATAAATTACATCAAAATTAAAGAAAGACACAATAGAATAATTATTATTAGATACAAACAATTTCAATAAAATATATTATAAAAAAAAATCTAAAATGCACACTATTCATCCAATTATAATAGTAATGCTTTTTATTAGGTACAAATAAAATAAACAAAGAAGAGGTACATTATTCTGCGTATTATAGGGATACAAATCATCATTGACGATAAAATAAAATTGCATATTCACGACTATCAATTATAAACCTCTACATTTAATGTCTCTTAAAGCCATGTTTCGATTGTATCTTGAATCTAATAATTCATATAAATATGCAGAAAAATAAAACTTTTCCAATTTACTGACCATTTGATCTTTACAAAATTGTTTATTTCTTACAATAACTTCGCAATGGCAGTTCTTAAAAGTATAAATAAAAAAATAGCAACATTTTCGATTTGTTATTTCCAAGAGACCTTGAATTTGGTACATATAACTATGACTTTCTTTTAGCGTAACTTTATTATTTTCAATGTAAGAGTAGTCAATTATGTTGTTTTTTACTGCATTTTCTACATCCATATTTCGGGCAGCGTATGGGCATTTTATTTTCAAAATAGCATCTTGATCGATAAGACCATCTGGAGAGGCAGCCAAAAATTATACTGTAAATGAATAAACATGCCACATTCTTTCACGTGTAAATTGTACATATTTTCAAAAATTCCTAGAGCTGTTGCTTCATGGACAATGCCATGTTGTAATGGTGCGCTGCGTTTAATATTTGTATTATAAATTAATTGCTTCACGGTCGATGCAGTCGAAGTGTTTGGTCGAAGCTTGCAAATTTTTCCAAAATTGCTGGAAGTTAATCGATACATACGTTCTTGCAGCCATTTTTGATTTAAAGATTGTCCCCGAGTATTTTCTTCAATTGTTTCACAATTGGCATTTTCAATATTAATCAAAAACTCTTTTTTAATGCTTTGAAATTCATCAACACTTAAATCGTCAACAGTGGGTGTGCCGTAATCGGCAACAGCTTGGTAAATAATTTTCTTTTTCGTAAACTGCTTTTTTTAGTACGTTTACTTTTCAAACAAAAATTTTCCGTGAAGCTTCCAATTTTACCAATTTTGTTTTGAACAATTATGCAAGCAACACCAGAAGAAGTATTGTAATTCGTCCTGTAAGACCGTTTAGACCATGCTCCGTCAACAATTACAGAAATGTAAGGGACACCATCAATATCCAGGTCGCCCGCTTCTACAGCCAACGCTCTTTCTTGTTTACCTCCCTCTATAATAGAGTCATTTTTCATGTGATGAAAATGTATTAGGAGCTATGGCCGGTATATCTAGAGAGGCGCACAATTCTGTAAATTGAGAATATCCTAGACCGACTGCCAAGGAGCCACAAATGGCGGCTTTATTTACACTGACATTTGAATCAGCTTCTGATGCAACAGTATTTGACACATTACACACTCTACATTTTGTTGTGAAAATGCTTTTTAGTCCATGCCTTCTTTCAGACAAAATTTCAATATCAAAAAAGCTGCAGTCAAACCCATCGTGCTTTAGTTTTTTTAAAGTCGTTAAAAAATATTGTATGTCTACAACACGTCTGCCCTTTAGTCCACCATCTTGCTGCGTTGGATCTTCTTTGACAATGATCATTCCGGGAGATTATTTGTGGCTTCCACCTGTAGCTGTCCGTTTATTTCATCGCAAACAATGGGCTCAATGTCTGATACTACTTCAGCTGATCTAGGAAGCATAAAAATAATGTATTGAAACAAATAAAAAAGTTATTTAAAGTATAAACCGATGGAAATAGGTTGCAAGTGACTAATTTTTTTACAAAATATTGTAACGAAACAAGCCCACAAAAAGAGGCAGACCTCCGGGCGAAAACAGTGATAATGAACAAGAATGTTTGTAAAATCCACAATTCTTTTCTGATAATTTTTTAATATATTACTATAATTAATTTGTAAAATTGAAGATTAACAACTTGAAGTAAAACAGACATAAGTTGTCTTTTTTTACAGAAGTAAAATATTTTGAGCATATATACAATATAGCAATGTGAGTGTACTTTAGACGTTAATGATCTAATTATTGACGATTAGAGTTAATTTAGTATGTAGTATAATGTGATATGTTTTTTCTGCAATGGAAATAGCACAAACAACATATCAAATTAATATTTATTTGTGTACTGTAAATTGAAAAAGTTTCATATTACCAGTAGTTTTATTATTTTATGTGCTCATATTTGCTTATATGGCAGAGAATGGCATATTTCATAATATGTCTTGTAAATGTATAAAAATATGTAGATATTTTGAGTATATTTTTATTACAACTTTTTTAGTTTCAAGTCAAAGATCAATTAATTTATTTAATTGTTACTTCTGATTAAATTTATAAGAAAAAGAAAGTGTACAATATATAATAAATGGACTACATATACTGATTTTAAAAATTTATACTGATTTAAATTTTGTACTCAATGTTATACGAATTATAAGAAGAAACACTAAATATAAAAATAAATATCTACATTTTATTACTTGCTTGTAACATTTGTAACTTTCTTTTTGTTGTACTTGTATATGTTCTAAGTTGAAGAATGCTATCATTAATAATTTATTATAAATTGGATAAAGTGATGAGTTAATTTGTGTTAAGCTTAATACTTTGAAACAAGTTAATTGTAAAATATGACATTAATTTAAATTGAAATCAGGTTTGAAGAATTTTAAATAATGAAGAATTATTGAAAGAACTTGCTTCCTAAAATATACACTTTATATAACCATTGTTTAAGTCTTCAGTATTAAGAAATAATTACAGAGAATAAAAGTACGAAAAGTTTGATTTTTTATTTTCGCTATTCATTAAATGAAATGGTGAGTTCAAGATGCAGTTTTATTTAATTATGCTCACAGAATACATTGTTTTATTTTAGCAAAAAGTACTTAATTTACATTCAGAAAATTTGGTAAATTTTGATGTAACTATAACCTCGAAGTAAACTTCAGAAATCGTAAATTTTATTCGTCGATCACAATACTAACATTGACGTACTACAACTATTGCATCATGGATTTTCATGACGAAGGTGGATTCTTTGGTGCTTTCTATCATACATCATTTTATACTAATTACAAAAGTAAGACAAATATTGTCAGTCAGATAGATAAAATAAAACCATTATATTTACCTCTTATTACGCAATGCTTTCATTCATCTTTTTATGCTTTTCCGACGAATAATACCAGGAATCTTATTCATGCCATGGATACCCATTTTTAGAACGTTACTTCAATTCAACTTATATCACTATGGATGCACACAAACTAAGTTGAAATAAAAACAAACAAAGCATATTTCTATTGTACCTCTAACTCTAATGAACAACTGTTATGTCTAATCATTAATAATCCTTTAGCTTAGCGGAAAACCCAGAGAGCAGGTTATTTTGGTCCGACCAATTAGGGAGAAATTCCAAGAACAATTTCGGAAATTACAACAGTTACGTTTCATATTCCGAATATATAGATATGCTATTTTTCTTTAATCAGTGAACAATTACCATCTAATAATAAAATAAATTTTGTTTGACTGTACAACTAGTAAATTAATCACGTACATACTAGGCCCGGAATGCAGTTTTTTTACATTAAATAAATTTATAATTACAAAAATTTATAAAGTACTTAACAATAATCTATTAAATTGTACCCTTTTTAAATATACAAGTTGAAAATAATAAAAACAATTTACAAGCAACAAATGACCTCAGATTCATTGGGGTTCCTTAAATATCATTTACTTAAATTTAATAATACGTTGCCTAAGTAGGTAACTATTTGTAGGTAAAATCCACAGACAAATTGGCGTGTCGGTACCTGCTTGATGGATTAACGAGCCCGACCTCTCTCCAGGGGGGCAAGAGAAATTATGAGAGCTCATAAATCACGTCTCGAAGAAAACTTTTTCGATGCAAAAGTTATGTTGGTTGCATATTATTTTTTTTTAAACCGAGAATTAGACTTTTATTAAAACATTTATTAAAATAATAAATCTGGTCCGCCCCTGCTAACAGCATGCTCGTCATTTTGGTGTAAGTCTGAAGAATATCAAATGTAAAGTCTTGGAGAAGAACGTGTTTACAATTTGTCAATTATTCAACCATAAAAAGTGTTAGGAACAAAATTAGGAAATAATTAATTTAGTTCGACCTAGAAAACAACTTTGTTATCCTATAGAAATATGGATCTCACTGTAGAATTGAAAATTGAAGATGTTATTTACGGGTAAAGAATTGGTGCTTTCGCGTATACATTTTCGGTACTGATAGAGACCCTTAAGAAATCAACATACCAGTCACGGCAGACTACTTTATGATGTACATACAAAATTTACGGCTCTTAGTGTAGTTACTAGTGGTGTTGCAAATGTAACTATCCGTTACAAGTATTCGTTACTCGATAAGATCCGAAGTAACGAATACTGGTTTCAAATAATCGTTACTTTTTCAGTTTCTCTCATAATATATAACTTTTAGAATGCATATTCTTGTCTGAAATATTTTATTAAGAAATATAATTTAGAGTAAATAACTTTCCACAAAATATTTGAATTTAACCAATTAGTATTACTTGTATTTGCCTAGGTCGATTTCATTATAAAAATTTTGTATGAACTTATTGTATTGAAGCAATATAAAATAAATTGTGTGCCTTGTACTGCATTCTACATTTATTCCTTTTACATTAACAAATTCACTGTTACTGTTAAGGAAACTTCCTAGTTTGAAAGTACCGTAAATAAAACTCAAATTCAGTTCAAATACACATTTATTTAGTTCGGTGTGCGCCGAGAATTTCGGGGCCGCTCTTGCATCGAATATAAGATTACAACATATGTGCATCGCTCGAGAAGCTAATGGTCCCCTATATGTACGCACATGTCAGACACTGCCGTCCGTACGTACACATAGGAAGGCCTTGCATCGCCTTCGGTGTACAGTCGTGTAACCCTGCCGGCAGACAATAAATTCGGCTGGTGAGACTGTATGCGCCCGAAGCCGGCTCCGCATCAGTATGCGTAATATTTATATGTAAAAAAAATACATTAAGTGACAATATATTTTAAAAGTTGAAAAATAAGACATACATTACAAAAAATATGATAACACATAAAAATAAAGAAAGACATTCATATATACGAGTAAAACAAGAAACAATAATATAAAATAAAATAAAAGATGTTAAGTTCTTAACATAGCCGCCCCCCTTGAAGGCATCGCCTTCAACAGAACGTAACACTCGCGGGACTTAGTCATCGTACACTGGTAACACGCACAATTTTACACTTGGTCTTTGCACCGTACCATTTGAAGTCTGTACTGTTGCCGCACGCGTAATACCATCTCGTCCTGGATGGGTCTCCAAAACTCGGCCTAGGATCCACTGGCAAGGAGGAGTGTTGTCTTCTCGGATGATTACCAAGCGCCCAGGACGTAGTTGCTGCTCGGTGTTGACATTCCACTTGTTTCTTCTTTGCAGTTGATTCAGGTATTCTCTGTGCCATCGCTTCCAGAAATGTTCACGTATTTGTTGAACATATTGCCATCTTGATAAGGAATTTAATTTTGTATTCATCAAGCTAGGTTCCGGAATGGTAGCAGATATGGAACCAGTAAGAAAGTGGGAAGGTGTGAGAAAGGTTAAATCATTGGGATCATTTGAAATGGCTGTTATAGGACGAGAATTGAGTGTGGCTTCAATTTGGACTAATAGGGTGTACATTTCTTCGTAATTCAAGGAACTTTTACCAATTATGCGAGTGAGATGCATTTTTACAGATTTCACTGCTGCCTCCCATAGACCTCCAAAATGTGGCGACCTTGGTGGAATAAAATGCCATTTTATTTGATTATGGGCGAAGTAGGCCTGCAGCTCCTCCTGGTTATACTGGGAATTCAGTTGTTTGATCATCTTCTTTAATTCGGAATTTGTTCCCACAAATTGTGTTCCGTTATCGGAATATAGATTGGACACATTTCCTCTTCTTGAAATGAATCGCCTCAACGCAGCCATAAATGAATCGGTTGTTAGATTACCCACAAGTTCTAGATGTATTGCCTTGGTTGCGAAACATACGAAAACAGCACCGTAGATCTTCGTTACATTATATTTTCTGCGGCTTCCTTCACGGATATAAAATGGACCGAAGTAATCCACCCCTACATTTTGAAAGGCTCTAGCACATGTTACTCTGTCCGTGGGAAGATCGCCCATTAAGTAATCAATATTTGCTGGTTTAGCTCTGAAACAAGTTACACATTTTCCTATGACTCTTTTGACTACATTTTTTATGGACAATGGCCAATATTTTGTCCGTACGGCAGCGATCGTTTGTTGTACGCCAGCGTGTAACTGCTTAATGTGCTCATTTTGAATTACTAATGTTGTGAATGGATGTTTCGCTGGTAATAGTATTTGATGCTTTTGAGAATAGGGAATGTTTGCTCGTTTTAAACGCCCGCCGACTCTCAAAATACCTTCCTTGTCCAGAAAAGGGCTTAAGCACAATAAATTGCTTTTGGTATTTACTCTATCTTTTCTTTGCAATTTATCATATTCCTTGGGAAATGAGTGCTTTTGTACTAATTTTACTAATATCGTTGTTGCTCTTTCCAGTTCTGAACATTTTAAATGGCCGGTATTTATTTCCACAGTAGAATTACTACATTTTGCCCGTACATTATTTTTAAATCTGAGACAGTATGCCACTACTCTTGTTAATTTGTTTAAAGAAGAGTATTTAGTGAACAGATCACAGTTGTCTGTAATGACATTAACCCCAACAATATTTTTTACTTCTGGCAAAGTTTCAATAGTTGGCGGTTCAAAACCAGGCCATTCGCTTGCATTCTGTTCTAGAAATGCAGGGCCATCAATGTTTCTCTTTGTATTTTTAATAAAGTGTTGTTCGCATAGCTTTTCTTCATGTGAATACACTTTATCCTTTTTGACATTCTCTAAATCCCAGAATTTATTTAGATTGTCGTTAAGTTGTTTTAATGTTACTGAATTGCACGTTGTTACGTTTACTGAAGTTTGTGGTGCAATTAGTTTTCCAGATATTACCCAGCCTAATAAAGTTTTTTGTAAATATGGACCTCTTTTACCTATACTGATTTGTCCAACACATTGTAGATTATAAAACAGTTCAGCACCAATTAGCATATCTACATCTCTGGATATATTAAAATCAGGATCAGCCAGTTTGATATTTTTGGGTATATCAATAACATCTCTTGATATAGAAACTAGAGGAAGACATTCCGATATTTTGTCCAGTACTAAACAATCTAGTTTTGCCTTGAAATTATTATTTCGAGATTTAATTGAAACCTTGGTGATGTTAGTTATTCTCGTAGTGTACTGTGTTATTCCAGATAGAGATATCTGTGTATTAGTTAGCGGTAGATCAAGGATTTTCGCCATTCTGTGCGTTAATAAATGTGATTGCGATCCCGAGTCTAAAAGAACTCGACAGGGATGAGTTTTTCCTTTCCGGTCTAAAATGTTAACCAACGCTGTGGATAATAAAATGTGACTGTTCGCGTCTGAATTGCAGCTGTGATGTGACACACTGGAACTAGAACCGGTGGAACTTGAACTGGTCTCCAATGGCGATGTCTCAGATCTAGATATTGTTTGAAGATGAAGCAAATCGTTGTGCTTCTTATGACAGTGTCTGCAAGGTCTCCCTGAACATTTAAAAGCTACATGATTTGTCTTTAGACAGTTGATGCAAAGTTTCTTGGCTTTAGCTTCCTCAATTCGTTTATTAACGGGAAGATTTATAAACTTTCTGCCCTGATAAATAATATGGGAACCTTTACAAAATGTGCATGATACTGAACTCTTGTCGGTTGACACGTTCGCTGATGTTTTGTAATGAGTGTTGCTGGCCTTTGAGATAGCTTCTAAAGTTTGACATTTTTGTGTGAGAAAATTCGTGAACTCTTTTAATGTAGGTAACTCTGTAGACTGTATTTTGGCTTCCCATTCTTTTAATGACTGAACGTCTAATTTTTTGGAGACAATGCATATTAATAGATCATCCCAATGTTCTGTAGGACGTTTCAGTGCTGTGAGGGCTCTGAAATGCTTCATAAAACCGTCTAATATCTGCCTAAGAATATTTACGTTTTCTTTGTGTGCTGTTGGCAAGTTGAAAATACCATTTATGTGTTTCTGTACAATTATTCTCGTATTATTGTATCTATCTTGTAACATTTGCCATGCATTTGTGTAATTCTCGGATGATATTTCTAAGGAATGTAGAACGTTGGCTGCGTCTCCTTTCAACGACGATTTCAAATAATGAAACTTTTGTACATTTGGTATGGCACTATTATTATGTATAAGAGAATTAAAAGTATCGTAGAATGAGAGCCAGTCATCATAGTCACCAGCAAATATCGGTAACTCAATTGTAGGCAGTTTGATGAAGCTATTTACTGTGTTGATACTATTATTTTCTGAGGATTCATCGTTGTCTCGCACAGGAGCTAACATAGATGTATATCGTAGTTTATTGTCGTAATATTTATTTTCAAATTCTTCACGCTCAGTATTCTCGAATTCTGTTTCATCTAGCTTCTCAATTTGAGTCTGCACTTTATCAAATTGTTCCAGTAATAAAATATATCTTTCATAGCGATCGTCGTCAACGATGTCGTTGGGACCACTTTTATCTAAATAAGTGACCGCTCTTGTCAACGATGCTTTAATTATTCGGCGCTGAAATTTTAAATCTTCCATTTTTATTATTTTTAAATATATACAGATATATTCGTAGCTCCGCAGCAGTATACCTTGCTCCGTATCAGTATTTCACCTCCGCATCAGTATCAGACCTCCGCATCAGTATCTGACCTCCGCATCAGTATCAGACCTCCGCATCAGTATCTCACCTCCGCATCAGTAAATCGAGCTCCGTATATGTATTTCAGCAAAAAAAAAATAAAGAAAAATCCTGTCTTCAGTATTAGATTTTTCTATTTATTGCAGCATCCACAAACTGCTTATTTTATGCACAATGTATTTAGCTCCGCAGCAGTATTTCACCTCCGCATCAGTATTATTTGCTCCGTATCAGTATTTAAGCTCCGTATTAGTATTTGAGCAAAAAAAAAAATAAAGAAAAATCTGTCCACTTTCAGATTTTTCTATTTGCATGCGGGCATTTATCTCGTGGTAGGGACGGACCACTTTACTTAGATTTTTGTAATCTATTTTTTGCTCTGCGTACGTGTGTTTGTTACTGTACGAGAGTTTATATTTCGTGGTTTGCCAGGCCACTTTTCATAGATGTTAGTAATCTATCTTTTCTCTGCGTAAGTGTGTTTGTTACTGTACGAGAGTGTATTTTTCGTGGTTTGCCAGGCCACCTTTCTTAGATTTTAACAATCTTTGTTTTGCTCTGCGTAAGTATGTTTGTTACTGTACGAGAGTGTATTTTTAGTGGTTTGCAAGGCCACTTTTCTTAAATTTTAATCTTTCTGTGCCGCTGCAATAGTAGGAAGTACGATAGCCGCACATATATCCTCTGCCTTTGCGAACAATTGTTTGTAAATATTTCTAACTTAAATATTTCAATTGGATTCGCCGCAGTATCAGGATATGATGTGTTAATCAGCGTATGTATCCTTTGCGTAAGCGAACACTAAATTTGTATACGTCTTGCGTATTATTTTAAGCGGACCAGAGCACTGGACGCTTCGTGTCTTTTTAGTTCGTTGCAGAACTGAATACGATACTCGCCTATGTATTTCCTGCCTTTGCGGACTATTAATATTTCTAATTTTCTAGATCCGCCACAGTAAAAGCTGTTTTTTCGGACTAGTACGTTCGATAAGACCGGCCGCAGTATTAAATACCAAGCGATATGCGTATGTATTCTCTGCTTAAACGAACAATATTTCTTCGTATATCAATGTATACGATCCGACTCGTGAAGGACCAATATGTTAAGGAAACTTCCTAGTTTGAAAGTACCGTAAATAAAACTCAAATTCAGTTCAAATACACATTTATTTAGTTCGGTGTGCGCCGAGAATTTCGGGGCCGCTCTTGCATCGAATATAAGATTACAACATATGTGCATCGCTCGAGAAGCTAATGGTCCCCTATATGTACGCACATGTCAGACACTGCCGTCCGTACGTACACATAGGAAGGCCTTGCATCGCCTTCGGTGTACAGTCGTGTAACCCTGCCGGCAGACAATAAATTCGGCTGGTGAGACTGTATGCGCCCGAAGCCGGCTCCGCATCAGTATGCGTAATATTTATATGTAAAAAAAATACATTAAGTGACAATATATTTTAAAAGTTGAAAAATAAGACATACATTACAAAAAATATGATAACACATAAAAATAAAGAAAGACATTCATATATACGAGTAAAACAAGAAACAATAATATAAAATAAAATAAAAGATGTTAAGTTCTTAACAGTTACCATCAACATACGAGACGGTCGTCAAAAAACTTAAAAATATTTTAGAAACTGCAGACTTTGTAGCCACAACTACAGACGCTTGGACGTCTGTAGCAAATGAAAGTTATGCGAGACCAATCATACGTCGCGTCGCTAAATTTATCTAATGAGTTGCAGCGTATTATAGCAGAATGGAACTTAACTCATAAAATATATGCTTGTACAACCGATAGTGCAGCCAATATGATTAGAGCCATAAACATTTCTGGATGGGCTCATATTCCTTGTTTTGCTCACACGCTTAATTTAATTATTAAAACCGGTCTTGCAGAAATTGATTCTATCCGTAATAAAGTAAGAGCCATAGTGGAATACTTTAATAGAAGCACACAAGCAAAAACTAAATTTTTTTCAATCCAGAAACAAATGGAACCAAACTCATTGCCATTAAAACTGAAACAAGAAGTCGTTACACGGTGGAATTCAACATTCTACATGTTTGAACGAATAGTTAAATTACAAGAGCCTCCTACTGCTACAGTCGGTCTATTACACAATCCAGTTGTGTTGCTCTCTGAGGTTGAATGGATTACTTTAAAAGAAATATGTAAAATATTACAACCATTTGAGCAAATTACGGTAGAGATGAGTGCTGAAAAATCAGTCACCTTATCAAAAGTTATTATTATTGTTAATGGTCATCGTTCTGTACTAGATCATATGAGGACTAATATTTCACAGAACGCAGCTTATACCTTAATAGATACTTTGATAGAATCCATGTCAACAAGATTTGGAAATATTGAATTTAATGATATTTTTGCAAAAGCCTCCTTTTTAGATCCAAGGTTCAAAACTAAAGCTTTTAATTCTAACGAGGCACTTAAGCGTGTGGAGGAAATTCAACAGGAAGTCATTACTTTAATTAACAAAGGAAAAGAGGCCGAAACATCAACTTCTGCTGTCATAGATACCGAAATTGGTACTTTTGAAAGTGCTGATTTGGAAACTATTGACGAATCAGAAACATGTCTAATTTGGAAAGTTTGACAAGTCAATGAAATCTACAGAATTAGTTAATAGTCCAACAGCTGCAGCAATTACAGAAATAAAAACTTATATAGCAGACGTATTTTTGACCCGGAAAGAAAATCCATTAGAATGGTGGAAACAAAGAGAATTGCTATATCCAAGATTATCCAAATTAGCAACAAAATATCTATTTGTAGTAGCCACCTCGGTCCCGTGTGAAAGATTATTTTCCAAAGCAGGCAATTTAATTTCTGAAAAACGTAGTTGTTTAAAAGGAAAAAGTGTGCAACGTATAATGTTCTTACATTGTAATCAAGAATTAATTTAAATACATGGGTATTTGTTTATTTGTTTGTAACCTTATTTCAAATAACTCTGTATGCTGTTAAAATAAATCAATATTATACAACCTATACAATACATATTGCCGTGAACTCGCAAAATTTGTAGAATAAGAATAGCTTTAGAGATTAATTTAAGAATTAGTTTAAGCTTTGAAATAAAAAAATAAAAATAACAAAAATCCTATTTAAATATTATTGAGTAAAACTATGCAACAAGAACTACATGAAGGTATACAAAGTTGCATACTCATAGTCAATTTATAAAGGTGATTTTAAAAAAAACTATTATTATACAAATAAATAGTAAAAATGTAGAATAAAAATTTATTAAATAAATATGAAATAAAAGACAAAATAAATATAAGTAATATATTTCTTTTGTAGAAAAGATACACAAAATGTATGGTTTACATATCATAAAAAGGAACCTAATTTTATACGATGCGTAAACATTGCTTTAAACATTCTAAATAATGGACCGCTGTTTAAGTCAAAAAGGGAAATGAAGGCAAATAATAGAGAAAGAGTTATGTTAATGGATGGAACAATTAAGAGAATGAGTCATGTGAAAGCAATAGAATTGTATGAAAAAAATGAAATACGATATGCAAGAAATATAAATGAGTAAATTATTGTGATTTATATGCATAAAGCAGTAAAAATTTTATGAAAGTGTTTATGAACTAAATTGTATTAAAAGATAAAATTTACCTTAGCTTACAACTAGACTACGAAAAAGGATATAAAAATATATAAAACGTAGAAACGATCAGCAACAACATTTTTGTATTTAAGGGTAGCTGACATCATAAATAAATAAAAAGTATATGTGTTTATGATTTGTTTGCAACACAATGCTTCAGGGACTGGAAACAGACGTGTACGGTTTAATGACCTACAAAAGACAACAAAATATATAAAACTTGTGTAAAGTCTATTGCAGATTGACATATTACCAATAGAAAGATCTTGGATAGAGGATAGAGAGGCAGTGGAGAAACAGACGTGTCCTACAGGTACAGGCAGTGCGGGAAGAAAAATAATGGTTATCTCCAACATGTTTCCCATTTTGCCAAGTCGCAATCCGGCTAAAAGAAAAGTGAAATTGACATTAATAAATGGAAAGAAAAAAAAATGTATCGAACAATGAACAAGGCAATAGGTTCATTGACGAATACAAAGAAGGATGGTATTAGCGACAAGAATAAACCTACCGTTGGAAATGCTGTGCGAGGCAGAGGGGACCTTTGAATTGGAAAGTTATGTTGACGTTTGGTAAATTGTGAACTGTCAGAACAATATGTGTATGTGTGCGTGTATCAAGACGGCAACATGCGGGCAGCGATTTCACGGGAAAGTGTATTCCAGTACCAACCTAAATATGGACTAGAGGGCGCAATGGTCAACATAGAGTTTTTTTGCCGCTATAAATACGAAAACAAGATTCGACAAGAGGACTTCTGATGACAATTCCGAGAAGGAGACTTCTCATAACACTTCCGAAAGGAAGATCTCTTAAAGAATAAGACGTTTTAGATTGTTACATTGTAGTTTTCATTATTTCTTCATCACGTATAGTCATAGTAGTTTATTTTATTTTAATACATTTGAATTCACTTGAAGCGTTCATAATGGACATTCAAAATAAATATTTTGAAAGCAAGTAAGTTTATTTTTTTTTGAAAAGGAAGTTATACAAATTGTTGGACAGACATTGGTTTTTACGTGCAAATGATTAATCAATGTATTGTTGGACAATATAGATAAGTAAATATTTTATCCTGTAAGGTTTGTTTTAAATTCATAAAGTTGGAATTACAACCAAATAGGATTAATGGTGTTGGTCAGTTGGAGAGATGCTACGTGCAAATGAGCATTTTCTTCATCGTATTGTCTAGGCATCATTAATCTCTTTCAAGTTAAGCAAGTAATTAATTAAAATTTCACAAGGCAAAGATTAAGAGCTAGATACAACACGTGCAAATGGTTGTCTAAAGCAATTAATTGAAGCCAATACATAAATATAATTACATCGATAAGTATATCCATAAATGTACAATAAAAGTTTACATTTGTTTATTTACAGGATAAATATTTATTTTGTTTGGCAGAATAAATAAATAAATAAAAGATTTACATACATTACAACCGGCATTAGGTATAAATGATATGAGCATTTTTCAATTATGTATCTTGTTTAGAGCATAAAGGTGTGTATATAAAAATTATTTTTGAATCTATAAATTACAAAATAAAAGATATATGATTATGTTGTATAGACATACAGTTTTTCTTTGAACAAAACTATTACCTTTTCCCTATTATGAGCAAGAGAAAAATCATCAGCAAAGGAGAAGGAACCACATACATTGCCAGGACCCACAATAGTCATAAAGTACATGCTCCAACAATATAAGATAAAAAATACAAAACCAATTATAAGTTCTTGGTGTATAAAGAATAATTTTAAGAGTACAGCATGTACAAAAGACTATACCCTACGTGTGGTAATACACACAAATATATGTTGTCACAGCATATAAATTATATGGCGATGCCCAACGTATGGCAATAACATTATTTAAAATAAATATTTATATTCCACAGCAATATGTTGATTTCTTCTTATTAATCTAATTTAATTTATGTAATAAATTCTGACCTTCTAATGTAACTACTCGTCCTATCGTAAATGAAATGGCTCCTTAAAAATACTTTAGGCTTTGGCATTTTACTTTTAATTTTGAGTTGAAATGTTTTGTGTGATACTTACTTTTAACGAATTTTATTTATTTAACGTAATATATATTAATATTAGTATATAAGTGGACATTTTGTTTGTACCATATATTAACTATACATATTCCCGCACCGCACATTTGAACGAGTACCCGGTAACGACTAAAGTAACGGATATTGAATTCGAAAGTAACGAATAGTTACAAGTATTGAAAAGTAACTGAAATCAACATCACTAGTAGTTACATGTTGGCAGAGCTGTATTTTCCATTCTTGGTCTCCCTTAGCTGATTGATAAACAATTAAAGTATGACTAAAGTCCAGCTTCAACTAAATATAAATAAAATATAAATGACCATTGTATAAATAACTTGCGCAAAGAAGTTACAACGGATAATAACATTGAAGAAAAATGGAAAAAATGGTATCTGCCATTAAATATGCAATGGTCAAAATTATAAGGAAACAGAAACAATGGTGGGCTGTCGAATGTGAAGAAGAAGAAAATCAAAAGGAAATAATGAGACAAAACATGTTACAATGAATAATAGCAGGAATTCATAAACCTGACAAGGGCCGCCGCGTGGGTGTGGCAAAATTGTTCGCCGCACAAGGTCGCCTGGGCAAGGGGGGCGCCAAAATTTATGGTACTTATAGTTTTTTAATTTAATGTTACTTAAATAAAAGTTGTTAATTATACGCTTGCAATTTTTCATGTTTTATATTTTCCAAGCAATAAAATGGGATTTTATTTCTATTTTAATTTTATATTTTAATTTTGTTTTACTTTTGTTTTCGTTTCTGCGGGTTGTTTTGGTTTGTGTAAAACAAAATTTGATTGCCGATACGAACCATAAAAACACGTTCCGTGTGGAGTTCGCGCTACCACACGGAACGTGTTAAAAATCTTAAGAATTTGTAACATGTAACAACAGGAATTGGGAATGTTTTGTATCGGCATATATTTATTCTTATGCATATTTATTCTTTTATGCAATGATAATACATACATTTTTTAAATGTGGCAACCACAAGTCGCCATTCAAAATGTAATAATCAGTATTCCGTAATCCGCTACGGTGGCGGTCATCAACATCAACATCTGGTTTGGAATTTCATAATGAAAATTTATCTCAAAATGTAAATTCATCAGAATATAATCAAGAAGAAGCCACGATTATACCAATAGAAAACTTAGATGTTGACGTAGAAAATTCGTCTGGTAATAACGTAATATCTGAAAACGAAGATTTTGACTTTGAATTAAAGGATCCAGCTACCTGACCTGATAAAATTTCCATAAAAATTAGAGATTATTTAATAGAAAATAGCCCTCCCCGCTTGATAACCAAACATTTTCCGAGAGATAATTATGGCAGAAATTTTTCGGAATCGTTCTATTATAGAACATTACCGAATGGAGAAAAAGTATTTAGAAATTATTTAGTATATTCAAATTCCCGAAACGCAGTTCTTTGCTTCCCAAGCATTCACAGCTTATTAAGGATGGATGTAATGATTGGGCACATTTAACCCACATTTTGAAATCACATGAAAGCAGTGCATCTCACCTTAAACATAGTTCAAAATGCAGTGAACTCAAAATGTCTTTGCGTAAGTTATGTACCATTGATGCAGCTCAACAAAGAGTGTATGATGCAGAAAAGGTTTACTGACAATCGGTTATTGAACGGCTTATTTATTTAATTCAATATTTAGCCCGGCAATGCCTTGCATTTAGAGGTTCTTGGAAAGAGTTTTATTATAGTGATAATGGAAATTTTTTGAAATTGGTTGAAACCATAGCAAAATTTGATCCAATAACCGCTGAACATCTCCACAAAATTCAAACATCCCAAAAGAAGAACATTGCTCATTACTTATGAGATCAAATTCAGAATGAAATTATAAGCATTATTTCAGAAGGAATTAAAAATCATTTATTACATATGATTAAATCGTCAAAATATTACTCACTAATTTTGGATACTACACCTGATGTCAGTCATACCGAACAGTTGATTGTTGTAATTCGATTTGTTTATAAGAACGAGGAAACTAATAAAGCCCAAATTGCAGAACATTTGTTAGGATTTCAATCTGTCGACGACACTACTGGACAGGGTCTGTTTGAATTCATAAATGGACATTTAAAACCGTTGGAACTAAATTTATCAGATTTACGAGGTCATTCTTACGTGCTAATATGAGAGGAAAGCACAAAGGATTGCAACAAAAAATTATTGAAAATAATTCGAGGGTACTCTATATCCCCTGCTCTACGCATTCTCTAAATTTAGTTGTAAATGATGCAGCTTAAATTTCCTTCGAAACAGTTAATTTCTTCGGAGTAGTGCACAACTACTTTTCTTCAACCGTTAAACGTTGGTCTATTTTGCAACAGTATGTTGAAAATCTAACAACCCAACCCAACACCAGATGGGAAAGTAGAATTAAAGCTTTAAGACCGCTGAAAAACGATTTGAAGGGAATTTTGAGAGCGTTAATAAATATTCAAGAAAATCAAACAAGAGACATGGAATCAAGAACTCAAGCAAAAAATTTGATTCAGAAGGTTTCCTCGTTTAAATTCATTTGTTCCATTAACATCCGGCACGATATTTTAAATTTGGTAAATGTGGTAAGTGAAATAATGCAAAATTCTAAATGTGGTTTACAAATCGTGACTGACAATTTACAAAATATTATATCAGAACTAAATAATCGTAGAGCAGATGAAGCGTATGAACATGCAATTGCCAATGCAAGTATCGTTAATCGTTGCTGATGATTTGAGGGTGGATACTGATTTTCCACAAAGTCGGAACAGGTTTAAAAAGAAACTGTTCCAGGATGAACAAACCGACGAACCAATCAACAATCCAAGACAAAACTTTAAGGTTGAATTTTACAATATAATATTAGACACTGCCATTTCTTCAATTATTGAAAGATTCAGTCAATTAAAAGAACATTACAATTACTTCAAGGTAGTACACTATATACCTCATTTAAAAAACTGGAGTGACAATGGAATTTTAAAACATTGTAAAGAATTAGAACAAAAATTAACGGATACTAAAAATGTTAATGAAAAGGACATTGATGGATTAAATTTGTTTTACCAAAGAGCATATGTCACCTATTGATGTTTTAAATTATATTTATGAAAACAATGATACCGATACATTTCCAAATATTGCAATAGCTTTACGCATTTCTTTAACCCTACCAGTTTCGGTGGCTACTGGAGAACGAAGTTTTTCAAAACTTAAAATTATAAAAAACTACATGCGATCTACCATGGCGATGGCGCAGGAGAGATTATCGGACTGGTCACTTATATCCATAGAGAGCGAAATTTTGGATAAATTAAATATAGAAGAATTGATACGTGCATTTGTAGCTGCTAAAACTAGGAGAATCAATATTTGAATATATTTTCTAATTTTTATATTTTATTTAAAAAAATGTTTTATCATTGTTGTGTTTTTAAAATTTATGAAATAATAAAAAACAATAAGACAAACGTGTTTTAATATTTTAAAGCTTTACAGTTCGAAAGTCAAATTTTGAATACTATAAAAGAGTGTTTCACATATAATTTGCAGGACTTTATAAGAGTGCAACAGAACCCCCCATAAAGGGACAGGGGCGCCAAATTTCAATTTGAGCAAGGGCGCCTAATACCCACGTGGCGGCCCTGAACCTGATAGCGAAAATGAAAAATAGTAGAGGCCCACGAGAAAATAGACTAATGACAGAAAACTTAAAGTATGACGGCAACTTCCTTCAAAGACAAATATTGGAAGTGATGGACGAATAACGTGATTGTACTAGCCAATTACATAAAAAAAAGGAAATAAATACATTTGTGCATTGAAGACGACCGTTCAAGTAAATAAAATTTTTTAGTGCCGGCACATTTTCCCCGGTTCGGAAAAATCTACTTCTTTTCCAGTAAACAAGGCATCTAATATATAAGAATGTATTAAAAGCAATGAGTTATCTTGGCGCAGCGGCAATACAAAGACAATCAACAATAATTAAATGACAATTTGACGGCACGCTGTTGTCTAAAAAGTTTCAATGACTAGCAAGATATAATATTATATAATATTATTATATCTTGCTAGTTTTAGAGATATTATATAGCGTCGCAAGTAATAAGTCGACGCTTACAAAAGAATATGCGCAGTCTTTTCACTATTCACCCTAATCTATTTCTCCGGTACCATTATTCAAATTGATTATTAATTGATCGTATTATATTTTGGAGATCTTCCAGACTATTTGCAAACGATGTGTCGTAAACATACATCACTACAAGACCACTTTTTATATGATTGGGCAGGCATTTATGAATATTAAAAATAGAAAAGGGCCCAAAATGAACCCTTGTGGTACTCCTATATTATTTGCCCTTCCTTCCGATTGGTGGCCGGATAGCGATCATTTTTCTGTTACTCAAATACGATTCTATCCATTGCAATAATGGATACCGTGTACCAAGGGAGCCCATCTTATTCACAACATAGTCGACCTCAAGACTATTGAAGGCACGAGAGAGATAAAAAAAGACCTGCCACGTGTTTATCAGCCTCAAGCGCAACATATATGTATCGGGAAAAATGAATCGTTTCTGTTTCGGTTGATCTGCCGGTCCAAACCATTCTGAGATTCTGAAAATAATTTATATTTCTCTAGGAAAGCTGGTAACCTCCTATACACTGCTGTCCCAAAAAATTTTGAAAATACACTTTGTAACGAAATTAGCTGATAGTTTGACATAGAAGTAGGATCATTCTTCTCCTGAATTGGTATGGTCCGTGATGTCTTTAATAAAAAGGGGAAAACGCCACGATTTAATATTCTTGCAAGAGAACCGCCTATAATTTCGCAGATTGTTTTTTTAACAGCACTTACGTGAATATAATAAATTGCTGTACTTTTTGTATTCTTTAGAAAGGAGATTGTTTCTATAATTTCATCGCATAACGGTACTTGAATAATTTTTACAACAAACATTATTAAAGGCAGTGTTTAGACAATGCGTTAGCAAAATATTTACAAAAATGATTGCTTATTTCAGCAATGTCTGTTATAATTCGGGTTTTCGATTGGTTTGCTCAAGCTCTTGTCATCATATTTTTGTCCTGTCACGTATGCTACAACAGATTCCAATTTGGTCACTTTACACCTACTTCAGTGTTGTTGTTCCGCAGGGAACAAACCTTGGTCCCTTGCTATTCAAATAATCTTTTAAACTATTCACCCTAATCTATTTCTCCGGCACCATTATTCAAATTGATTAATCATTGATCGTATTATATTTTGCAGATCTTCCAGACTATTTGCAAACGATGTGTCGTAAACATACATCACTACAAGACCACTTTTTATATAATTCGGCAGGCATTTATGAATATTAAAAATAGAAAAGGACCCAAAATGAACCCTTGTGGTACTCCTATATTATTTGCCCTTCCTTCCGATTGGTCACCGGAGAGCGATACGATCATTTTTCTATTACTCAAATACGATTTTATCCATTGCAATAATGGATATCGTGTACCAAGGGAGCCCATCTTATCCACAACATAGTCGACCTCAAGACTATCGAAGACACTTTAGTGTTGTTGTTCCGCAGGGAACAAACCTTGGTCCCTTGCTATTCAAATAATCTTTTAAATACTCTGTACTGCTCTGTCCTAGCATATGCGGATGACCTAAAGATCTTCATAGAAATTAGAAGTGTCATTTACTTCAGGACAATTTGCAGATAGTTTATGATTGGTGTCTACAAAATAAATTATTTTTAAATGTAGAAAAATGCGCAATAGTCATGTACACTGAAGTCTCCAAGTCTTTTTGATTACCATGTGGATCGAATAGCATTACGCAGGCATTTCAAGGATTTAGGAGTCGTCTTCAATTCTACTCTCCGATTTTACGGACCATATTTTTTTGGTTTGCCGTGCAGCTACTAAATCATTGGGTTTCCTCGTCCGTTCATGCAAGAATTTCAATGGTTTACTGGCTCTGAGGCCGATCTATTACGCTTTCGTTTTGAAGTAGGCTGGAGTACGGTGCTATCATTTGGTATGCGCACTATTTATACTTAGAAATAATCTTGGAGGTTATCTGAAATATATTAGTTTTAGAATTGATGGCATTTATCCTCCTAGAGGCGTTGACTACGTTGCTCTTCTTGAAAGACATTCCTTCCAGTCTTTAACCGACAGGAGAAGGATCAGCAGTACTAACTTCCTTTTTAATTTAATTAATAACAAAAATAGACTCATCTGCTTTGCTTTCGCAAGTTGATTTCGCAATTTACTCCCATCTGACGCTATAATCTAAGTCTTTCGTTTTACCAAGACGTAGAAAAGACATTCTCTTTAAAGCACCACTTACACACACGATGACAAATATTATGCAAAATTGCGATGGACTCTGACCGATTTATGACAGACTTTCTTGTTGTTGTTTTCTTCACCACATTGGTTATTGTTTTTTGATTTTACTTTTTGTATTTCTACATTGTATAGAGCAGCTGCTCAATAATTTTGTAATAATTATCCTGTAAATGGAGTATTCTGTTGGATAATAAAGACATACTATTATTATTATGATACTGTCACTATTTTCCAGTTTCAAAGAAATATTCTTACCTTTTATATTTCTAACTAATTCAGTATTTATACACTTCCATGTTTCTTTTGTTGATGAACGAGCATTTTTCATTTTGTTTTGATAGAATCTAAGTTTAGTTTCTTTTATTTTTACTATATATTTGCGCTTCTTAATTTTATAATAATTTACAACATTAGGACTATTACAATGCCTCGTAAGTCAGAATAAATTTTCAATTTCGTTATTCATAGTATATAACTGCTGAGAACCTATACCAGCATATTTTTTGTTTATTTCCTTCCTTTAAATTCGCTTCAACACTATAACATTACATACATAATGTATACTCGCGGCAAAAAGTTTTGTCGGGTCTTAAGACCAGCTATATGGAAGGTAGCACTGGTCAACTCTAGTAATCCGATAATATTTCCTACTAAATTTTAATAAACCACGAAGGGAGATTGTAATATTTTTGTTTACGCTTGAGAGATATATTAAATTTCCTCAAAAATAAAATACATCTAGCATAATAAAGCAATAAATAAGCAAACAAAAAATTACATAAAGAATCTTTTGAGGACAATATATTTAAAGGAAAATATTTTAAAATGTAAAATAAGAGCAATATCACAATTACCCCGGACGTTTTAACATATATGGTTTTAAAAATGCAGAGAAATTAGCATACTAATGAAGCAATGAATGGTGAAATAATTGATCTTTAGAGAGGTGGCTGAATTATTAAAAAAAAGTATTTGATATATAGGCTTCAAAAAATATTGATTTAAATAATATTCCAAAATTTAAACACCTCTAGCAATTGCGCCAAGGTAAATACATACCGTAGTCGACATATTTTAATTTCTGATACGAAAGTAGAAAGAGGAAAAGAGCGCGACGAAATAAACTAAAGATAAACATAAGCGAGGCTGCCAAGACAGTACACTCGACTAACCTTTCCTATGAAATGTAAGGCGTGAGGGTCCCGCGACACTGCGTTGCTCTCCCACTACTATTAGCAAGCAGGCATCGCTGCATATTATAAGGTCATCTTCTGCATGGGATAGAAGTGTAAACCGAAATTAAAATTTGACGACTACGGTATAAGGCAAACATACCCCAGGTAAAAAAGTCTTAGAATGCAGATATAGTAATATAATCAAAAATGTTGAAATAAATTATAATGGAAAACCCATAATTTTTTTTCTATCTACATATTTTAAAATAAATAGAATGTATATTACAGAAAAAAATTAACGACAGATACATACTCGTAAAGATCATCAATATCAATAATTACAAATTCTATAAAACCCAGATCTTAATAAAACATTCATTCTCGCCCTTGAAAAATAAAATAAATTCCCAAAGCTTCAAACATTTGGAGAACAGCCAAATGATGTCTTTGTAATGTTGACACATCAATGTTATCGTGCCATAAATCATAAATGAAGAATATTTGAAATATATTTACTTCTATATGCCACATGTATTTTCTTTTACGAAGGAGTTAAGTATATTTACTGAAACTTAGGTATTATAGAAATTAAATATAATCCCTCTTTATTTCGTGTTAGAATTTACTAGAGTTGACCAGTGATACCTTCCATATAGCTGGTCTTACGACCCGACAAAACTTTTTGCCGCGAGTATACATATTGTTCCGTATTATCGTGTTACTGCTATTCCTATGCCCAATTTCGAATTACATTATTCGTTTAAGTCCAGTCCTGACTTCTGAATCTTAGTGATCAACCATGATCACGTACAGAAAATCAACGGCCAACATCGTCTATTCACCGGCTCTCAACATTTCAGCATAACATCACTTTCAATCGACGCAGGAGACTGAACGAAAGTCGGTATCGAACAGCGAAAATCCGTTGACTCAAGTTCATCACAATCGCAATATAGTGTGAGCATTTCGCGAATATAAGATCATTCCGGAACGTTCAAAGTAGTGACAGTATTATTGCGCGAAGACGCACAGACTGATTTAGTTCTAATTAGTGTAGTGTAGTTTTACGTAAACGTAGATAATAACCTACGTTTACATTAGGGATGTAACGGAAGTGGGTTTATCGGAACCGAAGTCGGAATCGGAGTTTTTAAATTTGATTTATCGGAATCGGAGTCAGAGGCGGAGCCGGAGGCAGAACAGAGATGTGTTTTAAGAACAATCTAATAAAATAATACAAACACAAACATTATTCAGTTTCTTTAATTTCAGTTAACAATAAAATAATATACCTACTTCATCAAATCTTCTTGAATTTTAAACATTACTAATATCTAGCTACTCTAAAAGAAGCAAATTGTACTTAATAAACAAAAGCTTCGCAGCTTTATCTCCGTCCAATCTACTTCGCAACGCGTCATATATTCGGCCAGCACCACTAAAGAGTTATTCGCTTGCTACTGAACTTGGTGGACATGACAAATATTGACAGGCAATCGAGCTTAGGGATTTGTATTTGGTATTCATTTTCCACCATAGTAATGGATCTTGACTGATAGGAATCCGTTTTTCTCTATTGTATTCATTTAATAAACCCTTCAATATACGAAATTTGTCCAAAACTGTATGTTCGTCGGATGTGGTATTATTATATATACTAAAAGCCAATTGTCTCGCTCTTTTTAACACGAACGATTAAAACGGCAAAGCTATACCCCAAAATTGACGAATTGGGGAGACAGTTTTCTGAGAACCTGGCGCATCTACGGTGGGAACGAAAGTGTCACGCGACGGGGACCACGGTCCCACGTGCCTTAGGCCATTTTTCACGTCTCCGAAGAGAGAACGAGGGCCCGAAAGGAGTTTTTGAAAATTTTAGAACGTGCAGAAAAAGAGTATGAATCATAGTATTTTGCCATAAGGCCTACGTGTAAAATAAAAAATATGGACTAGGTTCGATTTTAAAATGGCGGTGGATCGATACAGATGACCGTGACACATCAAAATTCGGATAAGGTTAAGTTAAACGCACGAAAAATTCAATTTCAGGTTATAAATTATCAAAACCGTCAAATCAGTTTGAGTTCGCTATATGGCATTTGCCGGGAAACGTCAAAATTGGCGGAAAGCACCAGTCGTGTAATACACAACACATAATGACTATCTATTCACGTTTATCGATCGGTTGTCAAGTTTAAATGTCAGAAGGCCGACAAATAAAGGGATTATGAAGGGAAAGTGGTACCTTTCAGATACGTATTAGTGTTATTATTATCAATTGTTACTATTTCTTTTCTATTTATGAATATATGAACAATGCCGACGGATATGATAAAATAAACTTAAAGTGTATTATCGCACGTAAGTACAGTGACAAATATAACGATCTTTCTATATTTTATTAAGATATATTAAACACAAATTATATATGTCATCGAAATGTCGTCACTTCTCGCGAAAGAAGTACCGAAGCAAGCCTAAATAAAGAATCATCTGAGTTTTCTTTATTTGTCAGATGTGTCCGAAACACTTCGAAATAACATAAATACATCAAATATGTAAAATTCCCATAAGCATTTATGTAATTTCGTTTATCAATTCAGTTATAAAAGAAAGCATTTAAAGTACGCGACTATGCGGGTTGGCACAAACTAATCAGAAGTACATTTTCGGTTAAATGGTATTAGGAGCCAGCAAGATTTTTGATTGGGTTTTACAAAGTACACATATATATACAACTATTAAAGCGTAATATGACAATTAATTAATTCTCTCAATGACCTGTAAGTTTAAAACATGTTTTGTTAAAGTTCATCATGTTATGTTGTTAATTTCATTTGACAATTGGAAAGACAATGTTGTTAAGCACTCTCAGTCTGACATTTCGTTCTCACAAGTTTATGTGTGAACGAATACACAACAACGAAGTATTGTCACGATGACAGGTGGAACGACAATTTGGTTAAACATCAACTTTTTATTGTCGTATAAGTGTCACGATGACAGTCTGTCAAAAAATTTGAAGTTCACCTTGGGCTAGATGCACACAATTAGACAATTAGACTTAGCAATCAGTAAAAACATTAACAAAACCATAAAGATAGAAACTGAAAGTGTCATGAGCTCTGATCACATTCCAATTATAATAACTTGGAACGAAGACATAACCGAAAGAACATATCACACCTTCAAGACAGACTGGGCCGGCTACAAAACAGAACTAGAACAAACCATCACTGCACTTCCTAAAATACAAAACACTGCAGAATTAGAACAGAACATAAAATCACTACAAGATAAAATAACAAACGCTGTTGAAAATAACACCATCAAAATAGAAAGGATATATAAATCAGGTAGTCTACCACATCATATTAAAGAACTAATAAAGGAAAAGAACAGAGCTAGGAGAAGACAAAACTATACTAAACAACCTTCAACATCAAGTACATAAGGAATTACTGGAACCGAAAAATGTAGAATGGCAAAGAACACTCGAAGAAATAGGTGCAGAGCCCTCTAAGACATGGAAAATAATCAAGGCAATCAAAAGAGAACAAATACAAATCCCACCACTTCAATTCAATAACTCCACACAAGTCACAGCAGAAGAAAAACCAGAAGCTCTAACGGAATCACTAGAAGAGCAATTCACTCCGAACTTGGATGAAGTAGACATGCAACACGTAATGCAGATTCACAAAGTAGTAAGCAGAGAAATACGTGAACCCCACTCCCCTAGCAACGACCCAGTCACAGCCGAGAACCTAAAAGCAATCCTTAAAGCATGAAATCCCAAAAAAGCTCCTGGTATAGACAACATCACCAACAGATCACTACAAACCCCCCCCCCAAAGCAATAATGTCAATTCTAGCAATAGCAAACTCAGTTATCAGACTCCAAACATTCCCAAAGATATGGAAACATGCCAAAGTAATAGTTATACCTAAACCAGGAAAACCAAAAACAATACCAAGCAGCTACAGGCCCATAAGCCTGTTACCATCCATTAGCAAAGTGATAGAAAAAATAATCCTACAGAAGATAAAGTACCACTCTGACAATCAAGACATAATACCAGAAGATCAACATGGGTTTAGAGAAGAACATTCAACGATAACACAACTTTCAAGAGTCACTGAGATTATCCAAGAAGGATTCAACAAAAGTCAAGTGACAGCAGCTGTATTTCTCGACATAGCAAAGGCATTTGATAAAGTCTGGAGGCAGGGACTCATATATAAAATGATAATACACAATTACCCAACACACATCATAAAAATCACGAACAGTTTTCTCCAAGAACGCTGCTTTCAAGTTAGCATCCAGAACACACTTTCCTCAATAAAACATCCAACAGCGGGAGTCCCCCAGGGCTCATGCCTGTCACCTGACCTATATACAATATTTACAGCCGACATACCAGTATCAAATCCTACAAGATATTTAAATACGGCCACTTTTGCAGATGATTCGGCACTGCTCTCAACATCAAGATGTCCGACGAACGCGGTACAGGAACTCCAAACGCACCTAGACAACACGATAAAATGGTTCAAACAATGGAGGACAACAATAAACGAAGACAAATCCCAAGCAATAATCTTTCAAAGGAATCTGAAAACAACAGGCAACGAAATAACCATCAACAACAACACTATACCATGGAGTAGAGAAATTAAATACCTGGGAATATACCTGGATATAAAGCTCAATTATAACACACACATAGCAAAAACGATAACCAAAACCAAACAAACAAGATGTCAACTATGGCCTCTTATAGGCAGAAAAAGCCAGCTGAACACGAACAACAAAATTCTACTTTACAAACAAGTATTAGGTCCAATATTCACATATGCATGGGTGCATATGTGCAAGACCAACATCAAAAAACACCAGTCTTAGAATGATACTAAATGCTCCATGGTATATGAGAAATAATCAAATAATGAATGAAACAAATACCCCAACCATTATTGACTACATCAAGGAAAGAGCGCTCAGTTTCTATAACCAGATGGAAAACCACTCAAATCAAAATCTTAAAAGAGCACTTGCTCATCAATTATCATCAATTATTATTATTATTACTATTGTATCGGTCATTTATCGTATCTTTAATGTCTTGGACACATCTCTGTCATCTTTCTACATACAAATATACATACAGCGTCTTTAATTTAAATTTAGAGTAGCTTATGATATCAATATTAATTTGGGAATACTGTGCTATAGTAATGTTTTTCATTTTGACTACCTACTGTCATAGTTAAGTCAATTTATTGAAAAGTTCCACAGTGTTTTCAAATTAATATTGAAATCGTAGGTTATTCCAAAAAAAATTAATTGAAGGCACGGTATGTCTACAGTGACATTCAATTTGACAATTCATTCTCGCAATAGATCGAACTATCACCTCCATGACAGTTTGCAAGAAAATTTAACGTATGGGCAACGTTTATCATAAAACTTGAGACAAATAAAGTTAGAGTACTACCAAATTTAAAAAACAAAGAAATTTATATATGATACAACAAATCTTGATCATACAACCATCTTAGGTTTACCTGTTCGGCCTACTTACATTCAACTTAGACTAGGTGCACACGCATTATATCAAACTTGAATGTCAACGAAATGTTCCAAGTAATCAGCTTTCAGTAAATTCTATAGAAATGTTAAACATTTTATGGGAAATTATTTAGTTAATAAATCCACACTGTTAGAAATATTGTCTTGATCTAAGAAAATATATTTTCTTCCGTATATACAAAGCCTTAATTTACTTGATTTAAAACGGTTTGGAAATATTAACTTATAATAAAACGGACCGTTTCAAATCAAGTAAATTAAAGCTTTGTATATACGCAAGAAAATATACTTTCTTAGATCAAGACAATATTTCTATCAGTGCATTTGTCTATAATTATAGATGCCACAATAATGTATAATTAATTTCTAGAGATATTTCATTTAATTTGCATCTTCATTCATAAACTAATTAAAAGAAAATTTATAACTTTTGCCTCTGCGACTGGCAGTAGTCACGTTCCAAAGAAGCAATTCAAACTCGAAGAGTTTCATGGAATAACAAAAAGAGCAAGTATTCTATTAAATTAATGTGTCCTAAATAAAAAAAAAAAAAAAAAGGTGGAAAGAGTAAATTGAATAATCAGCACTTGATGACTTATATCGACATTTTATGACAAACATTATGGAGCACTGATGAGCTTGATTATTTGCAACGAACGTCATATAAATTTATTTCTATTGACTATTGTCCCGGAAGCCCTAAGTTAATTGTAATTCAAAGAAACGCTGATCAAAATTGGTGAACATTATTAAACTAAAATTAAGTAACAGTTAAAGGGTGTAGCCATCTTTACTCATCTATTATTATTTTAACACCGATATATTTAACTAGAGCATACGCGAAATGTTGGTCAACTCAACATTCACGTTAGGTGGCTTAAATGTTACAGGAAACGTCAGAATTGTCAGAAAAAGTCCATCTGACTTTTGATTAATGTTGGCAATTTCACAAACATTTAATTGCAGGTTATAAAACGTCAAAACGATCAATCGATTTCAGTTCGTGATGAAATCTGAACTGCTTTCATGATTCATTTGAATTATTTCAAAAAAAAAAAGGTTAAACACCCTGACATCTGTCTGATATTTCATGGTTCATGTTTTTAAGCTTCATCGATATTTATTGTAGACCTTGACACAAAAAGATATGAAATTACAAATTTTATACAGCGAAATGACTAAAATATTAATGAGAAAAGTGCTATCAGATCCATTTTAGTTTTGCCTATATACCGTGCCTTCAAATACTTTCCGCATTAGAGACGGCCATGCTTTTTTTTTAATGGTTGGTGACAGTGCATAATTTTAATAGTTTGGTTATGTCATATAAATAATAATAGGCGTCTATAATTTGAATTTAAGTATGACAACTGTCAGAATTTGAAGTTTTCAAAAAATTAGCATGTACACCAACATTGATTACTTAAAAACTTCAAAAACAGCCTACTCTAATGCGGAAAGTATTTGACGGCACGGTATTAGACAATTACCTTAAAATATGATTTATATTATTATTACTAGGTGACAGACGAATCAAATTCCAATGTAATGACAATTGTTTTGTAACTATTCAATTTACTAAAGTAAATATTCCAGTCTAATTCAACAATTACTTCTACTAAATAGTTTGATTGTCAGTAGAAAGTTTGAAGTATGGGCAGCGTTCAATCATTTAATGCGATATGTTTGAAAATACACCATTAAATCAAATTGTTAATCAAACATTCTGATGATGGTTGATGATGATCGTGTCCCAGGCTGGTGGCTCTTATTTCGATGGATTGGTTGTAATCATGAACTACCTTTTTGTGTTATTTTTCCTTAAATACTTAATAAAAATCACAAAATGATCCAACAATTACAAATTATATTCTTTTTACAGTGTGTGTAACACAGATATTCCAACGTCGGTCAGTATTATTTTTGGTTATTGTTTTTAGTTCAACTACCAGCGTCACTACTAAATATTTAAATTATAATAGGATCGTCTCGGCAACCGACATAGCCAGAGCACGATCTACAGGCGACGACTCAATGCCACTGCAAACTCACTTTGACAGGAACAATTTCAGAGCAGACAAATGAAACTAATTATTAATATGGAAGCCAGTTATAAATTCACTATTATAAATAAAAGTAATAAGTCATACTTATTCTATACCAACATTTTATTTAAAACTTGATTCTTCTGTGTAATGGGTATGCATTGTTCACAAATTTGCATTATAACAAAAGGTATGTCAAAAGTATGTTTGCGGGCCATAATAATTGGCAGGTTAAATTATGCAAAATTAAAATAAATCTGATATTACATTTTCAATAATGATTTAGTCCTTTCATTGTGTAAAACTAATAAAACTATGAATCTTTTAGTGTCAAGTATTACGCTAAATAGCATCTAAATTTCAAACTCCAACAACGAAAAGTCAGACTGACGTTAAGATGCTTTAAATTGTCGTTCCACCTGTCACCGTGACAGTACTTCGTGGACAAAAATATACGTCTATACAAGGTGTGCCAAAAGTTTAGAAAATCAAAAATGATTTTTTTTGGCGTTTTACAGCGAACTGTAATAAAACTGTAAGCGGACGCGAAAGGCGATTCAAGCTCGAAGAGATTGATGGACAGCTAGTCATCTTCATAATCGCTATTAGACAATATATTCGATAAAATGGTTTGGATATTGCTTTTAATACTGCTAGATTGACCAGCTGCTGGTGATGCCAACCTTGCCCGTTTTTCTGCAGTAGCGTCAATATTTTCAGCCTCATTTGCAGATTTATTTCCATCATCAAGTAAACTTATTAATTCGGATTCAACCTGTTTCTTAATCACTTCGTTGAAAAATTTCGTTTTATAACGAAGATCCAGATATGTGGCTATTGCAAAGAACATGTTCAAACATAGGTCACCGAATCTTGAATTCAGTTGGTCGAGGGTACATTTTATTATAGTTTTAAATTTTTCATTTGTGTCTGGTTTATTGTCTCCTATTTGTAATACATGCTTTAGTGTGTGTATTAATGGAATTACTGATGAGATGCTAGTATTGCTATCACTCAGATTCTGGGCAATCTCTTCAAAAGGTTGTAGCATGGTCACTAATTTTTTGAACTGCAGCCATTCTTCAGGAGATATTTGTGGGATATTGTGTTTACTAGTGTACAGGCAGAGTGAATCCTGTATTTTAATCATTCGTTCCATCATATAAAATGTAGCTTCAACCTCCGATTTAAAAGTGTCGGAACCGAAGTCGAAATCGGAAGTGTAATTCAAGTTCCGACTTATCGGAATCGGAATCGAACCTCCGTAACATCCCTAGTTTACATAGATGCTAACAACTCAACCTTGAACCATAAACGAAAAGCTATTGAAGATACCTGTCACCTTGAGTCTTATTCGAGATTTAGAGCTCACGGCGACTTACTTCAGTGTTTTTATTGGTCTTAATCTACATGAAATTCATATCCTCGAAATGCAGATCTTCGCGAAATAAGAAGGTATACTTAAGATTAGACAATATTGTTTACGTTGTGGTATGAATAAACATAAATTTAGACTTCTTATTACAGCATTTAACACCCACATCATCGCAAACTTAATCCTACTGTTAAGATTTACCTCCCCCCAGTGCAATTGAATATGTTTATCAGTTCCAGGTATTCAAATCACCAGCTCTAATTCGATCGGCGGAAGTAATTAGATGAACGCTAGCAAGTATCCATTTGACTTCACCGCGTGTCGAAGGCTCCCTGAGTTCTGTAGACAACCAACCGTCCCTCGATCACAGAAGACCAATATTTAACAAATCTCACAGGCAGGCTTGCCGATGAGTTTTTAGTGAGTCAGTAGATGGCGCACTTAAAAATCAGTTGAAATCAGTAGTAACCATCAAAAAGTTTTAATTGTCACGAAAAAAAAATAATAAAACGACATATCTTAAATTTATTATAGGTATATTTAAATAAACACAAACAATAATTAAAATCTTGTAAATACAAAGAAGTAGAGATATGTAACAAAATTATATTTCAATGATTTACGAATTACCAGAAAAGAATAATCGTAAATTTAACAATACAAAACTAATTGGATTCAGTTTCAGAATCCGTTAGTCGTTCCTGGTTTTTTATATAAATTTGAGATTTGTGATATTTCAGAAGGTTTTTTGAAAAATCCGTATTGAAACATTTCTCGTCTCTATTCTTTAAGTACTGTTTCGTATGCAAATGTCCAACTATACTAGCAGTACATAAGCGATTTCTTTGGTTGGTTTTCATTAAATTGACCTCTGAAAATATTCTCTCTACATTTGCCGAGGAATGTGGGAGGCACAACATATTAAATGCAAAGGTAGATAGTGTCGAAAACATTAGTGTGTCATCACCACGACGAATTTTATTAACTTTTCCCCAGAATTCTTCTACTGTTAAATCAGATGGGGGGAAGCGATGTCCGTGTTTCTAAGCAATCGACTAAATTTGGAAAGTTTTTTGCAAGAGGTACTATGCTAGTTGCTGCTTCTGATTTTATTGTAGAAGGACTAATTAAATTCATGTTCAACAGAATTGGATTGTTAAAATTAAACCGTTTCTTAATTTGATTGGCACTTTCAATAAAGAAATCTAAGCATCTCCTTCTCAAAATAAGAACCGATTCTGGACTAAGTGAACAGATAAGAATTTGAATTTTTACACCCAAAGGGAGAAATTTGCAGGGTCTTTATAATTTATTTCATGCAAAGGTTGTTTTTGAACGATTTGTCCTTTAATAAAATACTCTATGAGAGTTCTGTACACTGCACATACAGACTTGTGTAATTCATGTAGTTTTGGTTTTTCACATTGCATTTCTCTGTTAAGATTATTAAAAAGTGGCAAGACAAACTGCAGAAAGAGCAAGAAGGGTTTTGTCAATGGATCTTGTAAAACATTTAAATTATTTTGAGCAGATAACACAGCCCCACTCACTACATAATCTGTAAAAAACAATATTAGTGCATTATACTGCTCCAAAATTTTGTTTACAACACTCTCTAAAGAAAGCCATCTTGTCTGGGCTGGGTGTAAGATTTTATGAATGGGTGTATTGGTAAAACTTTGAAATTCTTTAAATGTTTCAATACGTTGGGGACTATTCGAAAAAAAATTATAAATAATTGATTGAAGACGGAGATACGTGTTGAAACTCCATAATTTACAAGTAAATATTGAAATAAATTCAAATTGAGTTCAAAACAGTTTTATTTAATTCACAACAATTGTTTCACCCTACTAGGGCTTCATCAGGTGATGAATATTATAATACAAAATATTTGTAGACGTTCTTATTTATGTCTTTTCCTAAATGAAGAGGGGGGAGTTTGTGACATTAGGTTAAGAGCGGGAGTAACTTATATCTTTAATGTAATATTTAATATATATATACATATATATATATATATATAATAATATTAAAAATTTTGAAAACTGATTGTTTACTGTTATTATAAAATTAAACAATTTATAAATATATATATAACTATAAGAATCATTAAGTTGATTTTAAATATTTAAATTTAACAACGGTGAATTATTCACTTCTAGTTGGTCATTTAAAATAAGGTTTAATTTGTTTAATTTATTTATTTCTAGAAATAAATAAATTAAACAAATTAGCAAAATAGAAATAAATAAATTAAACAAATTAAACCTTATTTTAAATGACCAACTAGAAGTGAATAATTCACCGTTGTTAAATTTAAATATTTAAAATCAACTTAATGATTCTTATAGTTATATATATATTTATAAATTGTTTAATTTTATAATAACAGTAAACAATCAGTTTTCAAAATTTTTAATATTATTAATCATATTGTTATGTATATATATATTAAATATTACATTAAAGATATAAGTTACTCCCGCTCTTAACCTAATGTCACAAACTCCCCCCTCTTCATTTAGGAAAAGACATAAATAAGAACGTCTACAAATATTTTGTATTATAATATTCATCACCTGATGAAGCCCTAGTAGGGTGAAACAATTGTTGTGAATTAAATAAAACTGTTTTGAACTCAATTTGAATTTATTTCAATATTTACTTGAAAATTATAAATGTTACGAACTAGATCTTCTATAGCTCCCGGCAATTTTGTGCACGCGTTAGATGCACACAAATTGAAAGTATGGCATATTCATTTTAATGTAAAAATGTTTGGGACGTCAGATTCTAACCTTGTGATAACTAAATTGTGTTGTCCAACCATGACGTTTGCTCCATCAGAAGCGAAGCCGATTAAATTTTGTTTGTATGGAATTCCATTTTTGTCAAAATAACTAATAATTTTCGTATACAAATCTTCAGCTGTTGCACCTTGAAGAGGCAGTAACGCCAGAAATGTGTCTCTAATTCTAAAAATAAAAATGAAACAGTAAAAATTAAATTTTTATATGACGAACTCACTTGTCATTGTGTCGGTACCTGCACACTAGGCATAAATGTTTCGTACAACCTCTGTCTGTGGATTCATCTATTACTAATGAAAACTTGGTGACTTCAAATGTCACAGATATCCTTATGGTGATTCTTTCCAATTGCATTCTTCACTAATGTTGAACATTTTGTACGACCGCATTTAATTATTTTGGCTACCTCTGAATCAGGACAAAGTTTAGGCAGAAGTTGAGGCAAATGCTCCATTATATTGTATGACAGATTGTGTTCAGAAACGAAAGCTGCCAAATACAATTCTGATTTTTTTCGCATTTCATCTAATTTCTTAAATGATGTTAATGTCTGTTGCCCCTTTGACGATTTTAATAATTTTTGATGAAGAATACTGTCTTTGTGTCGAATCAGTGCTATTCGTCCAGTTGATTTGATGGAAATCTCTTTATTGCAGACCTTACAAAAAGCTCCACTTTTTCTTTTCTGATCGCAAATGAGCCAACCTTTGAACTCAGGTTCATTTTCCCAACTTTTCTTATATGCTTGGGCGTATTTAATTTTCTCTCTTGCAGAAGGCCCTGCTTTTTGCGAATCACTGTCGTTTTCACTATTAGAACTAAAATAAATTATGAACAACACCTGTATAATAATGTCAAAAAAAATACGTACCTCATTATTTTCAAGTCTATCGATAACACTTTTAATTTCAATTAACACTTTTTTATAATAATTAAACTTTGCACATACAACTTTAACCGTAACTCGTTTGCAAATGAGGACATTATTTTTGTGAGGGTCTATTTATAGCTTCGGACAACGATTTTGCTGGGTAAACTCCCTTTTTATCAAAAAGTAATTTTTTGGGATTCACATAGTGCGCGCAATGACAATTCTTGCTAACTTACCAAGTAACCTGTAATGCATGATGCATTTGAATGGTTCGCAACCACACTTCATTTTACTATTGGCTACTAGAGGGCAACAAAGAAATCGTCGATCAAAGTATTCGCGCCTAATATTTTTTTAAATTTTTTTCAACAAAGATGTAACATACAAATCATTTTTTCAATAGACCAAAGATTTGTGGCTAATAAATTTATTTTTTTAATACTTTTCCATACATTCAGTAGATTTAAGGTGCACGTCAGTAGTTCAGTAGACCAAAGGTAAAATCAGTAGATCTACTGATAAATCAGTAGATCTGGCAAAACTGCTCACAGGGCAACTCTAGTTCGCCAGCCCTCGACAAGCCAACACACCGATGCAGTGTTGCCAACCCTACGGATTTATCCGTAGATCTAGGGATTTTAATCACAAGATACGAATTTTCGATCGGTAATAAATCTACGGATTTTTAATGTTTGAGTTTATTTGACTAAATTAATTATAACAGAAGTAATCCTAAACTGCATGCCTAAAATTAAAATATAGTGTGAGGAATAGGCTCTTGTAGTGACTACAACTTTATCAAGGACAGTTAGTATTCTGTTAGTATGACATCGCGTCACCAAATATCCAACTTCACAGCGCAAACGGTGCGGCTGTGGAATTTTCTAGTCTGTTTAGGTTTAGGTAACCTAGAAATTTGAATAAGAAGTTAATAATTCAGAAGTCATTAATTTTGTAAATATGTCATTATTACAGTATTCATTCAGAATTTTTCTTTAGCTGAAAATGGACGACGATACTTTAGTTTGTTATTTTGCTCCATTTATAATACAGATTCTACTTACTGGTATTATATTTTCTAAATAAAAGCATTATTGGTACTGTAGAAATTGTATAATCAACAATTTAAGACTACTGTACTTTATAGATTTTTCTGCGGATTTGAAATTCCCGCCAACGGATTGCTACAGATATTTTATTGACATCTATGGAATATTGAATTCATAAGTTTAGCAACATTGTACCGATGGTGTCCAACCGACCGCAATTGTCTAACGAAAGACCCAACCCGATGCCTTACGTCCACAACAAAAGCGTGATCGCGTAAGTATTTTACGCCATATATGGTTATTCTGAAACGCTAAAAGTAGCGACATTGTTAGTGCGCGAGCACATGTGATATATCACAAAGACTATTTTAAGGCTGTATTACACTTATCAATTTCTTGACCAAGTTATTGACCAAGAACTAGATCAAGTTAAAATTGACGACAAGTCGTGTATTACACTTGTCAAGTCGACTTGATCAATTTCTTGACCAAGAACTTGTTGAATTAGAACATGTTCTATTTTTCTTCTCAACTTGATCAAGTTTTTAGTGATTTCTAGTAAAATTCATGTTATAAAGTTTTTTCCCCACTGTGTAAAATGTAAACACAAATTCCATTTTAGAATATCGTGTAAAATGACATGTTAATTTAATACTTCTTGAAAGAATTGTGTGCGTAAATTATTTATTTTCTTTTGCATCTCTCGTGCAATTATTTTTACATTCAATATCAAACACAAATCTTCGGTATATTTATTAATATTTTTATTTCGTACTTCTGCACTATTGGTACTGCTATTTCACCTAAAAACTTGGTGAAGAAATTGATAAGTGTAAAACAGGCAAGGTCAACAATAACTTGACCAAGAACTTGACGACAATTTCTTGATCATTTCGTTTCATTTCATTTTTATTCATTTGCAATAAAACCATTACAAAATTGTCATATACAAATAAGTATAAATACATTGAACATCTAATTATAAATTAGACAAAAGATGAAGCAGTATACACAATATAAAACATGAACAAGATACAGACGAGTGCGCAAAAAGCAAACACATAGTGAAGCAGCACAAAACAGTTTAAAAAATTCATACAATTTGCGGCGGGTGATGTAAATATTCCCGGACGTGGTAATACTCCATGTTGATCAGCATACTTCTGCTTCTCTTTTTAAATAGCTTAATGTAGCTTGCAGGCAGTTTCTTCAGCTCTTCTGGTAGCTTGTTGTACAATTTACTTCCCCAATAATTAATTGATTTCTGCCAGCACGTTATTCTGTGGTACGGTGCTCGATATTCACTTCGCGTGCGTGTATAATATTGGTGATGATCTCCGTTTAGGGGAAACGCTTCTTTATTTTGATAGGCATATGTGACAATTCCATATATAAACAGTGAAGGCAGTGTTAGTATGTTTTCTTTCTTGAAATAAGTTCTACAACTTTCATTGTATTTCAGGTTACATAGTGATCTTATAACTTTTTTTGCAGAGTGGAAAATTTTATGCATATCTGTAGCTGCCCCCCAGAAGAGTATTCCGTAGCACAATAGTGAGTGGAAGTAGAAAAAATATACCAATTTAGCTGACTCCGGGGTCGCTACATGCTTAAGTCGCCTTATAGCAAACAGGACAGAAGATAACTTTTTTCCTAGATCATCGATGTGTTAATCCCACTTCATACATGGATCAACAATCACGCCCAGTAACTTCGCTCTTTCAGAGTTTCCAAGATTTCTTGTGGAAAATAGTACACTTTGCGTTTAAGTCTTATTCACTTTTACTTTTTTCGCAGCGAACGACGCCTCTGCATCCTTACCGGCCCTCTCCGATCTTCCACAAATTGTTTCCAGATCTCCGCCTTGAACCAGCAGATATGTGTCGTCAGCATATAAACATACGTTAGCCTCTTTAATATTCAGAGGGAGATCGTTAATAAATAAATGTAAATAACGAAAACCAGAGGACCAAGTATTGAGCCTTGCGGCACTCCGGATCTCATGCTTAAGGGCTGTGATCTAGTGTTTCCCCAATCTCTCATTTGAACCCTATTGGAAAGGTAGGATTTTACTAGTTGCAAAGGGTCTCCTCTGATTCCATAATATTCTTATTTTTTCAGTAATATGCCGTGGCTAACCGAGTCAAAAGCCTTTATTAGATCTATAACTTGGTCATGAAATTGATAAGTGTAATACAGCCTTTAGTTGTACGTTAATTAGCATTTTCGTAAATGTTGGTAGATTGTATTTTTTTGTGACCGTAAGCTCAAGGTTGAATAGTAACTGTCTACAAGGAGTTCTTGCGATCATCTACCACCTTGTAGTCATGTCTGATACCGATAGATCTCGTCGAACATTCAGTCTTTTTACACAACGCCTATTCTTCTTTTCCCTGATCTACATGATAGTCATATTCTCCGAATTCAGATTTTCGGAAACGTCAGTTAAATTTCACATAGGACAACATTGTCTATATTTTGGTAAAAATAATTACATATAAAGTTTGATTTATTACAGAATCCAACAATCCAACACAAACCTAATCCTACTGTTAACTTCCTACTTTCTCCTCCTACAATTAAATCTGTTTGTCAGTTACAGGTATTCAACTCGCCAGCTTCAAAAAGATCAACGGATGTAAACAAACAAATAGCGAAGGGCCTCCCTTCGACTTAGCCTCGTATGGAAGAGAAACCTTCGTTCATGATGCGATCAATAGTGTTTCTCAGCCGGAAAGGCCAACGTATGACAGATCTCTCACAGCGACACTTGGTTACAGACAACGGACACTCAACAAGTTAGCTTCCAAACGACCGGACACATCTAACGAAAGACACCATCGAAGAGCAAAAACCCGACGCCTCACATCTACATAAAGAGCGCGATAGTGCGAGTAGTTTGCGGCATATATAGTTCTTCCAAAACGCTAAAAGTAGTGACAGTTTTGGCGCGCGGACAGAAGTGAATGTTAGAAAGAGTGATTTAGCTGCAAAGCTAGTTAGTTTCTTTGTAAATTTAGGTTAGTGTGTGTTGTTATGTGACCTGACAAGTAGTTTTGAAATCATCTGCCATCTTGTAGACCTGTTAGATAGCAATTCAGTCTTCTTACACAACATCTGCTCTTAGTGTTCTTGATCTACGTGATAATCTCATTCTATGAATAACGATCTTCGAGAAACAAGAAGCTACGCTGAACATAGGACAACGTTGTTTAGGTTTTGGTAAAATAATTATTAAATTAGATTTATTACAGCATTTAAAAACACCCACTACCAACACAAACCTAATCCTACTGATAATTTCATACTTTATCCTCCTACAACTAAATATGTTTGTCAGTTATAGGTATACATACAGACAGCTCTAACGAGATCGACGGAGGTAAACAAGCAAATAGCGAAGGGTCTCCCTTGGACTTGGCCTCGTATGGAAAAAAACCTTCGTTCATTATACGATCAATAGTTTCTCAGCCATAGAAGACCAACATTTCAGCGACATCTGGTTAACAACACTCAACAAGTTAGCACACTGATTGCTTCTAATCGACATCTAACGAAAAACGCCATCGAAAAGCGAAAACCCGATGCCTCACATCTACAAGAAGAGCGCAATAGTGCGGGTAGTTTGCGGTATATATAGTTCTTCCAAAACGCTAAAAGTAGTGATAGTTTTAGTGCGCGAGTAGAAGTGAATGTTATAAAGAGTGATTTAGCTGTAAGCTTGTTAGTTTCTTTGTAAATTCAGGTTAGTGTGTGTTGTTGTGTGACTGGAAGTTCAACATCGAATCAAAACTGTCTACAAGTAGTTTCAAGATCATCTGCCACCTTGTAGACCTGTTTGACATCAGTACATCAACTCGACCATCATCATGTCTTCTTACACAACATCTGTTCTCTTGATCTACGTATAGATCATATTCTCGAAATACCTTCGAGAAACAAGAAGTTATACTGAACTACGGAACTGGACAATGTTGTTTATGTTTATTTTACCAACACAATCCTAATCCTATTGTTAATCTTTTATTTTCCCCCGCCTGCAATGTATTCTCTTTGTCAATTTAAAGTATTCAAGTCGCCAACTCTAATGAAATCTATGTAGATAATCGAACTTTGCCGAGTCAGTATATGACCAATCCTCCCTCAGCCAAAGAAAACCAAAATATAACAAATCTTACAGCGCTACTCCTGTTCACCGACTCCCGACAAACCAGTACCAATGATCGCTTAACTTTGACCGTTGATACCGCGCGAAAGACGTCATTGAAGACTGAAAATCATACGGCACAGTAAGAACGCGATAGTGCGAGTAGTTTAGGGCATATATGACCATGCCGAACCTCTAATAGCAGTGTCAGTTAGTGCGCGAACGGATCGACCATATACAACGACTGATTTAGTTGTAAGTCGGCACCTACGTAAATATAGAATAGTGCTGGTAATGGTGTGGCAGAATCGAAATTGTCTACATGGAGTTCTTGAAGATCATCTATCACATTCTAGTTTATTTAACACTTCTTGTGCACGTCGTCATCAAATATACTGGATGAGGAGTTCAATTGGAGAAGCTGGTTGTTGTTAATCACAAAAAATGACTTGCTACACGCGATCCAGGTTAGTCGATATATCTTTTTTAATCACAGTACAATATCATAAAACGTTCCAGGACGTATCTATTAATTTTTCCCCGAGAAACATCAAAAACTGCAAAGTTAGTCTCTAAGTCGGTAGGAATGATTACTGTCTGTATTACATGTTTTTAAAATAAAATAATTTTAAATATTTTCTTTTAAATCGATAATCAAAACTCAATTCTTGCCGAATGATGACGACCATTTCTATGAAGAGATTCTTCAAAAATGTGGCTATTGCAATAGAATCGTGAATTTTTCCTTAGCTAGGATGTAACATTACTAAGTTTTTAGATGCATATCTTGATTTAAATGTTTGATGGTTCTATTTCTATTGAATCATGAGTTCGACAATTTACAAATATTTTTAGTTGGACAGAGTTTTTAACTTTATTATACGTAGTCTAAAAAAAGTATTGGGATGACGAAAATATTCGACTTCGAGATTTTTGCAGATGTCCACGTCTTGAAGTCCTCTGGTAGCAAAAAAAGTGGTTTTTAAAAATGTGTTTTTCTCAAATGGCTAAAACTATGAATTCCAAATTTTATATTGACAAGTATAATTTCCCTCTCGAGAGGTGATTAGATTTGCAGTCAAATCTGTAGACGGGAAGTAGTAGCTAACATCAGTGAAAAAACCGAATTTTACCAATATTTCGTCAATTACTTAGTTTAAATAAGTTTATAAAGAATTCAAATATACTCAAAAGTGAATCTGAGAAAAATGTTATCAAAAAAGTTTTTCGAAATTCCTACCGGAAGTAGGTCTTTTACTCTTATCGAAAATCAGTTTTTTTACGAATATCTCGCAAGTCATGCCTTCTAGGCAGACACACTAGGAGTATAAACGTATTTCAAGCTTGATTTTCGATACTTTCTATACCAAAGAAATTTCATAATTCAGACCGGAAGTAATACTTTTACTCTTATCGAATACCGATTTTTTGCAAATATCTCGTAAATTATGCATATTATATGAATTTATCAAGGGTACAAAACTATTTAGAGCTGGATTTGGAATAATTATTGTATAAAAGACATTTCAAAATTCGGACCTATAGTAACACTTTTACTCTTCTTAAATATTAAGATAATAGAAGTTTCTAGAATAGGATTTGAATAATTTTGGTGTAAAAAAATTCTTAAAATTCGGACCTCAAGTTACACACTTAACACAGGTTTACTATTTTAAGAAGATACAAGCAACAATAACATGAATAACACAATGAAACAGGAAACAAAAATAAAGCAAAACGACAAAAATGCTTGAAATAGGAAATAAAACTGTAAAGGATAAGATGAAGAAAGGGGCAAATGTGCCACATTTGGTTTGGTCTAAGAAATAGTATATATATAACGATAAAGTTATCTTAAAAATTATGTAATGGAACAACATCAAATTGATTTAGATTTTAGATTAGATTTATTATTTTGGACAAGCGAATCTATTCGTTCTGATTGAGATATAATGTCTGGGTCCTATCAGAGCGAAGTGTACTTTAGAATAGTATTATATACATTTTAAGTATTATACATATTTCAGATGTATAGGTATATACAGCGTTAGTAAAAAGTCCCGGAACGGTCGAATAACTTTGTTATTTGAAAATTATGATTTCTGAAATTTGGTATGGGGGTATAGTTAATATAAATGCATTTTATGCAATACAGTTAATATTTTTTTCACTTCCGGTTTAATCGGCAATACGTCCAACTTTTTTTTTTGGAACGCCCAGATTTTTTTAACACTTTTGAATGCAAAATAAAAAACTACGTTCAGGAAGTATAAAGATGTTTATTTTTATTCACAAGAAAACAGTTAAAAAATAATAATCTTGAACAATTCGAAGAGAGAATAGTTCAAGAAGCCAATCGCATCACTCCAGAACAAATACAAAATTCAATAAGAAATTTTACTGACCGTTTACATTTTTGTCAAATTGTAAATGGAGAGCATTTTGAACAATTATTGTAATCGCAACCTGAATAGACAGGTATCTTGATTTTTCTGTATTAGGACACTTTTTTAATTTTTTAACTGTTTTCTTGTGAATAAAAATAAACATCTTAATACTTCCTGAACGTAGTTTTTTATTTTGCATTCAAAAGTGTTAAAAAAATCTGGGCGTTCCATTTAAAAAAAAAAAGTTGGACGTATTGCCGATTAAACCGGAAGTGAAAAAAATATTAACTGTATTGCATAAAATGCATTTATATTAACTATACCCCCATACCAAATTTCAGAAATCATAATTTTCAAATAACAAAGTTATTCGACCGTTCCGGGACTTTTTACTAACGCTGTATACCTTTATACGTTTATGAAGAAAGCAACGTCAAAATCTAAGTACGCTCATTTACCCATTCGCTTTTAAGTTATTTTGTTTTATCTTTGATCAATTTTATCAATAAATTAAAGTTCGTTTTTGAGATTTTTTAACTGTAATTGTCATTATTTGAACTTCCATAGTTTATTTTGAGTGATAGTTTTAAGAACGAATCGTATTCTGGTATATTGTTATGGTCTGAAGAAACAATTTAAAAAGAGATATTCCACCATCATAATAAAAATTAAAAAACCTTTTCAAATGATAGGTATTCTATGGAACATGATATCTTAAAATTAGAAATGTTATTCTGTTACACGTATAAAAGAACAATATTATTAAAAATAAATGTAAAAATCACATATAAAAAAATTAAAATTCGAAGCTAAGTTTATACTGACGCCTCAGAAGATTACAAATAAAGGACTATTTACACACGCCAGTGCCGTATCAGTACCATGCCAGTTCAGTATCAGTGTCAGTGAAAAATAAAATATCGTTGCGTTTGTTTCAAACTGACCTGTTCACACCAGTCCGACAAAGTACCGTCTTTTAGGGTCAGTGCCGCTGCAGTATCCGTGACGTGAATGTCAAATAGTTTGGCAACGATATTTTACGACATTTTCACTGAAGTGCTAACGGGATTTTCTGGTTGCTTACAGAAAAATAAAAAATGGATGAAAAATTAATTGAATTAGTACGGGATTGTCCAGAATTGTACGATTTGTCAAATACAAAATAAATGGATACCGGTTTTAAAAACAATATTTGGGGAAATATAGGAAAGGAACTGAAACTGGAAGATAAAGATAAGTTGTTACTTTATTGTTAAATTTAAAAAGTTAAGATGTTATTAATTAAATAAGTTATAAGATAACTGTTTCTCAATTTTTTTCATCTTGCCAAGGCACGCGTCCAATATCTGATATAAAGTAGTTAGTAAACAATTCTCTTACAACAAATGCGGCATTAGTTGATGCATTTGCGCCTTGCATAGGTAGATTTTGTCGGTTTATTTGCCGAATAACATTCAAGTTTGCATTTGGATTTTGGTATGTATATGTGCTTGTGTCATATTTTTTTATGAAGTTATGTAGAATGCAATCTGCCAAAATTATATTATCTACATTTTCCGGTTTGGCCTGGATTCGCCTCGTAAATATTCTAAATTTTTAAATTAAAATACCAAAAGAATTTTCAACAGTCCTTCGAGCTCTGCTTAAACGATAGTTGAAATTGCGCTTAGAATCGCTCAATCCGCTTCCTGGATACGGGCGCATCAGATAAGTTTTTAGAGGGAATGCCTCATCACCAACTATCACATGAGGAGCCTCAGTGTCTATGCCTGGTAATGTTGCAGAATGTGGTACAGATAAAGTATTGTTTTGAAGGGCTTTCCCCAGATTAGATTTTGCAAAAATACCCCAATCACTATTCTTGCCATAAACACTAACATCAATAGCTATAAAGTTGTAATGTGCATCAACAAGTGCCAGTAACACAACAGAAAAGTTTTTCTTGTAATTAAAAAATTGGGATCTGCTATTTGGGGGAGCTTGAATCGTAAAATGTTTCCCATCTATCGCACTCAATCAATTAGGGAAATTCCAAATTGTGCTAAAGCCATCAGCGATAGTTTTCCACATTTCTTCTGAAGGTTGAGGCAGCATTTCACTCATTAGAGTGTTTGTTAGTATTTTGCAAGTTTCACTGCAAGCACTGTTTATATACTACGGACGAGTGTGGATTGACATCACTGATCGACCACGGATAACATTGATACTGAACTGGCACGGTACTGATACGGCACTGACGTGTGTAAATAGTCCTTAAGACGGTTTCGATAGACGCAGTAGCAGACAGATCTACGTTGGATTGCCCCATGCCATTGGCGTAAAAGGTTTAAATAGGCTGTGAATTGAGTTACCTGCCAGAACAAATTAAAATCACCCACCTAGTACTTTGATTGGTGAATAAAGGGTATTATTAAAAATTCAGAATGGCGATCAGGAGAAAATTAAATCTACAATTTATAAAATATATATAAATTTCCCATTTCCTGAGACCCACTTCAACCAACCAGTCCTGTTTGTTGAGTACGAGACTTAGACACCCTCGGAAGTGATTTAATATTTTACAAGATCCATTTATGTGAACAATTAAAATGTATTCAATCAGATATTGATGAAAACTACCTGTTGCAATAATTCGATACTACGGCCATAAGAATACATTGCATGCTGAGTCTTTAATTTCACATATATTCTTTATAACATTTTGTTTACAATTAATAACATATCTAACCATATGTAACTATTTGAAAAATTCCTGTGAAATAATGATTAACAATGAAATAACTGCTATGGGCTCAGTTAATTTAGGTATCATTCCACTACGTGAATTTAATATTTGTTTGTTCATTTCAATGCATTTTCTGTAGAATAACATATGATTTGCAAAAGTCAACAATTGAAAATTCGTAAAATTAAAAGTGAAAAGTACCAATTAAAAATTTACAATATAAAAGTACCAACTTCCTTGCCTCTCTGGGCAATATTGAATACTATGTGGATTACCACTTATTAATTCGAAAGTATAAATTGCCAAAACTTGCATTACACATTGTATACCTGAAACTAGTCGTTTTTTCAAACGACTAAGAATGAAACGTATTTTATATACGTTTGTTATATAGCAGATATTTGAAAAGTTAACATAGATATAACGAGAAGGTTATTTTAAAATAATTTTAGTTAGATTTATCATAGGTTTGTTCGAACCTCCAGTTCTGAACAGTTCCGGAACCGTTCTAGAATTAGTAGTTCTGATAATAATGCGCATGTCCGGCAAAGTCCTGGTTCTAGAACGGTTCGAAATCCTGATGGCTCGAACAGTTTTAAAATTGGAATTTTAGGGAAACTTGTACTACCAACATTAGTAATAGTAATATTTAAAAAACACCAAATTTATCGGAGAAAATATCAATATCAATCGTAATGAACGTTTAATAGCTAATGCATCTAACTACCAAAATTGCGACTGGATTTAAAAAGGAATGAAAAAGTTGTTTATATGAAATACGTTTTTCTAAATTTTGTAATGGATAATTCTGCATTTTTTTATATAAGCAATATATTTATATATTACAAAACACCAAACTGGTGGATTAATATCAATCGTAATGAACACTTAAATGTTACTGTATCTGCATCTAACCACTCTTTATAACCAACAAAATTGCGATAGGATTTAAAAAATAGTAAAAAAGTTGTTTATAAGAAATACATTTTTCTAAATTTTGTTATGGATATTTCTGCATTTTTTAAAAAACACCAAACTGGTGGACAAATGTCAATCGTAATGAACATTTAAATGTTACATCTCAAAATTGCGACAGGATTTAAAAAGTAATGAAGAAGTTGTTCAGAAGTATATTTTTCAATATTTTGTAATGGATATTTCTGATAAACCGGGTAAATAAAACAAGGATTTTTAATACAAGCTGTTATTAATAATTGGCACGTGCATCAAGTGCACACACACATTAATAAATATGTATTACATAACTATAAAATCAACAATCATAATGAATTTAAACAAATATATTACAATACATTTTCAATGTTCAAAGCAAACTCCTCATCTTTTTTTTAATCTGTGAAGTAGTACACTCTTTCAATCCATTTTGGAGAATTGAAGACTTTTTGGTAATTTGAATTGCGATACTTACATGATTTGGTACTTACATCAATCAGACTCTGAACGTTTTGTGTCACAAGTCTGGGAGTCACATCAACTTGCAATTTATTATAATTTTCATGACGTAACAAATATGTCAGTTTCTCTACGAATATATGATAATTATAAATTAACTTTTCACATGTTCGCAAGTTCCTATAATTGTAACATTACTTTATTACATTACATTCACTTTATTCTTAGAGAAAGAATCACTTGCTAGACTCAAGAACATGGTAGTCAATGAAGTAATTTCTAAAACAATAAACCACCATTTGAAGAAACTAATGTTTAGTCACATACTTATAGCTGTTTACTTTGGCTAATACAAAATTGATATAATGGGTGTGAATAGAAACAACTGTAAAAAAAATTAAAAATAGGTTTGATGAACCGAATCACACCAATAGTAATAATATCACAAACTAAAATAAAAAAAACAAATAGGTACTTGAACGACAACTTAAAAACCAACCTACAACAACTCCAAACTCTGACGCATGCTCCGGATTTATCAGAATTTCAAATACTAGCCCATCATCCAGAACTGTTACAACCGTTCCGAACGGTTCTTGAATTACTAGTTCTGAAAGACCGAACACTGAACTACCAGTTCTCAGAATTTGCAGTTCCAGAACTGCATGGTCCGAACAGTTTTTTTTCTTAAATGACATGCGCACTAGTTCTAGAACCGTTCAGACTACAGGTTCGAACAAACCTCATGTATGAGATTTTCATGAATTAACGTTGCTTTCTAATGTCAGATTCAAAACAATAGGATCACCTAAAATTTTACTGAGTAAAGGAGCAAGGACAGATAGTCAAGCATTTTAAGCCATACTCTAATATTACAATATCCAAATACAATACCCTTACTGTGAGTACTGTATTTACAAAAACTAAGGACAGGACACCTTTACGTGGACAGTGTAATGTAATTTACAGGATTCCTTGCCTTGATTGTCAGGGTACTTACATCGATCAGACATCTCAGCAGTTACAGCAGAGAATTTCTCAACATAAGAGTGATTGTAGGGTGAAAAAGGGCGCATGTGCATTATATGTGCACACCAGAGAATTGAATCATACTTTTAAATATGATGACGTGACGGTTATTGCCGTGCAAAGAAACTATAAAACTAGATTGATTTTAGAGATGATCCATATTAAAAAAAACCGAAACGGCTATTAATTTTAAGACTGACGTAAATCAGTTAAGCATTATTTATTCCAATTTGTTGGATGTTTGATTTATCATGGTTGGGACTTTCATTTTTTGACTATTATTATACTAATTTCCATTACTATCAAGTAAAAAATGAACAATAGATAAAAATAACCAAAAACGCGTGTACATACGTAGGTAAAGAATCGTCGTACTTTTTAGTATACGAATAAATATATTTTAACTGACATGCCCGTTTTCTCATGCACATATGCAGTCCGTATTCTATACATATATCAGGTCGCTGTTGTGTTTGTCCTGTGATGTGTCTTTTTAATTAATGTAATAGATGTGTAACTTGTCAAGAAAAATTCTAGTTGTAAGTAATTATTAGATTATCATTTTTTTCTTTTCATCTAATGTGATTATTACATACTTACAGCAAATCTACTTCTCCTGACGAAGTTGCAAATAGGGCAATGAAATATAGAGATATGAACAAGTGAGTTTCATTTAAATTACAGACCGATCACCCCGATAGTAACAGTTCTTATACTGTTTTTCTTTATATATATACAAGACATGTATTAAAAGTAATTAGTTAAAACTATTAAATTTTTCATTAAATTGTTTTACATTGTACATTTGTCTATTTATTTATGCTTCATGAATTCTGTTCTAGTTATTTCTATGTAATTACTTGTTTATATGACTTGTGTAATGTGCTTAATTGTATGACCTACACAACATTATTTTTATTATAATCAAAACTCAAAAAAAAGCACAGGATAATACAATGAAGCCCAACAAGAAGACCAGGATTACAAAAAGGAAATAAGAATTTCAAGTATTTTCCAGTAGAGAAAAAATTCAGATAAGCAGCAGTAAATTGGATGGTAATGAAATTAAACTTAATGAAAACGAATGTGTGAGAGAATATTATTCTACCATTAAACAAAAAGTAAAGTGGATCCGTTGTATTTAATCCCAATTTTAGCTGGCTGAAACGTGAAAATATGTGTCAAAATTATAGAAACAAAGAAAGGGGAGGTAAAAAGAGTTATGCTATGATGTAGCTATCACTCCCTGGCATCTAGGGCAGATCAAGTGTTACTTTTCTCTTTTTCTTCTTTGCTGTGCCATATAGAATTAAATCTTTATTTTTTATTCGGCCATGCAAAAGTATATGTTATAGATAGATAGATAGATAGATAGCTTTATTTCATCCTAACATCACATAAAATGAACATAGGACAAGTCATAATGTTAAATGTCATCCATAAAATAATAACAATAGTAATAATATACACAAATATAGGTAAAAATTCAAATCCACATTCTACACAATTGACTAAAAATTACTACACAATGAACATTAATACATGAATGTAAGAAAAAAGAAACATCCAATATCAAAAATGATTTGTAAATTCTTCAATAGTGTAAAAGACACCATCGAGTAATACACTTTTAAGCCTACATGTCAGCTTGCTAAGAGATTGGCACTTCAGTTCACTAGGAAGAAGGTTATATAGCTTAACACCCCAATAGCTAGCACTATTTTGCGTGGTTTTCAGTCTATGATAAGCAACCCTCAAGTCACTATGCCGTCGAGTATTATAATCGTGAATATTACAGTTTTTATTATAACTTGACTTATTTGCATGCACATGTTTAATTATGGTAAGTATGGTAAGCCGACGCCATAGTGAGTCTTCTCTCATTCCTAAAATACGGCCTACACGAATCACTCTGTTTCAACCCACACAATGCTCTAATCGCTCTTTTTTGGAGCAAGAATATCCTGTCCGCTGGTGGACTATTCCCCCAAAACTGCAGTCCATACATCATCAGAGAGTGAAAGTTCGCGAAATAACACATCCTGGCAGCCTCGTGAGTTGATATGTTCTTGATATATCGAATACTATAGACAGTTGATGATAATCTATCGGCTAACGTCGTTATATGTGAAGACCAATTAAGTTTATTGTCTATGGTAAGCCCCAGTAACTTCAGATTTTCAGTTTCATCCTTTCTCGAAGTTGTGAACAGTAGATGTTGGGTTTTATTTTGGTTTAATATTAGACCATTGGACTCGAACCAATCCTCTGCACGTTCCATGGCTAAGAGTGCATTTCCGTTTAATTTTTCCTGCGACATGGCCCTATTTAATATGGATGTGTCATCTGCATATAGACAAACCTTATTTTCATTTAGGTAAGATGGTAAGTCATTCATATACATGAGAAACAGCAAACTTTTAAAAAAAAATAAACACACTCATGGTTTTTTTATTGAAATTATTTTTACTTAAAAAAAATATGAACAACTTTCTACTTACAGTATAATTTTTTTTCGTATTTCAAATTTTTTTTATTAATTTTTAGAGTATCTTTACCCCCCACATGGAATTTATTATTCATGTTTTATTTTTGGTCTTACCTGCAATAACAAGCAAATTAGCATTTTTAAATATACGTGCAGCTGTTATTTTGGATAATCTAATATGCTTGTGATAATATAATACACAAAACCTAATATGTGATAATATAATATGGACACTGTAATGGAGAACTTCATTTATCAGTCGTATTTTGTAATTGGCAGTCGACCGAAGTAGATGCTTGTTCTGCGTATTGCAGCTTTTAATTATTTGATTGAAATTATTGCTGGTGATTGTTCCTCACGTTCTTACTTATCTTCAGTAGATGAGCAATATCTTATTCGTAAAGTTGTAGAAAAAGTTCTTGACTGTAATAGTATTCTTAATAAAATGATTGAAAATATCAAAGTCAAAATTTAAAGAAGAAATCGAGATCTCTGTGATTACATGAAAAGAACTTTAATATAAATTGAAAATCCTTAAAAAGACACTAAAGATATCGATGAATCAGTGTTCTCGTAAAAAAGAATATCTGTTTGTATAGCGTAGGTATTTGAGGAAAAGGATGAGGATAGAGATGCAGTAGTGGTTCGATTCTAGAAAGAAAAACTTGGCGCCGACATTATTACCGATTTAATTGATTACAGCTACCGTCTACCCGCTAAAGAGCCAAATTATATATATATGTGAAGTATTTCAACCGTAAAACAAAAAAACTGGTTCTACGTAACAAGGCGAAACTTAAAGGTTGCAAAATTGTAAAAAAGAAGACATACAGACCACAATTATTAAAAAATCGGCTATGAAGTTTGGGTACGAATTCGTGTAGTCCAATGATGGGAGGGCGTTCATCAGGTCTGTAAGAAGATTACATTAATTGCGAATATAAATGAACTAAACCAATTTCATATACACAGTGTGTTCACGGATTTGGTGCAAATTGTACAACAGAGGACGTTGATTAATTTTTCTAAACTATTTTGTTTTATGTTTTTTTATACATATTTCTGGATATAAAATAATTTTATAATAAATTGGTTAATTAAAGAAATTCAATTTACAACTAATCTCCAGTATAATCACAATTTATTCATAAATATGTTTCACTAGGATGTAGCTTCTTCACGTATTTTACATTACTACTAAATACACATTCTACAAATTTCATAAATTTTCAACCCTTAATCATATCTAATTATAATCTAATGACTATATAATGTACTCTAAGTGAATGTTTAACAACTATGTCTTTAACACTACCAATTCAAAAGCGGGGAATTATTAAGGTCTATCTGGTCGTTTAACAATATATCTATATATTTAAGTTTGTTTAATTCTAATGCACCATGTAAATTTAATTTTAAGCTTTTTGGTTGTGAATGAAGAATCTCAAATTTATTGTTGAAATTATGATTATTTTCTAACAAATGAATTGCATAATTTGAATCTTTTTATTATTAAAGCTCTTAAAATGTTCATGTATTCTTTTGTCAAAGTTCCTCCCTGTTTGGCCTATACATGTTTGAGGGCAGTTCATAAATGTTAATTTATAGACTCCTCATTTTTTACTTTTACTTATCTTTGTTTTATTGTTATATATATACATATTTTCCTAATAAATTATAAGTTTTGTATGCTACATTTATATCTAATTTGTGTATAATTTTTCCTATGTTTTTGCTTGTTGATAATATGTAAGTTAATACTTTATAATTACTTAATTTCTCTTTTATTATTAGATAAATAAATCATTCCTATTGCCTTATTGTATTCCTTTTACTTTCTCATACGTAGTATAAGGAAGTATTGTGATGATGAAAATGTTCAACCTCAAGATTTTTGCAGATGTCCACATTTTGAAGTGCCCTGATACCGTACAAGTGGTTTTTTAAAAATGTCTCTCTCTGTGTGTATGTGTGTCTGTGTGTGACGACGATAGCGGTCAAACCGCTATATCTATCAATTCCAAATTTTGCAGTTACTAGTATAATCTCCTTCTTGAGAACTGATTAAATTTTCAGTAAAATCGACAGACCGGAAGTAGTAGTATGTAGTTTGCTTCAGTGAAAAAATCGAATTTTGCCAATATTTCGTCAACTACTAAGTTTAAACAAATTTATAAAGAATTCATATGTACTTAAAATTAAAATTGTGAACAATTTTACTAAAAAAGTTTTTCGAAATTCCTACCGGAAGTAGGTCTTTTACTCTTATCGAAAATCAGTTTTTTGCAATTATTTTGCAAGTCATGCTTTTTAGACAGGTACGTTACGAGTATATAAGTATTTAGAATTTAATTTTCAATACCTTTTCTATAAAAAAAAAAATCAAAATTCAGACCGGAACTAACACTTTTACTCTTTGCAAATATGTCGTAAATTATGCATTCTATATATATTTATCAAGAGTACAAAAGTATTTAGAGTTGAATTTGGAATAGTTTTTGTATAAATGAAATTTCAGAATTCGGACCGGAAGTAACACTATTACTCTTAGCGAGTAGTACTTTCTTTGGAATATCTGGCAAAGTATGCATTCTTTAGTGATTTATTAAGAGAATAGAAGTATTTATAACAGAATTTTGGATAATTTTTATATAAAAAAATTCTTAAAAGTTTATAAATTGAAACTCTTATACGTATAAGAAAGTTGTTTGGTGGTCACACCTAATTATTTATTTTCTCAAGATTTGATCTACTATATTTGGGTTGTATCCATATAGTAGATCAATTTACTTGAAGCCTTAGAAATAAACAAACTTATAGTTTATTTCAAATTATAAGAATATAACTTTGAACGGTTCTAATGCTGTTATTGCACCACTTGCGGCAATAACTACCTAGCCGCTCAATACGATTATTTTTAATGCAAACAAACTGCTGAGGTCCGTAATGACAAAATTTAAGTAAATTGTAATTACTGCAATTTAGATGAAATAAAATTTAATAATAATATAGGATAGGTTGGTTATAAGTACCAACAGTTGTTAATTTGAATATATACTTATTATATATGTATAGGTAAATAGTCATTAAATTACAATTTACATCAAATAAGTGCTTATATTTATTAAGGAAAATTAAAGTAAATATAGTTAGGAGAGTTGGTATATATTACATCTAATATTGAGTCTATTTATCATTTATTGTTAACCTTTACTGTTGTATACATATTTGATTTTTCTCTCTTTACTTCACGAACATGTGGCTTTTGTTGAAAGTGTTAGTGATGATGATGTGGATAGTGATAATATTGTTGGAGCATGACAGAGAAAGCATATATCAGAAGATGCAAAACAGATAATTCTCAATGTCTATCATACCCTGATGGAAGACAATAACGAACTACAAACTCAGAACATTCAACGAACGTCGAAATTAACCTTTTGGAACAATATATAAGATAATTAAGAATAACGCAGGGCCTCGAAAGGAATGGAGTGACAAAGGAGCACCGAGAAAAATTGATGAGTATGAAATTGATACTATTAGGCAGCAAGTATACTCCTTCTACAGAGGAAATGTTGTATCGACACTTGATTGCTTACATAAAAGAATCAGTGATGAGCCTATAAATATTCAGTGTTCTAAAGCAACCTTGTGGCGGACGCTAAAGAAAGCTGATTTTAAGCTTGGCACTATAAATAAACGTCGCACAGTTATGGAAAGCCCGAGGTTACAGAAAGTTCGATATAAGTATTCATATCGAACTTTCTGTAACCTCGGGCTTTCCATAACTGTGGCCAATTAGAATATATAGATAGGAAGGACGATTCATATGTTATTTAGACGAGATGTGGTATGACACCCAAGACACAATTTGCAAATGTTGGATGAATAGTTCAAGTATGTGTTAGTTGGACGCGCCGGTTTCGAGAGGGAAGAGAATAATTATTCTTCATGCTGGGTCAGAAAAAGGATGGATCGGACAGCCGCTATTATCTGCTAAAAATGTTAAATCCTCAAGTTTAGATTACCATGAAGATATGGCCTCATCTTTATTTGAAGAATGGTTTTGTGACACTTTGCTGCCAAATTTACCAAAAGATAGTGTAATAGTGATGAACAACGCTCCGTATCATTCTCGACAGCAAACCAAAGTTCCTATACAAAATGTTATAATAAGAAACATATTAAAGAATTTTTACAAGCAAATGATTTATATTTTGAGGATCATTATACAAAAAAACAATTAATAGAGGTGATGAAGACAAAAGAATATTTAAAGGATTATTATGTGAATAACAGAGCCAAAGAAGCAGGACATACAATTTTGCGTTTACCACCATACCATTGCATTTTCAATCCCATTGAATTGATATGGGCCCAAGTGAAAAATACCATAAGACGAACAAATCAAACATCGAAATTTAGTGAAAGCAATGTAACACACATAGAAAATGCTATGGAACATATAACTGCTGTAAATTGGAAAAATGCTGTTAAACACGCAATAGCAAAAGAGGACGAATATATGCGCATGTACAAAATAGTAGCACTTTTGATTATAAATTTGCAATACGATTCAGACACAGACACCGATTTGCAAGACGACTCAATAACAGAAGATGATTTATGAAATGCGGTGACACATAAAAATTTTATTGTGTATTACAAACTAATTACCATTATACAGCGTTAGTAAAAAGTCCCGGAACAGTCGAATAACTTTGTTATTTGAAAATTATGGTTTTTGAAATTTGGTATGGGGGTATAGTTAATATAAATGCATTTTATGCAATACAGTTAATATTTTTTTCATTTCCGGTTTAATCGGCAATACGTCCAACTTTTTTTTTTTAAATGGAACGCCCAGATTTTTTTAACACTTTTGAATGCAAAATAAAAAACGTTCAGGAAGTATTAAGATGTTTATTTTTATTCACAAGAAAACAGTTAAAAAATTAAAAAAGTGTCCTAATACAGAAAAATCAAGGTACCTTTGAAAAAAGTTGTTGTTTAGTGTTTGCATTCTTTTTGCCGTCACATTTGACAATTTTAAAAGCGTTTTAACTTTTGCATCACTATAAATTTACTTATTTTAGACATTGACACATTTGAAAATGGCAGTAAAACTTACTGAATCAGAACGAATTGAGATATTAATAATGCGTGGGTACGGTGATCGTCAACGTTCTTTTGAAGAGGGTCGTATTTTGTTTAATACTGTTTATCCGGATCGTCACATTAGTAAAAGTACGGTATGCCGAACAATTCAAAAGTTTGAAGTCCTTCGTCAGGTGAAGGATTTACCTAGAAGGGGACGTCCATTAACAGCAACAGATGAAGAAACTAGTTTGAATGTGTTACTTACAGTGGAAGAAAATCATCACGTGTTCACAACAGAATTAGGTCAAATTCATGAGATCTCTCAAAAATCTGCTCATAATATTCTTAAATCAGCAAGAATGAAAGCCTATAAAATGTATCCCGTCCATGAGTTAACTGAAGATGATCCAGATCGTAGACTACAATTTTGCGAAACAATGACGGAATTGATCGAGCAGCAGCCTAATGTTTTAGATCACATCATTTTTTCAGATGAGGCAACGTTTTGTCTCAACGGAACTGTGAACAGACATAATTGTCGCTACTGGTCAATTGAAAATCCGTATTGGATTGAAGAAGTCCATACACAGCGTCCTCAAAAGGTGAATGTCTGGGCTGGTCTTGTTGGAAGCAACATCATAGGACCATTTTTTATAAGAGGAAATTTAACTGGCAACGTCTACTTAAATTTATTGCGAAATGAGGTTGTTCCAGCACTTGCGGCCCTCTTTCCAAATGCAAACATAGGTGATCACCCTAATGCACATTTTTGATTTCAACTAGATGGAGCTCCCCCCCATTTTGCCCATAATGTCCGCGATTATTTGAATGAAAATTTTCCGGGACGTTGGATCGGACGTAGATGAGCAATCGAATGGCCAGCACGTTCGCCAGATCTCTCGCCATTAGATTTTTTCTTTTGGGGTCACTTGAAATGTCAAGTGTACAAAAATCGTCCCCATAATCTTGAACAATTGGAAGAGAGAATAGTTCAAGAAGCCAATCGCATCACTCCAGAACAAAAACAAAATTCAATAAGAAATTTTACTGACCGTTTACATATTTGTCAAATTGTAAATGGAGAGCATTTTGAACAATTATTGTAATCGCAACCTGAATAGACAGGTATCTTGATTTTTCTGTATTAGGACACTTTTTTAATTTTTTAACTGTTTTCTTGTGAATAAAAATAAACATCTTAATACTTCCTGAACGTAGTTTTTTATTTTGCATTCAAAAGTGTTAAAAAAATCTGGGCGTTCCATTAAAAAAAAAAAGTTGGACGTATTGCCGATTAAACCGGAAGTGAAAAAAATATTAACTGTATTGCATAAAATGCATTTATATTAACTATACCCCCATACCAAATTTCAGAAATCATAATTTTCAAATAACAAAGTTATTCGACCGTTCCGGGACTTTTTACTAACCCTGTATATCTATATGTATCCACTACACATGTTGCCACACGATTTGTAATTTTTATATGTATATAAACCCAATGTATAGATATTTTTTATTATATACTTGAAATTAACAGCGTTTTATTATTATCTTATAGGGCCCTAATTTATAGTCAATACGGACCCTAGATTTATACGTTGCAAATAAGTAAACCGTACCGGTTCAATAAGGAGACCAGGTATAATAATTATTGTCACAGAAGATGGTGCAATAAAAGCATTAGAGCCGTTTAAGTTATATTCTTATAATTTGAAATAAACTATAAATATATAGGTATATTGTTAAACGACCAAGTAGACCTTAATAAATCCACGCTTTTGAATTGGTACCGTTAAAAACATAGTTGTTAAACATTCACTTAGAGTACATTATATAGTCATTAGGATATTATAATAATTAGGTATGAATAAGGGTTGAAAATTTATGAAATTTGTGGAATATATGTTTAGTAGTAATGTAATATCTGAGGAAACTACATTGCAGTGAAACATGTCATATTTTTGAATAAATTGTGTTTTACTTCAACCCTAATTATTATGGATTTCCAGCAAGTATCGGTCGTTTGAATTAATATTAAAAGAAATTCTTCATAATAAATATAAGATTTTATCAAATATATTCTTATGTATATCAATTTGAATGTGATATAAAACAACAAATAATTTTTTCAACGTAACCTCCACCTACTTCCACACACTTTTCGACTCTATACTTAAATTCTCTGTAAACGTTCCTAAATATTCTTATATCGGTCTCACTTATTATTGTTCGTATTTTATTTTTTAATGCTTCCAAATTCGCATCATAATTATTATTTTCGAACACTCATAGTTGAAAGTTTCCCCAAAAGTAAAAATCCATCGGTGTTAAATGGGGCCAAAACTACCGATTCATCTGTCATTGATAATCCATAACATTTTCTCCAACACAAGTACAAAATTCTAATCTAAACGCATAGTCCCTGGGTTCTAGAGTATGAATAAATTTGGGTTTGTATAGATGAATCTTGTTTTACTTACACACTTTTGCAGTAAGCTCTTGCCTACACCCAACTCCGCAGCTTTCTTATGTAATGATAATTTCAGATCTTCTAGTACCAGTTTCATCAAATTTTTAAAAGAATTAATAGCGACATTAATGCCGGGGAATTTAACATTAAATTTGTTGATCGCAGTTTAATATGAAATATCACCAATTCTACAACATTAATCAAATAAACTTGTTTTGTTCCAATGTAAACATATTTGTACTCGTTCGTGTTGCAAATGTCATGTCACTTAAATCTGAAACTGACAAATAATTAAATTTCACGGCAATGTGATTATCAACAATAATATGAACTTAGTTAAATTATTTTCAACATTATTTCAATATGATTTCTAATGGTTTTTAGACAAGCAAAAACTTTCATAAAGAATACTCTTGTTAAAATGATGAATAAAAAATTTTTCCCTTGTTTACTAAATCCGTGGACACTGTATACAGGCAGTCCCAGATAGTGTGCTCACCATTGGGATCTCGTGAACGGTAAGAGATAGAGAGTTGGTTAAATGAGACAAAATGTACGTGACACCTGGGTTTATTTTTTTAAGCAAAAAAACTTTTAAAAAAATGAACGATACGTGCGCTATAGGGGAAAACCTAAAAATCGGCAATTTTAATTTCGTCGTTTAACTTATTTCATGTAAAAGATACCGAAATACTATTTTGACATTATGAAGGTACCTTTTTACGCAGAATTCAAATTTGGTATTGCAACCTCTGAAGCTTTTATACGTTTCGAGATTTTTATACAAACTTTCTTATTTTAAATACAAATCGTAGGCGGCTTTGACTGTATCAAAAAGAGCATAATTTGCTGATTTCAATGATGTATAACACTTTGGGTTTATTTGTAGAAATAACAAAGTTATAATGATATTTGTGCAATTTTTGGTATCCTTATGAATGCATAGGCAATACATCAGAGGCAGCATTGAATTATTAAGACAATAAGTAGTATCTGTCAAATTTATTTACAAGCAAGTTACGTATCCGTTTATTTTTGTGTTATTTAGTCTGCTATTTTGTTCGTTTATTTAAAAATCACCGCATTTGTTGTTTTGGTTCGTTTTATTACTTGTTTATTGTTGTTCACGTTATGGAGAAATTTAATAATGAAGAGAAATATGATATGCTTCAAAGTTACATATTGGCTCACAAAAATTCAAGGAATGCAGCTAATCATTATTTGGAGTTGTACCCAGATCGACGGCAACCACACGAAACTTTATTTCGAAGATTAGAAGTAAATCTAAAAACATACGGTGCCTTTAGTAAACCGAAAAGAAATAGAAAAAGATTAGATGAGGAAACCCAAGTTATTGTATTAAATCAGGTGCGTGAAAATCCAAAAGTTTCCACAAGAGAAATAGAAAACAACACCGGAATCCCTAGAACATCAGCCCATAGAATATTAAAAAAGCATCGATATCATCCTTACAAAGTCCACATTAGCCAAGGACTCCAACCAGGAGACGCAGAGAGGCGGACTCGTTTCTGTCATTGGTACATTAATCAGAATAACAACAATGTTACATTTCTGTTTAATGTGTTGTGGTCAGATGAATCTCGATTTACGAACAATGGGTTATTTAACAGAAATAATATTCACTATTGGGGGACAGAAAATCCCCATGCTCTACATGAAGCTCGACATCAAGAACGTTTTGGGTTCAATGTGTGGTGCGGTATTATCGGCAGAAGAATAGTTGGACCTATTATCTTCAATAACAATTTAACGAGTGAACGCTATTTGAACTTACTTCAAGGTGAAATAGAAGATCTTCTAGACGATATTCCGCTTAATCTAACTGCGAATATGTATTTCCAACAGGATGGGGCACCAGCACATAATGCTCACATTATTACGAATTACCGAAATAATAGATTTGGTAATCGGTGGATTGGTAATCGAGGACCCATTTCATGGCCTGCACGTTCCCCAGACTTAACCGCAATGGATTTTTTCCTTTGGGGTTACATAAAAAATAAGGTGTATAAAACACAATTTAATAATGTGGAGGAACTGCAAGCTTGTGTTTTAAGAGAGTTTCATCGGATAAATGGACGTATTTTAGAAAAAGTGATTAATTCCACACTAAGAAGAGCTCAGTTATGTATCAATAACAATGGAGGACTTTTTGAGCATTTAATGTAATTTATCTATTTACTAGTAGTAAATAAATAGTTAGGTATGTGAAGTTAGTGTTTTATTTACTTTTCAGTCATTTTTGTATTTTGTTTCCAGGAATAGGTAAGTATAAAACAAAAAAATATGCTAATTATTCTTGTAACTTTGTTATTTCTACAAATAAACCCAAAGTGTTATACATCATTGAAATCAGCAAATTATGCTCTTTTTGATACAGTCAAAGCCGCCTACGATTTGTATTTAAAATAAGAAAGTTTGTATAAAAATCTCGAAACGTATAAAAGCTTCAGAGGTTGCAATACCAAATTTGAATTCTGCGTAAAAAAGTACCTTCATAATGTCAAAATAGTATTTCGGTATCTTTTACATGAAATAAGAAACGACGAAATTAAAATTGCCGATTTTTAGTTTTTCCCCTATAGCGCACGTATCGTTCATTTTTTTAAAAGTTTTTTTATTTAAAAAAGTAAACCCAGGTGTCACGTACATTTTGTCTCATTTAACCAACTCTCTATCTCTTACCGTTTACGAGATCCCAATGGTGAGCACACTATCTGGGACACCCTGTATATGTATATAAATATATAACAACTTTTCGTGGTTTAGCGGCGGTATAGTTTTTTTTATCGTATTTCTTTAATTGTATTAGATCCAGAATATTTCTGTTTTGTTATAATTTTCTTTGAATACAGTTTTGGTTCACAAAGTATAATGTTATGTTTTGTATTACTGGTTTTTACTTTCTATACGTAGTATAAGGAAGTGTTGTGATGTTGAAAATCATATTTCTCATACCCCCCCCGCCCCCTACATCCCACACTCGCCCCTGTCTCTCTCTATTTCCAGCTACTTCTCCACCTATCTCTCTCTCTCTCTCTCTCTCTCCCCCTCTCTCCCCATCTCTCACCCATTAATATATTACACACAATAATATACAGTGTGCTTACCGACGACCTGCGTATAGGGCTTACTGTGAGATAAAACGACGACACCGAGAGTTTGTATGAGTTAGTACGAAAAAGCAATATACAAACTGCTCCTTGGTCGAGTGTAGTGTTGGAAAAGAGGGGATTCGAGTAGATTTATGCTGAGGCTAGAACGGGCTAGGCTGACTCTCCGTTTAAGCAGGGCAACGAGGATAGATAGCGCAGCTGTACTGCAGTTTGTATATTGCTTTCTCGTACTAACTCATACAAACTCTCGGTGTCGTCGTTTTATCTTACAGTAAGCCCTATACGCAGGTCGCCTGCAAGCACATGGTATGTTAGGCGTAGGACTAAACACGGAAACCTGTAGTATTCCACCAACTTCATTTCTTTTGTTGTAGAACAATGCCCATCACATAAAACTTTCTGAGTTTAACCGGATAAATAACTGTTTATAATTGTGAGGGTTATCCCTCTTATGACATATCTGTGTATATTGTAATTAATTAATTACCTAATAATTAATATAGTTTTAATATACTCACTACATATTTAGAGTGACTACAAAATATGTTCAAGTAAAATACTGTTTTCATAAGGATAAATTGCACCAGAAGATTTAGGAAGCCAACGAATTCGTCTAAATTCCTAGAATTGTAGCGGAATTAAAAACCTTCCAAAACTAATTTGTCCGCACCATCATAGAAGATAATGTATTCATAGCTACCAATTCATTATATTTCTATAGTAAGCTTTAGTAATTTTTAAATTACATCCATTCTTTTATAGCAGATAAATATTACGTTATGTCTGTTTTTTTAATTATACTGTTCAGGTCATCTATAAAAGAAACAATACAATTACTAAATCACTGATGAAAATAATTATTAATTAATTCCAAAAAAATATTTCAAAGCAAAAAATTCATATAAAAAAAACATATCCGCTGTCAATAATAATAAAACTGAAATTTCTTAGGTTATGCACATGTATGTTCATAATTACTGTTTAATATTTTATCAGATACCCGAAATATTGGTTAAAAGTTCTCCGGGTCAGGCCCGCGGCGTTAATAGTGTGCAAGTGTGCAACGGCCAAATTAAAGGGCGGCCAAAACAACGATGTGACAGATAATACCAAGGAGTGAATTAAAAAAGACTAGTTATTATAACCAGACATGAAAGAAGTGAAGTTCATATTAAAAGTTGTGCAACATTAAGTGAATTAAAAGAAGCAACAGTAACAGTAAATAAAAATAGAATTGGTACGAAGTAATCAAACGTGTAGTAAGTATATACGAGGGATATTCGGAAAGTAAGGTCCGATTTCTGATAAAACATAAACCGGGCAGATACAGTTTCGTCCGATAATCTTCACTTAATCCTTTTCTAATAACGCTAACTACTTTACTATGTTACAGTTTCGTCCGGACCGAATTTATCGGTAATTAGGGGTAGGTACAGTTTCGTCCGATAATCTCCAAGTCATTAATGCTTTTATGGTCCATACAAGTCTTGAATTTTATAATAAAAATATGTTGAACACAAAGAAGTAGAATGAATTATATGTTAAAAAAAAAATAAGTCAAAATGCAACAATTTATTGAATTACAAAAATATACAAAATTACAAAAGAGAAAACAAAAAAAGTCTTGAATTTTATAATAAAAATATGTTGAACACAAACAAGTAGAATGAATTATATGTTAAAAAAAAAATAAATCAAAATGCAACAATTTATTGAATTACAAAAATATACAAAATTACAAAAGAGAAAACAAAAAAAACTGAAATAATATAATAGATACAATTACATACTACAACCAATATGTTTAAAAAAATACTTAAAAGGAATAATAATGTGAAACTAATTTAATATATTCCAGTGTTGTCAGTTCTTTATTATCATATTGTTCGATTTTCTCTTTGAGAAAATTAACACGTTTGTTTGTGTAGGTGTTAACTTTTCTATGTTTATTTACACTTTGTATTTGTACGTAAATTTCAGCTTGATACTGGCGCAAAACCTCAAGAAAAATGAAGATATTTGGATGATAGAAATTAAAACTCTTATTTAGGTGTGAATGAAAGGATTCGCATGCGTTGGTTGTTCTGGAGCTACTAGCACATTTAGCCGCCCAAATTTCGGGAGGAAATATTGAATCCTCTTCTATATAAGTTTCGATTAGGTACTCTATAAATGCTTGTAGGTTATCATGTTCTGGTGCTATAGGAAGTAGATCAAATACTAAACAGTCGCCAACGTCCTCTGGTTCTAAGAAAAGCAGGCCAAAAGAATATCCAATCCATTTGCCAATATCTGTTTTCTCTTTATAATGTTTTGTGAGCCCTAGCTGTTGTATTTTTCGCCACCAAGCTTGGGATATATGAAATCGACAGCCAACAATTTTAATATTGTCCCACATGGAACTGACAGCTTTATGTATCGACATTTCAAAATCGATAACAACTTCTGCAGGACAAAATTGCAAGGAAAGTTCTTCACATTTTTGACTTACAAATTTTAAACACTGTTTATAAGTTTTTGAACTTTTATCTTTGAGTAAGCAAAACACTAGAGGTATATAGTGCCCGTTATATTGTCCATGGATGGTAAATAACTGTACGAAATGTTTTAAACAATATTTAAATGTTCCATCCATAAATATTTTTTCGCACTTACACAAATGTTCGAAGTTTGTGTTACAGGAGAATATCACTATGCCATGATTGCTGTCGTTGACAATCAAATATTCTTCTTCTCTGTTCGTACGAATTTTAGGTATCATGTTTTCCAAAGTTTCAAACACTTCTTCTATATTTTTGGGCAAGTTCGGAAATGTCTTTCTTCTTTCACCGTAAATACTTCGTTTAATTGATTTCAAGTCACAAATTGTTTTCGCCACTTGACAGTTGTTCCGCAAAACAGTATCTGAAGTTGTTCACAAGCAATAATTCTTTGCCGCGCTTACTAACGCTTTTGATCACATCTAAATTTTCCATGTTGGACTTGTAACTTGTAATATTTAACTGAAGTGTAATGGGACAGCCGGTGTAATATATGTGTTATTCCCTTAATTAGGGGTGGTGTAGCGATAGCAAATAATGATAGAGTAAGTTTAAAATGGAATATACTTTAAATGGGTCCGTAATGCATAATCTTGTATTTAAGGATTAAAATCAAACTTTCCACAATCCTAAGCTTAATCCCCCACTTTACCTGCCGGACGAAAGTGTATATGCTAAATTTGACCCTCAGATAATGGTCAGACGAAACTGTATATTATAATTTATGCAAATCTGCTAATCGGACGAAACTGTAATCGCCGCATAAACCATCGCAGATTGTTTCAAAAAACTGTTTATATTTAATTATTTACATGTTTCTCTATTTTACCACATAGTTTCCATGTTTGTTTAAACATTCGTCATAACGTTCTACGAGCTTTTGTATGCCTAAGTCATAGACGTCCGCCGCCTGTGAGGATAACGTGCGCACAATTTGTGAAATTTAAAATTTTCAGAGACAATTTTGTGCAGAGTTGTTCTACCCACATTCGGAAATTCCAATGCTAAAGTTGAAATTGTGAATCGCCGGTCTTCCCGAATCTTTTCGTCTACGGTATTGACCAAATCTTCTGTGATCACTGATGATCGGCCTGATCGCGGTTCATCATGGACATTTTCCCGTCCGTACTTAAAAGCTCTCACCCACTTACGCACTTTACTGTCACTCATCGCACTGGGGCCATAAACTTCACTAATTTGTCTATGAATATTCGCTGCTGAAACGTTCCTTGCTGTCAAAAACCGAATCACTGACCGTATTTCACAGTCGGCGGGCTGATCAATTATTTTAAACATTTTGAACGGACACTGTAAACAACACACTGCTACAATGCCAATGCGAATGGTGTCGTTTGACGAGCAAGGCATGTCGGGGGTGCGCATGCGAGTTTCCATTTTCGCGCGACATTCGATTAGCTACGGCGATTCGGACCTTACTTTCCGAATATCCCTAGTATAATACAGTTTTTATCTAGGCAAAATTTAGCGTTAAGGGGTAAAACTAATGTGTTAGTTGATTATAATAATGGGAATTTTTTAAAAGCAGTAGAAATGATTTCAAAATTTGATCCAACTATTTCTGAACACCTGGAAGAATACAAAACTCTAGAATTCAACAAAACTATACACCTACATATTTAGAGGATACCATTCAAAACGAAATTATTGCACTACTTTCAAAGGAGATCAGAAAAGATATATATTGTGCTTAGTAAAGCAATCTAAATATTTTTCTATCATTATAGAAGTAATAGATCCTACAGGGAGGGGATGGACTACATTTGTTATAAGAAAGTTAACAGATTTAGGTCTTGACGTTAATAATTTGCGTGGTCAATGATACGACAACGCGGCAAATATGAGGGGTAAACACAACGGTCAACAAAGAAGGCTTTTAAATATCAATTCTCGTGCATTTTATGTGCCATGTTCATCAAACAGCCTTAACTTGGTCGTTAATGATGCTGCCAAAATTAATTATGAAATTGCTGATTTTTTTAATACCATCACCGAAATATATATATTTTTTTCTTCGTCAGCACAAAGACGGGACTTATTAAAAAAGAATGTTAAGAGGTTAGTTGTAAAACCACTCTGAAGAACAAGGTGGGAAAGCCGCATTGATGTAATCAAACCAATTCGATATGAAATTGGTGAAATTTTTGATAGTTTAGTAGAATTATCTAATGACAAAAACAAAGACGGAAAATCTCGATACCAAGCACAGTGTTTAGGCACGAAACTAAAATCGTTTAAGTTTATATGCACCATTGGCATTTGGTATGATATTGTAACGTTTTCGGGTTCGCAATAAACAACTTGTGCAATTTATTTATTTAAAACAGTCTGTATATTCGCACACGTAAAATTAATTACAATATAAAAATATAAAACTTGTCAAAATATAAAAATGTGAAATAAATGTAATGCACATAAAACTACTATTAATAAATTAAAATTAACACACGTACTTATTTACCAGTACTATTTATGTGTCTGTAATATTTATATCTTTATTGCACTATAATAAAAACTGCACCGTATTTATATCACTTCTATTTATATAACACTCTAATATTTATGTCTTTTCTTCGGCTACCACTTAAAGAACTATTTATTTATTTCCTATATTTATTTCTACTTTGGTCTGCTCCGCGAACTTCTTATTCCGGAATTATTCCTTCATTGGTGACCCAGCCGCCTTATATACACATACGAAACATCTGGAAGCATTCGCGTAAACTCCATCTTCCTCTCGATGTTTGTAGAACATTCGATAGACATTCTGTCTCTTTGCAGTGCAACGCAAATGGATGATTTATTGCTTTATGATGTTTACCAGTCGCGTCGAGATGATTTACAACCTCTTTTTATTGTCGTCGCCCGGATGTCTACTGGTTTCGTTACAATATATTAAGTAGCGTGAATGTAGTAATCAAAATGTTGCAAAACCCAAAATTGAATTTAAAAACATGCATTGATCAATTAAAAAATATAACTGATTATTTTAAAGATAGACGTTCAGATATTGGCTTAGCGAATTGTATTAATGAATCAATAAAACTTGCTGAAATAGTTGAAACTGACACTACCTTTCCTAATATTTTAGGTATACGACATACAAAAACGAAAGCGCAATGTCAATATGAACATCCTGATGAAAGTATTAACGATCCAAAATTAAATTTTAAAATTAATTTTTATTTCGCTATATTAGATACACCAATAAACTCGCTGAACGACAGATTTAAATTATTAGAAGCGCTTAATAATGATTTTAATTTTTTATATAATATTAACAATTTATAGATTTTCTTTATTCCATTCATTATACATGTTTGAAGAAAACTAACCAAAATCAAATGCGTATATTTGACTGTTTTGACTTTTATAGATTTTTCGATTAAATTTTACACATATCTGTTTGCTCTTTCATTGTATTTTTGATTGATTGATTGTGTTTGCTAGTAGCTCTAAAAACAACTGTTTTAGTAATATCTAGTTTAGGGCAAGTATTTTGTAGTGACAAATTTTCTTTATGACAACTAGTTTATTTTGAAAATCTATACAAAATTAGTACTTTTAAATAGATATCTATCTATTATTTTTGATTATTGCAGTTGTTCGTACTGATAGAGATAGAATGTCTGAGTCCTATCATGATGAACTTTTGCGTACATTTAAAGATATTTTATTCCATACTTTACGTTTATATTAAAAATGTCATCTCATAAACCAAATAATCTCATATATAAATCTTAGTTTTTACGAACATTGGAAACAAGCCTAGTAATTTTGCTTGGTATTTAAAGATTTTTTAATTTATATTCACGTTGTATCTGTTTGTTCTTTCAGTGAATTTATGCCTTTTTTGTTATTGTTGATAAATAGTTTGTACTAACAGGATTTTTGAAAAATTATAAATTTAAAAAATATTAAAAAGGTATTTAAAGAATAATACAAAATTAGGACATTTAATAATTGGATGTGTTCGTGCTGATAGGGATAGAATGTCTGAGTCCTATCATGAGAAACATCATTTTAAACAGTAGTATACTTTTTGAGTGCATTTAAAAAAAATCTATATTTTAAATTCTAAACTTACATTTATATCAAGGATGTGATCTCATAAACCTAATACGTTCACATAGTTCTATAATAACCTGTCTTAGTTGTTACAGATTTTACTAAGTAATCTAGTATAATATCACTCGGTATTTCAAGATTTTTTGATTAACTTACAGGTTATATCCTTTTGCTCCTTGATTAATTTTAACTAACTTTAAAAAATGAGGTGTGGCCACCACACGACTTATAAGAAAGTCGTGTGGTATGAAAGTGTTACTTCCGGTCCGAATTTTGAAGTTTCATTTATACAAAAAATATTCCAAATCCAACTCTAAATACTTTTGTACTCTTCATAAATATATATAGAATGCATAATTTACGACATATTTGCAAAAAATCGTTATTCGGTAAGAGTAAAAGTGATACTACCGGTCCGAATTTTGAAATTTTTTTTATACAAAAGATATTGGAAATTAAGTTCTAAATACTTATGAATTCTTTATAAATTAGTCTAAACTTAGTAGTTGACGAACTATTGGCAAGATTCGATTTTTTCACTGAAGTAAACTACTACTTCCGGTCTGCCGATTTTACTGAAAATCTAATCAGTTCTCAAGAGGGAGATTATACTACTAAATACAAAATTTGGAATTGATATCTACAGCGGTTTGACCGCTATCGTGGTCACAGACACACACACAGGCAGACAGACACACACACATTTTTTAAAAATCACATTTTCGGCATCAGGGAACCTCAAAACGTGGACATCTGCAAAAATCTCGAGGTCGAAAATTTTCATCATCACAATACTTCCTTATACTACGTATAAGAAAGTAAATACTTCCTTATACTACGTATAAGAAAGTAAAAGGCTAGTTGAGTAATATATAATTTAGCAACTCCTTTGTAGTGACAAACTGTGTTTACTACAATGAAGTTATTGAAATATGTATACCTAATCAACACCTTAAATATATATCAGAGTACATATCATTTTGGATTAACGCATATATTCGTAATTGAAGAAAGTAAATTCCAAAACCAATTGGACCGGTTTGAATTTTACAGACTTTACGAATAAATTTAGAATCATTTCTTTTGAAATTTCTGGATTTTTTAATTAATATTCACATCATTTTCGTTTGCTCTTTTATTGTATTAATTATAAATCTATTATTGTTGCTATTAGCTTTAAGGACAATTATTTTAGTAGTATATAATTATGGAAGACAGTAAGTACTGACCATCTGTCTTTATGTAATTGCTCTTTATTAATATTAATTATATTATTTTACCAATAAATCTAGAATCATATCTTTTGGTATTTCTAGATTTTTTAATTAGTTTTCACATTATATCCCTTTGCTCTTTCACTGAATTTATTATTAAACTGTTTTTTTTGCAACTAGCTTTAAGGATAATTATTCTAGTAGTCCGTAACTTTGGAAAATAGTTCGTACTGATAATTTGTTTTTATGATAATGGAGTTTATTAAGTTATTTAAAAATATAGATATGTGTCCATTATTTTGGATAATCATATCTGTTCATAGTGATAGGAATAAAGTGCCTGAGCCCTATCATAATGAACTTAATTTTTGAATTGTTGTATAGTTCTTGAATAAATTTGCTAGATTTTCTATATATTCATATTTGAAGAAAACAACTAACCATACAGATCTTCTAGCAACAACTTTAGTTTCATTTCAAGTAGTATTTCCAAATCTTTCCAGTAAGTTTAACATATATCTATTTATTCTCTGAATGTATTTTTTATTGATCTATTGTGTTTGCTAGTAGCTTTAAGAACAACTGCTTTAGTAATATTAAGTTTTGGCAAATAGTTTGTAGTGACAAACTGTTTTTATGAGAACTAAGTTATTTAAAAAAAGTATTCAAAATTAGCACTTTTAAATATAAATATGTTTCTATTATTTTGGATAATCACATCTGTTCGTAATGATAGAGATAGAGTGCCTGAGCCCTATCATGATGAACTAATTTTTGAATTGCGGTATACTTCTTGAATACATTTGCTAGATTTTCTACATGCCATTCCTTATACATATTTTAAGAAGACAACTAACCAAAATCAAATGGAAATATTTGGCTATATAATGACCCGTTAGGCTTTTACAAATCTTCTAACAAGTTTAGTTACATTTCACTTAGTATTTTAAAATTTTTCCATTAAATTTAACATATGCCTGTTTGTTCTCTGAATGTATTTTTTATTGATCTATTGTGTTAGCTAGTAGCTTTAAGAACAACTGTTTTAGTAATATCTATTTTTAGCAAATACTTTGTAGTGACAAACTATCTTTATGACAACTAAGTTACTTAAAAAAGTAAACAAAAGTACCACTTTTAATTTGATATGTATCTATAATTTTGAATTATCGCAGTTGTTCGTACAAGACCAACTGGGCTCATTTGGATTTTACAGATTTTACCAATAAATCTAAAATCATTTATTTTGCTATTTCTAGATTTTTCTCGTTAATTTTCGCATTATATCCCTTAGCTCTTTCATTGAATTTATTAATAATCTGTTTTTTTTACTACTAGCTTTAAGAATAATTATTTCACTAGTATGTAACTTTGGAAAATAGTTCGTACTGATAATCAGTTTTTATGATCATGGACTTTGTTAGTATTAAGTTATTTAAAAAAATATATAGAATTAGCACCTTTAAATATAGACATGTTTTTATTATTCTAGCTAATCACATCTGTTCGTTATGATAGAGATAGAGCGCCTGAGCCCTATCATGATGAACTTTATTTTTCCATTATGATATACTTTTTGAATGCATTTACTAGATTTTCTATGTTCCATTCGTTACACTTATTTAACGAAGCCCACTTCTAAATTCAAATGGTAATATTTGGCCATATAAAAGACATGTTTTGGATTTTACTGACAAACTTAGTTTCGTTTCACTAAGTACTTCAATATTTTTCAATTAAGTTTCACATTAAATCTGTTTGCGCTTTCAATGATTTTTTTTATTAGTCTATGTGTTTGCTAGTATCTTTAAAAACGACTATTTTAGTAATATCTAATTTTGGCAAGTATTTGGTACTGACAAACTGTCTTTATGGTGATTAGGTTATTTAAAAGATTATGCAAAATTGTCACTTTTAGATAGATATCTACCCTTTTATTTTGCATGAATCTTCACCACGTCAGTTCCATTTCTAACTAGAATTTTTCCTACATTAATACATTCATCTGCAAGAAGCTATAAACAAATTTTATACTATATTTCTTTTTGTAGGTCTCCAAACCATACAAGTCTTTACAGTCTATGAAGCTTCTGTGTTACACATACAAGTTCATGAATGTATATATTTTATTTGCTCAGCTGTCTTTTAATTATTTATTTGACTATATTTACATCTCGTACATGACAAATTTGACCTGGTTTATAGAGTTTTATGGCGTATAAATGCCTCACTCTCTTTTATTAGCTTGAAGTACCTTTTATTTATTTTGTACTTATATGATACTTGATTTTAATATACTTATTTAACCTATAATTATAACAATAAATTCATTTGATATCAGAATTCTCTATACTTAAATATATGCAACCTATCATACACTTGTGTTATTTGTATTGCAAACATAAATAAACTTGATGTTGAAATTTTCAAATATAATAAAGTCTGATTTTTACTATTTCCTTTATTTTTAATACTTAAGCTAATTCTTAATGCTATTCTTATTTTTAAATACGCAAGGTTCACGGCAATATGTTCGTACTGATGGAGATAGAATGTCTGAGTCCTATCATGACGAACATCATTTTTAATAGTAGTATTCTTTTTGAGTGTATTTAAAAAATGTTCGATATTCTAAATTCCAAACTTTACATTTGTATCAAGGATAATTCTATATTGGTCTGTATTATAGTTGTTACAGATTTTACTAATAAATCTAATATTATTTTACTCGGTATTTCCGGATTTTTTGATTAATTTTCAGGTTATATCCTTTTGCTCCTTGATTAATTTTGCTATTAATCTGTTAGTTTTGCTACTAACTTTAAAAACAGCTATTTGAATAATATATGATTTAGCAATTCGTTTGTAGTGACAAAGTGTGTTTACTACGATGAAGTTATCGAAACATACTCGTATATACCAAATTAACACCTTAAATAGATGTCTATGTACATGAAGAAACAACTAACTAAAATCAAATGCGTATATTTGACTGTATAATGACCAGTTTTGATTTTTATAGATTTTCCACCGAATTTAGTTTCATTTCAGGTGGTATTTCTAGATTTTTCCATTAAATTTTACTGTTTGCTCCTTCAATGTATTTTTGATTGATTGCTTGTGTTTGGTAGTAGCTCTAAGAACAACTGTTTTAGTAATAATAGTTTTGGGCAAGTATTTTGTAGTGACAAATTGTCTTTATGACAACTAGCTTATTTTGAAAAACTATATAAAATTAGTACTTTTAAATAGATATTATTTTTGATTACTGCAGTTGTTCGTACTGATAGAGATAGAATGTCTGAGTCCTATCATGATGAACTTAATTTTTAATAGTACCTTACTTTTGCGTACATTTAAAGATATTTTATTCCATAGGTACTTTACGTTTATATCAAAAATGTCATCTCATAAACCAAACAGTCTCATATGGGTTTATAATGGGCTATCTTAGTTTTTACGAACATTGGAAACAAGCCTAGTAATTTTGCTTGGTATTTAAAGAAATTTATGCCTGGTTTGTTATTGTTAATAAATAGTTTGTACTAACAGGATTTCTGAAAAATTAGAAATTTAAAAAGGTATTTAAAGAATAATACAAAATTAGCACATTTAATAATTGGATGTGTTCGTGCTGATAGAGATAGAATGTCTGAGTCCTATCATGAGGAACATCATTTTTTCATCTTTTTGAGTGCATTTAAAAAAATCTATATTTTAAATTCTAAACTTACATTTATATCAAGCAGGTGATCTCATAAACCTAATACGTTCATATAGTTCTATAATGGCCCGTATTAGTTGTTACAGATTTTACTAATAAATCTAGTATTATTTCACTCGGTATTTCAAGATTTTTTGATTAACTCTCAGGTTATATCCTTTTGCTCCTTGATTAATTTTAATTAACTTTAAGAAAAGCTATTTGAGTAATATATAATTTAGCAATTCCTTTGTAGTGACAACCTGTGTTTAAAACAATGAAGTTACTGAAACTTGTATACCAAATTAACACCTTAAATAAATATCTATGTACGTACATATCATTTTGGATTAACGCATATATTCGTAATGGGATAGATAAAATTCCTGGGTCCTGTCATGTTGAACACAATTTGTTAAATGTAGACTATATTTTAAGTAGATTTACAACACTTTCTATATTCCATCTTTTGTACATATTTGAAGAATGTAAATTCCAAAACCAATTGGGTTCATTTGAATTTTACATATTTTACCAATAAATACACAATCATTTCTTTTGGTATTTTTAGATTTTTTAATTAATTTTCACAATATTTTCGTTTACTCTTATTGTAAATATTATAAATCTGTTATTGCTGCTATTAGCTTTAAGGACAAGTATTTTAAAAGTATATATTTTTGGAATACAATTCGCACTGACAAACTATCTTTATGGCAATTGAAAAATGTATACAAAATTAGTACATTTAAATATAGATATGTTTCCATTACTTTGGATAATCATATCTGTTCATACTGATAGAAATAAAGTGCCTGAGCCCTATCATGATGAACTTAATTTTTCAATTAGCCAAATATAAATACGTATAATTTCAAGAAAAGTAACCAAAACCAAATAGGAATATTTGGCTAATAATTACCCATCTAAGCTTTTAGAGATTTTACCATTAATCTGCAATCATTTGTTTTGGTATTTCTAGCTTTTTTTAGTTAATTTTCGCATTATATCCCTTTGCTCTTTCATTGAATTTATTATTAATCTGTTTTTTTTTTTTGGATACTAACCTCAAAGATAATTATTTCTGTAGTTTGTAACTTTGAAAAATAGTTCGTACTGATAATCAGTTTATATATATGATAATGGAGTTTATTAATTTTAAGTTATTTAGAAAAATATATCAAATTAGCACTTTTAAATATAGGCATGTTTCTATTATTTTGGATAATCACATCTGTTCGTAATGATAGAGATAGAGTAACCGAGCCCTATCATGATGAACTTAATTTTTCAATTATGATATAATTTCTTGAATGTATTAGCTAGATTTTCTATATTCCATTCTTTACACGTATTTGAAGAAGGCCACTTCCAAATTCAAATGGTAATATTTGTCTATATAATGACTCGTTTTGAATTTTATACATTTTCTAACAAATTTTGTTTCATTTCACTAGGTATTTCAATATTTTTGAATTAAGTTTCACATTTTATCAGTTTGCTCTTTCAATGATTTTTTTAAAAATTATACTAAAATGGCACTTTTAAATATACCGTATGTGTCAATTTTCATTAGGTATATGGATTCAATGTTTACATGGGATTTATACGTATACAAATAATATGTGGCAACGTGTGTCACCCCTACTATCCGTCACCAATCCCGACAACAATCGACATCACAACGACTTTCTCCGATCTTCCCACTTCTACATTAAATGTTTAGCTGCGAACACGTTGCGATCTAGTCTGCAATAAAAGCCGTCATCATCAAATGGCCGCCGCGATCTAGTAGTTTATTATTATTTTCAGAATCCTTTTTTATTTACCTTATTTTTAATTTTATTAGAATTACGCTTTTGTTTGTAACATGCAGCGTGAACGCTGCTTAATAATTCTCTGCATTTACTGAAAGGAAAAAGAAAAATCCTTGCAATGCGTAAATATTATTTCTAAGCGCAGTACAAACACCATAGTCAATAATCCAACAGCTACTGCTTACTTGAGCTTGTATCGGTCGCGCTCGCATTGAAGAGGAAAGGTGGGGTGCCATGTTGTCACGTATTACATGAATTAATCGCCTATGGCTAATGAAAATTGACACGTGCTGTATATCTACCTATTATTTTGTATAATCGCATGTACTGATAGAGATAGAGTGCCTGAGCCCTATTAGCTTAACTTAATGTTTCAATTCTGATATACTTTTTGAATATATTTGGTAGATTTTCTATACTCCATTCCTTATACATATTTGAAGACAACTAACCAAGTTTTGATTTTTATAGATTTTCAACAACTGTTCTGTAGTGACAAAACTGCGTTTATGATGATTAGGTTATTTATGAAATTATACAAAACTAGCACTTTTAGATAGAATCTACCTACTATTTTGGATTATCGCTGATGTTCGTACTGATAGAGATAGACTGTCTAATCCCTATCCTGATGAACATAATTTTGCAATTATGGTTTTCTTTTTGAATATATTTGCTAGATTTTCTATATTCCATTCCGTATACATATTTGAGAAAGACAATTTCCAAAGTCAAATGGAAACATTTGACTTTATAATGACCCGTTTTGGCTGTTATAGGTTTTAATAGCTTTAAGAACAATCATTTTAGTGATATCTAATTTTGGCAAATATTTGGTACTGACAGGCTATGTTTCTTATTTAAAAATATATACAAAATTAGTACTTTTTAATAGATATCTGTCTATTCCTTTGGATTATCGCAACTGTTCGTACTGATAGAGATAGAGTATCTGAGTCCTATCATGATGAACGTAATTATAATAGTAGTATACTTTTTAAGTGCATTTAAAGAATTTTTCTATTCTCCAAACTTTAGAGATATAAACCAAACTAACGCATGTCCGCTTTTACACATGTTACTAATTAATCTAGTAACATTTGATATTTTATTTCAATATCATTTTATTAAATAATAATAAAAACAAAACACTGATAGCAGGACCTGTGGTTTACTTGTAATATTCGTAATTGAATTGGATATAATTTTGTTCCATACAGATGTTAAGTAATTCTAGGATTTCATTAATTATAACAGGATTCGTGTGATGTTGCTGTAGTTTTAATTCGATAATATCTAATATCTCTTTTGTGGAGATACTGGTAAATAAGTTCGTAACATCAAATGACAAAATTTAGCTTTACTAGGAATTTTTAAATCGGAAATTTTATTTATGAGGTCTAGTGAATTTTTAATAGAAAATTTAGATTCAAATCTTGTATGATCTTTTATAATGTTAATTAATTGTTTACACAAATTTTTACAAGGGGCTTTGACATATGAAACTACAGGTCTAATAGGTAAATCTTTTTTATTTAGTTTAATCAGACCACACATTTTAGGGGGTTGAGGGTGTCATAGTTACGAGTCTACGTTTCTGTGATACGGAGAATAGAGTATTAGAACTGTTAATAGTAGATTTTAATTGTTTTTGAAAGTTCGATGTGGGATTTGTTTTGATTTGAGTGAATGAACTAGTATTTATTAATTTGCACATTATTTCTATTCGTTCTTACATGTAATTTATTATTGATCTATTGTTGTTGCTTTTACATAGTAATTTTAAGCTAAGCTTATAATTTGCATTTGTAAAATATTTTTATAATTTTTTAGTTATTTAAAGGGTTATATAAAATTAGTAGTTCTAAATAGACAAGTATCTGTTATTCTAGAGCATCGCGCACCTATTAATAGTGATAGAGATGGATTTATTATACTATGCCATTTGAAACATTACCCATATTTCTTGCGTCTTTAATAATAGCGACAGAAGTAAACACTTAAGTAATAAATACATTTCAGGGAGAATGTCAAAATTAGTATATAAATTCTTATTTCAAGATTTTAGAAGTTAATTCTGACATCCTTTCAATTTGATCTTACGTGGAATGCATTATTAAATTAAATGTTTACTATTGTTTCTGGTATTAGAGACATATATTTAACAAATTACATAAAAATATCGATTTTGAATAGAAATGCATCTATCGCTTATGCAAGTATACCTACTTAATTTTGGTAATTAAATTATTAAAAAAATTATACAAAATGAGAACATTTAAATAGAAACATGTACACCTATTACTTTGGGTGATCGTATCTGTTCGTACTGATAGAGACAAAATACCTGAGTCTTATCTAAATAAACTTTTTTCAATAGTAATGTACGTTTTGAGTTACCTGTAATGTTTTTCGATTTACTATTCTTCACGCAAAGAGAAATAAAACATCAGAGACGAAATTATCACATTCCATTTTACATTGTTTTGTTTTACTTGTAAGGCATATTATTATTAAATTTAGAATAATATAGTTCCTTATTTTGTCACACTTAGCTATTACGTTGTTGGTTGTGTTAAATTGTCAGAAATGCTTACGTTGTGTTGGTCGCTTATACACCGAGAGAACAATTTATTTGTCGATAAGTAGGCTACTTATTGTGAAATACATATACTCTATAGTTGGATACGGCCTAACAAATATTAATTTCACATTACTAAAGGATTTATGCAAATTCTTCAAAGAAACAATGTTTTACAATAGTATACTATTTCTTTTCTTGAACACTACTGTAGGATTACCGCAAGCATCTCCCTCATAAAAAGTAAACATATTCTTTATATACTAACAAAGAATTTGTTCACAACAAAGAAACATGTTATTCTCACTCACTAATATTCTAGGAGGGAAGAAACTATTTATTAATACATACGAAATATATTTGTGTTAAGCTTGAACAGTTTATCATAAAGAAATTATATTTTTGACTTTAAGGAATTTTTATAATCACAATTGCCTGAATTAGGTGGTGCAAATAAAGTTACAGTAAAATAACAAATAATATTCTTGTGGGTATCCAAATTATATTTGCTACAAAAATAATTTGTACTATATTATTATATGTTAACTGGTAGTACATACAGGGTCGGGCAAAAAGAGCGGAACACCGAATTTATGGCTTAACTAGCACTTTTTCGAAAATTTAACCTAAATTAAAGTTTTTGTATACTTTATGTAGGTATTATTTATTGGTGTTTGCAGATTTTCCGTTTTTGTCACATTTTTGGAGATATGATGTCACCGGATAGTATTTTAAATGAATCACCCTGTATTTATATTTTTTTTTGAGTAGATATTTTTTTCCTGAATTCACTAATACCAGGTTTAGTGGGTCTCTGACTTATGGTTTCATAAGAAAAAAATAAAATGTAATGGCACCTAAATATTTATTTAATAAAAAACGAACGACAATAACTAAAGATTCTATTCATTAAAGCGTCCATTAACTTTAACAAATGATTATGAAATTCTGTTTGGACAAGCATGTGTTTGCGCTTGCGCGCACCCGCACGCTCCACTCCACTTCAACATCATTTCGAGTCAGTGTCAATTCAACCACGAACAAAGGTAGATCGTAGATCGCCCACAGACATTTTCGTTATTAAATCAGTGCATGTTTAAACCAACAATTGTAAGTTTAATTTAAATAAACAAACATCAAAGACGAAGAAGTGATATCATTCCTACATAAAAGTTGGTCCTTCGACAACCGGATAAGTCAAAAACAATATACATTGGCTTATCTATTTCACAATACCAGCCGCCAGGCGAAAAACAGTACGCTTGCATGGGAACCAGACGAACACGTGTGCAGCTGGAACAAAAAAAGGCAAGTGGCAATTCCTTTCTATAATATATCCTTTATTTGAATACATTTATTTGTGTGAGTATCGTAATTTAAAATGCCAGAAATGCAAGAACAAATTCGCAAACGTGGTATTTTAAAAGCAAAGTTAACGTTATTTCAAAATTATTTAAATAATGTAAAGCAAATTTTAGATACAGAAAAAGGCGAAAACGAAAGAGATAGTTGCATACTTGAAATACAGGGTCGGTTAGATAAAATTGAAACATTATTGGGGGAATTTGATGAAATACAATATGAAATTGAATCGATACACGAAAATCAAGACGAACAGTTAAAAGAACGAGAGAATTTTGAAAACAATTATTATAAATACATAGCTATGGCCAAACAGATTTTAGCTAAACATAAAATTTTAGAAGTAAATTCAATAAGATCTAAAGATTCTATAGGTTCAGCCAAATCTCACAATTCAGAACAATTTAAAAACAATATTAAATTACCACAGATAAGCTTGCCAAAGTTTGATGGGAATTATGAGAGATGGCTTGAATTTCGCGACACATTTAAATCACTGATTCATAGTAACGAAGCTATAGGTGAAGTTCAAAGATTTCATTATCTTCGCGCGTCGTTAGAGGGTGGTGCGGCTCAGGTAATTCACTCAATAGAATTTTCAGCAGAAAATTACAATTTAGCATGGGAATTATTATGCCAACGTTTTGACAATGAAACTTTGCTTGTACACAATCACGTGAAAGCGCTATTTGATTTACCAAATTTAACAAAAGAATCACCTTCGATTTGCGGGCGTTGATTGATGGTCTTTCAAAACATCTTCGTTCTCTAGAAATTTTGGGTCAACCTACAACACATTGGGATACACTAGTGATATATATAGCAACGAGCAAGTTAGATAAGCACACTTTAAGAGAATGGGAAGAAAAGAGAAACTCAGATTCATTACCAACATTAAATGAATTAAAAACATTTTTAAGATCTAAAGCTGACCTACTAGAAACATTAGAATTAGGCAAAAATCATACAAGCAAATTTGACAACTCTAAATCATCACAAAGAGAACAAAGGGTATATAGAACACATACATTCAACACTCAAAAGATCACCTGTGTATTTTGCAAAGGGTCACATCAAATATACAATTGCAAAGATTTTCTTGATTTACCAACAAATACACGATTAGATTCAATCAAAAAATTGCAGTTGTGCATAAATTGTATGAAAAGCGGACATGTAGCAAGGGATTGTTGGTCAGGTAGGTGTAAGCGTTGTAATGCACAACATAATATACTTTTACACTTTGAACGGAATTCAAAGGCAAATGAAGGGGTAACACTATCAAGTCAAAATCCCATAGAACCATCACACGTTTTCATAGCGACCGCTTTAGTTCATATTTTGGACAAACAAGGTATACCATACGAATGTCGGGCAATCCTGGATTCTGGATCTCAATCTAATTTCATTTCTAAGGAAATGTGTAACAAGTTAGAGCTACAACGCTCAAAAATCAATACAACAATCATCGGAATTAATCAGTTAACAAAAACTATTAATTCTCAGTGCACTATACGACTTCAGTCAATGCACAACACAAGTGAATTTACAACATCGGCTTTAGTTATAGACAAAATCAGCGACGACTTACCTAGTCAGAAATTTGAAGTAGAAAAGGAAAAAATACCAAATCATATCAAATTAGCAGATCCAAGATTTCATACACCAGGTCCTATAGACATTTTAATTGGAGCAAGCATTTTTTGGAACTTGTTGTGTATAGGTCAGCATTCCATATCAGAAAATTTAAAATTGCAAAAAACCAAACTAGGTTGGGTGATGACAGGCACAATACCACATATCCAATCTGCAAAAGGTTCACATTGCCATTTTACAAAAACCACAAATATCCAACAACAATTAGAAAAATTCTGGCTCATAGAAGAAAGTCCAACAGAAAGCTTCATTTCTAAGGATGACATCAAATGTGAGGAAATATTTCAAGAAACGACAACACGCCACAGTGACGGTCGATTTGTTGTGCAAATGCCATTAAAAGAATCTATAACAAATTTAGGTGATTCAAAACAAAACGCTATTTCAAGATTTGCGGCTTTAGAAAGAAAATTCAAAGCAAGGCCTCAACTTAAAGCACAATATATAAACTTCATGAACGAATATGAAGAAATTATCATATGACACGAGAAGATTCTAACAAAGAAGTATTCGCGTATTACCTACCACATCATGGAGTATACAACGAAAATAGCTCTACTACTAAACTTAGAGTAGTTTTCGATGGTTCAGCAGCTTCTGATACCGGGTGGTCACTTAATCATCTCCAACTGGTAGGTCCTACTATACAAGATGATTTATTTGCAATTATTTTACGATTCAGAGAACACAGATATACAGTGTGTGCTGACATTAAGAAGATGTATAGACAAATTTGGATTCATCCATCGCAAAGACATTTACAACGTATTGTTTGGAGAAAGCAGGCAGAAGAACCACTCGAAAGCTATACATTAAACACAGTCACATATGGAACCGCAAGTGCACCATTTCTAGCAGTCAGATGTTTACAACAATTAGCACTGGAAAATGAAAACGAATACCCAGAAGCATCAAGAATAATAAAGTCAGATTTTTACGTAGATGATATGATTACCGGAGGCGACAACATCGATTCGGTGCAACAAGTAATTCGACAGATCATATCTATCTTAATGAGTGCAAAATTCGAATTACTTAAATGGACATCAAACAACCAACAAATTCTAAATGGAATTCATTTTTCAAATACAAGAGAAACCATTCTCAATTTTGGAACTCATGACAACACAAAAACTCTTGGTCTTTATTGGTCATGTGATACTGACAGTTTATTTTTCAAAATTAGCAATCCACACCAGGAAAACATAACCAAGAGAACCATATTATCGGATATCGCACAAGTTTTCGATCCTTTAGGGTTGTTGAGCCCGTGTGTAGTTACAGCAAAAATGATGATGCAACAACTTTGGATACAAAAATTATCATGGGATCAAGTACTTCCTCAACCAATCCTTTCACAATGGAAAACATTTAGACAAGAACTCATTCAGTTAAACCAACTCAGAATACCAAGATACATAGCAAGTCAGGAAATATGGAACATGGAGATCCATGGGTTTGCCGACGCTTCTCAAGCAGCCTATGGTGCATGTATATACATTAGAACTACAGATGCGCAGGGCAAGATTTGCGTGAAATTATTATGTGCTAAAACAAAGGTAGCCCCCGTAAAGGTCATTACGATTCCAAGGCTCGAATTGTGTGGGGCATTGGTTTTAGCGCAGTTGGCACACAAGGTGAAAGTCGCTTTCAACAAAGGGTTTCACAAATGCTACTTATGGTCAGACTCCTCGGTAGCTCTTCATTGGATTAGAACATCATCTAACAGGTTACATACTTTCGTAGCCAATCGAGTATCTCAAATTCAAACGCTCACACAGCAAGACGAATGGCATCATATAAATACTATTCACAATCCAGCAGATCTTTTATCACGTGGGCTTACACCACACGAACTGATAAAAAGTACACTTTGGTGGACCGGACCAGATTGGTTATCAGACAAGCATGAGAGTTGGCCAATCTCATCAGTACAATTTGATGGAGATCCACCAGAAGTGAAACAAAATGTAAATGTAAACTTCACAACAAAGCTTAAACCAATCATACAATTTGAAAGGTTTTCCAATTTACATCGTCTCGAACGAACACTAGCTTATTGCTTCAGATTTATTTCCAATTGCAAACCACAGATCGGACAAAGACAAACAGGTGTCTTAACAACTATGGAATTGACTAGAGCCACAGAAACATTAGTGAAGTTTAGTCAACAGGATTGTTTCTCTGAAGATATTCAAAATTAAAAGAAGGGGCGGAAACTCCTTCCGAACAGTCGTTTACATGCACTAAACCCATTCTTGGATGACAATGACGTGCTCAGAGTGGGTGGAAGACTACAATTGTCAACATTTGATTATAACCAGAAACATCCAATAGTTTTATCTACCTCACATCATTTTACCAAACTTCTGTTCAGAAAACAGCACATCGAATCACTACATGGAGGACCTTCACTTTTGCTGGCTTCCATAAGAACAAAATATTGGCCTATCTCAGGTAGAAATCTTGCAAAGAAAACAGTAAATCAGTGTGTCAAATGCTTTAGAGCAAAACCAAAACATACACTACCTCTAATGGGTGCATTACCTCAGCAGCGCGTATCACCTGCGTTACCTTTTACTTCGGTTGGCGTTGATTACGCAGGAGCATTCATAATTAAGGACAGAAAGGGCCGGGGTTGCAAGCATATGAAATGTTACATTTGCTTATTCGTGTGCTTCACTACAAAAGCCATTCACCTAGAGCTCGTTACAGATCTTAGCACGGACGCGTTTATGTTAGCTTTAAGACGTTTTATTTCTCGAAGAGGTAAACCTCGAGATATCTTTTCAGATAACGGCACCAATTTTGTTGGGGCGAACTCGGAGCTAAAAGAATTGGCTAATTTTTTGAAAATAAATCATAACACATTATCAGACAAATTGACTAACGAAGGGATAGCTTGGCATTTTATTCCGGCACACGCAGCTCATTTTGGGGGGCTGTGGGAAGCGGGAGTTAAGGCAACAAAACACCATTTAAAACGAGTGTTAGGGAAAACAATACTCACATATGAAGGTTTTTATACTATACTCACACAAATAGAAGCAATCCTAAACTCTCGACCTTTGACTCCGCTTTCCTGTGATCCAAATGATTTTTCTGCATTGACACCGTCACACTTCCTAATTGGCAAGCCACTGATTGCCCTTCCGGATAATGACGTCACACACATACCAGAGAGAAGATTGTCGAATTATCAGCAGATTCAGAATGCACAACAACACCTTTGGTCCAGATGGTCAAAAGAGTACATCTCGGAACTGCAGCAAAGACAGAAGTGGAAATCCAATCAAGGCAACTTACATGTTGGAGATATAGTCGTAATCAAAGACGATCATTTACCTCCACTGTATTGGCATTTGGGTAGAATTGTTGAACTACACCCAGGAAAAGATGGCATTCCTAGGGTAGCCACCATACGAACTTCAAAGGGGATCCTGAAGAGGGCCTTTCCACGGATCTGTCCATTGCCTGTGGAAGGGAAAGTGTAGAGACTATTAGGTGTACATTATAAGTTCAAATATACTTACCTATTGTAATAGCCATACAAATTATTCAGTGTTTAAATTTCACTTACTTGTAAGTTTTTTGAAAGGGAGCCTTTCAACGCGGGGGGCATGTTTGGACAAGCATGTGTTTGCGCTTGCGCGCACCCGCACGCTCCACTCCACTTCAACATCATTTCGAGTCAGTGTCAATTCAACCACGAACAAAGGTAGATCGTAGATCGCCCACAGACATTTTCGTTATTAAATCAGTGCATGTTTAAACCAACAATTGTAAGTTTAATTTAAATAAACAAACATCAAAGACGAAGAAGTGATATCATTCCTACAAATTCATTTCTCGCTTAAAGGTGACATGAACTTTTAATGCAGCATTAACTTTTATTATGATATCGGCCCTAAGTAATTATCGCAGTAGGTATACCAAAAACTATAAAAAAAAAACTATAGTTTATAAGGATTTACCTCAAACTCTTCAAGAACTAAAAGATCGAATCAGAGCGGCGGTACAAAATAGTACAACGCCTGAAATGATACAAAATTCATTAAGGTCATTTGTTGACAGATTAGGATACTGTCAGGCAGCCGAAGGTTTTCAGTTTGAACACCTATTGTAAATAAATGTACGTAGATTCAGTTATTGTCGTTCGTTTTTTATTAAATAAATATTTAGGTGCCATTACATTTTATTTTTTTCTTATGAAACCATAAGTCAGAGACCCACTAAACCTGGTATTAGTGAATTCAGGAAAAAAATATCTACTCAAAAAAAATATAAATACAGGGTGATTCATTTAAAATACTATCCGGTGACATCATATCTCCAAAAATGTGACAAAAACGGAAAATCTGCAAACACCAATAAATAAAACATAAAGTATACAAAAACTTTAATTTAGGTTAAATTTTCGAAAAAGTGCTAGTTAAGCCATAAATTCGGTGTTCCGCTCTTTTTGCCCGACCCTGTATATTAATTTCTTTATTACTAATAAAATATTTGTTTTTAAGGTCTCCAGGTTCGTCAGTTTTTGAAATAACCAATAAAAGAAATACAATATATGGAGTATATAAACATTTATTCAATAAAAATTAAAAATTAAACAAAATTTCACAAAATTATATACATAGGTACTATATTTATACGTAAGTAGAGTAATATAGTTAGTTACCAAAAAGAAACATAATTATCTGCTTAAAGAAAGTAGCTCTTAAAATAAAATAATAGCAAATCTATCTGTGGCAATTTCATGAAATTTGAAAATTTTAAAGTTTTGATTACGTACCCTTTTGTCACATGTACAGGGTGTCTCTAAAAGGTGCGGAAAAAACGCTACCACACATTTCTGAGGGCGATCTAACCCAACTTACCTCAGTCCAAAAGTGGATGCACCATTGCATTGAATTGCCACAAGAATAACACCCAAATTACAGAAGAATATGTGTCCATATACGGAATGAATTTTTTATTTCCAGATTACTCATAAACGGCTGCTCCAATCAACTCCTACCAGGTATACCTTTTCTAGGTAAAAAACATTGGAGAATAAGAATTTTTATTTAAAAGTTAAATACAGTGTGTCTCAAAAAAGTTATTACGTTTTAAATGGATGCAATATGCCGCAGGTGGCGCCCTCTACATTTTGCAATGAAAATGAGAGCAGATTTAAATTTTTTACCCCACGAAACCCCCCCTACCCAAATATTGTGACAATATACCAATTATTACAGAAATTATTTATAAAAAACTAAAACCAAATTGAACTTTTGACACTCTGTATCTCCGAAAGCATCCACTTTTGGACTGAGGTAAGTTGGGTTAGATCGTCATATTTTGCCCTCAGAAATGTGTGGTAGCGTTTCTTCCGCACCTTTTAGAGACACCCCAGTATATCTTTTATATTAGCAAACTGTACCTCAAACAGAAGTTTAATGTTCGGAAAAAATGCTGAACATTTTTCTGAAATTTCGGGATTCGCATCTACTGTTTTTCCAACTTTCATGTCTGTCAGATAAACCAATATTATGTTCTAATCTGTAACATATTTTTAGTTGATATCAGATTGCTAGAGTGTGTAGTAAGTTAATTATATAATAGGACAAAATATATACATACCTTAAAAAAAATTTTACAGCCTTTTGAAGTAAAGAGTCCTAGATTTCCTTTATTTTCTTTTTTAATATTACTCTTTTACCAATTTGTGGTATGAGAGAAGCCAAAATGTTCGGTTGTAATATAGTGTCTAAAATTTCTGGTGTCTTCTGAAATAATAATAAACAAATCTGATGATAGCCTAAATTTTATTGATGTTGTGTCTGTAGTGTTAATGTTTACAATGAACAAACTTTTTAACAAATAATAATACATCCAGCTTTAGTTGTATGAAAATTCTTTGGTTGAAAGATATTTGTTAACCACCACCATAGTCTAATAAATAACAATAAGTAGACCGATTAAATGCAAAACTATAAGTATAGGTATTATAAGAAAAGAATTTATTTGGATTAAAGAAATATCCATTGAGTGAAAGAAATATTTGGTTTAAATATATTGTGGCAAAGAAATATTTATTTGGCTGAAAATTATTTGCTATATTGAAATATACAGGGTGTCCAGAAACTCTCCTGACAAACGAAGGCCGGAGATTCCTCAGATAATTTTAAGACAATTTAACCCAATTCACCCTAGTCCGAAAATGCTTCCTAAGGGAGCTAGAGCTCTTTGAAGATGGCGCCTTGTAATTATTTTTTTTTAATGTCTCCCGAACGCTTCTATTTAGAAAAACAAAAACTGGTATGCTTATTTATCCTCCAGAGATGAATCGATTCCATCAATTGCGAATTTCTAGTACCGGTCATAGGCGTCCGTTTTGGGTAGGTAAACGGTTATTTTAACGCATAACTTTTTTGTCTTTAACTTTTCAGCATTTGTGACACTAGATTATTAAATTTTCAGGTATTCTAGTACTAAAAGGTACTCTTACTTTAAGTCGGTAGAATACACCGTTTTCTAGAAAAATCGATTTGAAAATTTTTCGTTTTTTCGTCATTAAAATTCAATTTATTATGTACCTACTTATTTTTAGCGACGAAGTTGGCTAGGACTATCAAGGCATGGATGAAAATTAATTTAATAAATCATCTTTTGTTTCAATAAATGCAGCACACAATTCGTAAAAAAAGTTTGGGAAAAGAAGCAAAAATCAATTTGAAACAACATTTTAGCTGAAGGTTTTTAAAAACAAAGTATTTATTACAATGGAACGAAACTAACAAAAAAAAGAACAAGTATCAAAGGTAGATAGTTACAAAAGATGCTCGATGTGATGACCATTAGTCTCTATGCATAAATTTACCCTTTTGCTTAGAGAACGCCGAATTCTTGCAAAAATTCCAAAGTTATTTCTAAATTCGTTGCAAGCATCTTGTATCCTTAGCCAGAGTTGTGCACGATTTTGTATCGGAACGGAATAAACAAATGCTTTTATGTATCCCCAAACACAATAATCGCAAGGATTGAAATCCGGCGACCTTGCTGGCCAAGCAACTGGACCTCCTCTTCCAATCCAATGGTCTTCGTAGTTATTATCTAGAAAGTCTCGTACATTCCTGCTAAAGTGGGCCGGACAGGAAATCGTTGTGTTTGAATGCTACAAAGTAAAAAATTAAAAGATAAACTTCGCGAACTGACAACAATTTGACAATTAAAAACGTAGGTTTTATTTCTGTTGGCAGTTCAGAGCGAACTAGTGCAAAAAATAATAAATTGAATTTTAATGCCGAAAAAACGAAAAATTTTCAAATCGATTTTTCTAGAAAACGGTGTATCCTACCGACTTAAAGTAAGAGTACCTTTTAGTACTAGAATACCTGAAAATTTAATAATCTAGTGTCACAAATGCTTAAAAGTTAAAGACAAAAAAGTTATGCGTTAAAATAACCGTTAACCTACCCAAAACGGACGCCTATGACCGGTACTAGAAATTCGCAATTGATGGAATCGATTCATCTCTGGAGGATAAATAAGCATACCAGTTTTTGTTTTTCTAAATAGAAGCGTTCGGGAGATATTAAAAAAAAAACTAATTACAAGGCGCCATCTTCAAAGAGCTCTAGCTCCCTTAGGAAGCATTTTCAGACTAGGGTGAATTGGCTTAAATTGTCTTAAAATTATCTGAGGAATCTCCGGTGTTCGTTTGTCAGGAGAGTTTCTGGACATCCTGTATATGTCTTTGGTTCCATCAAATTTATATTGATGCAAGAAAACCTTCTTTCAGTCAAACAAATAGGTAATTCGAAAAAGAATATACCATGGAAAACTATTTCCCATATTAGATTCCCTGTATTGTAAAATAATATTATACAAATCAAACAAGTAAAATTGCTCCCTATTCAAAATCAAAATCCTTTGTGGGAATCTAAGCGTCTAAAGGAAATAACGAATATATGTATACCTATAACTTATATATAATGTAACCTATATACCTAAGTGAAAATAAGGTGTTAGCACTACGTCTATTCCTACGTATAAATAAATATACTGCAGATATCTACATACCTATAAACTTTTCAATTAGTCCAGGTAATCTCCACTGGTTTAACAACTCTGTTGTGGTGGGTAGGTACTCATTATTTAGATAAACTTAGTTGCCCAAATGCGAGCATGAATTTACAGGCGCTAATGAGTCACAACTGATAAAGTCACTAGATATATAAAGTACCGCAAACCTCCGCCATTTTTGGGCAAAAATTATTATTATTATTATAAATTTGGCGCCAAAATTGAATTGCTGTGTTAAATAAAAAATCAATTCAGTACTGTATTCTTAAAAGAACGCAACTGTATGAACATGCGTTAATAATTAAACCGCAGATAGTAAGGCAATTAATTAAAACAAGCAAGCACCGTTTTCATTATTTATTATTGTTGGTTTACTAAAGCACGCATTGCAACGCTGCGACTACTTTTTAAAATTGACCTGGTAGCCCCTTTGTCCAAATTGGACAAAACAAAATATAATCTACTTCGTATAAATATAGAAATAATATTATCTAATATATTATGACAATTTGGTATGTCAGGAGTATCAAATTTCGTCTTAATAATTGCTTTGAACTCATTTAATGATAAATCATTTTGTATCAATGAATTCGTACATTCACGGAAGTACAGTTCAATTTTTTTAATATATTGATACAAATCATTTGTTGCGAATTGGAGAACGTCAACTTTAAACTCCTTTAATTTCGCCTTTTGTGGTTGACAACCAGATCAGGGTGTGCATTTGGAGTTAGTTTTTTCATGTCATCTGCTCTTGATTGTTCAAATTGGGAATCAGAAAAATGCACCTTACATAAGTAACTAAGTGTTATAACATGTGATCTGCTTTTACATATGTACTCACCTCACAAATCTTCGCATTTACCGGCACATTGTCTTGATTAATGTCACATAACCACACTTTTCTTCTGTCTGCATTCCTTTCACCACTGGGAAATGCAAATAAACGGAAACCTTTGGCGACACTGTTTTTGCAATTGATAATACAACAACCAGGCATAATTACACTTTATGTTGCCAACGGTGGGTTTATATGCAACGATGTCGCACGCTTAACCAAACTGAACACTATGTCTACGTTTTCGAACGATTTAACAAGTGATTTGACGTTTGGCGGCCATGTTTGGGCAAAAGTAGCGCTTTCTCTCTCGCACTCTTTGGCCTTATGGATTGCGGTACTTTATATATCTAGTGACTTTAACAACTGAGAAATGAAAACGTCAAGCACATTACCATTATTTCCCAATATTATTTATAGCACACCAAATAAGGGTTTCGTTTCAGGCTTTATCTCGCAAAATATATTTATGTTGTACTGTAAATAAGTATACTATACTAAAACATCTGTGAATTTATTGTGAAATGTAAACATTGAATGATAAACGAAAATACATTCCTTTATTGGGAGGAAATAAGTAATTTTAAGACAAATTAAATAGTAATATATTTCTTTATATGGAAGAAATTATCCACAAATAAACTAAATATTCCCTACCAAGAAATGTCATTATATGAGGTGCAACGAATTCAATAGCACGTACTTTTTCATGTTAAATACACAGAAACTGAGCTCAAATAAATGCATTTTTTATATAATTAATTGATAAGGGAGACACTTGTTGAAACTCCATAACACTGGTGAAAATAAAATACGATAATTTTAAGTTTCAAAATAAATTTAATAGTAATTCCACTACAATATTGTTTTGTCACACAGTGACTTCATCAGCCTGATGAAGTCACTGTGTGACGAAACAATATTGTAGTGGAATTACTATTAAATTTATTTTGAAACTTAAAATTATCGTATTTTATTTTCACCAATGCATTTTTTACATGCAAATAAACTGTTCTCTCGGTGTATTATCACAAACGTTTATACAGTAATCGTGGACAATGGTCATTTAAGTTAAAGAGCCAGTGTCTTCTTCTTCTTCTTCTTTTATCTAGGGTCATCCCCTGTTTGCCTGGCCTGTTACTATTCAGCGGATGTGGAAAACCCCTCTTGCGAGCTCGTCCTTGTTGTCTCTTTCCTTTTGGTCTCTCATGTTTGCATATATATGCTAGTCTGTTGGTTTGCATTCTCTCGATATGGTCATTCCATTCCTTCCTTCTTTGCTTACTCCACTTCACCACATCCTGCACTCCGCATCCTTCTCTTATGGAACTACTCGTCTGTCTATCTCGTAACGTGACATTCGCTATTTTTCTGAGAATCTTCGTTTCTACTGTTCTAATTTTTTGTTTAGTTTTCTTGGTATCTGCTCTTGTCTCCGTGGAGTATGTTAGTACTGGGCGAACCATAGCTTTGTATACTCGTACTTTACTTTCCTTAGTAAGGTATTTGTTCCGCCAGACCATTGTGTTTAGATACCCGGTTACTTGTGCCGCCTTCATTGCCTGTTGTTGAACCTCCGCCCGCAGATCTCTTTGACTCGTTACCTCGACACCAAGATATCTGAAGCTCATTACCTGTTGAACAACGGATCCGTCTATTTCTAGTTTACAACGAAGTGGCTGCTTACATATTACCATGCACTTAGTTTTGTCTTTGGAGATGTTCATATTATATTTTTTGCCGGTAATGTTGAATTGATGCACAAGTCTTTGTAAGTTATCTTCGCTGTCTGCTAGGAGCACTGCATCATCGGCGTAGCATACTATGTTCACGTTGTGTCTTCCCATAGGGTAACCATCTTTTCCTCTTATTGATTCTATCATACGGTCCATTGCTTGCTTAAATCCACGAAGCACATAAATAGCGGGTTGTTATATTCGATTAATTTTTCTACCAATTGGCGTATGATGAAAATGGCATCTGTTGTACTACGATTCTTTCTGAACCCCTGTTGCTCCTCTGATATTTGTATTGTTTCTTGCAATAGATTTCTAATTATGGATGTAAACAATTTAAGGATTGTATTCAACAGAGTAATTCCACGGTAATTGTCCTGTGTCTTCTTCTCCCCTTTTTACTTTCTTATACGTAGTATAAGGAAGTATTGTGATGACGAAAATTTTCGACCTCGAGATTTTTGCAGATGTCCACGTTTTGAAGTCCCCTGATACCAAAAAAGTGGTTTTTAAAAAATGCCTGTGTGTCTGTCTGTCTGTGTGTGACCACGATAGCGGTCAAACCGCTGTAGATATCTATTTCAAATTTTGTATTTACGTATATAATCTCCCTCTTGAGATCTGATTAGTTTTTTTAGTTTTTCAGTCAAATCGGTAGACCGGAAGTAGTAGTTTACTTCTGTGAAAAAATCGAATTTTGCAAATATTTGGTCAGTTACTAAGTTTAAACAAATTTATAAAGAATTCAAATGTACTCAAAATTAAATTTGAGACAAATTGTCTTAAAAAAGTTTTTGAAATCCCTACCGGAAGTAGGACTTTTACTCTTATCGAAAATCAGTTTTTTGCGAATATCTCGCAAGTCATGCTTTCTAGGCAGGTACATTACGAGTATAAAACTATTTAAATGATACTTTTAAATATCTTTTTTATAAAAAAAATTTCAAAATTCGGGCCGGAAGTACCACTTTTACTCTTACCGAATAGCGATTTTTTGCAAATATGTCATAAATTATGCATTCTATATATATTTATTAAGAGTACAAAAGTATTTAGAGTTGGATTTGCAATATTTTTTGTATTCATGAAATTTCAAAATTCGGACCGGAAGTAGCACTTTTGCTCTCTCCACTTTTTTTCGAATATACCTTTTGCAAAGTGTGCATTCTATAGCGATTTATTAAGAGAATGAAAGTACTTAGACTAGGATTTTGAATAATTTTTGTATAAAAAAATTCTTAAAATTGTATAGTTTGAAACGCTCATACGTATAAGAAAGTCGTATGGTGGCCACATCTCATTTTTTGTGTAACAGAATCGTGTAACTATTTTTCCAGTCCTCCGGTACCTTTTTAGTGGCCAGCACGTTCGACAGCAGCTCGTGCAGAGCCTCTTCCAAGCAATCGCCACCGTACTTAAGTAATTCATTATATATAGGTACCATCCGGACCCGGAGATTTTCGTGGTTTTAGCTTTTTTATGGATTCTTGTATTATTTCTCTAGTAAGATATACCGGGGTCTTGTTATGATGTCTTTGTTCGATATTTTCGAAGCTATCCTCTTGAATTTTATATAGCTGACTGAAATATTCATGCCATTGGTCAGTTTTAATAGCTGGTATTTGTATATGTTCTGCTACTTCCTTTTTCTGGTTTCGCAAAGTCTTCCAAATATTTCTTTGGGTTCCATATAAGTCATGCTCTAAGTCTTTAGTGTATTTTTCCCAATAACTTTCTTTTATTTTTCGGATAGCTTGGTTGTTGACGTTTCTTATGAGCCTGTGTCGTTTTAAATAAATCTGAGGTACAACGGGATGAACAGAGACATCCAATCACAGGTAATAATAATAATAATAATAATAATAATAATAAAGATAAAAATAATTGTCATAGACCCGTACACATTGACATTGTCTAGTATGTATACAATATATCATGTCCTAATTCTATCTCGTATTATAATAAAAAACAACGTACAAATAATACAAATAAAAACAAAATAAAACATATTAAAAGTGAATGGCAATGATATCCCCCCTGTGCCGCTACATCCCAGTCATAAACTCGTCAAAACTATAAAAACTGTTGTCAACTAGGTATTATTTTAATTCACTATTAAATTTTGCACTGTCTAGTGAGCGTTTTAGGTAATCTGGGAGGGCATTGAAACCTTTAATCGCTGCACAGTTAAGATTTTCGCTTCTTTGAAATAATTACGACACGACGTCCGACGCGACACAAAAAACTTAGAGTAGATGATCTTTTGAAAGCGAACTCCGACCCCATGCGAATATTCCATAACCCATGCGAGATTGAACGTAAGCAAAATAAAATGTCCTTACTGTAAATAGGATTATATTACTTCTTAAATGGTATATTGAATAAAACGCTCTGCTTAGCTTGGAAGAAGCAATTCAAAAAATTGATCAAGCAGCAAATCAAGAGGCCTAACAATAAACTAAAGAAAAAGTAAATACATGGAGATAAGAGTTTGAAATAGTTGAAAACGTTAAGTCTTTAGGAGTAATGATAAATAGTGAGAATGACAGAAACATGGAGGTAGATAACAGAGTACAGGGAGGACATAGAGCTTATTATAAATACAAAAACGCACTGAAAAGTAAGATGGTATTCACAGCAGCAATCCGACCAGTAGTGACTTATGGGGCAGAGACAATGAACCTGACAAAGTGGAACGGGAAAATTGAGAAGGTTTGAGAGGAAACTTGTAAGAAAAATATATGGCTCGAAGAAAGTGACAGATGGAGAATACAGAAGGCAAATGAACTTCGAAATAGAAAACATCTTGAAAGGAGAAGAGATCGTAAAGTATATAAAAGTACAAAAACTCCGATGGTACGGCCACATAAGAAGGATGGAAAACAACAGGAAAGTAAAGAAAATTACGACATGGAGACCAAACATAGGTAGAAGAAGAGGGAGACCGAGAAGCAGGTGGGAAGATCAGGTAATAGAGAATATTATGAAACTGAAGATATGGGATTGGAGGAGCAGGGTCCAGGACCCAGATGCTAGTAGAAGGATGACAGATGAGGCAAAATGAAACAACAGTTTAGAGTAAGGCAAGAATGGAAAAACGTGGAAATTGCAATGAATATGGTTCTCGTAAGATGCAGAAATTAGCAGAGAAAAGTGGTATGAATCCTCTTTTAGAAGTTGACATAAATTTCTAGTCACATCGACTGCTATATTTGATAGAGTTAAATCAAGTAACCTACCATTACAGTTTTTTATTGAATTATTTGAGAAGGTGCACGAAATCCATAAAATGTTTGCCGGAAAGCGTGGAAGTATTATTAGTAAAACTGATTTTTGAAATGCATAATACTGAAATCACCTAAGATAATTATGATTTTATAATTTGTAAGAATTTGTTCGTATACTTCAAGAATGTTCTCAAGATAATCGACAGTCAGATTTGGAGGCACATAAATTGTAAATGTGGTAACACTGAAATTAACTACTAAATGTACATCGCACACCAACGATCTATCAAAGGAAACGTATTTAATAAATCAAATAAATTCAAGGCATATGAGTTTATTATAGTTTTGACTGCTAGTAGTACACCTGCACCAGTTGTTTTCCCCGTCTGCGTCTCCTCGAATCTTTTGTCACATCTGAATATATTGTAGGACTACAAAAAGTATTCTTCAGAAAAGCAAATATCCGTTAGCCATGTTTCGGTAATACTTATATCATAGTCCTGGGAGCAGCACGATGTAAATGACTTGGTACGCATACTTTTAACATTCTGGTAGTAGCAGCTAAATGTAGATAAACTGTTGGACGAATTTAGTTTAACTTCACAATCTTCGGAAGCCCGCGTATATATTTCATCCTAAGATGATTTTCGCCCTTTAAATTCTGCCCGAAACAAGTTGTAATATTCAATCTGCTTTGGTGTCTTATCGTAGAATATTTTGACATTTACATATTGCTGTGTGCTGTACCAGCAACATAATTTATAAAAATAATGTAATTTTTATTATATTTAATATATTCACTTATTTCTTAACAGCACGTACTTTCTGAGTTCTATCAGTGTATTCAACCCTCTTTTCTCCTGGTAAATCTCTTGCTTATTTTTTTTTTATAGGGATAAGGTTATAGTTTGTATTAAAGAAAAATCTGAGTCTATATAAAAAACATAATTGAAAGAAAACATTTATACCGTATCCTCGGTTGTAATGTTTTGTAGAATAAATATATCGATAATGCTTAATCAAAAAAAAAATATTATCCTGTTTTAAAACAAAGAAAATTCAATTGAATATCAGTATTCTGTTAATATTGTGCTAATTCTATTCTATCAGAAACATTATATTCGCATGTAATGCTCTGATAATCTTAGAACTTCGCAATGGTCAATGTTCGGAGGAAAAGCTTGAATTTGATCACTGGTAACAACCATTCGCACGCATTGCAACCAGCGTCTCAAAATCCACCACACCGAAACATTTTCCTTTTCTAAATATCTATTTTAATTTTTAAATTTGAAATCAAAAATGAATTGCGAGAATTAATGATGATTAATAAAGTGTTAGAAGATATACATTCGCACGTTATATCCTTTTAACACCCAACACCATTAATAATCCTATTTGTGTTGTATATAAAGAAAAACTAATGAATTAATATTTTTACAGGACAATATCTATTATCCCTACTGCCCAACGTTATACTGAATAAACATTTGCACATTGTATTCCATATACGCATAGCAGCATTGATAAATCTCTGTATTAAAAACTTACTTTGTATCATTAATCATCTCTTCAAATTGTGCCATAGGCATCTCCATTTTTTTTAAATACACAAAATATTAACAAAGAAAATATATTATAATGAATGAAAATTAGATAAAATAAAATTAATATGCTAATACAAAATGAATGTACATCTAATCGTGGTGTATCTGACCCTACGATTAATTCTTTTTTTAAAGTCTTTATCTTTCGAAGTCGCAGTCAGTATCTCATCTTGTTCATTCCTGTTTTTGAATTTATACCCGGGAAAAAAATATGTAACACCTGCCACGCCACCACCGAACTATAATTTAGGTTGTCGCCCTGCGTCATCCGTAGAATCTCTGCCCCTAAGTTGCCTTATGAAGCGGGTTTCAAAATCTTTGAAGTTAATTACTTCATCTATGACCATGTCATACCACTGAAGTGCATAGTCTTTTAAACATCCTCTAATAAAATGTAATTTTGATATCTCGTCAGATATACCCCTCACATACGTTTTAATGGTTCTCATGAATGCCATAGGATTATCTTTGTAAAATCCTGAGAATTTCGGTATATTCTCGACGCTACCTGGTATTTGTGACAAAGGTACACTAGGTATACTGACCCCTTGTATCACTTTGTTTTCTAACTGTTTGATGGTATTTTCAAAAGTCAAGGTTTTATCTTGTAAAGTCAGCATTGTGTCAGTACAAGCACTATATTTAACCTTACAATCTTCCACTTCGTGTGAAAGTTGTTTAATCTGTTCCTTATATTCTACATTATTTCCTACAATTCTAGTGTCAAGAGAATTTATTTTCTCTTCAACTTTGTTGAAACTAGCTTGCGTTTTGGCAGTTCTTTCATTTACTTCTTTTATTAAGAATGTACCTTGATTTTCACATTTCCTTTCATTCTTATTGATATTATCCTTTAAAGCTAGCACTGACTGTTCTAGTTTTAATTCTAATTTTGCATTTAATTCCAACGTTTCCTTTCTTAATTCTATGAAACCTTTATCTATCTTTGAATTAATCTTTTCTAATCTTTGATTGTTTTCCTCAAACTTCCTGTTCATACTCAAATTGTTTTGTTCTAATTTTCGATTATTTTCCTCTAATTTTCTATTCATATTACTATCATTTTCTTCTATTCTGCTGAATAGTTTATTAAAGAGATTCTCAAGTTTTTGTTCATTAGCTAAGCCACTAATGCCTTCTGTTTGTATACTACCATCAACTGTTTGATCTTCTGATTCATGCTTTTCCGACTCTGAGTCAGAAGATGCTGGACGATTGTCCCTATATTGTGTGAATTGTGAACCTTCACCATTATTCCCGGTTTTATCTGCCATTTTTCTCTTATAATTTACTTATGAATTAATAACGAAAACCTATCTAATTAAAGGCTATTCCTTTCTTTATCCCTTCCTAAACAATAGAAATGTTAATAAATTACCAGAAAAATGAAAATTAAAAGTATTCCGTCGCCAAATTGGACACTGAATAATTATAATGTTTGTTAATGAACAAAAAGAAACAAAATGCACTACCCCTTTACGTATGGGCACAATATAAATTAATATGGTTTATAAACAAGAAAAGAAATGAAGAATACACTGCCCCTTTTCGTTGCGGCGCCAATAAATTATGCTGTGTGCTGTACCAGCAACATAATTTATAAAAATAATGTAATTTTTATTATATTTAATATATTCACTTATTTCTTAACAGCACGTACTTTCTGAGTACGCGTGAGTTCTATCAGTGTATTCGACCTTCTTTTCTCCTGGTAAATCTCTTGCTTATTTTTTTTTATAGGGGTAAGGTTATAGTTTGTATTAAAGAAAAATCTGAGTCTATATAAAAAAAAACATAATTGTATATCTTATTCAACATTTTTAAGAATAGATAGCATCGCTATACTATATCCACCCAAGAATTATAAAAGAAAACATAATTGAAAGAAAACATTTATACCGTATTCTCGGTTGTAATGTTTTGTAGAATAAATATATCGATAATGCTTAATCAAAAATAAAATATTATCCTGTTTTAAAACAAAGAAAATTCAATTGAATATCAGTATTCTGTTAATATTGTGCTAATTCTATTCTATCAGAAACATTATATTCGCACGTAATGCTCTGATAATCCTAGAACTTCGCAATGGTCAATGTTCGGAGGAAAAGCTTGAATTTGATCACTGGTAACAACCATTCGCACGCATTGCAACCAGCGTCTCAAAATCCACCACACCGAAACATTTTCCTTTTCTAAATATCTATTTTAATTTTTAAATTTGAAATCAAAAATGAATTGCGAGAATTAATGATGATTAATAAAGTGTTAGAAGATATACATTCGCACGTTATATCCTTTTAACACCCAACACCATTAATAATCCTATTTGTGTTGTATATAAAGAAAAACGAATGAATTAATATTTTTACAGGACAATATCTATTATCCCTGCTGCCCAACGTTATACTGAATAAACATTTGCACATTGTATTCCATATACGCATAGCAGCATTGATAAATCTCTGTATTAAAAACTTACTTTGTATCATTAATCATCTCTTCAAATTGTGCCATAGGCATCTCCATTTTTTTTAAATACACAAAATATTAACAAAGAAAATATATTATAATGAATGAAAATTAGATAAAATAAAATTAATATGCTAATACAAAATGAATGTACATCTAATCGTGGTGTATCTGACCCTACGATTAATTCTTTTTTTAAAGTCTTTATCTTTCGAAGTCGCAGTCAGTATCTCATCTTGTTCATTCCTGTTTTTGAATTTATACCAGGGAAAAAAAATATGTAACACCTGCCACGCCACCACCGAACTATAATTTAGGTTGTCGCCCTGCGTCATCCGTAGAATCTCTGCCCCTAAGTTGCCTTATGAAGCGGGTTTCAAAATCTTTGAAGTTAATTACTTCATCTATGACCATGTCATACCACTGAAGTGCATAGTCTTTTAAACATCCTCTAATAAAATGTAATTTTGATATCTCGTCAGATATACCCCTCACATACGTTTTAATGGTTCTCATAAATGCCATAGGATTATCTTTGTAAAATCCTGAGAATTTCGGTATATTCTCGACGCTACCTGGTATTTGTGACAAAGGTACACTAGGTATACTGACCCCTTGTATCACTTTGTTTTCTAACTGTTTGATGGTATTTTCAAAAGTCAAGGTTTTATCTTGTAAAGTCAGCATTGTGTCAGTACAAGCACTATATTTAACCTTACAATCTTCCACTTCGTGTGAAAGTTGTTTAATCTGTTCCTTATATTCTACATTATTTCCTACAATTCTAGTGTCAAGAGAATTTATTTTCTCTTCAACTTTGTTGAAACTAGCTTGCGTTTTGGCAGTTCTTTCATTTACTTCTTTTATTAAGAATGTACCTTGATTTTCACATTTCCTTTCATTCTTATTGATATTATCCTTTAAAGCTAGCACTGACTGTTCTAGTTTTAATTCTAATTTTGCATTTAATTCCAACGTTTCCTTTCTTAATTCTATGAAACCTTTATCTATCTTTGAATTAATCTTTTCTAATCTTTGATTGTTTTCCTCAAAATTCCTGTTCATACTCAAATTGTTTTGTTCTAATTTTCGATTATTTTCCTCAAATTTTCTATTCATATTACTATCATTTTCTTCTATTCTGCTGAATAGTTTATTAAAGAGATTCTCAAGTTTTTGTTCATTAGCTAAGCCACTAATGCCTTCTGTTTGTATACTACCATCAACTGTTTGATCTTCTGATTCATGCTTTTCCGACTCTGAGTCAGAAGATGCTGGACGATTGTCCCTATATTGTGTGAATTGTGAACCTTCACCATTATTCCCGGTTTTATCTGACATTTTTCTCTTATAATTTACTTATGAATTAATAACGAAAACTTATCTAATTAAAGGCTATTCCTTTCTTTATCCCTTCCTAAACAATAGAAATGTTAATAAATTACCAGAAAAATGAAAATTAAAAGTATTCCGTCGCCAAATTGGACACTGAATAATTATAATGTTTGTTAATGAACAAAAAGAAACAAAATGCACTACCCCTTTACGTATGGGCACAATATAAATTAATATGGTTTATAAACAAGAAAAGAAATGAAGAATACACTGCCCCTTTTCGTTGCGGCGCCAATAAATTATGCTGTGTGCTGTACCAGCAACATAATTTATAAAAATAATGTAATTTTTATTATATTTAATATATTCACTTATTTCTTAACAGCACGTACTTTCTGAGTACGCGTGAGTTCTATCAGTGTGTATTCGACCTTCTTTTCTCCTGGTAAATCTCTTGCTTATTTTTTTTTATAGGGGTAAGGTTATAGTTTGTATTAAAGAAAAATCTGAGTCTATATAAAAAAAACATAATTGTATATCTTATTCAACATTTTTAAGAATAGATAGCATCGCTATACTATATCCACCCAAGAATTATAAAAGAAAACATAATTGAAAGAAAACATTTATACCGTATTCTCGGTTGTAATGTTTTGTAGAATAAATACCGTTTGTCTGGTTTTAAAGTTTCTATTCACCTACTCGCACACACACATGTGCATACAGAGCGACATGCGTATGTGTGGTGGGGAGCTGCATTGTAGAGGAAGTATGCTTAAACGTTCATTCCTCGCGTTAGTACAACTGAAACCGTCTCCGAAGTAGGTTACTAAAAGACCAGCAAATAATGGCGCGTTATACTTTGCAAGAAAAAGTTCAAATTGTTTTCTGGTATGCAGCAAATAACTCTGCTGCTGAAGTAATAAATTTATTTACAGCAGCATATGAAAACCGTCCTGCGCCTTCTGTAACAAGTGTACGCAAGATCGTACAACACTTTCGAACACATGGTTGTATCAATTCAAATCACACAAGAATACGACGGAATGCGAATGATGAGCGAGTAGGGCAGGAAATTTTAATTTGTGCAAGTGTCGAGGAAAATTCATCATTAAGCTGCAGGCAAATTGCTGCTATATTAAATGTCAGTAAAGACATGGTTCAAAAAACTCTTAAAAAATATGGGTACAAAAGTTTTAAGTTGCAGAAGTCAAATACTCTGTACCCTGAGGATTATTTGCGACGGATGACGTTATGTGAACGTGTATTGGAAGTGGCTAATAACAATGAACAATTCATTAGTAATATTCTATTCACTGATGAATCTACATTTCCATTACATGGTCGACATAATCCATCTGTTGCCCGTTGTTGGGCTAGGCAAAATCCTCATGCTACTTACAGAGCTCATACGCAATACCCGCAAAAACTGAATGTATGGGCTGGTATTTTAGGAGATTATATCATTGGACCATTCTTTATAGACGGTGCGCTAAATGGCGAAAAGTACCTCGGCCTTTTACAAAATCAAATTATACCTGCAGTACGGGCATTACCAAATATTCTAATGGAAAATATTTGGTTCCAACAGGATGGTTGTCCTGCCCACAATTATGGTCCCGTTCGGGAGTACCTTAACGGTGTTTTCCCGGGAAGACTAATTTGTGGACGGGGCACTGAACCATCTTGGCCCCCTCGCTCTCCTGATTTAACGCCGCTAGATTTCTTTCTGTGGGGATACATTAAATCAAAAATTTTTACTTTTGAAGAGAACAGGGCGAATGACTTAGAAGGTTTAAGAAACAAAATTTCTGATACCATAGAAAGTATTCGCCCTGAAATGCTTAGGAATGTTCGAAGGGGTTTTTACGACCGCTTAGGCTACTGCCTGGCACGGGAAGGACAAACGTTCGAACATCTGCTGTAAAAATTTTATTATAATTTATTTTTATTTTATTTAGAATTAATTTTTATTTTGTTTAGAATTAATTTTTATTTTCTTTATTTAAAGTAATACTATTTATTTCATTTGAAGCTTCTTTTAGTTACAATTTTGGAAGAATGATGTTTCGCTTGAAATGTTGTATAAATCATTGATTAATCTTAGTAATATTCAAGAAAGAACACGCAAAATATTTAAAGAAAACGCATGTGTACACCTCCCTGCTATATCACATGTCTCCCAAGACTAATATTCTGTTTCGTAAGTAGCTCGATCCCTACCAGAATCCCTACCCTCAGCCATCCCTCCACATATACACACGCATGTCGCATTGCGTTCACGTGTGTGTGTGTGTCCGAGTATGTACAATGATTTCTATAGACACTTTAAAACCAGACATACGGTATATCGATAATGCTTAATCAAAAATAAAATATTATCCTGTTTTAAAACAAAGAAAATTCAATTGAATATCAGTATTCTGTTAATATTGTGCTAATTCTATTCTATCAGAAACATTATATTCGCACGTAATGCTCTGATAATCCTAGAACTTCGCAATGGTCAATGTTCGGAGGAAAAGCTTGAATTTGATCACTGGTAACAACCATTCGCACGCATTGCAACCAGCGTCTCAAAATCCACCACACCGAAACATTTCCCTTTTCTAAATATCTATTTTAATTTTTAAATTTGAAATCAAAAATGAATTGCGAGAATTAATGATGCTTAATAACGTGTTAGAAGATATACATTCGCACGTTATATCCTCTTAACACCCAACACCATTAATAATCCTATTTGTGTTGTATATAAAGAAAAACTAATGAATTAATATTTTTACAGCACAATATATATTATCCCTGCTGCCCAACGTTATACTGAATAAACATTTGCACATTGTATTCCATATACGCATAGCAGCATTGATAAATCTCTGTATTAAAAACTTACTTTATATCATTAAACATCTCTTCAAATTGTGCCATAGGCATCTCCATTTTTTTTAAATACACAAAATATTAACAAAGAAAATTTATTATAATGAATGAAAATTAGATAAAATAAAATTAATATGCTAATACAAAATGAATGTACATCTAATCGTGGTGTATCTGACCCTACGATTATTTTTTTTAAGTGTTTATCTTTCGAAGTCGCAGTCAGTCTCTAATCTTGTTCATTCCTGTTTTTGAATTTATACCCGGGGATAAAAATATGTAACGCCTGTCACGCCACCACCGAACTATAATTTAGGTTGTCGCCCTGCGTCATCCGTAGAATCTCTGCCCCCAAGTTGCCGTCGTGACACCAACACACACGCACTTATTGTCTTTGACAGTTCATTCACGTAAACGTCAACACACTGCAAATTGTTTGCTTATTTAAAAGTCTTTATTCCCTAAACTATTCGGTATCTTCAAAAGTAGGTATATTTTTTTATTAATACAATTCTTCCTTGTATTTGTTTATGAACTTGTTGCCTTTTTCATCATTCGTCACATATTTTCTTTTTCCATTAACTAACACAATCCTTATTCTTCTTTTATTTATTTCAGTATTCGGTAAAATTGGAAATATATTATAAATAACAGGTATTCTTCTTCCAACATTATTCGTACTATCACGATACGTCTGGCCTGCTATTTCGTCGCTGGTTTCGACCCAAGACTTTTCCAATGGTGATATATTTATCTGTAAAAAACTACAAACAAAGTTTATACCATATTTTCTTTTTGTAGGTCTTCAAACCATACGAGTCTTTCTACAGTCTATGAAACATAGTGCTACACACACAAATTCATGAATGGTTATTTTGTTTGTTCAGCTGTCTTTTATATAAAAACATTATTGCTGATCGTTCCGTGTCAAGATATACTTATATCCTTTTTTTTTCTATAATTATAAGTGAAGGTAAATTTTATTCTTGAAGTATAATTTATATAAATCCCTCTTATAAAATTTTATTACATTGTGCACGTTTTCAAATTCATATTATTTATTCAACTATATTTTCTTCTCTTGAATAACGTATTTGATCTTGTTCGTATAGTTTTACTGCGTTTAAATGACTAATTCTCTTCACTGTTCCGTCCTTAAGCATAACCCTTTCTCGGTTGTTTGCTTTCATTACCCTTTTATTTTTAAACAACGGTCCATTATTCAAAATGTTTAGTGCAATTTTCACGCATTTTGAAAAGTTAGGTTCTTTTTCATTGTATACAAACCATACATCCTGTTTATATTTTCTATAAAAGAAATATATAGCTTAGATTTATCTTGTCTTTTATTTTGTACCTATCTAATACTTAATTTGTAAATACTTATCTAAATAAATTCATTTTATGTTTGAATTTTCTATACCTAAATGTATGCAACTCATTATACCCTTATGTTATACCGTATGTGTCAATTTTCATTAGGTATAGGGATTCAATGTTTACGTGCGATTTATACGTATACAAGTAATACGTGGCATCGTGGCACCCCTACTGTCCGTCACCAATCCCGGCAACAATAGACATCATAATGATTTTCTCCGATCTTCCCACTTCTCCCCACCAGATTTTACATTCAATGTTTAGCTGCGAACAGGTTGCGATCTAGTCTGCAATAAAAGCCGTCTTATTACTGGAACGGGATACATCAAATGGCCGCCGCGATCTCCTGATCTAGTAGTTTATTATTATTTTCAGAATCCTTTTTTATTTACCTTATTTTTAATTTTATTAGAACTACGCTTTTGTTTGTGTCATGCAGCGTGAACGCAGCTTAATAATTCTCTGCATTTACTGAAAGGAAAAAGAAAAACTAATCCTTGGAACTCGTAAATATTATTTCTGAACGCATTACAAACACTCAAGTCAGTGGTCCAATAGTTACTGCTCTGCTAACTTGTATTTTCGAGCATGTATCGGTCTCGCTGGCATTGGAGAGGAAAGTAGGGGTGCCACGTTGTCACGTATTGCATGAATTGATCGCCTATGGCTAATGAAAATTGACACATGCTGTATGTATTGCAAACATAAACGAACTTAATGTTGAAATCTTCAAACACAATAAAATCTGATTCTTTACTGTTTCTTTTATTTTTTTATACTTAAATTAATCCTTACTACTATTCTTATTATTTTTAATATGCAAGAGACCACGGCAATATGAAGTGTTATTTTTTAGCCTTTCTCATAACATTATGCACAATGGCTTCTTCAGGTACTTTGATTTTCAATAACCTAGGCCTAGTCCGATGAGGATCATATCTTCCCAGTGGAGTTGGATTTATAATGTTAGTGGACATGTCTGAGCAAAGTACTTAAGTACTTCAGCAACAGATTGCGCCTCATAATCTTCACGGCCCTTCCTAGTAGTTGCTGTAGATTCAGGGATTCCTTCGATAATAGTATTTTATCTCCTCATCCGGGGCTCCTCAACCTCCTATATCACGTTCTGAAAGTTGAAATCATTTGATCGTGCTTGAGAAGATGACGAAATTTGTTTTTAGGTCCAGAAGCGCCTGTGCATATGTTACATGTCCAGGACATACCGGAGGACGAATTAGATCTATAGTATAGACCGACACATGCATGGATATAAGAACGTTTACATATAAAGCAAGTTACTAATTTAAGCTTTTCGTTTTCATTATTGCAATATGAAAATCCATTCATTTTGGTTCCTATTATGCATATAGAAGAGGAAAGAACAAAGAAACCCTCTTCAAGTTGAGGTGCCGATCACGATACAAAATCAAAGGTGCGACGGCAACGTTATAACTAGGGCGCGGACACGAACGGTTGATGACTCATCGCCCATGGGCGCACTATTGAAATGTTGTATTTTTAAAGAGGTTTTAATTTTATTTATATAATTGGATAACAAGTGGCTGGTGATCTATAAAATACAAAATACCTTATTATATGTTCATTTTCTCTTCTGTAAGACTTGTTCTCTTTGAATTAAGTACATCCTTGTAGACAGAAAACGTCCTTTCTACATCGCAACTGGTTATAGGTGCGTACTGGAAATATTCTTTTATTTCGGCGTATTTAACATACACAATTGCCGCAATGTTATTAAATCTGGATTTCTATTAAAAACTGCGTCTAACTTTTGCCGAAGGCCCCATCCGAAGTCACTTGGAATACTTTTGAAATTATTAATAGCCCACATCTAGTGTGGTTAATCCATCTTTTAATTTGAGATTTCGATTTTCAAAATATGTGATTAGTTTAGGCAAATTTCCAAAGTGTTCCTGAAGGAATAACAACTGATTTTTAAAATTTGGGATTTGTGTTAGTTCCTTGCACTCAGAAATACTTCAGCATCGTCATTTAAACATGTAACGAAATTTTGTAAACTGTCGAAATTCTCTGCATAAAAACTATTTCTGGGTATGTTTTAGCAAAGCTAAATGACGAACGTGCGATATTTTGGCATTCTATAACGATATTTTACAGACTTTGTAATAAATTTCGGAATCCCTGACAATTCATTTTCATATCAGAAAAATTAACATAAACAACGTTCTAGATCTAAATAACTGATAACTAAAAATGTACGCGTATGTTATTGAAACTAAACGAAATCCAGTGACTTACGTCTAGATAATTGGGAGAAGTCGATTCAATAAACCGGTATTAGACAGACTAGTACAGAAGTACAGAAGTACGTAATTAACAGTCAAAACAATGAAGAAACGAAACTAACGTAAGTATGCATGAAAATTTTATTGCTCTTACGAAATATAAGGTAAATATAATAAATTTTAAAAACCCCTCACGCTCCTATCTACGCCGATGAAAAAAGGATTTTACTTATAAATTCCTTATTTTATGGGCATTTTTTGCTCTCATTCTCGGGCATAGATGTTGCAGTTCACCATATGAATTAGTGCTATTCAGTAAGCGTGTGTTGTTTACATTATTTCTTTGCTCCGTTGTAACTTCGTCGTAGTTTAAACCGCTCATGTCCGCGCCCTAGTTATAACACCCGCGTGCAGAGAGAGCAGGAAAGAAATAGATACAAGGAATAGTGCATTAATCATAGAATGACATCATGATAAATAATTAACAAAATACATAAACTCAATAATAGTGTAGGTATACGGGTTTTTTTTACCTATTTTACGATTTAAATAAAACAGAGGAAAAGGATGAAAACAACACTCGTATGATGCATTGCTTTTTGTTTACAAAAAGTCTCCTGACAAAATATTAACAGTATAAACTGTATACAGGCTGGTCCACCACATTCCCCTCGGTATATATACGAAAACTTGCAAAATATTTTAAAAATCTTGTCATCAGGAGTTGTGTAGTTTCATTAGTGGCACGTTTTAAAATTATTATTATTATTGAAATATACAGAGTGATTCAATAAAATGTTGCGCACCAAAGCTATGAAATTTTAAATGGAACATTTTGTATATTATGGCATATTTTGATACTATATGCTAAATGAATGCCACTTACTGTTATATTCCCTATACCTAACGCAACCTATTTTGGAGTTATTTAACTATTTGTGAAAATGTAGATCAAAATTTAAGAGACATTTCTGTCTAACATATTTGAGCGAATTATTTTAAATTGTATTTATTTTTTACTAAAAACATCAGACTTTAAGATAAGAAAAAATTGATATCTAAAAATTATACATGGTGTTTTAAAACAAAATTTTTGTTTTGACTAACATTATAGACAAATAACTTCTTATTTTAAATAGAACTTCCTGTATTTATTACCATATTTAGATTCTAATTTTAGTTGTTTTTAAATCCGCATTAGGGTTTCCTATACCTATCTCTTATAGTTTTTTTTAGTAATTTAAGGTTTTCAATTTAAAACACTAGTTTCTTGCAATTCATTTAAAAGGCGTCATAACTAGGTAAATAACAAATACATACTTTATTAAACAAATAACAAACTTAAGTAGTAAAGGAAAATGTTTTAACAAGTGCTCGAAATGATGTCCATCTGTTTCAATGCATAAACGAATTCTCTCTTGAAAGGACTGTTGAACTCTTATTAAAATATTTGGTGTTACAGAACGAACTGCTATTCTTATTCTTTCTCTCATCGTCGGATGTGATTAGTGGTGTATCATGGACAATATTTTTGAGATATCCCCATAAAAAAAAATCGGGACTTGTTAGATCTGGGGATCTTGCTGGCCGCCGTTTAAGTTACCATAAAAAAAGAACGGACCTATCATTAGCCTTCCAATTATTTCTCCCCACACATTGACACACCATCTGTGTTGCCTATCGAGAGTTCAAAAAAAATGGTGATTTTCGTCACTGTACCTACTAGTGAAAATTATGTCTGTTAACTAATCAGTTATTGTGGAATGATGAATCAGTAAAAAGTACAAAATCCACGAAATTTTGATTTTCACTAAATTTTTCTAGAACCTTACTTAGTTTGAAAGTAAATTAAGCGTAAGCGACCATGTAAAGAAGGAGTAAAAAAATAGAACCAACTCTTTTTCTTATAACGTTCTAGTTGGCAATGATGAAAGTTTGTAGAAATGCCTTCTGTAATTTGTATGGTGCTTCAAGTAAGCGTGTAAAACAAATCAAAGTTTTATTACAAGCACGACGCACCCCGAATTATGAGAGAGGAGAGCAAAGAATTGGTAATTCTTTAAATCCTTCTGAAAGTATGCCAGTTATGGAATATAGTTTCTCGTTTCCGAGTAATCAAAGTCATTACGGTACTCGCGAACATAACTACTTGGATGCTGAATTAAACGTTAAGAAAATGCATTCTCTATTTTTGGTGAAGTATAGAAATTATAATACTTTGTTCAGACAAAATTTCAACTTGTCACTCGGAAGACCACGAGTAATGTAATGAATGTGAAACCTAACTCTAAAACAAATCTCTCAAAGATATGGCAAAAACAGTTGCTGCAGCAGAACAGAACAGACTGTTCATAAAAGATGTTCTAAGAAGTTTTATAATGCCTTAAAAGTTGCGAAAGAGCTTTATAGCACTCAAGATAATGTACTTGCTATTTCTTCTGAGTACATGCAAAATTTTCAATAGCCCTGATGTCCTGCTCAAAGCTATTTTATTCATCGCACTAATTGTTAGCGTGTTTGGTGTCTTTATGTACCATGAAGGCCAAGCCAAGAAATGCCCAAATTTTGTTCTTTAATGTTGCAGTACATCAGCAGAGATGTTGATGATACTGTTACGGAATTACAGCTATTTTACGATAATTACCCTGGGCAAAATACAAATCATTCTGTTCTCTGTTTTTGCTCAGCCCTTGTCAACTCGGGCCGGTTTCAGAAAATCGACATTTATCCCTATTCGTGGACATTAATTTTTGCCATCCCACAGGGACTCTGGTCTGATAAAGCGTAGGTTAAAGAAAACAGACAGAGTCTATACGTTAAAGTAATATATTAAGATGATTGTAAGTTCTTCCGGCAAACGTCACTTCGCAGTTCATCTGGTAAATCCCTCACAGATCAAAGGCTTCCGGAATTGGTGGAGCAAATACTACAAGAGAGATGTAATTTCAATGGACACCTCTGCCAGATCAATAACCAGAAGTGCAAAAGAACGCTCTAATACCTTAAGAATTCATTATTTCTTGTTCAGTGCGGAATGTGGCAAAGGTGGAATGGTGGCCAATTAATATATTGGTGGACTTTTCCACTAGATCCTGCTTTCCCCGAAGGAAAACTTCCTATTTCTGCGAAGAAAATGGAGCATATCAAAATTGCCTATAAGTTTGTGAACCAAAATGAAGAACTTTAGAACTTTTGGAAGGACATTTGACGGTTCGAAAGGATTTTCTCAAGTTTTCACTTTAGAATTTTAGTTCACACTTTGGTAGTAGTTTAATATTCAAAGAGTGAGGACGTATTTTTATCGGCTCTGCATAGAGTACAGCGTCGAAAAGAAAAATATTGTTATATATTATTGAGACATACATGAAATTGTGATGATGAAAACTATTAGTGAAATGCATTGATGAATCAAATGGATGATTAATCATTTGTCAAGTGGGTCCATATATATAGAACAACAAAAATATGTCATACAGTAAGTGCTATGTTTACCGAGTGGAATTTCGGACAGAAAGAACGGTGAAGTGTTTCGTATATGAGGAAGAGATACATGATAAATGCGCTGCAGTCAGTGACGATATAGATAAGAAATTGAGTGAAACGGATATTATTACATATATATGCGATATTTGTCGTAAAATGAAAGTGTGTCAAAAAATAAAATAAAAGGATCAAAAACTTAATAACTGCCTCCAAACTATATCAGAACAAAACGTAACGTAAGAAATTTTAGAGTTTATTTCGAACACCGACAATAAGGCAGAAAAGAAGAAATTATACAGCGATATAATAATAATAATAATAATACTGTGGACAATTTTTAAAATAATATAATATAATGAGGACATGTACCGGGTGGCCAACTAAGAATGGCCGCCGGCTATATCTCAGAAACCAGTAGTCATATTGCTTCCGGGTAAAAAAATTTCAAGTAAAAGTGCCCATGAGAAAATGCTGGAAATTATTTTGGAGTTTGTAAAATGTCCGCAAGGGGGCGTAACAGTCAGGATCAATGTTAAAATTTAGAATTTCTTCTTATTTTTACTAATTAAGGGGTATTGAAAATTTCTAAACTTTATTCCTTACACATTCTTTAATACTTTTCGTCTTGCACATTTTTCACTATCTAGTGAAATAAAGTGGTGGGGGCAGTTCAGATGTTTTTTTAAATAAACTAGGATTACTCCCGTTTGGCTTAACCGATTTGAATAAGTTTGATCTCATTTAAAAACGCCTTGTTTGCTCTACAAACTGAACTTGTGTTTTTGTATCTCGGACTTTTGCTGTCACCGGTAGATGGCGTTATCTGAAATGTAAGCAAATATTAGGCTTTTTTTCAAATAAGTTAAATACAATGATATCTTTCTTTTTACATAAGCTAATAAAGAATTAAATCCTCTACATTTCGGTAAAAAAACCAAATTTGTATGTTTTTTAGAACAGGAGATATTGACAAAAATAGATCAAAATTCATAAGTTCTCCTGTTTTACTGGCCTTTTTTCTTATGAAGCTAACTATTTTGAGCTACATATATTATTATTATATAACATATTATTATTATCAAGAAAAATGTTATACCATTTTGAAAAACCCTCTTTAATAAAGCAAGATTATTTCTAATACTTATTTTAATCCAAAAAATATACCATTGAAAATAAAAAAGTAAGCTATGAAAAAATAAAACAATAACTCTGTGTTAAAACGACCAATTGTGAAAATAAGAAATATTATTGTCAGTTTTTGATTGATTCCGTTTACTTTTTTGTGTTTTAATACTTTTAAGCATTAAGCATAACAGTTGTTTTTAACGTTCCGTACTCGGTTCCCTTAAGTTTAACTCATACATTCATCTGCCTATTTATTGTCTGTTTACCGGTCACGGCCATTTTTATCCGATACCGTTTATATAGACCACAGTAATGCTTTATAATAGTAAGTTACCTAAAACAGTGTCTAACAAGTTTGGATAAATTTGATCTCACAGTTTCGTTCACGTTTGCCATATTATTTTCAGGATGTATCCTTATTACATCGTTCTTCATCAAGCTTTAACGGCTGAAGATTTCGATCGCCGGATTGACTATTGTCAATGGCTATTAAATATGGTAGCGGAAACCCCGAAATTTTTTCTCGCGTCCTATGGACGGATGAGGCAACATTTAATAGCAATGGTGGTGTGAACTTGCACAATATGAACTATTGGTCCAGGACAAATCCGCGTTGGATGCAGGAAGTTTAGCATCAAGGCCGCTGGTCGATAAACGTGTGGTGCGGTATTCTAGGAGGTAAAATTACTGGGCCCGTTTTCTTTAACCGACATCTCACTGGAGAGGTTTATTTAATTTTTTTTATGAATGAGCTGCTCCTTCTAGCAGAAGATGTCCCTCTGACCGTTCGTCGTGATAAGTTTTTTCAGCACGATGGGTGCCCGGCGCATTTTGCGGCTAGCGTCCGGGATTTCTCAGATCAGACATATCCTGGCAAGTGAATTGGACGGGGGAGTATATTTCCCTGGCCCGCCAGGTCACCAGACCTCAACATCCTAGATTCTTATTTTTGGGGGAGAGTTAACAACATTGATTTTGAAAACCGGCCTACAACAAGACAAAATATAATGAAGAAAATTATAGCAGCAGTACGAAACATATCGGAGGCGGAAATTGAAACTTCTGTTTTATCCACGCGGCAAAGGTTGCAGGCTTACATTAACAATGATGGGCGCCATTTTGAATAATTAGTCCGTCATTAAACATTTTGCAAACCAATCTTTACAGTAATGTAACTGTAGTTATTTTAATGTTTAATATTAGTTTTATTCTGATAGTGTTAGTATTAATTGTTAGTATAGTAAATCATAGTATATGAAAATTTGAAATACTTACATGATTTTCGAACATTTACATAAAATTACATTTATGTAATTTTGGTTTCTTAAACAGGAACTAACGAAATGTTATACATATTTTTATTTAATATATTTTTATATATTTTGCATCGGTATTACAGGAATGCCTTTCAAATTTCTTCCGCTTTTGTGACATTTTATTATTTGGTCTGCGTATTAGAATTTTACTGAATTTATGATATACAGTATGTCCACGGATCGAGTTCCAAAGAGGAAAAACTTTTTTATTTTGCATTTTACAAGAAAAGTGTATTCTTGATAAAAGTTTTTGCATGTCTCGAAACGGCCAAGTCAGTTTTAACCTTTTCAAAATTTCTTTTAATTTAAGATAAAAATCGAAAAATTGGTCGTTTTATTTGAAAATTTTTTCATAAACTCAAAAACAAAAATGATATAACTAATAACTATTTTACTCAATCCATTCACCGCCCTTTTCAACGCACAATTCTAGCCGTCGGCGCAATTCTCTATAACTTCTTCGAATTTCTTCGAGAGTTAAAGACGTCACAGCGTCTCTAATCCTCTCCTTTAAATCTTCTACGTTCGGAGGAAGATTATTTGCATAAACTATTTGCTTCAAACGACCCCAAAGATAAAAATCAGCCATTGTTAAATCAGGGCTCCTTGGTGGCCATATCACGGGACCATTTCGACCTATCCAATTCTGTCCAAATTGCTGATTTAACCATTCAACAACAATCCTAGCATAATGAGCCGGACAACCATCTTGTTGGAAATAACACCTTGCGAGGTAATTAATCGGTAGATCGTCCAAACGTTCATCAACAAAATTTTGCAGCATATATGTACGTATGCTGATTGACAGTATTATCAAAAAAATATGGTCCTATGATACCATGGTAAGAAATTGCACACCACACATTAACTTTTGCCGAATATTGTCGATTGTGAGGCATGCGAAAATTCGGATTGTAATCGCTCCAATATCTCACATGTTGAGATGCAACAGTACCATTAGTAGAAAACGTGGCCTCATCAGAAAAAATAATATTTCGGTAAAAGTATTGATTATCCATAATTTGAGCGCCCATCCACAGACAAAAATACAAACGTTTCGCAGGATCTCCGGGTTCTAATGCATGATTAAAAATGGGCTTGTAGGGATGGAACTTCCTTTGTTTCAAAATCTTTTGAATGAGCGATTTACTAATTCCCAGATGGACTGATCTGCGCCGCAAAGAAAGTTTGGGATAGTTCCGTACTGAATCCATTACAAAAAGAGTGGCGGCGTCGTCATCATCGCGTGCTATATTTTTTTTCTTTACATCCAGTATGGAACCAGTGGATAGGAATTTTTTGACCAATGCTCGTGCACCTCTATTTGAGATGTAAATATCCGGAAACTTTTGATTAAATTCTTCGACAACTAAACGGATCGCTTTATTACCTTTGCCATAGCATTGAATTAGGTAAATTCGTTGGTCTTTTGACAACATTTTCAACTATTATGGTTGATTTTTCTAACTGATAGTTAATTAGATAATTAAATATGGATAATTACCATAACAACGCAACTTAATTTCTGGGACTTTAAAAAATTTTCAGATAAAACGACCAATTTTTCGATTTTTATCTTAAACTAAAAGAAATTTTGAAAAGGTTAAAACTGATTTGGCCGTTTCGAGACATGCAAAAACTTTTATCAAGAATACATTTTTCTTGTAAAATGCAAAATAAAAAAGTTTTTCCTCTTTGGAACTCGATCCGTGGACATACTGTATATATAATAAATTCCGTAAAATTATATATATAACAAAAATAATACAATTAAAACAAGAGAATTCATTCATTTTTATCTATTTTTGTCAATATCTCCTGTTCTAAAAAACCTACAAATTTGGTTTTTTTACCGAAATGTAGAGGATTTAATTCTTTATTAGCTTATGTAAAAAGAAACATATTATTGCATTTAACTTTTTTGAAAAAAGGCCTAGTTTTTGTTGACATTTCAGTTAACGCCATCTACCGGTGACGGCAAAAGTTCGAGATACAAAAACACAAGTGCAGTTCGTAGAGCAAATAAGGCTCTTTTAAATGAGACCAAACATATTCAAATCGGTTAAGCCAAACGGGAGTAATCCCAGTTTATATAAAAAAAACATCTGAACTGCCCCCACCACTTTATTTCTCTAGATAGTGAAAAATGTGCAAGACTAAAAGTATTAAAGAATGTGTAAGGAATAAAGTTTAGAAATTTTCAATACCCCTTAATTAGTAAAAATAAGAAGAAATTCTAAATTTTAACATTGATCCTGACTGTTACGCCCCCTTGCGGACATTTTACAAACTCCAAAATAATTTCCAGCATTTTCTCTTGGGCACTTTTACTTGAAATTTTTTTACCCGGAAGCAATATGACTACTGGTTTCTGAGATATAGCCGGCGGCCATTCTTAGTTGGCCACCCGGTACATGAAAAATATTAACAAAAATTAAAGAACAAGTGACAAATCCAAAGAAAGTATGTAGCATTATGCAAATCATATTGAAATGATTATATAACTCATTTGAAATTTAGCCTATAGCAATTACAAATTTTACATAGTTACCATGTATTGATAAGTGAATATGCTCTTGACGACGTGATATAACCGTTTTGGTGTTTCGCTTCCTCCAACAATATGAATTTTGTCATAGTAACAAGTGTTTTGAAGTTTGTTGATAAACGTCAAAAATATCTTCAGCAATTTTCATAATGTTTTTTTAATTTTTTCGACATGGAACGCTTTGGTATAAGCTCGGGAACCGAAATAGATAAAGAAATTGAAAATTTGACACCGCAAAATACCGTTAAAACACATAAATATGTTTGGAAACAGTTCACCGAATTTTGTGAACAGCGAAATTATAAACTTTGTGCTCAAACTTCTGACGAACAATTAGCAAGTATTTTGAAAGATTGGGCATTCAACATGAAACGTGCAGACGGCACCGAATACAAAGAAGGTACCGTGAAAACAATTTGGAATATTTCCGCTAAATTTGTCCAGAAAAAGTTTTATGAAGAGTTTAATCGAGAAACAAATCCATTCAGAGGCGTGATTTTTGAAGATGCAAGAAAGGCGCGGGCAGCTAAAAGGAAGAAGTTACATGCAATTCCTAAAAAAAGAAAAACAAGTTCTGTCACCCTTAAAACGGAGAAATTAGCAAAATTGTGTCATTCTTTGACGAAAATACGTCAGACGGTTTACAAAAAAAATTCTATCAAATTTGTTCTGTGGCACTGGCGTGTCGTGGAAATGAAGCAGTCTTTTGCTTAATTGACTATTTCAAACCAGAATGCGACAATTATGGTCAACCCACAGGACGTATTGAGTACAATACCATATTTTCAAAGACAGCACAAGGTGGCGAAAAACATACAGCTGAAAGAACACCAAACATTAAAACCAATCGTCTATTTTTAACACCTAATCCTGATTGGCAGAAAACTAAAATATGGTATAAAAACTGCCCTGTACGCCTTAATCAATTAAGTAAATGGACACGTTCAGCGGCAGAAGGTATAGGACTTGATACAAAGAAGCAAAAAAATATCTAATCATTCCAATCGCTCTTCCGCTGTTAGCATCTTGACACAATCTGGAGCAAACTTACAAGAAATTATTAAGATAACAGGCCACTCATCATCTAAATCTCTGAAGCCGTATCTAAAGCTTACTAATGAACACCATAGAAAAAATGAGAAATAAACAAGATTCTGCCAACTCTACCATCACCAGCACCAGCACCTCAAATTCAACTTCTAAAGATAATACAACAAATATTTATTATAATAATTGTACTTTTAATTTCAACCATTAAAAAAATTTCGTTAGTTAATTCTTTATATAATCGTAACGAATACCACTCGAGCAAACGAAAATAATCCATTATATAACCTCTTCACTGGACGTATATCCTACGCTCTCGTGGTGTTTCGCAGAATACGTCTCGTGACTCGGAAATATAATCGATTATTTTCTATACTCTTGTGTTATTATTACTGGGAATACATCTACTTGGACAAATAGCAGAATAGAGACATTGTTCAAAGACTTTGGAGAAATTCGACAAGATTGCCACTGGACGGTAGTTGGTTATGTCAGAACATTCGTCAGATTAAAATATTGGCACAATACAAGCAAACCTCTAAATCTCGGGAAAGGTTGAACTTTTTAGCGCCAAATTAAAAATCCTGAACAATGGATGTAGAAGAGCAGGAGCACAGTCTTTAATAAGAAAGCCTGGTACTTGGTCACGGTAAGTACTATAACTATCTTTGAGTATGGCTATTGACCTCAAAACTTGATAATGTGAGAATTCTAAAATACTTATATTGTGTATTGAAAAAGAAAAATGATGTGTTAATTGTTAAACCTAAAAAAGATTATCAAAAATAATTCTAAAAAAAACTTAAGAGAAAGAGTCATACATGAAATTGGAAATAAATATGGAGTTTCTGAATCGAAATTAAAAAATGCAAAATTAATAATTAATGATGTTGAAGAAGATGTTATTGATGAAAACAATGAAAAAGTGTTTGACGCGACAATTAGGCAAAATGACTGAACATTTGTAGACAAGGACTTCTCAGCTAAAATAAAAATAGAAAAAAAGACTTCGACAAGAAAAAGAAGAACTATGGAAATATTATATTGTCTGTTCAACCAGAGATGTATACCAAGCATCATAGACAGGACACAAATAACTGTAGGATGGAAAAAATATAAGGTGTATGAACATCTACAAATAGTTAGATGTTATAAATGTGCAGGGTATAATCATTTTGCTAAAGAATGTAAAAATGCGGAAACATGGTAATTGTGCTGGTAGTCATTGTGATAGCTTCAATATACAGGGTGAGTTTTTTTGAATGTTTAGCATTGAGATCTCAGAAACTACTGGAAATAGAAAAACGCTTAAATGGGGAACGATGCGCAGTTTTACGAGTTTGATTTAAAACTGCTTTTGTTTCTCAGATAACTTTCATGGCTTATTAGATATTTAAAGAAAACTAAATTTTACGATTTTCTTTAAAATTACTATTAACGATGCTTAGCATCGTTAATAGTAATTTTAGAGAAAAAGTGTTCAGACAAAAGTTTTAGATAATTTTACGCCAAATAAAACTATGTAGCTAATTTTTTTTTTTTCGTTTACCATTATCGAGTTATGATACAAACTTGTGTTTTTTTTAAATGGAAACCATAGTTGGTTTTGACATCATTAAAAAGCTTATTTTTTGCTGATACAATGATATAAGGTTTGATATGGTTATTTTAAAAAATAAAGAGGATATAGATATTTCTATGATTGTTCACTTTATAAGATATAAACTTTTAAAAAAGAAAAATGTTTGGTGTTTTGTAATTCAAAAAACGAAAAATCTGAGTTACAATAGTGTTCGTTGGAGCAGTCGAGAAAAATATACTAACATTGCTTTCACGTTGAGTCACAGAAGTGAGAGCTGTTAATTTTTACTTTTAAGTCAAGTTAATTGTCAAACATTGACAATTAAGTATTAATTAATTTAATTGTAACTTAACTATAAGCGGTGCAAACAGCCATTAATCATAAGTTTGCATTGGCTATAGAATTTTCTAACGTAGAAAAGCGTGATATGGTTGAATGTTACATTCAGTGCCAGAAAAATTCTGCTAGAGCTGCTGAAGTTTATTTTGAAATTATTTTGATCGACGTCAGCCGTCGCTACCTACTTTTAAGAGATTATGGGATAATTTAGCAGATTATGGTTCGTTCGTTAAACCAAAATCAAAAAAAGGGATGGATGAAGATAGAGAAATAAACATATTAGCATGTGTCGCTCAGAATCTATCTACATCGACCCGACAAATTTCAACAGAAACGAAAACTTATTTTGAAATCTTATGTAGTAATAAAATGAAAACTATAAGAACTTATATTAAGGGCACACAACATTATTAATGTTCAAAGATACCTCCATTATTATTAATACACAAATTGCATCTCTCAATTGCAACTAAGACAGCTTCTCTTAAATCGTCGATTGTTTCATATGTTCTTTTGTATACTGTGTCCTTTAGTACACCCCACAAGAAAAAATCCTAAACTGATAAATCAGGGGATCTAGCCGGCCATTCAATGGGTGCATTTCGTCCTATCCATTGATTAGGGAAGTTCAAATTTAAATAATTTCTAACATTCAGTTAATTGTGCGGAGGCGCTCTGTCATGTTGAAACCATTGCAGCATTGCTCGGGTCTTAAATTTAAATTATCCAACATTTCCTCGAAATCTTGTTGTAAAAAATTAAGATAACGATTGCCAGTTAGTGATCCATCAAAAATAAAAGGAGGAAGAACAGTTGATCCTATAACACCACACCAAACATTAAACCCAAATTTAATTTGTGGTCTCCTATGTTCAACGTGAAGTGGATTTGTTTGAAACCATATGTGCTCATTGTGCCTATTAAACATTTCACAATTTGTGAAACGAGATTCATCAGTCCATAATATTTTCATTGAAAAGTGTGGATCGTTTTGACACTGATCTTTAAACCATCTACAAAAAGCTATTCGTCTGATGTTATCACCTTCATGTAAAGTTTGTGATACTGATAATTTGTAGGGACGAAATTTATGCTTCTTCAACACTCTGACAATAGTGCGTTGATAGGAGCCCATTTCTGTTGAAATTTGTCGGGTCGATGTAGATAGATTCTGAGCGACACATGCTAATATGTTTATTTCTCTATCTTCATCCATCCCTTTTTTTGATTTTGGTTTAACGAACGAACCATAATCTGCTAAATTATCCCATAATCTCTTAAAAGTAGGTAGCGACGGCTGATCAAAATAATTTCAAAATAAACTTCAGCAGCTCTAGCAGAATTTTTCTGGCACTGAATGTAACATTCAACCATATCACGCTTTTCTACGTTAGAAAATTCTATAGCCAATGCAAACTTATGATTAATGGCCGTTTGCACCGCTTATAGTTAAGTTACAATTAAATTAATTAATAGTTAATTGTCAATGTTTGACAATTAACTTGACTTAAAAGTAAAAATTAACAGCTCTCACTTCTGTGACTCAACGCGAAAGCAATGTTAGTATATTTATCTCGACTGCTCCAACGAACACTATTGTAACTCAGATTTTTCGTTTTTTGAATTACAAAACACCAAACATTTTTCTTTTTTAAAAGTTTATATCTTATAAAGTGAACAATCATAGACATATCTATATCCTCTTTATTTTTTAAAATAACCATATCAAACCTTATATCATTGTATCAGCAAAAAATAAGCTTTTTAATGATGTCAAAACCAACTATGGTTTCCATTTAAAAAAAACACAAGTTTGTATCATAACTCGATAATGGTAAACGAAAAAAAAAATATTAGCTACATAGTTTTATTTGGCGTAAAATTATCTAAAACTTTTGTCTCTCCAGTAGTTTCTGAGATCCCAATGCTAAACATTCAAAAAAACTCAGCCTGTGTGTATAAATTGTGTAAGAACAAATGATAAATTTAAAGTGGATATTGACACTAATCACACAGCGTTTGATAGAAATTGTATAAACTACAAAACGAATAATAGATAAACAACAACCGAAATTTAAATATATGAAGCAATTAGATAGTAAGAAGGGTTGATTCACTTAGTAATGATTAAATTGTAGTTTTTTATGTGTTAAGAACTTTAGAATATTTGAACAATTAGTCCGTAAGTATATAATAAAAAAAACATTAGTGTCTTGTTTTGCTTAACTTAGAAGTCCCCAGCATAAAATAATTCCTGGCAGCTAACTCTAAAAATGCCCCACCATCGGTGAGGAAGAGATAATGTTTGTACGTTCGGAAATATACGCAGATAACATACCATCGTCAAGCAATGTTTGCAGCGGCACTTGCATACTACCCCACCAATTCATTCCCTCAACCACCATTTTTGCCTATTTTACTTTCTTATACGTAGTATAAGGAAGTATTGTGATGACGAAAATTTTCGACCTCGAGATTTTTGCAGATGACCACGTTTTGAAGTCCCCTGATACCGAGAAAGTGATTTTTAAAAAAGTCTGTCTCTCTCTGTGTGTTTGTATGTCTGTGTGTGGCCACGATAGCGGTCAAACCGCTGTAGATATCAATTCCAAATTTTGTATTTACGTGTATAATCTCCCTCTTGAGATCTGATTAGTTCTTCAGTAAAATCGGTAGACCGGAAGTAGCAGTTTACTTCGGTGAAAAAATCGACTTTTGCCAATATTTTGTCAACTACTAAGTTTAAACAAATTTATAAAGAATTCATATGTACTTAAAATTAAAACTGAGAACAATTTTATTTAAAAAGCTTTTCGAAATTCCTACCGGAAATAGATCTTTTATACCTATCGAAAATCAGTTTTTGTGAATATTTCGCAAGTCATGCTTTTTAGACAGGTACGTTACGGGTATGAAAGTATTTAGAATATAATTTTCAATATCTTTTGTACAAAAAAAATTTCATAATTCAGACCGGAAGTACCACTTTTACTCTTATCGAATAGCGATTTTTTGCAAATATGTCGTAAATTATGCATTCTATATATATTTATCTAGAGTACAAAAGTTATTAAGTGCTAGATTTGCAATATTTTTTGAATAAATGAAATTTCAAAATTTGGACCGGAAGTAACACTTTTACTCTTAGGGAATAGGACTTTTTGTCGAATGTCTTGCAAATTATGCATTCTCTAGCGCAATGATTCTCAACCACTGTGCCGCGGCACTTTTGTGTGCCGTAAAGTTCTAAAAGTGTGCCGCAATATTATTAAATAATATGATTTAATAAGAAAAATCCTTTTAACAGGAATAGATATTTAAATGCATAAGTTTTTTTAAAATTATTTCATTATTTGTTTTGCAACGCGTTCTTTCTTACACTCTATTCTGTAACTTTTCCGTTACGCATTTTCAAAATTATATTACCAGCTTGTCGCAAAATTGTAAAAGTAATGATTGGTGGATCAGCAGATATTGATATTTGTAAAATACCACTTCCGAATGACACAATTCATCGCAGAATTAAAGATATGTCGCAAAATATTGAGCAAAATACTGCAAAAACTCTTGCAAATTCAAATTTTGCTCTACAAATCGACGAAACAACAGCTATTACAGGAAAAGCTCAATTAATTGCATTCGTTAGATTTATTCACGAAAATGATATAATTCATCAATTTTTATGTTGTCGGGAGTTACCTGATTTTACAACTGGCAAACATATTTTTGATGTAATTAGTTCATATTTAGAAGAAATTAAAGTTTCATGGAAGTCATGTATTGGCATTTGTACAGATGGTGCTCCAGCTATGACTGGACATCTAAAACGATTTGTAGCACATGTTAAAGAACTGAATGGGGATATATTAGTTACCCATTGTTTTTTGCATCGAGAAGCACTTGTTACAAAATATTTGCCATCAGAATTGAAAATAGTTCTGGAACAATGTGTTAAAATGATTAATTATATAAAATCAAGACCATTAAAAAGTCGCTTATTTAGTAAATTATGCCAAGCTATGGAAGCCAAGTACGAATCCTTGTTACTGCATACGGAAGTAAGGTGGTTGTCCAGAGGAAAAGTTTTATATCGTATGCTGGAATTAAAAGACGAAATGAAAAAGTTTTTTGAACAAGATAAAAATTATGATTTTGTCATTTGTTGGAAGATAAAATATGGTGTACTAAATTAGTTTACTTATCACACATTTTTGTTATTTTTAATAACATAAATTGAAGTATACAAGGGCCTAATGAAAATATCTTAAACTCAACCGATAAGCTGGTGGGATTCCAAAAACAAATAACTTTATGAAGCTCAGAAAGGCAATTTAGAAAAGTTTGAGTCAGTCCCAAAAGACTGTTATAAAACTATTGAATTAATTGTTATTGACCATTTGACAATATTAGGAGGAGGAGAGAATTATTCATTATTTCCCAAAATTAGATATAAAGAAATTTGATTGGGTTCGTGATCCATTTCTCATAACGGATACTTATTTGACTTAACTTTCAATGAAGAGGAAGAACTCATTTTGCTTTCCAATAATCGAGATTTAATTTTAAAACATTAAGAAGAATCAATTAATTTATTTTGGATTAACATTAGATGCGATTATCCAATGATAGCCAAGAAAGCTTTAAACATATTATTCCAATTTTCCACATCTTATTTGTGTGAATTCGGAATTTCAGCATTAACCAACATTAAAACTAAAAAAAAGATCAAGATTGTTAAATGTAGAAGACGATATGAGAGTATTATAGCATTGTCATTTTTACGACCAAATATAAACAAAATTATCAAAAAACATCAAGCTCAAATTTCGCATTGAAAGTAGTCTTATTATTAACTTGTAATTAATCCCTTAATAAACGTACTGTTATTTTTGTAGTACATATTATTTTATTTCGCACATTTAAAATTATTATCACAAACTATTTTACCCAGTTTGTTATAGGTAAGTAAATAATTTTTAAACTCATCTTTTTCTTTGTGTGTCGCCAAATTTTGAAATCGCTAAAAGTGTGCCGCAACAAAAAAAACGTTGAGAATCACTGCTCTAGCGATTTATTAATAGAATAGAAGTACTTAGAATAGGATTTTGAATAAGTTTTGTATAAAAAAATTCTTAAAATTGTATAGTTTGAAACGCTCATACGTATAAGAAAGTCGTGTGGTGGCCACACCTCATTTTTTAGTTTGAAATCTTTAAATTATAGGTTATGTTTACGAATTTATCTATTTACTTATATAGGTATTCATCTCACTTCAGTATACGATGTGTAGTTGGGTTATTTGACTTATTTGTGTTCGGATCGGATACGAATTTTCTTTGATGTGTCAAACGAAAACCGACTCCGAACGGATCGGCATTGGTGTTCGGCGCGAATATTGGCGAATATCAAATATTTGCCGAATAAACTGTCTACACATCGCTGTTCGGCGTAATTTGCCGAATGTTCGGCGATGTGTAGAGGCGGCATTACAGTTGAAATAATTTCATAGTTAGAACAATATTAAAAAAACATTCCATGAAATAATAAACAGTTATCTTATTATATTTATTTTACTTTATACGTCTCTTGTTCTGCTGCCGACGTTTTGTCTACTCTCCTAAGAGTCGTCTTCAGGGCTGTTGTTTAACTTTATACTATCTGTGTTTTAGTATTAAAATTTTGGAAAATTACATAGTCCTATTTGACTTAATGATGAAACTACCTAAGTCTACGTAACATATGACCTTCTGGCCTCTTTTAACATCACCTACAGTCACTTCTTTCATTATGTCTTGTTAGATATTATGCTGTTGCATGTTGTGGTAAATTTAAGAATTTGCGGGAACATATAAAACAGTTGAGGTGGTTTTTTAATTATTTTTAAACTTGGTATTTGTGACTTACGGTGTTTCTGAAATCAGTGATTCATTTGTCTTGAGATTTCGGGCGGCATTTCAAAGATTAATATTTTTCTAACCGTACATTTTGAGTAATTTTGAGAATGTTTAATATCATAGTAATGTTTTAGATTTTATTTTTTCGGGTCTGGTATTGTTTTATTGCAAATTACATTGCCTTATTACTTGACTCAATCACGAAATATCAATATCCCCATTGCTTTTTAAATGTTCTGCACTCACTATCTTTCGTTTCTTTTCAGTATTTATACAAATTCACGCTTCGAACTCTAAATTTGTAACTGTCCAACTCTTGGTTGTCCCGGTGCGTAAAATATATTCGAAAGCACTCGAAAATACTGGAATCTTCCAGACAAGTGATCATGCAACAGAATGGAGCAGCAACGGTGGAGAATTCACCCCCGCACCCCGTGCTCGAGAGACCTCACATGATGGCTAATCTCAAAACGAAAATTTGCACATTGGTATGAAGAGCTATTTAATAATTTATTTTTAATGGATACTATTATTACATTTTGTATTATTTAAATCTCTATTTTATGATTTTGTAAATATTTTTTTCTATTCCGGTGCTATAAAGTTCACTTTACGACACCAGTTTTGGTTGCATAAAGTATTACTTTATCGCACGCTATTTTTTTTTTTTACGTTGGTAACCAACAAAAAATGGAACCAAATCATATTTAAATGTCAAATATAAACTTTTAATGTAACAAACATGTGCAATAGAAGTTGTACAAAGAATAGAAAATACACATGCCAACATTTTATTTACTTATTAACAATATAAATTGTTAAGCAGTGTTGGGTGATAAGTTTTCTGATGCTACTATTGAAATTTACTTCCCATTTTGAATGGTACAACTGTTATAAAAGTTTACTATAACACTAGAAGATTCCTGTGCATTAATGGATATTCCAGCCAGATTTTGGGAACACACTACGTTTTGTGTGAATTCCTGTTGCTTCGCATTGATGACATGTACGGTAATATTCGCTATATTATTTTCTTTAGGCCAACTTAAAAGTGCTGGTATTGTTTTTGATAAATATCTCGAGACTTTGTTGGCAAAAGATTTTGTAAATTGCTATTTTGCGAATCTCTGTGGGCGTGCAAATATTTATTTCGTCCTTTTTGTTGATAATTTGAAATAATTTATTGCATAAATCAGTCTAAATTTTAAACAAAATTACATATAACATCGCCGATATTCAAATATTGAAAATGTTAAAATGAGAGTAACCAACTTCAAAAAAACAAAATTTCTAAAATGTCCGAACAAAACATGTCTCTCATTTTAAGCTTGTTTGAACTTTTAATAACCGAAATAGAAAAAAAATAGTATAAAATACACGTTTCATAAGACATTTTGCGCACTTGTTCTTTAGAAAACCCTCCTAGCGTGCGCAAAAATCATGTCTTATGAAACTTGTATTATATACTATACCTTGTCTCAGAATAAGAAGGAGTGATTCAAATATCCCGCCAAAACATGGAACACAGCTTAAAATTTAGTAGACAATTTGATATGACATCATGACAATTGAGGTTAGATGAACTGTATTAATACTAACTAAGGATTTAGCTGTTTTGTGTTTCATTTACTACTTTCATTAAAATAGATGGATGTGCCGCTTTTCATTCTACCAGTCAAAGCAGCAATACGAGTGCACGGCAATTGGAAAGCTATAAACACAAGTAGGTGCATACATCTATAATTTGATGAATATAAATCTCTTAACATTCAAATCTGTTCATTCTAGTTTTTCAAAAAAAATCATTAGAAGAATCTATGGATAAAGATATAGGTCCAATTTACAAATGAAAAGAGTAGACTTTGTTCTGAGCGTTTTGAGAAGGATTGCCATTATAAATATATAATTACTGCACATTTTAGTGAATGAATCAAATCTTTTACCTTTTATCAAAACGTCCTTAAGAACTTGCAGAAAAAGTTTATGCTTATTAGTTTCTATTGTAAATATCAATAAAGAACTTCTACAGATAAATCATTCGTATTACTGCTACAAACCTTGAGGAGGTAAATTCAAGCAACTACTCTTGGAAATGTGAAGCTTGCATAGAACAGTAGTAAATTGAAAAATTTACATCGGCTGAAGTTGTTTACACGACCTGCAAAGATAATTACATATACCTACACATTACTAATTATTCTTCTCTATTAAAATTGATGTATTTTGAAAATATATAAAGTATAACACATTTTTATTTCTATTATATATTGGAAATTAACAATAATTTAGTGTTCACAAGATTAAAAATTTACATGGTCGGCACAATTTTTCCAAATACTTATTGTAACATTTGTAATTGCTTCAGTCAAAAGTTCTCGAATAACTGCTATTCTGAAAGGGGATTTTTTTGAAGTAACTTCACCTTATGTATCAATTCAGAATGTATATGAAGTATTCTTAATTGCCTATCTTTATCGGTATGGCTTCTTAATCCTACAGGTTTTCTACAAAGCTTGTCGTGCACTCATTATACTTGTGGCAATCCAAACTTTTTCCCAAATATTCTCCACCAGATATTTTCACCTTTTTCTATTAGTACAAGTTTCTTTACGTTTGACATATCTGAAATATAACATGTATATGAACACGTGGTAATATAATTAGTATTTAATTAACACTTACTTGAAATTAATGGGTCAATTCTAGAATATATGTGAGTTGTTCAGTTCATTTATGGTATGAACTCATCTATAGTTATTTTTGCAATGATATTAATTGTTGGACGTTTAATTTTTGCTCTGTCGTACAGTATTTTTGACAGATTCATCAAATTCAAAGTTTTAAATGCCTGATCACTTGTTCCTTAGGTCTTAAGCCGTCTGATCAACTCATGCTCGTGTTGTACATAAAAGTACGGATTTTATTTAATAACACAATAAACTATAATAAACCGAAGTAAAAATGTAAGAGACTAGGTTATGGCTTGACTATAAACATAAAATGACGTTTTGTCAAACTTATTTTCCCATGTTAAACTTGCCTACGCAAGAACCAATGAAATACCTTAAAAATATACGCCATTTTGGCGCGATATTTGAATCACTCCTTCTTATTCTGAGACAAGGTATAGTATTATTCTCTGCTTTTGATATTTCGTGGAATGTATAATCCATGTATACAAGTTTGTGATATATATTTTAAACAAATTATATGAAATAACCGATTTAAATAGAAAGCTACTCATTAATTTGAATAACTGGATATCTGCGTCCTGATAGATAAAATTAAACGAGTTCTCTCATGATTAACTTAATTTTCTAATCGTATTATACTTTCTTCATCTTTTACAGATACCTAAAAGTGATCTATATAATCAAATAAGCTAAGTAATTATATTGCACCGTTTTAGATTTTCAATTTTTATTAATAAATTTCATTACAATTCATTTCATATTTCACAGTTTTAATATCAGTTTTCCCAATTTTTGCTTTTTGCTTTTCAGGAACATTATTAATACACGTTACTTCTATTAGTTTTAAAAATTATAATCTTCAGCGTATTTTCAGAGGCCGCTAAGGCCGTAGTTGAATATATTGCCGTAGGGAATTCACAAGCTTATCACTAGAGATAACAAGAGGTACGTATCCTATATAATTCTCCAAAGGAGGTGGAGTAACTTGCATTCAACCTACGTCAGCAACGCCAGATTGCTCCAGGGAAAATTAAGGACATCACAAAGAAACACTGTCTTCGTTCAATTCTTTATTACTTACGTCTATTTTATTTATGGCGCATACACAACACAATAAATATTACAAAATAATGTATTTCAAACAGGAGAATCACTAATACAAGGTAGGTGCCATAAATTCTCGGCCTGACAGGTTTATACAGATTCTAACGTGTTCAAACTCCGTCACGTCCTGCATGCACATACTCGAGGTGTATACTATAAATATGACGGTTCGAAGCCTAGTAGTTTTTAGTAACCAGCCAACCAACGTGACTAACGCACGAAAATGTCTGAAGTAACGAAAATTGAGTATCGCGCGGTTATTACACTTTTAACAAAAGAAGGGCATACACCTTATCACGTGAGGAAAACAGAGAACAGTGACAAAATAAGAATACGAACCGAGGAAGACCTAAAAGTAACAGCAGAAACAGAGAAACAATAAAACAAGAACAACAAGCATTAACAGAATAACAATGTGTAATATGTATATGCAGAATATACGTAGCATAAAAAACAAATTTACCGAAATACAAACCCTGCCTACGATCGAAAATTCACCGGACATACTAACCTTCACAGAAACATGGTTAAACCAACAAGAAGAATGTTTCTATCAACTCAAAGGGTATACAGCAATTTTCAATTCTAGAGCCACAAGAGGAGGCGGAATAGCCATATACATAAAGCAAGATATAAATTACAAAACGCTGACGAACAAAACAATAAAGAATGTTGAAATAGTAACTATCTCATTAAAAGAACAAAATATAATAATAACACTAATATACAAACCTCCCCAAGTGGATTTCAAAACATTAGAAAACGTTTTAAAAAATAATGTAATCAATAGAAAGCACAAGCATATCATTATGGGCGACTTTAACATAAACATAGCTAAAAAGGATAGCAAAACTTCAGAATACATTAACATGTTTAAAGAAAAAAACTACAAAATATTGCACAGAAGAACAAAAGAATACCACACTAGGAAAAATAACAATGAAAATGACAGCATCTTAGACCATGTAATCACAAACGTGAAGACTCAAATAAAATTGGAAATAGTACCAAATAATATATCAGACCATCACGGCATCAGAATTGCACTACAGAATACAAAAAAACCACCGGAATACAAATATTACGAATATACCACATCAGATTATTTCAATATAGACAAAAATATTAAAGAAATTAAAGAAAACGAAATTGACACTTTTCAGAAATTATCAACTACACTCCAGAATATAATAGAATCACACCAGAAAATCCAGAAAATAAAAAGAAGAAAAGACTGCCCATGGATAAATAAGAATATAGTAAGTGAAATCAGGAAGAGAAATGATTTATATAAAAATCATATTAAACACCCCAGAAACGAAGAAATCTATAACAGATACAAAGATCAGAGAAAACACACCAAATATGTTATAGAAAACACCAGGAAAGAATATTACCTAAAGCAATTCAAGAAATATAAATCAGAACCGAAAAAGACATGGAACTTAATTAGCAAAGAAGTCAGCCAAAATCAAAGTAATAACAAAAATATAAGCGAAATACAAAAAGAAAATGTAATGATAACAACTGTGACCAAAGAAATAGCAGAAGAAATCAACAAATACTTCGCAAATATAGGTCAATCCTTGGCAGAAGAACAAATGTCAAAAAACACAAAAGCCCCAATAACAACAAAGATGAAGAAACAAATACCTGAATTAAAATTTAGATTGGTAACTCTGAGAGAAGTGACAACAATAATAAATCAATTAAAAAACAACACAGCACCAGGTTTTGATAAAATAACAACAGCAATAGTTAAAAGGAACAAAGACGTATTGTCACCAATTTTGACCAAATTAATTAACAACGTTATACATGATGGAGAATTCCCCGAATATCTAAAAAAAACTATTATTGTGCCCATATACAAAAAAAGGCAACAGGCAGAACGTAGAAAATTATCGTCCTATCTCCTTACTATCTACACTGAACAAAATCTTAGAGAAAAGCTTACAAATTCAATTGTCTGATCATCTAACAATTAATAAAATTGTGGGCTCGAACCAATATGCTTTCCAGAAGAACTCCGGTACAACATCTGCAACAACAGATTTTATAAGTGAAATTAAAGAAAAAGTGGAAAAGGGAAACATAGTAACAGCACTATACATAGACATGAAGAAAGCATTCGATACAATATCCAAAACCAAACTTATCGAAAAATTGCAGAGCATAGGTATAAAAAATACAGAACAAAAAATAATTGAAACTTACCTAATGAATCGTCCACAAAAAATAAAAATAAACAAAGTCGAAAGTGACGTACGTTTTGCTAAATATGGAATACCACAGGGCGGGAACTTACCACCATTACTTTACATACTGTATACCAATGATATATTTGAATTACCACTCCATGGTAAAATATACGGATACGCAGACGACACCTGTATTATATACAGTAACAAAAACCCCCACATAATAGAAAACAATATTAATAATGATATGAAGAAAATAGAAGAATGGTGCTTTAATAATTTAATAACAATTAACGAAGATAAGACAAGCTTTATGATCTTCTCAAATAAAGCACAAAAACCAAAACTAAATATACAACTTAAAGGCAAGAAAATCCATCAAAGAAAACAAGTAACTTACCTAGGGTTAGAAATCCAAGAAAACCTAAAATGGGACGGTCATGTCCAAAACTTTATCAAAAAAAAACTCAAAAGCAATAGCTGAAATACATAAAATTAAAAATATAATACCACCAAGCATGAGACCGGCAATATACCACGCCATTTTTGCATCTCATACGAATTACCTCGTCAATATATGGGGCCAAACAACGTTAAAAAATATAAACAAATTACAGAGACAACAAAATAAATTCATAAAGCTAATATATCGACTAAATAAAAGAACTCCAACAGCACAACTATATAATATCACTGGAATACCAAATATTGAGAAACTTATAAGAATTAAAAATATACTGCTGATACATAAAATAGACAAGGGACTAATCAAAACAAAAATAAAACTACAAACCAACAATGAAATACATAACTACCGAACGAGAGGACACACACACATAAGAGCAAAAAAACACAGAATAATAAGATGCGTACAAATACCAACAGCAGATGCGATAAAGGACTACAACAAATTAACAACAAAAATAAAAAACATGGACCACCATAACTTTCACAAGGAAATCAAGAAGAGGATATTGAAAATATAAATAAAATCGAGAAGAAACCTGAGAGACATCCAGAAAAAATAAAAGAAGAGAAACAACACACAGGAGCCCTCAATACCGCTCGTGTGGGAAACTGGAAAAACCAGGATCTTGCAATGAGGCTGAGGACCGAAGGGGACATGTTATGTACAGTATATGTGTATATGTATATATGTATCTATGTGTATGTACATGTTTTTTTGGAATAAAAATGTTTACATCTAAAAAAAAAACAACGTTTAGACGGCGTTTACGGTGATTCATCTCCTTCGTATTCAACTGTAAAAAAGTGGGGAAATGTTTCCGTTTGGGACAAGAATCCCTGGAAGATGCTGATTGGTCGGGTCGACCAATTGAAGTGATAACGTCTCAACAAATTTCAATTATTGAACATTTAGTGCTATAGAAGATCGCTGTTTGAAACTGAAGGAATTAGCAGTGATAACGAACATTTCATATTATGCGTCTTTACTGCACAAATTAAGGGACAGTATTCGTGCAAAACGTCGTGGAAAATTGACAAAAGGTCTGCCGTCATTTCACAAGCTGCCAATAATTGGGACATCCACCGTAGAGTCCGGATATGGTTCCTTGTGAATTTTTGTTTGTTTTCTAATTTAAAAAAAGACCTTAGGGGACATAGTTTTAAGGACGACAGTGAGTTGCAAGCAGCTGTTATAGAACATTTTGACGGAAAAACTTCAGTTTATTTTTACAAGGGTGTCGAATTGTTAATTAATCGCTGTAATAAATGTATAGAAGTTAGGGGAGATTACATTGAAAACTAAAATTTCTTATATTATTCCAAGTTTCTTTTTTGTATATCAGGCCGAGAATTTATGGCGCCTACCTTGTAATGCTCCCAGCGGAAGTTTACTTTGTACTGTTATATGAATATGAGTTAGAATTATGACATGACATATAATTTCACAATAGCTTTTTACGAATGTCTAATATTAGAAAATTTTATATAATAGGCCGTATTTATAAAAATAAAGTATTTCCTTCAAAGGTAAAAGTAAAAGTAAAAGCAAAAGCTCACAAGGAAAAGGTAGAAGGAAAAGGTTTTGCTTTAATAAGTATTCATAACCTTTCCCTTTTCTTTGCAAGCAAATCCTCGCAATAAAAAGGAAAAGGTAGACACGCGCGAGTTAGTGCACGATCTCACTGCCGGCTTTTTCAGCCACTTTATGCAACTGACAAGCGACGCCAAACACGTTGTAACTTGCAGTTACAGTAGCAATCATAGTGCGTTGTTATAGTGGTGTACCCGAGCATGTGGGGTTTGTGCTTGTACATATAATCGCTTAGAAGTTGTACTTGTAGTTTTGATTTTACATTGGTTGAGCTGTGTTGGATATTTGTGATTGAAGAAGATGGCAAGTGACGAGGAACTGTCAGACGACACCGGCGATGAGCAATCTGAATGTAAATTCATTGCCGAAAGGGTAAAACAATACCCGGAAATATAGGAAAAATCTCAACTCCCCACGAAAAAAGCGAAGAAGCAAACCGCTATTGAGAAGGTTGTCGCAGAGTACGGACAGCTGTATGGACAAGACATGACCTCGAAAGCTTTAATGAAAAAGGTGGGCAATATGAATACAAGACTGAAGAATAAAACCGGCAAGAACAAAACAGGTAACAAGAGCATTCCACCGTTACTACCATGGGAAACGATACTGATGAAAGCGATGCATGCGGATGTAAACCCCATCGTTGGCATTGCATACATTTTTCTTAAATGCTAAATTTTTGCAGGCGGCCTAGAAGTGGGAGCACCATTGCAGTTTGACCGTGATGTCACAGCCCAACTTCCACCACAACCAGCAGTAAAAATTGGCAAACGAAAGACGGCAACAACTGAAGACGGACCCATGGCACAAGAAACTGAGGAAACGAGAAAGCTTACGAATAGTCAACTTCAGTGATTAGTGTTACTAGATCAGCTCAAGGTTGCCCGTCTCCAGCAACAGTATTTCTGTGCCAACCTGGATGATCGAGCCCTACCTGCTCCAGCATTTTTCCACGTGAATGATAAAACATTTGAAATCTTGAATAATAAAGAAGTACGTTTTATAAAAGTTTTATTTTAGGAAATAAACTTCTTAAAATTAACACTTTCTCAGAAAATAAAACCAAAATTATATGTTTTCTTTTATTTTTGTATATGTTTTTCACATCAGCGGTCCATGTCCGCAGACTTTCAGCCTCCTGTGGGCAAACATTAAATTATCATAGAAGGTTATTGTAGATAAGCTGAGCTAATTGTGTACGACGTGCTTGACCTTGAGCTCGCGTAGCTGCATTCGTCGTTTCCGGTACCTCTTGCAATGCCGCATCTTCGATTTCATCCGCATCCTCGAAATCGACACCGCCGAGGTACTTAGCAAAATTGTGAAGCACAGTGCACGCGACTATCACCTTCGGAATATTCTCCATTTTTACTCGACAGACATAATTAAGAATCGGAAACCGACGTTTCAACTGTCCAAAAGCATGTTCTATAATAATTCTCTCTTTTTTTAATAATAAATTAAAGGCAGCCTGCACTGCGTCTTCCACCATGGAGAAGGGCTTCATGAGATAAGGTATTATACCATAGCCACTGTCCCCCAACAATACCGTATTTGTCGTCCGCCGCATGATTTCATGAGCAGAAGAATGCTTCCAAATTCGACTGTCATGTACCGAATCGGGCCACCGTGCATCGATATTCATGAAAACATAATTTTGATCACATATGACTTGGACATTAACACTAGCATAATGTTTCCGGTATACATATTCATTCCCAAATAGATACGGCTTTTCAATTTGAACATGCGTGCAGTCGATAGCTCCTCTTGCAGTCGGAAACTTTTTGTTCGCTGCCCATTTCACTTTGGCATCCATAACTTCATTTTCGGTTGATGGGAACTTAATCCACTCATCCGCCTTGTCCACAATGAGACCGAGAGTGGTACCGACGATTCTGGAGATTGTAGGCTGTGTACATCCCAGTTCCTCACCAATACCGCTCTGGAAGCCTGGATCTGCCATGTACCGTAAAAACACTTTCATTTTTTGTACTGGCGAAAGCGCACCTCCCCTGGTTTCCAGATTCTCGCCAATGAAGTAGTTGGCTAACCACTGCACATTTATTTCGTCAAACCGAAAGAGGGTTCGAAAGTCGCACTCACGTGCAGTACGTCTTTCCTTGTACATTTTTCGTGCGCGTACATGCACCACATCCGTCATGGGAAATTCGAATTCAATGATCAGGCGCGCACTCCACAACTAAAAGCATTCGCCCTGCAATTGTATATAGACGACTGAAGTAAAAATTTACTACAGAAGCTCCTCTGGACTAGATGCATATTTTCTGAAGCAAATCCTTTAGTTTTAAAGCAAATGCTACTGTTTATGAATTCTAAAAAAGTAAAACCTTTTACTTTGGAGCAACAGCTTTTTACTCAAAGTCCAAATCTTTTCCTTCTTTTTATTATGAATAAAATATGAAGTAAATACTTCGATTTCTGCAAGTAAAAGCAAATCCTCTTTTTTATAAATACGGCCTAATGGTCAAATTAAATTACTTACAGTTATGATGTTAGAGTGTTTCTTTTTGTGTGTAGGTGTGTCTTATCTACCAAATATGTATCTGTATATTCTTCTTTTCCTTCTTCTTCTTTTTCCTTTGTTACTCTTTATATTATGTGTTATAAGTTATAATATTTAACACAAATATAAATTTAAAACTTTAACACTATAAACACTTTCTAATTCAATGCGTTTTTCACTGATATCTTCATTGACTTATTATTCAATATCTGCCCTTCAAAACATCTGCCACTATGGTTACGATAAAAATGTTCATCGCAAACTCTAACTACTCAAATTTCCATGTATTCGATTTTTCTGAAATCTCCGTCTGCATTGTTTCTCTTTTTCACTGAATTGGATTGTTAATGTATTATGTATTTGTTGTATAGTGTTAAAATTTGTTTCATTTTTTAATAATTTTAAAACCTGTGCTTTTATTTATATTATTTTTTTCCGCAATTTCACGTATTTTGAAACCGTTACTCAAATCTGCAATAACATTTACTTTAATATCTACATTTATGGAAGGCAGCTTTATAGTTTAATATCAGCTATACATTTGTCAGTTTTGATAGACAACCAAATATTGATAAGTAACTTTGATGCCATTACTACACTAATAATTTTGAGAGTCAAACAGCTAACGTCATTTTTATTTAAATTTCTTCATTTTTTTTTCCATCTTAGTTAAAAATAAACAAAAAAGGATCTAGGTATGATTTTCAATACTCTACAAATTTAACTTGAACATTGTGCTATAAAATAATTAGGGGAGCCAATATTCGCGAATTTGTAGTTTTATATGGAAAATCCCTATGTCTCAAAATCGACTATATATCATAAATAGTTAACAAATTATATTATTAATCTTCAACATATTTTTACATTAGTCTCCCCCAAACAGACCAAAAATAATTCTAACAGATCATTTTTGTGATAGAAATACTCTCTTCGTGTTGCCAGAGCAACCCCAGTGTATCACCCCATATCTCATTTTCTAACACAAATTAGAAAAATAAAAAGATTTACAGTAAACGCCAAATTAGATGGCCAACGGTGAGATTAAGTCCACGCAGCATTAGAAATAGTGCGACAAATACAGTCCACTACTCTGGCTAATACTTCAGTAAGTGGGCGTACGCGTGTTTAAAAACGACTACAACGCATCCCCGCCGCTCGCCATCTAATTTGGCATTTACAGTAAGCACGTAACTACATCAAACTTATAGAAGAGAACTTACTGCCAGAGATCGATGGCCGCGTTCGTAACTAAATAATGGGGGTTGGATTGGGTTGGGTTGGGTTTGGCTGAGATTTTGGAACGCACTATGTCAAAAATCAATGGCCGCGTTCGGAATTAAAATGGGACGGGGGTTCTCTTGTTTTAGACCCCCGAGAATTTGGGGGAGGGAGGATCTAGACTAGGTAAATCCTACCTACTAGAAGGATTTGCGAAGGAATGTATTTAACTTAAATCATAGCCTCCACTGTTGTGGTGCCTGTCCAGTCTCCAGTCAGAGTCAGGCAATAGCAGAAGATTCAAAAGTCCTTGTAATGTCTTTTAGAATTGTATACAGAACTTCGGCAGCAGAAAATAAGATTAATATACGGCTCCCTCCCAGAAACCAAGAAGAAAATTTTATTTAACTCGAATATTTTAAAGGCTCCATAATAATGAAGAAGTTTTCTAATAATAAAGCCAACGTCAACATTTTCCAAAAACTGTATCAGCGATTGGAATCTCTTACATGGAAGCGTGTTCAATTTTTTTTAGTGAAGAGCAAAAGTGATCTAAAATAATTATTTACGTATATTAAGAAAATTCTAACTTTTCAACAAAAAGACATTTATTTTCTTTATTTCCAACATTAACTACTACTTAACATGTAGACAGATTATGCGGGAGACAATAGAGCTGACCTCCTCGTGGTGTCTCCTGGGTCACACTAACTAGCTCTAGGTATATGAAGAAAATCAATGTCTTATTTTAAATATAGTACAATCTTGTATGTAATACTGAGCGATGATCACGGTGATGAGCTGAAATAAATCTCAGACAAAAGTTATGAAAGAGAAGAGTTATTCCTAGAAGTGCTGATATAGAGGATATGCATGTCACACCTACAATTTTGTTGAATGTCATCAATTTCCTAAGCATGTCGATCATAGATTTTGTTAGAAGATAATCGTTTTCTGAAAATATTATATGTAATCCATAACCAAGATGAGAATACATTTCATGGACATCTTGTAAAAAAGTTTTGTGTAGTATTTCGGTAAGACTATGAGCAAATGAGGTATTCATTATTCCCAGTTTAAATCATGCTAAAAATTGCTCTTTGCAGATGATTTAAAAGTTTTAATATGCAAAATACAATGGTCAAAAAGTATCAATATTTGTAAACTCCCTACCCACTTGCATAATGAAACCCAGTAATTTAAATGCAGATGATGTAATATCTAAAATATGATTCCAGAAACTAAGTTTCGAAGGTCACACCCAGATCCTTCACGGCTGATACATAGGCTATGTGACTACCACCATTCAGGTAGTTAGAATCGATTCTATTACATCTACGAGTGTAGGATGTATAACAACACTTACTAATATTCAGTTGCAATTTATTAGTAATACACCATACCTGAATGATATCAAAGTTTGACTGCTGCAGGTGGCGAATATCAGAGCAGTCCCTTATCATGTGATAGATCTTGAGATCACTAGCATAAGCTAGTACCGAACATTTCGTGGAAGTGATCAAATCATTTATAAATTATGTTAAATAAGTGTGGCCAGGTTTGACCCCTGAGGCACACCAAACGCAGCAGAATAGTCGAATAACACCATCAAAAAAGGACTGAATCCAAAGCAATTTATTTTATCCAAAAGAAGCTTGTGATCAATACTGTCAAACTCACTCATCAATAGTTAAAGAAAACTCATGTGAAATTTGGACGAGATTGGTAACTGTAGATCTTCCTGATATAAAACCATGTTGGTTCGGCGAGATAAATGATTTTGTAGAATGATAAATCACCCGGTAGAGTGCTGCCTCAAAAATCTTGGCAAATGTGGGAAAAAATGCTTAAACTTGTAGTTTGCCACGTTAGCTCGGTCACGCTTTTTGAAAACTGTGGAAATTCTTGCTACCTTCCACACATTCGGGAACACACCGCTTCGCAAAGATAAATTAAATATCTTACATAAAGACGCAGAGAATACACAATTTCGGACTAAAAAGTATGGAATATTTTCGTGTCCGGAAGTAGTAGTATTGTTTATTTTTCTTATACTTCTCATAACACTTTGTCATCCTCAGTAAATGAAAAGATACATAAAGGTGGTAAAGTAGAATACACATTAGGCACTACCGTCATAATGTGTGTAAGTGGACGAAGAAGAAGCCTGGGCATCAGTAAATTTGTCATCAGAACGATGCATCCTACCGGGAATTCTAGAAACTTTATTTTTCATACGTACGAAATCCCAAAAGGATTTAGGGTTATCAACTACATAAGTTTTGTTGGACATTATTACAGTAACTGTGATATGAAAAGGATTGTGTTGATATCGCTCCGCAAACTACGAAAATCATTTTTGATGAAGAAGTTTTAGGTTCCTTTCCACTTGCAATGCTGATAACGTTATAGGCTAAGTTTCTGCCTGATACTAGTGATAAACCGCACAGGATAATGCCCAGTCTTCGAATTTGTATATTTTATAGGTACAGACTGGTCAATAACTGAATAGATTTTAAAGTAAAATGCCTCAACAGCTCGGTTAGTATTAGAGAAATCGTCAAGAAAAGACCAATCTAGAGATAAAAAATCTAAACACAATTTTAAATAATTAACCTTTCTAAATTATACTTAGTGTGTAACACATGTTCCAAAAATATGTCGAAAGCAAGTGCAGGGTCATGAACATCCTCCGATATAAGGGAATAGACTACGTAGTAACAGATTCATATTATAGAACATTGGTGTGACAATAATAGGCTGCAAATGAATATACCCAAATGCCAGATCTTGACGTTCACAAGAAAACATAATTTACTATATTACTAATGACGGTTTGGTAATCTGCCACTAAGTAGATACGATTCTATAAGGGATCTAGGAATACCTTTTGATTGGAAGTTTACCTTTTGGAACCACATTTTGGGTATTACTTTCTCTTATTTGAAATTGTTAGGTTTTGTGATAAGAACTACACGAAATTTTATAAATATGATCATTTCTTTTATTATTTTCTTTTTTGTTTTGGTGTCCGTAATGACTGCCGATAGGTTTTAGAATTAAGTTTCAAAGGAATCCGCCTGGCAATGATCTAAACACTAAATATTCTGTACAAATCAAAATACTAGTACCAAGATTATTAATCATCCTATGTTTCTCTAGTGTTACAAGGTTGATGTTGGCAATTTTTCGTCATTTTGACCACACGTTTATAAGAATTATGAAGACCAAAAAAAAACATAGCACTACAGAAACCTACTCGATCATTTTTCCTACAATAGTAAGTACATAAAAATTAGTTTGATGAAATTATTATGCCTCTTAATTTTAATAGGACTTGTGAAGCATTATAGTGGCAGTTGCAGTGCAGTGGCTACTAATGGTGTTTGCGGTGAGACACACCGTCTCGCCGCAAACACCATTAGTACACTCAAAATAAAAGTTCTGTTTAGTCAAAACTCATTTCTGGTGGTGAGTTACTCTACGTTTCTCCATTCTAGCTTTGCACTAAACTGTTGTTCAACTTTGCTTCCTCAGTTATCATCCTCCACGAATCGCGGTCCTGGACCTTGCTCCTCCAATCCCGTATCTTCAGTGTCTTAAATCACCTGCTCTTACCACCTGCTTCTCGGCCTCCCTCTTCTTCTACCTGTGTTTGGTTTCCATGTCGTGATTTTCTTTACTTCCCTGTTATTTTCCATCCTTCTTATGTGGCCGTACCATCATAGTCTTTGTACTTTTATATACTTTTCGATCTTTTCTCCTTTCATGATGTTTTCTAATTCGAAGTTCACTTTCTGCGAACCATATATTTTTCTTACAATTTTCCTCTCAAACCTTCTCAGTTCTTCCTAATACACATTTGTCAGATTCATTATCTCTCTCCCATAAGTCTCTACTGGTCGGATTGCTGCTCTCAATACCCTCATTTTTGTATTTATGCTTATCCTCTTACTTTTCAGTATGTTATTGTATTTATAATAAGCTCTATGTCCTCCCTGTATCCTATGATATATCTGCATGTTTCTGTCGTCCTCACTGTTTATCAGTACTTAAAGTTTTCAACTATTTCAAACTAGTAACTTCCTATTTTTACTTACTTGGTTGTTGTATCTCTATTTCCTCTACTTATCTCCGTGTCTCTAATTCTTCCTTGGTTTATTGTTAGGCCTCTTTTTTTGCTGCTTGATCAATTTGTTTGAATTGCTTCTTCCATGCTTCTCCTGTCTCTAGCTAATATAGTGAGATCGTCCGCGTACGTGCAGTCCAGTGCTAAAATAAACAGGGTTGTTGATAGTCCGTTACCCTGTCTTACACCTAGGTTAATTTCGAAGTCTTCAGTTGCATCTTCGTCTGCCATTAGTACTACTTTTGACTGTTTGATCGTCATTTCTATCAATCTCATTAGCTTTCCTGGTATTTCTATCTCCCTCATGGCTTTTATTATCTGCTCTCGCTTCAGACTATCAAATGGATGCTTGAAGTCAGTATATACTACATGTAACCCGATACTCTTTTCAGGTATTTGATTCACCATGTGTATAGCGTCTATGGTGGATCGCCGCCTTCTAAAGCCATACTTCATTAGTTTTTTATCTACTAACCTGGTTAAGATCTTATAAGCAACGTTAAGCAGAGTGATTTCTCTCACATTTTGCACACGCTTTTGGACTTCCTTTCTTATATATTGGCACTATTATTCCTTTTCCCCACTCACTTGACATCATTTCTTGTTCCCAAATTTGTTTTTAAGGTTACTTGTCGGAATTTATATTTCTCTATTTATATCTAACAAGTATGTACCTATATAATAATATAAATTTTAATTCGAAATTTTATTTCTTTTTGAGATGCAAGAACAACCAAGCACTACAAGCAATGTAATATTTAAATTTTATTTACGTATTTTATATGTTAATATTTATAAAGTTACTTTCGAATGAAGATATCTGTTGGACAATAAATATTATTAAATTAATTTATTATTTTCTAGTGAGTAGTTCTTCTAAGTCTTCTAACTCTTTAGCTTTCTGCATAATTACTTTTGAATTTTTTCGTAATAGGAACTAGTTCCACAAAAAAACACCCAGGAAATAGCAAAAGCGATGAGGTGAGAACACATAGAGTATGAAATGAACGAGGTTCTCCCTCCGAGATCTACGCTCTACCATACCTTTGCTAACACACGCCAGTCTGTTTTAGGTTATCGTAGCAGTAGAAACCTTGAATATACCTTAGGATAATTGACGAAATGTCGGCAGTAGAAGCAGAGAAGAAGATGCTTCAACCCAGAAACCAACAAGGTATTAACGACAACTGTAGCAGCCTACGACTTAGATTTGTAAACACTAGTATTGTTCTGAAGAAGCATTCAAGTCAATTTTCAAATACGTTCAATTTTGATCGCACTTTTTTCGAAAAACATAAGGCCGGCCTTACATTTACGAGTACTCGTGTACGAGTACCATACTATATTTACATTATATCGTGTCATATTCAATAAAAATGGCTCCAAGTAAAAGAAAGCGTATAGGTGCAGCTATTCTTTTGCTAATGATTATGAAAAAGCATAATAGTAACATGCGATTTAAAAAGAGACAAATTTGGGTGAAGGAATCACTACAAAAAAGACAAATCTCTGGAGTTGAGGAAGGTTTGTTACAACACCTGTTGGAAGCATGTGACTATAAAAATTTCATGAGAATGAACTACAACACATTTTCTACTCTAATCCTTTTCTTCTCTTTATTATATAAGTAGAGCGCAATTTGTTAATTTTTTTTAACTGCATACTGACTTTGACAATCGTATACGAGTTACAAGTTTACATTTATACTTACGATTTCTTGTACGAATCGTACGCTGGTATACGATTTACTCGTAAATGTAAGGCCGGCTTAATACTAGAAAAAACGTATTGGAAATGATTGAGATACATAAACATCCAAATGCTTAAATGATGGAGGTAAAATTTCAAATTTATCAAATATATATATTGAAGTGGTCTTGAGCCTCCTCAATACCACTCAATACTCATATAAATACCTCTGTATACAATGCTTGCCATATAAGATGCAACCAGTCGTACATTGGTAATACGTAACAAACAAGCCTCGTATAGCGAAGGATATTTTAAAATTCCCTAAAATTAAAATTTAAAAGTTCTTAATATTGCTCAATTAAAACTCTATAAGTTTATAACTACAGTTAAAAATGAATATACTGCCCTAAATGGAAATTTACCCCTCAATGAAACAGATCAGGAACCCCAACTGATGCAAAATGTAAATACGTTAAAATTAAAAATAATTATTTGAAGTATCTTAACATACAAAATAAAAATAGTTTAATGGTTGAAATAGGTTTAGTTTAAAGCACAATTACTGATAACAGAGAAGTTATAATATGAACCAACCAAGCTAATAAAATATAAATATCCATTACAAATGGACAGTTTAATTTAAAAGTTTAGACAACAATAAGCCACGGAATTCTATTGAAAATAATATCAAATTAAAAGGCGAATTCTTGTGAACAAAGAATATATAATTCCGACAGGGCATAGAATAAGGCAAGGTTATATAAGGCAGAAGCATCATTTTAAACATTTTTAAATTACCTCACATACATGACTGACTTATAATTGAAAATACATATTTTAAAACCCAAATGAACTAATGTTAATTACTAGCAACAAATACCCAATGAACCAAATGTTAATTTGAAACCAATGTACTGAGTCAAAATTCAATAAGATTCACATAGTTAATCTAAGCATTTTTGCAGAAGTTAATCATAATTCGCCATCTTGAACGAATTATGATCATTTTAAGAAATATTATGCATAAAAGTACTAAATTAGAATCCAGCACATAAGATGCAGAGGTCAATGATGCTAATTCATGTTGACATAATCAGTATCCACATATTAACAATTTAAAGTCAGTAATTAAATAAATATCTGTTTACAATTTGACAGTTAAAATGTGTGTATAGAAGAACATCTTAAAAATACCATTTACAGACTAAGCCTTACATGTATTTTACTACATTTTATGTTATCGGTTTGTTATTCTCACACGCTAAAAAGTATATTTTTAAATTAAGGAAAGAAAATTCTCAAAAAATTATATTCATAGGAAATATAAATTGCTTCAAACGATTATATTATCCTTATGTTAAGTATAGTCTTGGCTGACGTGAATGCACTTTTTCTCAAACTAAAACTAAATTTACTTCCCTATATACAAAACAGAGAAGTCTTGATTTCAAACAGATTTACTCGACTCAAAATAATACTTTTAGCGTGCATGTTTATATAATTATTGATTTTTTTATTACAAAATAATATTTATTTACGTAGTAACTACGAATAAAAATAAGGTGTGGGCACCACACGACTATCTTATACCTAAGTGCATTGCGAATTTTCGTCATCAGAATACTTTCTTATACTTAGCATAAGAAAGCAAAGTCATTCTTTATTTCACGGGCCAGTTTAAAACATAAGCAAGGAACGAGACTTTGTACAGGTGTATCTTTCAAAATTGTATCTACGATCGTACGCTTTTTTACTTCAAGTTTCTTAAAATTTATTTATTTTGATGAATCTATTGCACTAGTGCCATAAAGGTTAACTTTTTACACGAAAGCCAGTTCTTCAAAATAATTGTTTTTCATATAAGTGAGCTGTCAAATCATTTTTGGGGTTTAAGGGCGCAGTTTGCAATACACGCCGCGGACTGATGCAAAGAGACCGAGAATGTTACAACTCGCGTGCACCGAACATGTTACGTATTTGCTAACAATTTGTAATGAAAAACATGAATAAATTGAAAATATTGGGGTTAAATATGACAGATGGAAGTTAGGTATATTACGTGTAAAATTTATATATTTGGTTATATCCCACTTAATGAGTTTTGTTTCCATGAAAGTTAATTTTTTCAGTGACATCAGTCAAAAAAAGTAACAGCTTTTTGCACGATCATAGATAATAGTATATTATGCAACGAGCTTATATATCATCATCACTTATTTTACACTCTTATTCTCTTCTCCTTTTGGGCAGCCAATATGAACTCAGGTTCTCTTACATCCATATTTCTTTGTTTATGACTGTCTATTAACTCTGGTAATATACAGTCATTATAAAATTGAACCATGGCTTTTGACCAAAAAATGTCATCTTTAAATAGGGTTTGAATCTTAATGTCCTTTGGAGTCCATATGGCCAAAACACATTATTTTCGATTGGTTATGTGCAGCTGTCCTTGAATTTGGTAGTGCCAGTTGTGAGTTATGTTAACATCCCCATTTGTTTTCCAAAACGTGATCATCTTTGATTAGATAGCATCTTCTGGTGACATATTTCGAGCTGACATTTGATTTCTAAAATTCCTTCTTGCCCAATTAAGCCGTTCGGTGTTGCCGATAGGAAATAATATTTAAAATCGATAAACATTCCACATACATCAATTTCTTTTCCAATCTTACCGGCAGCTGTCGCTCTGGCTATATTTTCGTTTTTCTTCCCGTAATCCAAACTTTGGGCAATTATATTTTTTGGACATAGCAAACTCTCTCCCAATCTCTTACAATTTGTATAAGGACGCCGTTTGCATACTTCTCCGAATTTAGAGGCAGTTAAGCGTTTTCTTCGTTCAACATACCACAATTCGGAGTCTGTTTGGTCCCTTGTTTTTGCCTCTAATATAATCTTTTCATCTTCTGGCAAATGTAATGCTGCAAGAAAGGATTCCTTCGCAGTGTCAAAGTCTGTTTCTGTCATATCGGGTCTTTGACACTGAGCGCCATAGTTTTTGTCTTCGCCGAATAATTTCTTACTGCTTTCGCTTTTGACTCTTTTCTTAGCTGCTTTTTTTCTTGCTTAAACTTATTTCGCATTTCTAAGCGTTTGGTAAAAGTTCCTGGGCTTCCACCCTTTATATACTTTTTAACTGAGTATATGGGTCTTTTGGTGTTGTAGGAAACTACCACTGCCGAATATCTGGACTGATAGGAACCTCTTTGCGTATAATTAATTCTTTTCCCTCCAATAAACTTAGCAATTACAGAGTTAAAACATTCCACTGCGTTGTTATTAACATTATATATCTATTGTAAAACTATTTGCGTATCTTACAAGATGCTCTATAGCTAAACGTAATTGTTCATATAATTCTAAAACTTACGAGTCTTATGAAGGTTGGCCATTGTAGTTCCCTCTGGACAAAAAATTTCATTGCAGAAGTATTGTAAAGAAACACAGTTCTGATGTTCATCAAGTACATGACTAATACTATTTCTAATATCTCTATGCAAGCTCGAAATTTTTTGTTAGGGAAACATCTTCATTTTTTCTATATTCTATGGCCTTCACAACAGCCCATCTTAATCGATGTCCATTTGCCTACAAGTATCGACAATTATTATATAACTTTCAATACGTGGGTAGGTCTAACTTGCCTGAATTCTCTCTCTGTTGACAGTAGGTCCATTTTTAGGATCTTTGTACATCTCATCTATCTTCCTTGAATAATTACGAAGTAGATGGTTGCGGCATTCGATTTTCTTTACTACTATATTGTAAATCGAATACTTATTGTCCTCCAAAATCTTTTTATAGCAACTGCTATCTCCATCAGCAATCATTTTTTCATAAATTAAGCCATACATTTCGATGCTTCTCGAAAAACCTTCAACAATATTATCAGCCTCCATACTGCTTGACGACCCTGACCAGTTCCTGTAGCAAGTGTGTTCTTCTACAATAACATTTTTGGTTTGAGCCCTGCTACATAGTGTACAATATTTATTCCTAACACCAAGGAAAAGAACTTTTCTGTAAAGTTGGAATGTTATTCTAATTTCTTTATACAATTTTTGCTAAATTTATATGTACTAATGAGTAGTGAATATTAGCCGCCTCTAGATCCACCCGAGGTCACGGCTCCAAAATCGCGAGAAATTACCCCCTCCACTTTTGTAGTTCCGAACGTGGCCACTGAGGTTTTAGATATGGCGCTGAGGTCGGCACGCCATTTAAAATTAAGTTAATGAACAGGTTGTCTCAAAATGGCCTTGAAACTTTGCAAAATAAGACGCCACGTGTGTTTTTTAAGTCTGCTCGCGCGGTAGTAATGGCCTTGATAAGTTAAGATTGCACGCGTCTATTTTTGGTCAAAATCAGACGTAATGTGATGAGTGTGCCCTTCTTGTATGCTTTGATACGTCTACCTACTCTAACAAATTCACCCTGGTAGATTAATGATCCCGAGGATTTCTATTTCTTGTGGTAAAAATTATAGGTTCATTTGAAGAAGGCTTTTATCTTTTGAAAGCTTGCTTGACTTAAGTGCGTCGACGATTCTTAGGTTCTTAGAGTTCTTGAGAGCATCCTTCACCTGGCCTTCATAAGTGAGGGAAATATTTAAGGTTTGAAAAATCTCACCAACAATCGCAACAGCTGCTGCAAGCTGATCAGCTTTAGTACCAGAATTATCTTCCGGAACATTAAAAATTATAAGATTATTTTTCCTTCTCTCTCTCTCTCCGCAACCTCAAGTATTACTTTCTCGGTCTCGAACACTTCAGAACCTTCCTTAGTGGGTCTTTGCTTAGTTATCCATTCTAATCTGTCGTATTTCCCTTTGTAGCGTATCTACTGTTGCGGTTAACTCATGGAGGTTCTTCAGTTGCAACTTAAGTCCGAGCAATTGGGGCAATAGAATGTTATTTTGGCATCTTTATTTCGTAAACAATGAGCTTCAGATCTGGAAACGCCAACGCAGGTAGCATGAAAACGCAACCGACATAAATCGCATACTATCTCCCTACCCGGGGTATGTAGAGCAAGATGAACTCATAATTTTAATAATTGATAATGGGGAAGTTGTAATACAGTAGTTATGTATCAATTAAGAAGAAGAAGTTCTTCACAATACGCGGCCCACCGTATTGACTGAAAAATAGACACAGACAAGGTCACGGTAAGGTGTATAAATGATAAAACAGAGGAAAGGAAGAGATAAGAGAGGATTGTCTAAGACGAAAATTTTGTTAAAAATTTTACCAAATAAAATAATAAATTTGGATAAATTTAAATGCTTAATTTGGTATATTTCAAAAGAACATATAGTCCAGTCAATAGAGACACAAAAAAGGCTTTACCTTGCAGAAGGTCGGGTAAAGTTTATACTTGGCAATTTTGTTCATTTTGAGGCCCTAATGAAATCCTGAAATTTGTAAACACGAAAAGTCGCCGCCGGCGCCGCCATCTTGGAAAACGGGTGCCAAAATTGTGTTTTTTCAAAATATCTTGTTTCCGCTACATTTTACAGTCAAAATACAAAGTTATGGATAATCAAATTCTCTAGAACTCCTGTATGAAACAAAATTTTCGCACTCCTTCTTCATATGAACTTTAACTATGCCAAATCTCACACTCTAGAATTTGTGCTTTTTTGAAAATATAAATGGAAAAAATGATGGATAATGACAGTGAAATGTAAAATTTGACTCCACCAGAAATTATGGAACAAGCCTTTGTAGCCACGAACAATTTATTACCAGCTAAATTCGCAAAGATGTAAGGAAAATGTTACGCTCAATTTATGAAATGGAATGTTCAAAAAAATTATGTTTTATTATGGGGTCGTAGAAAAAATAGTGTATGCAACTCGCATTTAATGGCTATTAAGACACTTGTATTCATTACAATGTAATTTTCTTACTCGTGTCTTAATAGCTATCATTAAATGCTCATTGGATAATATACTATTTTATGTAGAATTGCTTTTTTTCCCTTACATTAGAAATTATGTTTGCCAAAAATGTTGATACGTTGTAAAACGGACTTGGAATATGATACAATAGGCCTAAGAGGTGTATTTTCTTTATGCAATTTGGGTAAGCTGTATTTTTTCGTGGTTGTACATTATTTATTTTTAGTGAAGCTGCTGCTTGGGCGAAATTAAATGTTTGGTTGCCCATTATTTATTCAAGTCATTATTAGCTCTTTGAAATTTAAGTCTTGGGTCGTTGCTAAATGTGAAGTATATGTGTTCATCGTTCAGTAATTCCTTCATCTTCTCTTAATGTACTGTTAATGCAAAGAGAAACAATGCTGTAAACGAGAAAAACGAAATAGCTTGTCAAAAATCTACTTTCCAGTTTTAAATAATCCGCAATGACACACCCTGTGTCTCTCACCATCCTATTTGTGCCGGAGTACATCTCATAATAACAAAAAAAAAACAAAAATAATAACATGAAACTGACGTTTGTCGTATATTGACAGTGTCAAAGTCATAGTAATGTTTTTAGGTAAGTATAAGCAAGTAATAACAAAAAATACACTTGGTATTGTTTCACAAATAAATATAATTAAATACTCGATGTACATTTCGTCTTGCGGCATCGAGTATTTAATTATATTTATTTGTGAAACAATACCAAGTGTATTTTTTGTTATTACTTGCTTATATTTCGACATGTTTCACCAAGAGATTTCCATCACTTCATTTAATTATTTTTTAGGTAAGGCTTTCAGGAGCGTTTCACTATATTTCTTCGTATTATTTTAAAAATATGTTATTTTTTTTTTAGTTGCATTGACAATATAGTCTTTTTTATATGTATTTATATATTTACACAAACTGTGGAAGACAATTTTTAGAATATATTGTCGAAACGTTTTACACAATCATTTTTATTATTATTATTATATCTTAACTAATTGTTAATTCATGTGTTAATTAAAACAGGCCGCTAAACCAAGAAATATATATGAAACGCAACAATCAGCTTGCTAAATCTTTATAGTTTCCAAGAAATGGAATTTTTAATGCGCCGCTAATTTCAAGCTAGGGAGTAATAATGCACAAATCTCTGTGCCGGGACTTATTACAAGACACTGGTTGGAACGAAGCGTACTCAATACGAACCTGGCCTGCGAAAAGACATCCCTACTCTCATTATTTTATTTTATTTGCAAACTATCCCCCCGCACGTCCTACCTCACCGCAGTAAGTCGACAGCTCTGCGTAAGCCCCCTTAACCCCACAATTATTGATTATAAATGAAGCAGATTGCGGGAATGAAGGATGATTATTTTAAGTATGTAATTTAAACTAGAAAGTGTAAATGTAATATTTCTCATATAAGGCATAATAATCGTAAATTTCGATTAAACAATAATTTAATTATGTATCCATTACGTCATTAAACAAATGATTGGGCGAAGCGCAAATTAAACCTTTTGAACGTAAAAAGTAATTTTCCAAAGGAAAACTTATTAAAGTAATTTTATTTGTTTAGAAGAAAGATGATAATTTGTAGGGTATTAAAAATATGACTTTATTAAATTCCAAAAATACATTTCGTCAAAATATGGCAAAGAAAAATACAATTTTACAAGTTACTATGGAAACGACAACGATAACAGAGAAACATATAAAAACGATCGAACGGCATCAAGCCGGGATTATTCTTCATCGATTATTCAGTATCGATTATTCTACAGTGATCATTATCATTATCATTTTCGATTATTAGTTCACCAGTTCAACAATAGTGTTATTATCAGTGAATCAGTTCGCGAAAATTTAAAAGACCTTGCGTCTGACGCATCAAGTGAACCAGCCATTGACGCGGATTCCCGCCGAGTACTCCAAGGTCGGATATGAACACTGTTGGCGCCTAAATAAAAAGGAAATTACATATTAGTTCCTGAAATACTAAAAATATCTGGAACAAGAATAGACAAAACAACAAAGGAGAAACCGAAAGGGTTAGTCAAAAATAAATTAACCAACAAAATTTGAAAAGAAAATACTCACCTGCCAAGAAGCCCGATGACCATGACCATGGTAGCTGTCGTTTGCCCATAAGCCGCCGATCACTCAACGAAGCCCGTACCAGGATAATCTGTAGCCGTCCGGAACCCACAGCTGCCGTTTACCGAAGAGGCAATATCCGCACTCATAATAAAGGTGTCAGTCATTGTACAGGTACTTTTGTCAATTTAATATCAGTCATATCAACTATGTTTTCAAACATGTTTTTTAATTATTGTAACATCTTTCATTCAAAAGTAATCGCTTCTTAATTAATAAATTTAACAAACATTTCCATTAATTCATTCAAAAGTAAATTATCTAAAAATAAATATTCAATACTTATGTATAAGAACGTCTCAGCTCAATTTTTTATTCACTTAGTTCACCAGATCAACGATTTATTAGTTTCTGTACGTAAAAGTTTGTAATCTGTCAAATTTCACCAACATCAAGTAAGGTTATGTATATAAATGCCATCATCTTGCCTTAAATATGAAGAATGCTATCTATTTTGTCGTATGTATATATTTTATGAAACCTCATACATGTCAATCCGAATAAGGATCATTTCATTTCCTACCTGTTATCAGTACTTTGCTGTATAGTTATCATATGTTTTGTTTAATAAATTAAATTGTTATGCACCATATAAAGTTGTTTGTATCCATCAATATTCAGTCAACACTCATTTGAGGTATAATTAGATACACGCACAGATACTGCATCTACATCAAAGAGATGTACATAAGATTTTCAGGTTAGATCATCTCGTCTGCACAGAGGAGCATCATCGCAGGAATAGTAAGAACCAGGTAATTGTAGACACAAGACACCGAAGCCAATTAACCCCTGAGATTTACACCATTTATCACAAACAATCACAGTTTTCAATGTAATTTTAGAATAATTGGTTGAAGACGGAAGACATTTCGGAAAAGACATAAATAAGAACGTCTACAAATATTTTGTATTATAATATTCATCACCTGATGAAGCCCTAGTAGGGTGAAACAATTGTTGTGAATTGAATAAAACTGTTTTGAACTCAATTTGAATTTATTTCAATTTTTACTTGTAATTTTAGAACACTATACTATTTATTCACACTAAGGAATTCACGATCACTTGTTAACTTGAACATTGTTCGCGCTAATACAAGTGGCGTGGTCCCACTATCCATAGTGGAAGACCAATTTACCGTATACGCAACAATCCCGCGAATTTCAAATAAATAACGCACTTTCCCCTTTGTTTGAGAATTGAAAACTGTTTTTCAGATCATTTTTTTATTAGCTGATCACTTCCAAAATAGACAGTATTAACTAGAGTCCATCTGAGCTAGCCTAAAAGAATTATATTAACCCTGGAATTATTGTCTTTAGAAATTACTCTCAAAGATCAAGTTTCAACTTTATCAATACTTATTTATTTAACGCCTTACCGGGTTTATTATAAAGTGGCTAACCCAACGTGGTGCCTTATATTCCCATATTCGATCAATTTTATCAATACATACAGCAATATAAAGTTATCAGCCCCCGTATTATTATAATATACATAATCATTTAATATAAATTAAAAAAAACCACTGGATATAAACATTCACAAACTTCCTATAATTTAATTTAAAAATACATATACTAAAAAGATAACCAGTTTTTTTCCTCAGTTGTTGGTGCATTTTTTATCAGAATGTTAACAGAATTTTACGTATTGGAAAATAGTTAACAATTTTAATTCAGTACTCGATGTGAAATAATATAACAGTTTTTTGTGGTTTATTAGTTATGTTCCTTATAAGAGAAGCTTAACAAATCTCGTGTTTTCGTTTTCGGAGTATTTTAGATTTTTAATTTTAAGTTTTGAATTACGAAATTTGAAATTTTTGCAATGTAATTCTATGTGTATTTAATCAATGGTATAATTTTTTAGTTATTATGTAATTCAGTTTAAAATATTTATTAAAACAAAATACCAATATTTTAATTCTCATATTAGTATTACAAAAATGTGTGCATTTCACTTCAGGATAGAGGCTTTAGGTGTAATACAATCATAGAACATGTGTTTCTAAATTATGCATGACATAATCAGGAAAGTGTGTATTAATTAAATAATATGTGTAATATAATGTCTTACCTTAAGAGTTTCAATTAGATGCCGTCCATGATAAATCAGGATCTTGTGATCAAACTGCATGGATAATAGCGGCTATTCTATGCGTAAATGTTGACATTTTAATTTTTCACTCGTTTGGCATTAAACACATAGGTCGGCATTGTTGCCTTGTTTTTCGATAAATCAAAGATCTTCCAATAATTCTACTTAAATGACTTGTTTACCTAATTGTCATTTTTTTTGTTATTAATTTACTGTTTTAAATGAATATAGCCTCTATGCCATGATGACAGATTAGTTTAATTACATTTCTTGTATATTTGGCTACGAATAATAAATATCCGCTGTAATGCGACCGTAGACACGTGTTTCAGATTCGTTATCGTCGTCAGTACGGCGTAGCCAAGGAGTGAGCTGGGATAGCTTTGGAGATAGAAGCAATAACCGATCCCTAGATTCGAGGACAACAATCGACATCGCTGCGAGGAACACATTGTCAAACCCGCGTGCCTTACCGAACCCAGGAAGAATAATTATGCACAAAAAGGGCACACCATCACCCAAGAAGTTTAAGGTGTAACAGTCGGCTACTGTTTTCTGGAACTGGCATAAATACCCCTAATCCCAGAGATATTCTTGCAAGAAAAAGGATAGAAGCAGATAGGTCATGATGGCACCCGTTGGATGGATAGGAAACACGTTGTTAAATATTCAAAGCATTTCACAAAAACACAGCCGAAGATAGAAAAATACTTTTTCGTCTCAATAAGTATTGTAGTCATCATAATCTTGAGGCTGTTTTAAAGACTCGTAATTTAAGCATAGTGATGATCTCGCTTCCCCCCATTAGAATAAATGCCCGTATGCACGAGCATGTGATAAATGGGTTACTAAAAGCCCAGGTCAAAGTAGATATATCAATTTACGATGTTATGAACATTTTTGGTAGACCATTTTTAAATGTTGTTAATGGTTTAAATGTCACGAGAATTTAGTCGCTAACTCAGATATATTTTCGGACACAAATTTTCTTCCGTCATCAGTCGCCGATGTACCAAAAGTATTTATATAAAAACATACCACATGTACAATAATAATGGAAATACTTTAGAGCCAATCTCAAGGCCATTAATTTCTCGTGAAACTGACACATTAGAAAACCAAAGCTAATTCACCACTACCACGCAAAACAAGCCCGCAGTTCTATCGACTGCAAAAGATCAATTAGAAAATAAAAAACATTCTACACTCAAGAAAAGAAGAGCAAGACGTCACTAAAGCAAAATGATAATGACAAAACTAAACAGATTAATAGAAAGTGCTATTAATGCTGAATTTCAAAGTGTAAAATTTCGAAAAAAAGAACAATGATTATCGAAAACGTCAAGTGAAACAAAAACCTCATGATGGTTATGATGGAAAATTTAAATTGATGAACGGGTGAATTCAGTGTCAAAAATATCACAATGGGGCCCACAATATGCAAAGCCATCAAAACATGACGATAAGTTCCTATGTGTAAACTGTCTGTGATAAAAGTAAATACTCCTACTATTTTACATAAAAATAAACATTTAGTTTTGATTTTGCATTATAATAATTTTAGGTTTTAAAAAAAAATTATTTATATAAAAGTGTTTCTTTTTTCAATTTTAACCTGCCTGATTTTAATATTTGCACATGGGACCCAGGATAAAAATCCAAAATTGTCCAAGTACAACCTATATGTTCGATTTTATAAAAATACCAGCTGTTCCGGTGGGTGGATCCAGATTTTGTGATTTTTTTAGCACTAAACCAACATATGTATATTGTGAATGTGAGTCATTTTCGTCAATAAATATAGAATTTGTTAATAACTTGGTTGCAGCGCCACCTATCGGATCCTAGCATAGCTATGAACAATAGTCTCCACAAAACATATATGTTTTTTAGTGAAATAGAAATAGAACATGTAGTTATTTTACTTTTTTTTTAAATTTATTTCGCCACATGCGCAAATGTCGTGTAACAACTGATTGTCAAATTGTGAATGAAATCAATCGGTTACATAGTGCCGAAAAATTGATAGATAAATAGAAATAAAATAACTACATTTGTTGGACAGATCGCGAAACAACACAGAAGTAAAACAAATGTAATTTTATTTTAATTTAGGCTGGAATACATTTTTCCAGATTTTTCTCCACATCTTCCAGATTTATTTTTTCAACTGAAAACATTCAATTGAGTTATTTCAATCCCGGAAGCCAAACGAACAAAAAAAAAAGAATCAACCGAATATGTCGTTCCTATCGTCAGTTATGATCGAGAGTGTATGCAAAAATTATAATTTTTGTAGTTTGTCCGAATTTTTCAACTTCATTTACATTTGTCATTTGTAATCGTCCCAATTTTTTTTTTCCACAAAACTTTTCCAGGACCATAACGAACAAAACAAAAAAAGAATTACGCATATTCATCGATCTAATCGTGAGTTACGGTCTTGAGTTCATACAAAAATCCTATAGACAAATGACACATGAAAAAAGTAAGTCAGTTTTTCCAGAATTTTCCCGAAAATCTTCGACCTTGAGGTTTTTGCGGATATCCACGTTTTGAAGTCCCCTGATACGGAAAAAGTGGTTTTTTAAAAATGTCAGTGTACCTATGTGTGTGTGTGCGCGACCACGATAGCGGTCAAACGGCTAGAGATGTCAATTCCAAATTTTGTATTTACGAGTATAATCTCCCTCTTGAGATCTGATTAGTTATTCAGTAAAATCGGTAGACCGAAAGCAGTAGTTTTACTTCAGTGGAAAAATCGAGTTTTGCCAATATTTCGACAATTACTAAGTTCAAACAAATTTATAAAGGATTCAAATGTACTCGAAATTAAATTTGAGAAAAATTGTATCAAGAAAGTTTTTCGAAATTCCTACCGGAAGTAGGTCTTTTATCGAAAATCAGTTTTTTGCGAATATCTCGCAAGTCACGCTTTCATTCTAGGCAGGTACATTACGAGTATAAAAGTATTTAAAATTTGCAATGTTTTTTGTATACATGAAATTTCAAAATTCGGACCGGAAGTAACACATTTACTCTTAGAGAGTAGCATTTTTTTTCGAATATTTTGCAAGTATGCATTCTATAGGCATTCTTTCCGTAACTTTAGAGCGTGAACGTACATACATTGTATCTGAGCAGACTCGCAAATATTAAAATAAAATGCCCTTAACTGTCGAGGAAAAAATACAGATTGTGTTATGGTATGCCAAGGATAATTCCAAAGACGTGCAAAATTTATTTGTTGCGGCGTATGAAAATCGTCCACCTCCCTCTGTGCCAGCTATCCATAAGATTGTGAAACAATTTCGTACAGAAGGTTGTGTTAATTCACTGCATACTAAAAGACACGTTGTGCACTAAAGCCTCGGTACCCCGGTGTCCCGATATCACGCCCGATATGAACTCATCTGTACTCCCCTACTATCGTACCCCTCCATTTCATGTTTGCATGCACTTGTGTGCGTGTTTGTGTTTCCCTATATCTACTTTTATTTCAGTCAAACGGTAGATATTTATTAAGAGAATAGAAACCGTAGAATAGGATTTTGAATATTTTTGTGTACAAAAATTAAAATTCTATCATTTGAAAAGTTCATACGTATATGAAAGTCGTGTGGTGGCCACATCTCATTATTATTTATATAGATAGATATTACGTCTGACTATAACATATGTCTGCATCACTATATGTATTATTAATTAAAATGTAAACGCATTGTATTACACTGTAGACATACGTATTCAAATAATAATATGTACTTGCACTTTCCTACTTTAATCATGTCTGATTACTTTTACATGTACTTAGATATGCCATACAATATGACAATATAATTATGTGCTCTATAATTATTAGAGTAAAAAGCAGGTATGTATAATTATTTCGAAATGGCAATGATGGTACTGAAATTTACACACATATGTACTTATATCATTTTATTTTAAAAACTAAACCATCATAAGAAGGAAAGGATTGCATCTTTTCTCTTATTGTGGATAATATAAACATAATTACAATAAAGGGGTAAGTAGTTTATGCAATGAACTGGTTAAAACCCGTATGTATATGCATGTATATATTATTATTACGTCAATTACATGATAAAAATGTGTACATTATATTATGCAACACATTACTAGTATAGTGGTTAAGTATTATTATATAGTTATTCATGTTTGAAATAACTTTCTACAAATAATCTAGTATACATATAAAGTACATATACAAATAATAATTTTATAAATGTAATATAAAATTTCCACAATATTGGATATTTCAATTACACCTAACTACCTAGTTCTAAAATGCAAACAAATGTTACCGATTGGTGAATTACTCATCGTAGAGTATATCAATTAAAAGTGAACAATCCTTGTGATTTTCTAGGTCACATTTAGAAGTACCTACAGTTATTTACATTTTTAGATCTATAAAGTTCGTGAGATATTCACAAAAGCAACAAATTTTTAAATGGAACATCGTGTATATTTCGACATATTTTGAAAGAGAGTTAAATTCTAAACAAAAAGTAAGGTATACACTATCGTCCTAAATTTAAAAATAAGCGAGTAAAATGCACTTAAACTCTCTGATTATCATTACTTTAATATGTAAGTAGTATTAAAGTAATGATAATCAGAGAGTTTAAGTGCTTTTTATTCGCTTATTTTCAAATTTAGGACGATAGTGTATTACTTACTTTTTGTTTAGAATTTAACTCTCTTTCAAAATATGTCGAAATATACAGGATGTTCCATTTAAAAATTTGTTACTTTTGTGAATATCTCAAAAACTAGCTTTTCAATTGTTTCTCTGTTTTGACTAACTTAATCAGCAAAAAAAGTCCTACTAGTTTGCCTATTTAACCGACTTCGTAGCTCCAATAATAACGAAGATACCAATAGTGCCGACTTAAGTTTGAAAACCCGGTATATGTATATAAATAAAAACTTTAACATTCTTGGTATTAGCGGCCTGTTTCTTATTACTTGTCAAATATTAAAATTTAACAATAAAAACACATAATTAAAACGTTTCGACAATTTTATTCTTGTCTTCTTCAGTTAAAACACAATTTTTTTTTCAATATAACACATTTTGCTAAAACTGTCTAGCGGTAAACCAGAACAACGTAATTAAAACTTTCAGTTTATGAATAGTTCAGTAATTTTAATGTAGTATTTGAGTATAAATAGAAACAGTGGGTTATTAATCTTGAGACATGAAATTCTAGTGTAAATTAATGTAAGTCCAACGTTATTAATGGTCTAATATTCAAATATAATATTGTTTTTTTGTTGTAATACATATTTACTAACACAATGGAGAAATAATTAGAGTATGCTTAGAAGTAGAAAAGAAAAAAAAACTATCGAAGAGGAATGATGCCATCGAAAAAAGATGGCTTGGTGCTTTTTTTGAAGTAATAAGAAAAATTATGTTCTTAATGGATTAAATTATCAGACCAGTTAACCAAATTAAGTGTTTAACCATAAAGATTATATACAGCAATTATAATCTGGAAAATTTCAATTCGAAGTTCCATTTTTGTGGATATTTTCTACGACAATTCTAGAAGAACAGAGCTGCTGCCATACAATTTTGAAGAAAAACCCTTCCAGGAGCCTTAGTGGATTATCATCGAATGTGAATTGAGCCAAGTACTAAAAAGAATCAAGGTAAATTAATATATCTACAAGTATTATCGAGATCTCAGATAAAGAAATATTATTGATCTTCATATTGAATTAATTTTAAAAATAAAAGTATACTTACACTAAATTAATAATGCTCGAGTTAGAAGATGTACTTTTCTCCAGAGAAACTATAACTTAATTAAGATAACCGTTAAGTCGTTGAGACATTTTTTTTTGTTAATCACCATGTTGAATTTGTTAATAATTTCAGTGTTAATTTGAATATGTAATTTATATAACATTAATATCTTTCTAATACGTTGGATCAACTATACCTCTTAATGCTTAATAGTTTATATTGTATAACAATCGTTATGGATTTAAAATTTTGATTTGGAAATTTGAAATATCTAATGAGTATAGTTGATATAAACGTGAAGGAAGAATCATGTTTTTCTTTAAAATTGTTACAACTTTGGAAAACCAAAGTTCTTGAAGCTTCAAGATAGGGTTTTTATTATGTAAGATAGATGTAATAGATTTCATGTTTCAAGGTTGACTCTAAGTTTGACAAATAAATAACCTACAAACAGTTCAATCAAAATATGTAGTTTAATTGTTAAATAAGTTAGTCTACATATGCAAATAAAGGAATATGGATAATGATGAGTTCTAGGAACAAGCATCAAACATTTAGTACCCAGTATAAATTAAATTTGAACCCACGACCCTGATTAAAAATTACAGTGTGACTTTCTACAACACTAGACAAATTATTATTGAGCTTATAAAATGCTTACTTACAACATTTAATAGTATATTAAAGGACAAGTTTCATTTTGACGTTTCAAAGTACGAATTCAGAGTTTAAGAAACTAGTGGCGTAGCCACGAGTTTCTTAACTGAATGAGTGCTTAATGTCAAATGAAACGTGTCTTTTATACTATTTTTTGCAATTAGTTTTAAAATTTCTCTTTTTGTAAAAGCAAAACGAGAAAAATTTGATAATCAAGGGAAATTTTGTGGCGGTTGTCACCTTGGTTTGGCACAAGATTTAAATTGACAAGTTAATTTAAAATTGACACATTTTTGATAATTTTCAACAGAATGTTTCTACTGCACACGGTATCACTATCACTTCGAAAGATAATTCAAACGTTAATATAAATGTTTATAATAGTTGTACTATTTCAAAGATTAATTAAAAATATCAAATCTTACAATGAATTTCAATATAAAAACCTCAAACTTGCTTACAAAATGTCATATTGACATCTCCATTTCTGTTGCAATGTGACCAACTTAAAATAAATCTGTTTAAATGTTCAATTTCTATTACGCAACTAGTGCTGTAATAGACCCTATTACAGCACTAGTGAAATAAATGGTATGATTACGGTACTAATTGCAAAAAGAATGTTTACATCATGGTTTCTTAAGTTATGTGATATATGATATAAACTAATTTATAAAAATACAATTTTGTACATTTGAAAATGACGTTTTTTGTTTTGTAGGAACTGTACATGTTGTAAGAATTTCAAATGATATTGAACATATGCCTATGCCTGGTTAGTTTGATTATTAATTATATTTGATTATTATATTAATGAAGATTTCTGTCCTTATTGTGAGTATTTCCTTTCAAATGTACAAAAACGTAATTTTATAAATTATCATATATCATATAGTTTAAGAAACCATGATGAAACATTCTTTAAATATAAGTATATCATTTCTTGAAATAATCAGCAATAGTAGCGGTAGTTTTTTATAGTTTAACTTCTATGTTTCTTCTGACAAAGATTTTATAAATAATATCGAAAAGTCAAATTGATTTTTAATGTAAACCTTCATAAAAAAGCGACGATATCGCCCAGATTTTTCGTCCAAGGAAGTAGTACGAGAACTCGCCGTACTACCCTCCTCGATACCGCTACTGGGCCGGATGCCTATCCTTCACCCACCCTACTATTAGATGTGGAAAAAAGAAAATTAATAAAATCACACACAATAACAGTGTCATAAAATTAAGGTGGTATAGAAAACTAACAAATTCAAACCGTCTATTGAACTACCATTCTAATTGTCCAAAAAAATATAAAATTAATCTTATTAAGAGTCTAAAAAGTAGAATATTAAACATTACACATCCTGATTTTCAACATGATGATTTAGTAATTTTGAGAAACATATTGATAAAAAATAATTTTCCTATGGCTTTAGTAAATCAAATTATTTTTTCCACATCTAACATGTTAATAATCGTATTGTAAAGAAACAAGCCCACAGAGAAGCAGACATCCGGGAGACGACAAAAGAAAGGCAAATATTCGGTGCGACTGGTAAACAAGTCGTAAAGCAATAAATCATCCATTTATATATGTACTGCGAAGAGACAGAATGTCTCTTGTATGTTCTACAAACATCGAGAAGAACACTAGCGTTTATCTAGTGTGTTCCAGATGTTTCGTACGCGTATATAAAGGCAGTTGAACCGATGGATGGGTAATTCCGGAATAAGAGATTCATTCATTAGTCTCGTGCGGAACAGGCAGATAAATAAATAGTTCCTTGAGTGGTAGTCGAAGAGTAAACATATACCGGGTGTCCACACGAAAACTTTATATTGAATTATTTCTAGTGTTTTTGAAGACAAAAACTTGAAATTTTGGGTGGTTGTTCAGGATATAGGGGGACAATGAATAGTGTATTTCATACCGCCCCATCGGGTCACCCGCCGCCGCCGGCCACCCCCACTCCAATATTTTAAATGACACCCTGTATTTTTTTTTTGGTGGTTTTGAAAGAACACAATTTTCTTGATATTCCTATGTGAAAAAACTAGTAACACACATTATGACATTTATGAGATATTTAAATTTAAAAGTTTCAGATATCAGAAATTATTAACTCCGAAAAATCATAAGTTAGTCATGGAAATAGTTTGCTTTAAATTAGAATTGTCAAAATTGTGACTTTTGTGTTTCATTAATATTAATACTTGTAAAATTGTTCTTAAAGTTTCGGCTTTTTCGCTGAAATGGTTTATACTCTTGAAGAGAGAACTGAAATAGTGATTTTGTATGGGATTGCAAACAAAAATTATTCCCAAGCGGCGACGTTATTCAATGAAAACCATCCAAACAGAAACGTATCTGTTGCTTATGTCAGAACGCTAATAGAAAAATTTTTGCAAACTGGATCTGTAAATAATAAAAAACGGAATACGAATAATTGTGGTGTACTAAATGAAGCTATGCAACTAGCAGTTCTTGGGCATATTAATTTAGACCCAGAGCTTTCGTTGAGAAAATTATCCGAAGTTTCGGGAGTGCCAAAATCAACCTGCCATAAGATATTAAAATTAAACAAAATGCACCCTTATAAAATTCAACTTCACCAAGAGTTGGGTGACGGTGATTTCGACAGAAGAGTCGAATTTTGTGAAATAATGACAGATATGATTCGGCAAAATGGAAATGTTTTGCGAAGTATTTGCTTTAGTGATGAAAGTTGCTTTTACTTAAATGGTCTTGTGAATAGACACAACTGTCGATATTGGAGCGACGTAAAACCCCATTTTTTCCGAGAAGGCAACACACAATATCCCCAAAAAATTAATGTATGGGCTGGAATTCTTAATAACCAAGTAATTGGCCCGATATTCTTCCAGCAAAATTTAAATGGACCTAAGTACTTACAATTTTTGGAAGAGCTAATACATCCTCTTATCATACAGTGTCTAGAAGAAAACTTGAATGAAATAGAGGAGGAGCAATTATATTTTCAACAAGATGGAGCTGGGCCACATTACTGTTTAGACGTTAGGAATTATTTGGATATTTTCCCAGGACATTGGATTGGACGTAGGGGCTCTATTGAATGGCCAGCTCGCTCCCCCGAGTATAAGACCATTTCAGCGAAAAAGCCGAAACTTTAAGAACAATTTTACAAGTATTAATATTAATGAAACACAAAAGTCACAATTTTGACAATTCTAATTTAAAGCAAACTATTTCCATGACTAACTTATGATTTTTCGGAGTTAATAATTTCTGATATCTGAAACTTTTAAATTTAAATATCTCATAGATGTCATAATGTGTGTTACTAGTTTTTTCACATAGGAATATCAAGAAAATTGTGTTCTTTCAAAACCACCAAAAAAAAATACAGGGTGTCATTTAAAATATTGGAGTGGGGGTGGCCGGCGGCGGCGGGTGACCCGATGGGGCGGTATGAAATACACTATTCATTGTCCCCCTATATCCTGAACAACCACCCAAAATTTCAAGTTTTTGTCTTCAAAAACACCAGAAATAATTCAATATAAAGTTTTCGTGTGGACACCCGGTATATAAATAGAAGTGAAATAAATACGGTAGTGTTACATAAATATACGGACATAAATATTAGTAATAGAAATAAATACATGTGCTAATCTATTTGTAATTTAATTTATTAATAATAATTTTAAGTGCGATATGCAACAATTGGTGTCAGAAGTGGGATAAACAAAATAAGTGCAATAAATAAATAAATAAATGGCTACCAAACGTTTGCAAGAATTAAAGGTCTCCGAGTTAAGGGCAGAATTGGAAGAAAGGGACGCAGATACGCCTGGAAAAAAACAATTCCAGGATCGGCTTCGTGACCTTTTAATAAATGAAGGAATTTTCTGGGGCCATCGAAGCCGTAGAACAGGAAGTTGAGGAGCGCGTGTTCGGAATGGGGGACGAGTTTGGGGTTCAGCTTCAGTTGCCAGCGATGAACGACTGCGGTCCCCATGACACCTCAAGCGGAAGCCTGAAGATCTTCCGAATAGCAAAGGCAAAGGTAAAACCTCCCACCTTCGATGGGAAGACGTCATGGATGGCGTACCGGAAACAATTCGAAGCCGCTGCAGGAGCAAATGGGTGGACGTTCCCGGAGAAAGCTACTGCTCTGATTGTGTCGTTAAGAGGAGAGGCCAGTGAGATTCTGCAGACCTTACGTCTGGAAGTGTGTCAAGACTACCTTAAAATAATCAAGCGTCTTGAGATGAAGTATGGGCATGCACACCTGGGACAGATAGTCCGACGATTAGCGAATCGAGTGCAACCTAAGAGAAGAACGCTCCGATGCTGGAATTGGAAATGGAAATGGAAATTGGGCCATGTGCATAGTAAAGGCGGGAAGGAGCCCAAGAAAACCATAGCGGAGCAGCGAAAACTGAAACGGGTCGATGAGAAGAGGCAATCGTCGACCCAGTATCGTAGTGCCTCAAAATCAATAGCGCGAATTGCATCTCTGCAACACCAAAACGCTGATGCTGTTGCAAGGAGACCACGTCCAGAAGACTGCAGGCATAGCAACCGACTAGACGAAAAAAATCGGCCAACACATTCAGAACTACCGTGGTTGACGATCAGTGGCAACTTGACAATTTGCGGATCGATCAAGAAGCTGATGAAGACCTTGGTTCATTGATGGTTTGGAAAGGTACTGGTCGCGGACCGGCTTGGCAAGAAGTAGCTCCTCGTTCACAGGGACTAGAATCCTACTGGGCTCAATGGGACTCTCTGAAGGTGGAGGATGGCCTACTCAAGCGTGTTGTGGAGAACCCAAATGGAGAAGACTACGTCAGCGGACCCAGGCGAAGATTGGAGGATGCCCACGAGCGAGTGCGCCATCACACTCAGGATGTGAGCGACAAGACGAAGAATCGTTACGACGTGCAAGCCGAGAGAGGTGGTTATCGAGAAGAGGACCTTGTTTGGTTATATAATCCTCAACGTCGCCGAGTCCTGTCCCCGAAGCTCCAACAACACTGGGAGGGACCGTACGAAGTACTAAAGCGTGACGGACGATCTATCTTTTACCTGGTCACAAAAGAAGTCTCAAAGCCGACCTGTCGTGCATTGTGGCAATCCCTTGTTGATTTACGAGGACGTGGACATACTGGTATGGAAATAGTCGTATGCAACTATCGGCCCAATCAGCCCGTTATACAACCTAAGACGGTGGATTGCCATTTCCACAAGACAACTGGGTGCACCCGTGGGTCCCCAATGTAGATTCCGTCATCCGCCAACGACAAGAACAAGGAATAGTGTGTTTCGGGACGAAACGCAGTTTTTAAGAAGAGGGCAATGTAATGAAACAAGCCCACAGAGAAGCAGACACCCGGGAGACGACAAAAGAAAGGCAAATATTCATCGCGACTGGTAAACAAGTCGTAAAGCAATAAATCATCCATTTATATATGTACTGCGAAGAGACATGTATGTTCTACAAACATCGAGAAGAACACTAGCGTTTATCTGGTGTGTTCCAGATGTTTCGTACGCGTATATAAAGGCAGTTGAACCGATGGATGAGTAATTCCGGAATAAGAGATTCATTCATTAGTCTCGTGCGGAACAGGCAGATAAATAAATAAACATAAATAAATAGTTCCTTGAGTGGTAGTCGAAGAGTAAACATAAATATAAGTACTACAAAATAAATATAGGGCGCGCTGTTATATAAATAGAAGTGAAATAAATACGGTAGTGTTACATAAATATACGGACATAAATATTAGTAATAGAAATAAATACATGTGTTAATCTATTTGTAATTTAATTTATTAATAATAATTTTAAGTGCGATACATTAGTTTTATATTTTTATATTGTAACTAATTTTACGTGTGTGAATATACAGACTGTTTTAAATAAATAAATTGCACGAGTTGTTTATTGCGAACCCGAAAACGTTACAGTATAATAAATCTAGTCATTGAAAACCCTTCAGTTCAACTAAATAATGATAACATTGAGCCTCTAAAATATAAAAAAATGTCCTATATACCAGGCCTTACTAACCATATTAGGGATTTATTTAAAGAAAAAGTATCCATAGCATACACGTCAGCTAATTCTGTCTCAAAATTATTTACACCACTTAAAGATAAATTAGATTTGACATATAATAGTAATGTGGTTTACGGTTTAGTATGTAATGATTGTAAAAAATTCTACATAGGTCAAACTAAACAAAGAATTAAAGAACGTAATACACAACATATGAGTGATGCCCGAAATAAACCTAATGCATGTAAATTAGCATTACATGTATATACTACTGGTCATTCCATACTATTTGATCGAACGAACATCTTATATAAAGAATCTAATTTGACTAAGAGATTATTTCTAGAAACTCTTTGTATTAATGTTTTTACACCAAATATTAATTTCAAATCAGACTCAAAATTTTAGTAACATTTATTCAGGTTCACTAAAATTTGTTAATAACAAAATTTTGAATAAAATTAAAATTCAGTAATTGTCATGTTTCTTATTTTTTCATATACATGATTACCACTTTTAGTTTTTCAACTATTATAGGTATATAAAATATTGTTTTTTAAATAAGTTTAATTTAACAGTATGATATATCTGAGTTTTGAAACCTGATGTGCGCTTTATAAAAAAATTTTACAATTTTGTATGTCATCTTGTCATTTATACTTAAACGTCACTGTCATATAATGTTATATTTTTAATGTTTGTCAAACCCATATATTTTATGTCCTAGTGTGGCAATTGTAAGATAATTAATAGTTTACTTAACAGTTAATTTAATTTAATTATTTTTTAGATCTGATGAAGGAATAAATATATTTCCGAAACGTTATTTAGCCAACAATTGTGTTTAAATCAACTATCCAGGCCAAAATTCTACTTTTATTAAAGTAGTAATTATTTCATACTATATTATATTAGCTAATTATCAGTAATTATATCTTTAATCTAACAATATAATAAGGGCTTTTATACTGAAATTGGAGAAGCATATGGTCATAATACAGTAATATGCTTCTCCAATTTCAGTATAAAAGCCCATATTATATTGTTAGATTAAAGATATAATTACTGATAAGTAGCTAATATAATATAGTATGAAATAATTACTACTTTTATCCTGTATGGATTTGCTTAAGTAAAACCAAATCAAAAGTACGACATTACCTTGTGATAGAATGTAGAATCGTTCCTGTTTTGTGGCACTATACAAAGCATTTTACTAACGCGCGCGACACCGACGCTTTTACATGTTAACACTACACAGCTGTAAAATAACACACACAGAGATACATAGGTAAACATTTGCACTTATGGCTTAAAGATAGTAAAAGGTAGTAACTTCAAATACAATTATTTACTAAATTGCAAACAGATCCTCTATATTTCAGATCAAAATGTTTACGTCTGTCTGTCGTAAAATGAATTCGAACTGAATCACCAATATAATTATAATTTAATTGATATAAGAATACAAAAAAAGGCGAATTAAAATGATTTTTTTTATTAATTACCTAGTTGGAAATCTTAAATAATCTTGAAATTCATTACTAAAATTATAATTTTTATTATTATAATAATTAATTATTTCCACATATTCTACTATTGACATTCCAATCTACTTTTAACACTATCAAATGCGCATTAAAGAAGCTACTTATTATTTAACTGCATTCGTAAATAAAGCAATGGAATTTTATAGTTTTATAAAAAATGAATAATTATAAAATTAATTGATTTACACGTGGAGAGAATGTATATGATATTGAAACTAAAACGAACATTCTTGATGCATTTTCCAGTATTTAAAAATAAAATATATTCAGTTTTTCATATGCTGCTGGATAGAAAATTATTTTAGAAACCTGACAGACGGACGTATGTAAGCATAATAATGTTGTTATACGAAGAAAAAAACCTGACCTTTTTCAGGACTCCGCATACTCTTCTTTACCGAATTCTGAAACAAAAAGAAACAGGATTTTACTATGCATTAAATACTACAAGTTAGATGTAAAGTTATAAGCATATTATGCAATGAGCATTTAATGATTTAATTTATAACCCTGTAGACTACTCTTGTAATTGGTGTTGCTGGTGCATGCCGAAGTAATGAGCTGTGTAATTTATTAATTTCTTATGTCATCATGAAAGATGATTTAATTATTATTCACATCCGCAATAATATGGTTCGTCGCGAAAGTTTGTAATAATGGAGCCACTTTGGATCAAAATAATTAAAAACTATTTAAAAATCAGACCAATTCCAGATATAGCAAAGTTCTTTATTAGTGTACGTAATGGTAAATGTACTAGACAACACAATAGGACAGATGCCAAAAAAAATTGCCCTTCCGTAGAACCTCAGCTACACTTTTAGCTGTCAATGGTGGTAATATCCTTCAGTTAGAACAACATGGTGGCTGGAAATCTTCTAGTGTAGCTGAAGGTTATATCGAAGATTAATAATAATAATAATAATAATAATAATATTTTATTCATTGTAATTACCATTACAAGAAAGTCAGTGAATTACTTTAAAATGCACAGTTAGCTGTCAATAAAACAAACAATAACAACAAAACAATAACGAGTATATAATGCATTAATGTATTTAAAAGTCATTAATGTTCTAAGTCACACTTTAAGAACTCTTCTATTGAATAAAAGCTGTGATAGCTTAAAATTTCCTCCACTTTTTTTATGAATAATTTGTCCCTCTCTTCAATATGGTTCTTGATTTTGTTCTACAGTTTGGGCCCCCAATAGTCTACGTAGCGTTGTGTCGTTTGCAGGCGGTGATATGGGATTTGGAACTCTTTTGTGTGGCAGGTTTCGTAGTTATGATGCTCTCCATTCAATATATACTTTTCTTGTTTTTTTCTGACGTATTTTATACATGTAAGTATAAATAGGCAAGGCAAGGTCAGTATTCTTTCTTGCTTGAAATGTTCCTTACAACCATCCGTGTATAGTAATAAATAAGTAATAAATATGGCGGGTGGTGGACGCTGCTGTGGTCATTGCTCGTCAGCGATTGATATTGAAGTAGATAATAAAATCTTAAAATGTGCAAATAGTGATTGCTTAGTGTGTTTTCATTATAACTGCTCTCCTTATAAAGGATCGGAAATCAAATTTATAGAAACTGCAAAACCAAACATAAAGTGGTTCTGTGATATGTGTTCTTCTGTGACTCCAAGCCCGCATGATGAGGTGATTGCAAAGGTGGACGTATTGGAAAAGAAGTTGAATGATATCTTGCAGTTTATGAAGGAAATGTCGGTAAATATTAAGAAACAAGATAATACTCTAAATAACCTAGAAATAATATCAGTACCTGGAAGTAAACAAAACAAAGAAGAAAACATGAAGAAATCTGTAAAAGACAAAGAAAAGCGGAAAATTAATACAAGATCCCAGGCTATAGATGGACCCACTGGGAACAGCGAACTCCGTGCGATAGTTACTGATATTAGATGTGAAGGAGATAAAAATAACGATAAAAAAACAATAAACACAGACGAAAAAGAAGTGACACAGGTCAACGGCATGGACTCTATACTGCAAGCTAAAGTAACAAAAAACATACGCGGAAAGAATATGAACACAAATTTAAATACCGTCCAAAATAGGAAATGGATATTTATATCAAATTTTATAAATACGACGACCGAAAATGATATAAAGAAACATCTTATTGAACACAAAGTATCTTTGTGTGTTTGTGAGAAATTAAAAATTAATAGCACCGACATAGCGGCTTTCAAAATAGCTGTACCTATGTGTGAAACAGATCGGATATTTGATGAGAATCTGTGGCCGGAAAATGCTATTATCAGACCTTTTAGAAATTTTCGAAGGAAGGCCTCATTTCAAGCAACTTCATCGACAACATAGGACGTAAGAATCATATTGAAAATCGCAATAGTACTATGGCCACAAAAAACAACATAGATAAAGGCACAAAATCAAAATTTACATTAATCCACCAAAACGTGCAAAGCCTTAGACATAAAACTGAAGAATTATTAATATTTATTAATGAATTGAATATACACGTAGACGTCATTGCCTTATCTGAACATTGGTTGAAACCAAATGAGATTGTTTCTTTGGATGGTTATGATGTTGCATCCTGTTTTTCCAGACAGTATAGTGTCCATGGGGGGTCTTGTATAATGGTTCGACATGGAGTGGAGCATGAAGCGTTGTTGTGTCTGGAGCAAAGGAGCGAGGAATTGCTTATTGAATGTAGTGCTGTAAAAATAAAACAACAAAAAATTATTATAATAAATATATATCGTCCGCCAACATCTGATATGAATGAATTTCTAATCAAGATGGAATTAATCCTAAACGATATTGTACTGGAGTCAGGCTACAGAATATTTCTATGTGGAGACTTCAATTTAGACTTCAATAAGAGAGAAAGAGATACGATTCGATTCTTGGATCTAGTTACAACATATGACTTGAGACAAACAATATTTACACCAACCAGTGTTACGTCGACATCGGCCACAATTATCGACAATATATTCACTAACATCATTACATTTGATAGTTCTACGGTAATATCTGCACTATCGGATCACCTAGCACAAAAAATTACTATCGATATTAACAGAAAACAGGTAATAGACACATGTAAACGGGAATTAAGAATATTTACATCTGATCAACTCGATCTTATAAAAAGTGATCTTGACGCCATCGACTGGTCAGGGGTTGTGGGTGAATGTGATGTGAATAAAAGTTATGCTATACTTGAGAAGATCTTAACAAACACAATAAATATACACAGTAAGAAGAACATTGTGGAATTTACAAACAGAAAAAAATGGATAACCGAAAATATAAAACAATTATCGTTAATAAAAAGACAGCTTTATGAGGGAGTTATTCATAACAAAGTACCACATGAGGTATATCTACAATTCTGCAAAGAATTAAAACATGAGATCCATAAATCGAAACAAGAGACATATTCGAATCACATTGCAGACTCTGGTAATACTGTAAAAGCTACTTGGGAGATTATCGACACAATCCGGGGAAAACGGAGGCAGTGTGATGATTTTATGGAATTGGAAGATAAATATAACAACAAGGCAGATATAGCTGCAGCGTTCAATAGATATTTTCTGGAAAATGGCAATATTACTACAAGAGGAGACTATGTACCCAATATTTCAGCCACTACAAATACGTTTGCCTTCTTCCCAGTAGACGAGCATGAGGTGGTGAATGCGATTAGAGCGCTGAGGAACACAAAGGCTGTTGGTGAGGATCAAATACCTGTTGCGGTTTTGAAAAATAGTTCTGTCAGTTTGGCTCTGCCGTTGTGTCACATTATCAATACATCTTTGGACACTGGCATTTTTCCTTGCAAACTAAAGTATACAAATGTTTTGCCTATTTACAAAAGAGGAGCGAAAGACGAATTAAAAAATTTTAGACCTATTGCTCTAATTTCAAACATCTCCAAAGTTATAGAAAAGATCATATGCAAAAGAATACTTAGCTTTCTAATGAAATATAATATAATGACCAACAACCAGAATGGATACATCACTGGACGATCTACCTTTAGAGCAGCATATCAGCTCCTAGAAGATATAATTAATGGCATAAATGATGGGAAATCGGTCTGTTCGATATTCATTGACCTCTCGAGGGCGTTCGACAGTGTGCACCATCCGACACTACTATGCAAAATGGAAAGAATGGGCTTCCGAGGTACAGTGCTGCGGTGGTTTGAATCCTACTTGAGTGAGAGAAGACAGTGTGTTGTTTTGAATAGTACCACTGGTAGGGAAATAAAGTCACAATGGGCGCAAGTTACCTTGGGTGTACCACAGGGGTCTGTGTTGGGCCCAATGCTCTTTCTTTTATATGTCAACGATCTTCCTGATATCACTGGAGATCTAACAATTCTATATGCCGATGATACAACATCAGTAATTTGTGATGAAAATATCGATGCTGTTGCAGAGCGTCTTCAAACAAATTTAGCAAAGCTAGACTCGTGGTTATGTGAACATAACTTAAAGTTAAATATGGAGAAAACCACATTACTTGTCTTTGGTGGGCAGGATAGAAATTTCCAAGTGGACTATGAGGGACAAGCACTTACCTGTTCGGACTGTGCTACTTTTCTAGGTATGAAGATTGATCCATCATTGTCCTGGAAACAGCATATTGATGGGTTGGCCAAAAGGCTGTGTCAGTGCAATTATACTTTGCGAATTATTGTGCGCAATGTCAGTGCAGAGGCCGCGATGAGTGTTTATTACGCGTATGTTTATTCAGCGCTTCGGTACGGCGTCCTGTTTTGGGGCAATGCAGTGGGAGTAGAAAGACTCTTCCTTCTACAAAAGGCCTGTATAAGAACATTATTTAATTTACATCCTAGAGACTCTTGTAGAAACATATTTATAAAGAACGGACTACTTACATTGCCATCTATATTTGTTTTAGAGAGTGCACTATTTGTGAAATTGCACTACAATGAGTTTTTTAAAAAGTATGAAATTAATCACACTCATGAAACAAGAGGGTTAAAAAATGGCATTTTAATGCCACCTAAAATGCACTCCACTAAATTACAAAAAAATGTTATATACCAATGTGTCAAAATTTATAATCACATTCCATCCACAATCAGAGATTTAGGTTTTTATCAATATAGACATAAACTAAAACAATACCTAATAGGTGAAGCTTTGTATAATGTTAAGGATTTTTTTTCGAAACCGGTGCAGCTTAATTTGGTGCACTAAAACAATCGTTCGTTATTTTGTTTTGAGTTTGTTACTTGTTGTATTATTAATATTTTATATATACATTACATTCATGTTTGTATTTGTATGTTGACGTGTTCTACGCTTTGTATAATGGAATAAATCTATCTATCTATCTATCTATCTATCTATCTATCTATTTCAGATTACAAAGAGCTCTAATCGCTTTTTTTTGCAAGCAGAAGATTCTTGTTGCTGCAGGTGATGTGCCCCAAAACAAAATTCCGTAGCTTATCCTACTGTGGAAGTTCGCAAAATAGGCAGATTTTGCAGCGGCATGGGTAGCAATAGTCTTCAGTCTTCTTATAGTATATATAGCTATCGTTAGCGAGTTAGCTAATTCTGATATGTGCATGTCCCAAATGAGTTTATTGTTAATCGTGAGCCCCAGATATCGAATGGCGTGGGATGACTGTTCATTTCTTGCTGAGAAACAGAGATGCTGTGTTTTCTCTTCATTTAATTTTAGTTCATTATCTTGGAACCATTGTGTGATTTCTTCCATTACCCGTTTGCTCTCTTTTCCAATTTCGTCAATTGACTTTCCAGTTACTACGTAGGATGTATCATCAGCATAGAGACAGCTTTGTTTAGGTGTTATATTTTTTGGGAGATCATTAACGTACATCAAAAATAAAATTGGTCCCAATATCGATCCTTGTGGTACCCCATTATGAATTGGTCTGGTATTTGATATTTCTCCATTTAAGTCCACTCTCTGGCATCTTCCCCTCAAATAGGAGGCAAGTAGATCATGTTCCGTACCTCTAATACCATAATAGTATAGTTTCTGTAGTAGAATTTGGTGATTTACCATATCGAAAGCCTTACTGAGGTCACAACATGTCAGTTCACATCGTTCTTTATTGTCGTAGGCGTCAATTACTGTCTCCATCACCTCCAGTATTCCAGTCACTGTGGATTTGTTTTTCCTGTATCCATGCTGTTCATTAGATATATAGTTCTTTCTTTCTAAGTATTCTAGTAGACGGTCTACTATCAACCGCTCTAAAATTTTGGAAATTGCAGGCAGAATAATGATGGGCCTGTAATTGCTGCAATCATTCGGATCTCCCTTTTTATGAATTGCAACCGCTCTTCCTACTTTCAGTTGTTCCGGAAAGATACCTTCGCGGACACACTTATTGAAAACTGTTGTCAGAATAGGTGTTATTTCAATTTCTACCTCTTTAATGATATTTGTTGTAACGTCATACACATCCCTGGTTTGTTTGTTTTTCACATTTCTTATTACCTCCGATACTTCTATTTCTGTAATAGTTTTAAAATAGAACGAACATCTATTATCTAGTCTCATATTTTCTAGGTATTTCTGTATTTGTGTATGTGATTCCGTGCTTATTAGGATCTGTTTTCCAATGCCCGTAAAATAGTTATTAACTTCGTTTGCAGAGAGTTTTGTATCTGATTTTCCTTTATTTCTAGTTTTGTTTGTTTCCCTGTTGATGACCGTCCATATAGCTTTTTGTTTGTTACATGCTTCATTTATATATATTTGATTTGCATTTTGTTTTGCTTTATTTATTTGATCATGGAAGTTTTTCTTATATTCTTTGTATGCTTTGTATATGTCTTCATCTTTAGTTACCTGGGCCATTGTTCCCAGAGCGTCCAAAGTGTTCCCCATTTGTCTTAATGCGGGAGTATTCCAATAGTCTACCCCGTCACGACAATTTAATTTATATGTTTTCCTGATTATAGGAAAATGTTTATTAAAATAATAGAAAAATACTCTATGAAAATTTTCAAAAGCTTGTTCTGCTGTCATTTCATCGAAGCTATCCCAGACATGTGTTGCCAGGTCATTTTTAAATAGACCAGTTGTAATTTCATTTATTTGTCTTGTGTACAAGATATCACGTGCACCCGCAGACATATCATCGAAATCACCCAATATCATAATCTGGGTCCTGTGGTCTGACAAGTGCATCTCGACAGTCTCCGCGGCCACCATGTGCTGCATATCTACATTCGTGAAAATGTTGTCTATGCAAGAAGATGTTCTGCTAGTAACCCTAGACGGTTTTTCAAATTTATATTGCATATTGTATGACCCCAACAGATCCACTAATCTATTCTTTTCTGTTGTGTTTTTAAGAACATCTATATTGAAATCACCAGCCAGGTAGATTTTTTTCATGTTAATGTAATCTGTCGCTGTTGTCATAGCTTCGTTTAATTTATCCAAGAATATATTTATATCTCCTTCTGGGGATCGATAGACTGAAATAATAAGTGTGTTTTCCTTTGGAATTTCTATGGCCGCTATTTCAATATGTATTTCTTCCGATAGTGATATTAATTGTGGAAGCTCTCTGTATTGGTACTTTTTTTTAATTAAAATCAATGTTCCACCATGTGTATGACTTGTTCTACAAAATGAACTGGCCGTATCATACCCTGGAATATTACAGCTTTCATGTTTTTGTTTATTTAACCAGTGTTCTGTAACACATAAGCAGTCGATTGTGTATTTGTTTAATGCAAAACTTAATCTGTCCATTTTATTACTTATCGACTGTATATTGTTGTAAATAGTAAATAAAAAAATATAGCATGTATGTTACAAGGTGTACCTACATCTACTTACGCAACCACACCTGCAATAAATACAGGAATTTTCGATATGAATCAAATTCCATCAACATCAGCAGTACAATCAGGATCTATTTCGACTGAAGATATTGTAAATACTTATGGAATAAACTCAATTAATAATACTGTCATTAATGTGCCTACAGATCTGCACAATCCTGGTTTTTCAAATAGAATTGAACCATCAATAAATTTAACATGCCGTAATAGCACTATCAATTTTTATAAATAAATTAAATAATTCTTTACCTCTGCAATAGTTACGTGTTACATTGTTTCCATATTATACTATTATACATATTTTATATTGTTATCTAAAATCATCCTTAAATACAGTTATTTATTTTGACGGTTGACAACTTGACATACTACTGCGATTGTATGGTTGTGGCATTCGCTTTATTTGTTGTCATTATTCACCTAGGTAAATAATATAGAAATTGTAGAATTGACATTTCATGGCGTTTTATTATGTGTAAAAATGCTATGATTTTTTACTACTGGTACAAAAAAGTTTTAATAATTTTTATTATTCATTTATGTCGACAGACCTAAATCTAAGATTATATTTAACAAATATGTATATGAAAATTACCTGCATACAGTGTGTTCATTTCAAAACTTCCCGCCCTAAATTTCTGGATCTCTGGAAATCTATGAAAAATTCCCTGAAACACGTATGAAGTATTATCGTGGGGGTCATTTCCTGATGCATAAATGGACTCGCCCACTTTAACCCCCTGCCCCGGGAGCTACCCCCTTAAAAATCTTAAATAGAAGAGGTATGGAATAATACGTCATTTTAAAGGTATTTTGAAACAATACATTTTGGCGTTGATTTTTTTAAAATTGATTCATTCGTTTTAAAAAATCTTTTGGTTTGTTTAATTTTTGTTTTCTGTTTTAGACTTAAATATATATTGCTCAAACACACTTTAACTGCTTAAAATGTTTTATTTTTGTTTTTAAAGTAATTTAAGAATTCAAATAATCTTTTGCAGAAAAATTCAATCCAATAATTGTTCAGAATATTTTCCATTGATCACTAAACAACGGTATAACCATTGTTCAAAATTACGGCGTATATTTTCAAAAACATCTCATTAAATTCCACGGCGCGCGGCGGGTTGCATTAATCCTCTGACGAAGTACTTCTAAAGTTTGAGGTGGAGGGGTAAATACAACAGACTTTTAATAACCCCACAGAAAAATGTGTAGTGATGTCAAATCAGCGATCTGGCTGACCATACTATGGGTCTTCTTCGTCCTATTCATTTATTTGAAAATACATTGTCTAACCACCGCTGTACTGGTATAACTTAGTTAGGAGAAGCTCCATCTTGTTAAAAATATACTTCGTCCTCATCAGGTAGGGTATTTTCACCTCTATCCAGTTGATTTTCAAGAATATCAATAATTAGCGGGTTGCATTAATCCTCTGACGACGTACTTCTAAATAGAACAGACTTTTAATAACCCCACAGAAAAAAGTGTAGTGATGTCAAATCAGCGATCTGGCTGACCATACTATTGGTCCTCTTCGTCCTATCCATTTATTTGAAAATACATTGTCTAACCACCGCCGTACTGGTATAACTTAGTGAGGAGAAGCTCCATCTTGTTAAAAATATACTTCACCTCACCAGGTAGGGTATTTTCACCTTTATCCAGTTGATTTTCAAGAACATCATTAATTAGCGGATAGATAGTATTTTCCAACATATGCAAATATGCTTCGCCATTTTGATTTCCATTTAAGAACAACGGACAAATCACTTGGTCCCCCAAGATACCTCCCATACATTATTTTTTTAAAGATACTTTATTTAAATAACTTTGCGTTGATAACACTAAATAACAATTTATACTAAAGCAACATACAATGTATTTCCAAACGAGGAGCACCGGACCAAAAAAAATTATATACATATTGCAGTGACCTTGAGTTCGGTGGTAGATTATAAATAGACATAATCAAGATCACTTCAAGATTTAATTTAATTAATTGTTATTTTATTTATTTTTATCATGATGTGTATATAAATATCCATTATGTCAATATTTTGCCAGAATTTAATTTTTATTTACGTAAAATAATAAAAGAATGTTAGTATAAATTTTATAAAAGTCATAATATTAAAATAAGCATAAAATATTACGTGGATGATAACAAGAAAGTGTTTCCCGCTCGAAGAATACTGTGACCGGGAGAGATCGACCGTGTGGCCGGCGAAAACAATATTTTTCGCTAGATGAATTGGATGAGTCATGAACGTGTAAACAAGTTGATATTTACATGTTTGTTTACCTTTTTCAAAGATTGTTAATACGCTGCTTTCCTGAGTGGTGCAGCACTGCAGCTATGTATTTCTGGAGGTGGAATCGTATCTGCCGAACAGAACCGGACGTTTTTGTGAAGAAAAATATCGATATAAATCCGGGACCGCTGAGAAACCGGGAGTTGCTTGGTGTAAACCGCACTCAAAAGAGGAAAAAAGGAGAAGTAGGTGGAAACCTCTTCTTCCTCTTAAATGTTATATTAACTTAAAAGTTTATTCATGAATTTGAACTTAGAATAATTTTCAAAGAGATTTTTCGATACTTATAAAAATTTTAACAAGACTTAAAACTGGTAGTATTTTCCGTAATAATTTTACTGTACTTATAGAATTTTTTTAACCGCAATGGAACTCAGAATAACTTTATGAATTAGATATCGTTTTAATTTGGAGTTTAATTTACATTGAGACTTGTAATTATTTTAGAAATAATTATTTATGTATGGAACAGTTTTATTTAATTAGAACTTTGAATTTCTTTTTATTTTCTAAGATGTTTTGTTTTATATGTAGGTTTATTACACCATGCATTATGATAAAGCATTTTAGTGACTGTAACGATCAAGTTGAATAGCGTAATAATTTTTTTTTTATAAAGATTTTTCTTTACTATTTTGTTTTATGTATATATAGAATAATTGAACAGTGATCGAGTTTTTTTTAATGATGGATGAGTTTGAAGCAATGTATGAAGAATTAAGGTGATTTAATAATGTTTGTTATAAATGTGTGTATAGTGTTGTACCAATTTTTTTTGAGTGGTGTTTTGTATTGGAATCTCAAAGGGAGGTAAAGTTTTATTTTAATATATATATATATTTTCTTTTATGTGTATCAAGTATATTTTATAGTACTTGTGTGTTTGATATTAACGTGTTGGGTAATAGATCAGGGATGTGTGCGATGAATTAAGTAGTTGTTTAATTCATAGCATGGAGTCCTGGTGAATCCTTAAAACACGAATTAGTCTTGGTGGTACTGTGTTGGGAGCGAGAAAAGGCGCCAGGCAGAACTAATCAGGGCTGAGTTAATTAATCAAATGCACAAAGACATTACTTTTTTTTTTATTATTAAATTTAAAATTTGTATATATGCCTTAAGGGGTGAGCACATGGTGGTGTATGTTCGGGTTGTGTCCGACGAGTTAAAAAGCATACTCGTAGGGTGGAACTTTGGGGTACCTACCAGTGTGAATTTGCTTTCTGATGGTACTGTCTTGGGAGCGAGCAAAGGCGCCAGGCAGGACTAATTAGGGCAAAGCCATTCCCTTAATGTTTATATTTTTTATTTGTAGATAATAAATCGCGTAATTTTTGGTTATTCATATTCCAGTACAATTCATCATATGCGATAAATTTTATTTTATTAAAGATGTTGATTGTTTACATATATCTATGACGAATATAAATCATGATAATCACGTTTATTTTTAAAATATAATTTTTTTTTCGATGTTATGCTTTCATTATTTATAATTTCTTTATTATATTGACTAGTTGATTATGATATGTGTAGCTTTAGATGATGTATTGAAATATTAATTTTTTGTAAATATATATTTGTGTAATTTAAAATTTCTCATTTTTTTATACTTACTTTTAATAAATTAGATGATAAGATGCATTTTGCGTTTTATTTTCTTTACCTGACCTGGTGATCATTGAAGAGCATTCAAATTGATTGGAGAATTTATTTATATTTTCTGCCCCTGAGAGAACATTTTCTTTAGTCATTCTAAACTGAGCTAGTCAAATGAAAAATTGCCTAACCTACTATTTAGCAGAAATTTTGTTGTATCTTAGTCTAGCATAAGGCCTAGCACTAGGATGCATGCTTGATTCTTACCTACTTATTGATTGAATAATTCTAATTATTTTTATATAAATCTCAATTTGCAAGAGTCACAGCAATATGTATCCACTTTTTATGCTATTACCTGTTTCTCGTTAAACACAAAACGATGTTTTATGGTCCTGTCGTTGCTGGAGACATTATAGATATTATAAAGCGTTTACCCAATAAAAGAAGTACAGGTCTTGACGACATTCCCGTTAGTGTTATAAGGGCCTGTGCGATAGAGGTAGCAGAAGACCTCTCCCACCTGGTAAATCTATCGATTACTTTGGGCAAATTCCCTACAGGTTTGAAATCGTCTGCTGTAATTCCTATACATAAAAGAAATGATCGCTCCAATATTGAGAACTACAGACCTATCGCGCTAACTAGTGTCTTCTCTAAAATTATTGAAAAAATTATTGCTGACAAAATATTTAATTTTTTAAACAAACATAATCTCATTACCCCCTGTCAGCACGGTTTTCGAAGTAGTTTCTCCACTGAGACTGGTGTTGTGGAATGTACACAGCATATTCTTGATGAAATGGATATAGGACGATACACCGTGTTGATCTTGTTTGATCTATCCAGAGCCTTTGACTCCGTTAATTGTCATTTTGTTAGTAGTAAGATCTATAACCTGGGAATTCGTGGGGAACTGAACAAATGGATTGTCTCATTTTTAAAAGACAGAAAAATTGTTGTTAGACTTGGTGACGTCAGTTCGGAGGAATATGATATGGACGTTGGAGTTCCACAGGGCAGTGTCCTGGGTCCATTAATATTTTTATTATTTATAAATGACCTACCTAGTTTCATAAACTATGGCAAAATGTTTCTGTATGCTGACGATACAGCAATAGTGGAACAGCTCAACAATAATATCAATATAGTTCTACAAAGTTTTGAGGACTGGTGTTGTGCCAACAAATTAATAATCAACCATGATAAGACGGTTATTATTGAATTTTTCAACAGACATAGAACACGCTCAAGTTTAGACATAACATTTAATAATCAAATTATTGAGGTCTCTAGAAATTGTAAATTCTTAGGTACAATTCTTGATATGTGATATGGGAAAACCAGGTTGATTACGTGTGCGGTAAACTTCAGAGGGCATATTATGTTTTGCACACTTTGAAAAACATCTTGAATGCCGAATCCCTTCTCGGCGTTTATTATGCTTATGCCTACTCTATAATTTCCTATAATATTATTGTCTGGGGCCAAGCGAGGGATATACAAAGAGTGTTTCTTCTGCAAAAGCGTATCATCACACTTGTTTTTGATTTGCCCTACCATGAGTCTTGTAGGGGCACCTTCCGCTCAAAGAGAATATTTACTGTTACCTCTATCTATGCTTATAAATTATTAACATATATTTTTAATAACAAGCATAGATTTTCAGTAATAAGTGAGAAGCATAATTACAGGATTCGTAATAGAAATAACTTAGTTGTGGACAGATCACATCACTTCTTTCATCAAAAGTCCCCGCTCATAACTGGCTTTACAATTTTTAATAAATTGCCAACACACATGCGGGACTCGGGTCTGGCAAACTTTAAGAAACTGTTGAGGGATTTTCTAATTGACCACAGTTTCTATAGTATGGCCTTTGGTATGGCAGAGCTCCATGTACGGTTGCCATAGTCGTATTGTACAGTTAGTCTATTATGTTTTGTGGTTTATATTTATGTATGTGTATATATGTTTTACTATTTGTGTAATATACTCTGTATTGACGAAGTCTATATCTAGTGGATCTGAGACTAATAAAGCATTATTATTATTATTATTATTATTATTATTATTATGCTGTTACATTGAATCAATGAATGCAAAATCGGTGTAAAAACGTACCTAAAACATGCATTTTTGTTTAATAAGTAACTACAACAAGAAGGAAAAATATTCTGCATTAAACAAAACTAAAAAGTTAAAGAACCATAAGATTATTTATTTTCCTTGTTTTTGAGAAATTTATATAAGTTTTTAATATTGGCTTTGGTCCGATGCTCCTAAAATAAATTGACTAGCTAGAAATACAAAACAAAACAAACCAAAAGATTTTTTTAGAAATCTTCAAAACGAATAGATCAATTTTGAAAAAGTAAAAGCCAAAATGTACTGTTTCAAAAGACCTTTAAATTGGCGTATTACTCGATATGTCTTTCCATTTAAGATTTTTAAGGGGGAAGCTCACGAAGGCAGAAGGTTGAAGTGGGTTAGTCAATTTTTACATCAAGAAATGGTCCCCACGATAACACTTCTTACGTGTTCCCGAGATTTTTTCATAGATTTCCAGATTTCCAGAAATTTAGGGTGAGAAGTTTTGAAATGAACAGCTTGTATATAGTAAGTATTATGTCGAAGATGTATTTTTAAATTAAGAGTAGAATCTGTATTTTACTATCCAACTAGCGATATCCGGTGCCCGTTGCTACGCCAAAAAAAAAAACAATTTTGAAAAATAATGGAGTTTTTTTTTATTTTTATTCCGATCGGCACGAACCTCATAAGAACACTCTCCAGACTATGCTAGAGTTCTCTCAGGTTTCCTGAAAATTTCATCAAAATCGGTTCAGCGGTTTCGGAGTCTATAGGGAACATACACACTCTCCCAGCCACACACAAACATACATCCACATCTATACCGTGCCTTCAAAATCCTACCTCGTTAAAGTAGGCTGTTTTTTAAGTAATTAAGTAATCAATGTTGGTGTATGTACATGCTAAGCTTTTAAAAACTTCAAATTCTGACAGTTGTCATACTTAAATTCAAATTATAGATGCTTATATTTTTTAAATTATTTTATTATAATGTTTGAGTTACAACATAAAATATTTCGATGGTGTTTTGCCAAAAGGGCGATTACACCATTTCGTTATTTTGAGAAAATTGGAGAAAACTGTTCTGGAAATATATGGGCGACCAAATTGAAAAAAATTGTACTCAAACCTTTCACATTAATAATTAAATGAATAAGTAATCAAAAAATACAAAATTAAATGTACTGTAGTCTAAAATTTTAATTTTTGTGGATATTCCCCCTTTTTCCAGATTAGTTCTGGTAGATGTGGTGTATTGACCTCGAGTTCGCCCTTGGTTTAAGTGTTATATTCATTCGCCCAAGCCTCTAATTAAGAGTTGGTGAGAACTTTTAATGATTAATTACAATAAAATCATACTAAATAGTTCTAGTTCAGTAAAAGATAAATAAGAAAAAAAAAATTGTTTGTGAAAAATTTGGAAATACAAATGAAATTAAAGTAACAAAAAACTACAATAATACTCAATAAATCAATAATTAGGTGCAGTCTTCGTCCTCTTCATCGGTCTCCAAGAGCCTATCTTCCACCTTTGGCCTAAATGACATAAGATAGAGATGCAGTTTGTTATTTTATTCTTTGTACCCTGTCTAATTACGGGGAAAGAAAGAGAAAATATTAAAAAAACACGTACAGCGACTAGTTCTATAATCTGATAGTTTGTTTCAGTTATTCAAGAGAAAAGAAGGACTTTTACTTATGTCAATTACATCGGATTTCCAATCCTACTGCCGGAATTTGACCCGTAAATAACATCTAAATTCTCTAATGCCATACTACATTTACCCGGCAATGATACATCAGTTGAAATACTACTTGTTGGCTTATTAATATTACGAGCCAATTTTAGTATTCGCTCTGTCCGACTAGACATAATTAGCAATTTTCCGTACCGTATCGCATACGCGCCATACAAACAACGAACAAAACTATTTTTAGGTTATGTTGCCTATAGTAAAGTAATGTAATCGTTCGCCCTTTAGGCGTTTTAGCTTTGTTACATTCGTCCTTTTGAACGGATTGTTCTGAACACATTCGCCCAAAGGAAAAATGTATTTTTGATTACCAACACCTTATTTTCCACCAAATACGTTCATCCTTTTGCCAACATCATCTTACAGTAGGTACTGATATTTTGGTACATAAAGCTCAAAATCGTAAAATTGGCGCATTCGCCCTTTTGGCAAAATACCATCGATTTATTATTGAAAGTTACTACAGAACTGGCCAAAAATTAGAAAATGGAGATTGGGTTTATTCCATTAATCACTGCTTACAGGATTTCCGGCATGTTTCCTAATATGCCAGTTACGCCAAACTACAAAAACATATTCATGCCTGTGATATTAAATGTGGTGAAGCAGGGGCAGTAAATCTGATGGGGAAGCACCCAGAAAACGAACAGCAGATTGTATAGAGAATATTCAACATCGAATGGCCAACTCACCCAAGAAATCAATTGCAAAGCTCTCTCAAGAAGTTCGGTCGTCAGTGGGGATATGTCATACTACTTAAAAAAAAGACTTAAAGTTGTTTGCATATAAAATTCAAGCAGTTTCGGAACTCAAACAAGTAGATCAATGGTTTTTGATAACATAAATAATAACGACATTCTCGACAAATGCTTCTTTTCGGATATTTAAACAAGCAAAATATGAGAATTTGGTCAGCAGAAAACCCTCATGAATTTGTGGAAAGTACGCTACATCCACAAAAAATAGGTGTCTGGCTAGCAGTTTCAAGAAGACGAAATATTGAGCCTATATTTTTTAATGAAACCATAACAAAGAAAGATATCGAAATGAATGATTACAGCCTTTTATTAATAAACTCCATGATGTTGAACTTACGGAAGGATATTTCCAGCAAGATAATGCACCAGCACGCAAATCTCGAGATACAATAGCTTTTTTGCAACAACTTTTCGATACAAGAATTTTCCTCCAAGATCTCCGGATCTGACAATTGTAGACTATTTTATTTTTCCATATTTAAAGATTACCATTTTCACAACGAGACATTACACAATCGAAGAGCATCGTAATGCTATTGTGAATTCTTGTGCTGACATAACCGAAGAAACCCTAATAAATGGATTTGAAAGAGTTCGTCTTTGTCTTCAAAATAATGGTCAACATTTTCAACATCTGGTTTAGTATTATTTTCTTTTAATTTTGACTATTGTAATAATTTTTTTTTCAAAAAGTAAATTACTATTTATTACACACATTTACATGACATAACCAAACTATCAAAATTATGAGTTTGTGTTTGATTAGGTGCACTGTCGCCAATCATTAAAAAAGAGCATGGCCGTCCCTAACGAGGAAAATATTTGAAGGCACGGTATATATGAGTAAAGATGAATTTTGCGTTTTTAGGTGGAAAATATGTATCGATTTTATGTGACTAATTGTACATATTATATTATATACCACCGAAATAGAAATATCAAATTTATAGCTATTATACATATTTCTGTATATCTGATGATTTTGAATAAATTTTATTTCTCTTATTATTATAAAATTTATTTATTCTATCTTTAATAATGGAATTTATAAAGTTTAAAGGATAATTGTTATTGGTTAATATGTCTTTCATTTCTTTTAGGATTCTTGTTCTATATTTAGAACTTGTTAATTTGTTTATTTGCGAAATAACAACTTAATTGCTATGGACTGGCAAGAATTATAATTGTCTATACCTGAAGAAGTTAGTTTTTGATAAAATTTTATTATTTTCTGGAATTAATGTTAAATATAAAAAAACTTTATTTCATTGTTTGTTTCTTTTTATAATGTAAATTATTATTATTATTATTAAATGAATATTTCAACAGTATCCCATTTTTGTCCTAATGTAATTAAACATCTATGTGTTGAACAAATAAAGAATTATTATTACTAAAATGCTGTTAATTTTTGTCGAATTCAGTTTGTTATTATCGTAAAGTTGAAAAGGTACCAACAAAAAGTGCAGAACTCATTAAAGCTGAAGCCCAGGGGCGGCGCTAGGCGGTAAGCGAGGTGAGCGGCGCAGGGGGCGCATCATGTAAAGGGCGCTGTAGCAATATTATATAACAACTAAATTAAATGCAACTCTTAGGAAACCAGATAAGTCAGATAACAGAATATATCCCAGATATATTTTTCAATAATATAAAATTTGTCGAGATACGCCGCTGTACTACTTATATGAGTAGACAAAACCTCTCAACTAAAAAAGTAAATAAAACAAAAATACACACTTAGACATTGTGCTATTGCTTTTCAACAGATATTCAGTGAATTCACACAGAAAGCATTACTATTTAAAAGAATATAATTTAATCGAAAGAATGTGCAAAGCAATTAATGTTAACAACAATCAAAACCATACATACACAGATGGCCAATATTATTGTAAGTACTATTTATAAAAAAATTTTATGGCGTTCGTTTTACTGAAAATTTTTTGTTTGTCATATTTTGCAGTGTTGTGATGTAAACAAAGTTGTTTTAAAATTTAACTCATGATTTTCTGATGAGGAAATTATACATAATTTCGAAACGTAAAAAGACCTTTGTTTAATATTAACCAACCCTTCATATGGATTTTTAAAAAAAAGCGGAAAATACCAAGAATTTGGACGATACATAATATAATAAAAATGAGGTGTGCCCACCACACGACTTTCTTATACGTATGAGCGTTTCAAACTATACAATTTTAAAAATTCTTTTTTTTCCAAAACTTATTCAAAATCCTATTCTAGGTACTTTCATTCGCTTAATAAATTGCTATAGAATGCATACTTTGCAAGATATTATCAAAAAAGTGCTCCTCGCTAAGAGTAAAAGTGCTACTTCCGGTCCGAATTTTGAAATTTGATATATACAAAAAATATTGAAAATCCAGTTCTAAATACTTTTGTACTCTTGATAAATATATATAGAATGCATAACTTACGACATATTTGCAAAAAATCGCTATTCGATAAGAGTAAAAGTGGTCTGAATTTTGAAATTTTTTTTATACAAAAGATATTGAAAATTATGTTTTAAATACTTTTATACCCGTAACGTACTTGTCTAAAAAGCATGACTTGCGAAATATTCGCAAAAAACTGATTTTCGATAAGAGTAAAAGACCTACTTCCGGTAGGAATTTCGAAAAACTTTCTAAATAAAATTATTCTCAATTTTAATTTTAAGTATATATGAATTCTTTATAAATTTGTTTAAACTTAGTAGTTGACGAAATATTCGCAAAATTCGATTTTTTCGCTGAAGTAAACTGCTACTTCCGGTCTACCGATTTTACTGAAAAACTAATCAGATCTCAAGAGGGAGATTATACACGTAAATACAAAATTTGGAATTGATATCTACAGCGGTTTGGCCGCTATCGTGGTCACAGACAGACAGACAGACAGACAGACACACAGACAGACAGACACACAGAGAGAGAGACATTTTTTTAAAAACCACTTTTTTGGTATCAGGGGACCTCAAAACGTGGACATCTGCAAAAATCTCGAGTTCGAAAATTTTCATCATCACAATACTTCCTTATACTACGTATAAGAAAGTAAAAAATGAGGTGTGGCCACCACACGACTTTCTTATACGTATGAAAGTGTTACTTCCGGTCCGAATTTTGAAATTTCATTTATACAAAAAATATTCCAAATCTAACTCTAAATACTTTTGTACTCTTCATAAATATATATACAATGCATAATTTACGACATATTTGCAAAAAATCGTTAATCGGTAAGAGTAAAAGTGATACTTCCGGTCCGAATTTTGAATTTTTTTTTATACAAAAGATATTGAAAATTAGGTTCTAAATATTTTTATACCTGTAACGTACTTGTCTAAAAAGCATGATTTGCGACATATTCGCAAAAAACTGATTTTCGATAAGAGTAAAAGACCTACTTTCGGTAGGAATTTCGAAAAACTTTTTCATCAAATTTTTCTCAAATTTAATTTTAAGTATATATGAATTCTTTATAAATTTGTTTAAACTTAGTAGTTGACGAAATATTGGCAAAATTCGATTTTTTTGCTGAAGTAAACTGCTACTTCCGGTCTACCGATTTTACTGAAAAACTAATCAGATCTCAAGAGGGAGATTATACATGTAAATACAAAATTTGGAATTGATATCTACAGCGGTTTGACCGCTATCGTGGTCACACACACACACACACACAGAGAGAGAGAGAGAGAGAGAGAGAGAGAGAGAGAGAGAGAGAGAGAGAGAGAGAGAGAGAGAGAGAGAGAGAGAGAGAGAGAGAGAGAGAGAGAGAGAGAGAGAGACATACACACACACAGACACACAGACATTTTTTAAAAACCACTTTTTCGGTATCAGGGGACTTCAAAACGTGGACATCTGCAAAAATCTCGAGGTCGAAAATTTTCATCATCACAATACTTCCTTATACTACGTATAAGAAAGTAAAACCGGTTAAAGAAAGAAGGAAAAGCAAAAAAATCCTTGATACAATTGTATTTTACTTTCTTATACGTAGTATAAGGAAGTATTGTGATGATGAAAATTTTCGACCTCGAGATTTTTGCAGATGTCCACGTTTTGAGGTCCCCTGATACCAAAAAAGTGGTTTTTAAAAAATGTCTCTGTATGTGTGTGTGTGTGTGTGTCTGTCTGTCTGTCTGTGACCACGATAGCGGTCAAACCGCTGGAGATATCAATTCCAAATTTTGTATTTACGTGTATAATCTGCCTCTTGAGATCTGATTAGTTTTTCAGTAAAATCGGTAGACCGGAAGTAGTACTTTACTTCAGTGAAAAAATCGAATTTTGCAAATATTTCGTCAACTACTACGTTTAAACAAATTTATAAAGAATTCATATGTACTTAAAATTAAAATTGAGAACCATTTTATTTAAAAAGTTTTTCGAAATTACTACCGGAAGTAGGTCTTTTACTCTTATCGAAAATCAGTTTTTTTACTGATATTTCTCATGTTTTTTTTCAGTAAACTTCTACAAAACGCTTACGCAAAAGAAGAAAAAACATTCACTGATATTCACAGTGACTGTTTGTTATTTAAAATAGTATTTTTTGCTTTTTATAGTTTGTACAGGTACGTCGAATGAGAATTTTTGTGTCTAGACGGCACAGATTAGATCTTGTAATCTGTGCTGGACGGATTTGTAAATTTATTTTTCAGCATCAACGAAACGGGGGTATGTTTTAAAAAAATATACTAAAAATTTTACATTTAAACCATTATCAGAATGGAAATCTCGTGTTGATGCACACTTAACCCATTGCGTTACCCCAAAATGGTGAAATGTTTGATGCATTATTTGAGTTGCAGGAAAATACTTAGATAGCCATCATGTGGGAGTATTATGCAACAGAATTAAAAAATTTTATTTTGTGTGTTCTTTAGTACTTTGGTACGATTTACTTAATCGAATAAATATTGTTAGCAAAATGCTCCAAAATATAAATACATACTGACATTGCAAGTGCTGTAATAGCTATTAATAATATAATTATGTACGTTAAGGCTGTATTACACTTACCAAGTTCTTGACCAAGTTATTGGCCAAGAAATTGTCGGCAAGTTCTTGATCAAGTTATTGTTGACCTTGCCTGTTTTACACTTACCAATTTCTTGACCAAGTTTTTAGGTGAATTAGCAGTACCAATAGTGCAAAAGTACAAAATAAAAAAATTAATAAAGTCACCGAAGATTTGTGTTTGATATTGAATGTAAAAATAATTGCACAAGAGATACAAAAGAAAATAAATAATTTACGCATACAATTCTTTCAAGAAGTATCAAATTAACATGTCATTTTGAACGGTATTCTAAAATGGAATTTGTGTATACATTTTACACAGTTGGCAAATAACTTTATAACATGAATATTACTAGAAATCACTAAAAAGTTGACCAAGTTGAGAAGAAAAATAGAACATGTTCTAAGCCACCAAGTTCTTGGCCAAGAAATTGACCAAGTCGACTTGACAAGTGTAATACACGACTTGTCGTCAATTTTAACCTGATCAAGTTCTTGGCCAATAACTTGGTCAAGAACTTGGTAAGTGTAATACAGCCTTAAGATTATTAGATGTAAATTGTGAAATACTGCAGAAAAAATACGAAAATTTAGAAATTTATTTAAAAGATACATAGAGAAAGATATAATATCCAGTGAATTATTTAACTAACTAATTTCGCTGAAAGATGTATTCCGATCCAAGTTAGATAATTTTCAAAATCCTTTTAGCTCATTTAATTATATTTATGCAAATAATTTAGAAACATCATATTTAAAAATTATGTATTGCACTAAGAATTTTATTGAGACAGCCAGTAAATGGAGTTACAGTTGGAAGTGGGGAAAGATCTTTTTCAAAACTGAAACTTGTAAAAACATATCTTCAATCAAAAATATCACAAGAACACTTAGATGGCCTATCAATAATTGCGATTGAAAATATTTACGATCAAATAAACACTGAAAAAATTATTAATCAATTTGCCAGACAGTAACATTTTAATAGTTGAATGTAGGCTTCACTACCGCTATCCGTTTTGCTGAAACATCAAGTACAGAATTAAACACAAAGCAAAACCCAGAAGCCATCTCTTAACATTTTAACGTTTATTTTAATTTTTTTAATAAAGGCACAAGAATATGCTAAATTTCCTATTTTATTTTTACTTTAGACATTTTAAATAGATGAGTTCGTTCTTATTTTGTTATGACTGTAGCTTTAAGAAAGGGAGGGGCGCAATGCTAGATAATTGCAGGGGGGCGCCAAGGGTGCTATCGCCGCCACTGCTGTGACTATACAAGTGACTATCTTTATTTCAGAACGGCAAGAAATGAAATCATTCCTATTCATATTGTAAGTACAAGTGGCGTAAACATACAAAAAGAGGGTTGATGCAAAAAACAACATTCAGAGGTGAAAAACATTTCAACAGGTACATAAAAATACAGGCACTCGGACTAAAAATCGTCCACTTAAATTACTTGTTCGCTATCTGTTAATATTTGTTATAAATATAACTGCCATAAATAATATCTTAGAATTCGATGGAGTAATAATAATAATATACACATTACACAAATACATAATAAGGAATGTACGCGCTACACATTTACATTAAATCAAATAAAAAATACATAACATAAGCAGAAGTCGTCTAATTTATTTTGGTGTCTTTACGCTCTGTCTTTGATTGTCAGCTGCGTTAGGTTATTTTGTGTTTTCGGTATCTTTATTACTGTAGTACCTTCACTTCACATTCATCAGTACTTACATAATGTATGTAATATAAGAAAAACTAAATTAACATCCACATCAGTAAGATCGACATTTGCCACCTAGTATACAACAATTCAATCAATTCTGGAATCAAATTGAAACTACCTGGAAAAATGTCACCGTGGACTATTGCCAGAAATTTGTCGGCAGCATGTCGTAATTGTCGTCTCGTTTAGCAGAATGTTAATTAATTTATATATTTTAAACTTTAAATTTATATTTCTTTACTTTTTATAATCCTTTGTTTTTTATATTATTTTTTAAGTTTTGTGTAAATACATTATCACATTTCCTAATATTTGCCAGAAACATAAAATGCCCTACGTATGTAAAAATATGAGCGAAACAGTAAATCAAGATAAGGAAATAAAAATTTTCTTATACATCTGTATATCAATCTCAAGAGTAGAAATTCATATGAAACTAAGCACATAAAACACAATATCGACATTATTCAATATGTGTGAATGTGTTATTCCCAATGAACTGTATATACTAACTGGAAGGGAGGCAGGGTATTTTCATTTAAGAGAAAAGTGTGTCAGGCGCAACAGAAAGAGATAGATACTACGTTGTGGTATTTCCATCCTTATTTGTTGCATGTTCGTTTACGGAGTTTTGTTGCACCTTGATCTTAATCGTTTTTCACCGTCTATACCTCTGAGGTGCTCGGCAGGTAAAAGCATACAATTTGATGTTATAATATATTGATGTGCCTGTGAAGTATAGCATCTTTTTACTTCAGTACTTAGAACAAGAAAAAATGGTACATTATTGCGCGGCTTATGGGTGCAAAACTTTATATGACAAGAGAAATAATATCCAGTTTCACTTGTAAGTTTATTATTTAATACTTTTTTGCAATTAGTACCGAAATCATACCATTTATTTCACTAGTGCTGTAATAGGGTCTATTACAGCACTAGTTGCGTAATAGAAATGGAACATTTAAACAGATTTATTTTAAGTTGGTCACATTGCAACAGAAATGGAGATGTCAATATGACATTTTGTAAGCAAGTTTGAGGTTTTTATATTGAAATTCATTGTAAGATTTGATATTTTTAATTAATCTTTGAAATAGTACAACTATTATAAACATTTATATTAACGTTTGAATTATCTTTCGAAGTGATAGTGATACCGTGTGCAGTAGAAACATTCTGTTGAAAATTATCAAAAATGTGTCAATTTTAAATTAACTTGTCAATTTAAATCTTGTGCCAAACCAAGGTGACAACCGCCACAAAATTTCCCTTGATTATCAAATTTTTCTCGTTTTGCTTTTACAAAAAGAGACATTTTAAAACTAATTGCAAAAAATAGCATAAAAGACACGTTTCATTTGACATTAAAGCACTCATTCAGTTAAGAACTCTGAATTCGTACTTTGAAACGTCAAAATGAAACTTGTCCTTTAATATACTATTACGCACGGAAATCACACACATACTTCTGTAATGCAAATGTCTCAAGAATTTACAAGTTTTTCCTTCAATGATGGTCCAGTATTCGCGGGTGATATAGTGTTCAAGATAATACAGTTTATAGAAAAACAATTCGGATTTTTAACAACCACTGCTTCAGTACAAATATCAAATTTAAAAAGTATATTGCAAAATGCAGCGGTACAAAAGTTTTCGTCAAACTTTATGTGAAATGTCGATCATGCAACAGTTTATAATGAGAGTATTCAATATACTAAACTAGGTTTAAGGCAAAAATGTACTAAATTAATACTTTTTAATAATCAATAAAACTGTCATAATATTGAATTTCTTTTTACAATACCCTTCCAACGTATCCTGCTCCTCATAACTACTTAATTTAAATGTTGTTACCTATTGATATGATTAACTTACAAGTATCCAGCCAACTATTTACTTTAAAACACGATAATTATATAAAAATCATTCTTTGGATAATCCTTCTCCTTTTATAACACATACAACAGATAATAATGTATAATAAATACGCTAAAGTAGATTTATTTAAAAAAAATATATTTAAAACGGCAGCGGCTAATTATGTAGCCGCTAGTCGGACAAAGATGAGAATACCACAATGCAGCGGGTTGCATACTCCATAATTTTGCCTCAGTCATCGTTAACTTACCCGCCTTTCCAGTTATATGTATATATTTAACTGGTTATTCCTGATATTAAGTGTACATACACACATATAGATAAAATAGTTTTCCCTCTACATAAATGTATTATGTAACATTAAACTCGTATTGTGACCATTAAACAGTTCACTTGTATTCTAGTTTTTAAATAAAGTCTTTTTAAACACGGTAATCTGCTTACGATTTATTTAATTCTAGCACTAACTAAAAAAATAATTAAATTGTATAGGTACCTACAGGTATTATATATGTCATATCTATAGTGAGTTAATAAAATCTTTATAAAAATGCATTTCTCACAATGTTGTAATACCTACTATATTTCTACAAACATTAAATACTCAGAGCTACAAATGGTCGGTTTTCACTGTGAGTAACTGTACCATATGTATCTAACACTTTTTGATTTAAAAACATTATTCTTTTTTGTAGATTCTGATCGTTTTTTGGCATCTGCAATACCTATATAATTTTATAACTTACAATTTAGACAAAGACAAAACATATCGAAAGAATATACAAAAAAACTATGCCATGAAATTAAAAAAAACATAGGTAATTGTGGGTAAGAGAAATATTATTATTAATTGGGCAGGAACTAGAGATACCATTTATGTTGTACAGTGCAATTGCGCCATCTCTCGGTGAACAACAAGTATGTATGTACTAATCAATGAACAAAAGTAGGTGTATACACAGACAATAGTATTGTCTGTGGTGTATAATATTGTGGTAATATCAAGTTGCACTTTTCCAATGCAACATATATATTCAACTATTCTGTTAGATGGCAGATGGCACCCTATTGTGATAGAATCCCTACTCCTATTTGTATAGTGGATTTTCAGTGAGCAAACTGTTTTATCGATATGCCTTCTTTTCTCGTTAGCTTCCTTGCCATACACGTATGTTGACAAGATGAAGGTATGTAGGAAAATTCGTAAATAAGTAGTGAAATTTGTGTTGTTTCGGCCTAATAATAATTTAAAATGAAAATTTGATATTTGGAAAAGTGGGGTGTGTTGAAAATTAGTGTTTTAATATAAAGATTGGATAAATATTAACGGATGATTGTATTAACTTGTACTGTTATTGACATGCTGTATCTTATTTTATAAAAGCTTGTAGAAATTTATGTACATAGTCAACAAGCCATTATATTATATAATTCAATATTTTCTCTACTATATTAGCAATTATCTATTGTTTATCAAAGAATCTGAACTCAGAATATTGACATGTCTACTACTCCAATTTACAGCTGAATATTTCATACCCGGCGACGGGATGTCAAAAGCTTATAGAGGTGGTAGACGAACATAAAATCCGTATTTTCTATGAGAAACGTATGGGTGCTGAAGTTGAGGCTGATCCACTAGGAGATGAATGGAAAGGCTATGTCCTTAGGATAGCTGGGGGCAATGATAAACAAGGATTTCCTATGAAACAAGGTGTCTTAACAAATGGTATGCTCATTTATATTGATGCTGAATTCATTTAATTACATATTCCCAATATTTTTAGGACGTGTCCGACTTTTGTTATCAAAGGGACATTCTTGCTATAGACCACGTCGGGATGGTGAACGCAAAAGGAAATCTGTTCGTGGTTGCATAGTTGATGGAAATCTAAGTGTACTTGCATTAGTAATTGTACGCAAAGGTGAACAGGTAATTTTGTTGTGTTACTATTAAGCATTTGCTATGTATATTTATATTTAGGAAATTCCTGGCTTAACTGACACCCAGGTACCAAGAAGGTTAGGTCCAAAGAGGGCTTCACGTATTCGTAAACTGTACAATTTAAGTAAAGAAGATGATGTCCGTCAATATGTAATTAAACGTCCATTGCCTCAAAAAGAAGGAAAAAAATTACGCTACAAGACTCCCAAAATACAAAGGCTCATTACTCCAGCAGTTTTGCAGGTATATTTATGAAAATTTTGTCATTATTGATAGGTTATGTATAATATAGTTTCAACTTAGCATAAATAAAAATAATAGTATTACACTTTAATATTGACGAAAATGTATATTCATCCATGACACAGGCAATTTTTTAGAATTGTTGTGTTCTATAAAGTGTTCAAGTGCATGGTAAATAAAATACTGTTCAACTTAGGCTGTATTTCAAAAACATGTGTGCAGCAATTAGAAGAGTAACAAAAATATCTTATATTTTCATACTCTATGCTTATTTGAAATGTAACTTTGAATTGGGCTTTACTATTTTCTGTTTGAAGTTAATAATTTTATTTAAATATTTAAAATTTTCCTCAGAAGCCAGTTAACCTTTGCATATGTTAATTTTAGATAATCTTTGTCCAGCTGTTCTTTACCATTGGCAAGTTGCATATTGATAAATGACAAGAAAAACGTGGCTCTATTAACATTAGAATACATAATCTTAAATATTACCTTGGTATATTGTTATAACATGAGTTTTTATTGGACTTTTTGATGCAATGATTTTTATGTATATACTAGCTGACCCTGCAAATGTTGTTTTGCCATATAAATTATTTCTAGTGAATATTTTGGTAGTCTAATAAAAAATAAGTAACTTATTGTAAGTGTGTGCGGATGTGGTATATGACTAAAAGAGGAATGGAGCGCTGTGAACGATGACGGACTATAAAAATAACAAAACACCAAACATTCATTTTTTGAATTCATTGTACTTTTATTATCATAACTATCTAACAGGAGAGCCGGCTTCGTTCTCATCCCTACTCTGTGCTGGCGGGTATAACTGATCGAGTGGTAGAGTGAAAACATTTAGAGAAACATTTAGACATACGTCATCATAAAGCTGCGCGAAGAAAAAGTGCTAGCGGCGTAGGTGATTAAGAGGGCCAGAGGTATGAGGGATGATTTTTTTAAAAACATCATAATTGTAAAATTTAAACTAACAGACGAATAATATAGAAATATTTTCAAGTGTCTTGATAAAGACAAATATTTATGGAATAAAATTCTACTAAACACAAAGAACCAACAACAAAACATAAACACCGATACATATAACGTAATCGTAAGCGCCGCGCTGCTGTTGTACAAACCAGGGGCGGCCCGTGATTTTTTTGGGACGGGAGGGCACCGGGGGTCTGAGTGTTAAATATCAAAAATTAAGTACAGACAAAAAATAAAATCAATATGCTATTTAATTAACTTGTTTGAAAATAAAATCCATCCGCCGTTCCTTACGATCAGCAAAATGATTAATAACTCATTCATTGAAGTTTGGTGTTGATGTCAGTAATTGTTTTTCAATGGAACACATTGCTAAGGCACATAGTCTGCTTTCCCGCATGGTATTTTTAGAAAATGTTTTTATTCTCTTCAATGTAGAAAAACACCGTTCACTTGATTTTTTCTATTTTGGTTATTAAAAGTTCAAAAAAGCTTAAAATGAGAGACATGTTTTCTTCGAACATTTTAAATATTTGAATATATGCGGTGTTTGTGTAATTATGATTAAAACGTCTATGGAAACTGTAACTTCGTACGTGTTCAGACGTCTTTGGAATGTCAGTGGTGGCCTTGCTTTGACTTCGGTCAACTTCATATGGGTTTGAACGTCTTCGGAATGTCGATGAAGGCCTTGCCTTGTCTTCGGCCAACTTCGTTTGTGTTCGGACGTCTTCGGAATGTCAGTAGTGGCCTTGCGTTGACTTAGGCAAACTTCGTTTGTGTTCGGACGTCTTCGGAATATCGATGAAGGCCTTGCCTTGTCTTCGGCCAACTTCGTTTGTGTTCGGACGTCTTCGGAATGTCGATGAAAGCTTAGCCTTGTCTTCGGCCAACTTCGTGAAGATTTTAAATATTGGAATATAGGCGGTGTTATTTGTAATTATCATTAAAATTAAGACTGATTTATGCAATAAATTATTTCAAATTATCAGCAAAAAGGACGAAATAAATAATTGCACGCCCCTAGAGATTCGCGAAATAGCAGGTCTTCTGCTATTTTGCGAATTTAATTTACAAAATCTTTCGCCAGCATGGTCTCGACATATTATCAAAAACAAACTTTTATAACAGTTGTACTATTCAACCTTGGAAGTAAATTACAATAGTAGCATCAGAAAACTTATCATCCAACTCTGCTTAACAATTTATATTGTTAATTAGTAAATAAAATGTTAGCATGTGTGCATTTTATTCTATGTACAACTTCTATTGCACATGTTTATTACATTAAAGGCTTACATTTTGACATTTAAATATAATTTGGTCCCATTTTTTTTTTGTTACCAACGTCAAAACAACAAAATTAACGTGCGATAAAGAAATACTTTTGCAACCAAAACGGATGTCGTAAAGTGAACTTTGTAGCATCGAAATAGAAACAAGCATTGTGCACATTACACCCACACAACCAATCTGATAAACTGTAACTAAATGTTGAATTTTCTCGTCACGGTTTTATTAGTTTTCAAATTGTGACCTTCTAGTTTAATCAATAAATCTGGTCTAGGGAGACCTAGATTTTTTAATTCTGTCTAAATGTTACTAACGCAATTCATAGTTGCATTTCTACCGATAAAAATTACAACATACACTCACCGCTGTATATTACATACTGGACCGCCACCCGGATCCGGCACCATAGAGTAGTGCCCCGCCGCCTACATATATACGCGCGCTATTCGCGCCAGTTTCATCGCTCGATTTCTAATACAGACGGGGCAGTCGCGCGAGCTGCCCGGAGCCTACGTCAGACTGCGATTTTTAAACGCGCTGAAGAGACGGACTGTTACTTCCGAAAACATATTATTTATTATCAAGCAAATCAGAAAAATTACATACAAATTAGGTATTTATAATTAATTTATCTGTTAAAAGAAATTTGTTACTACGGGGGGCAGTGCCCCCTTGCCCTCCCTGCAGCAGCCGCCACTGGTACAAACATCCCTAAACTGGATCGGATGGCATATAATGAACTCGCCCAGCTCTAGTACGTTCATAGCGCAGTATGACGTATGTGATATTCTCTAAATGTTTTCACTCTAACTGATCAATTATCGACCGCCGAGAGTAGAAAATTATTAAAGTACTAATATCGCTATTAAAAAATAGGGGTTGGTGGTAGAAGCGTGAAAATTTAGGGTTGTATATATTTCTTAATGCCGAATCATTAAAAAAATAAAATACAAAATTTTGTCCAAACAACAACAAAAATTTTGGGGTGGACCACCCTTATCACTTAGGGGTATGAAAAATAGTTTACGTTCTATTCTCAGACCTGCTGAATATACGCACAAAATTTCATAAGAATCGGTCAAACCGTTTCGGAGGAGTTTTGGGACAAACACTGTGACGAGAATTTTATATATTAGATAATCTACAAGTGTTTGTGTGAATATGAATTATTCTGTGTATAGTTAAGAATTACTTAATTTTGCTAATGCTCTCTCAATTTCAATCTGGATATCATACGCCACAAATAGATACGCATTGATGCCTATGTGGTGTCATTTCTGTTATTGATTAACATATGTTATCTCCATACGACTTATGCTATTTTCAAATCTGGAAATTGTATGTTGTGTACCTCCTATAGATCTCAAATAACATACAAAAAAAGCATGCATGTTAAGTAAATATATCCATGTTCAAATAACCTGAATCCAGTTTTACAAGGTTTAAGTCAGTAAATTGTTTGTCAGTATTGTAATACAATACAAATGTTCATTCCATTTTGAAATGCGATAGCGTGTATGCGTTATGAGGTGATACAACATGCAGTTATTTACTAAACATGTTTTTGGTGTCTGTTGTTAAGTTGTGTATTATGTTAGAATGGAACAGCAGGGGCGTTATTTTAACATAGGTGATACAGCATTGGGCCGAATATGTAGTCTTGCGGTTTTTTAAGTTTTAAAGATTGTCTTTTCAATTGTTCTAAACCACTTTATTGTTAGGTATGTAACCAAAAACTGGAACAACTCATGTTTGAGAAATTAAAATTAAATAATCTGACAATAAAAAAAAACTAACCATGTAATAAGTGCTAATAAAATACACTGAATTTAAAGTTTTAAAATGACGAATTTATACTATTTATAGACACAAGTGTTTTGGTTTGTATATACTGTTATCCTTTTCTCTAAAATTAAATTTGATTGGTTAATTACTGTTAATATTATGTTTGTACAGATTGCTAAAAATAAGATTGTCGGTGACATACTCCAACCATTAGACTATACAAGTGATAAAAACTTCGCACGTCTCATAGAGATTCTTTCTGTGTCGGTTACTTGCCTCACCCACAAAGCTATCCTTGGCGAGCTATATATGAATTAAAGAAAAAAATAGAAAAAACCAGCTGGACTACGTAACTATGTCCATCAAATCTCAGTATTGCAAAAGGAACATGGTTTTTATAAGAAAATTGTTAAATTGAAATAAAATAGACAATTAAAAAATTTTATAGCGTGCAATGTAATTGTTTTATCAACTGTTTATTTTACACTACTACAATTTTATTTGCATTCTGAATTATTTATAGATTGTAATCTATTTTGGATAATGCTAAGAAAGCATCTGAATTCTTAAGCCCAATATATTTGCTAACTCCTATATTTTTATTAAAATATGAATACTAAAATATATTTTTTTCATATTTTATTGTTTTTCAGAAAAATAAGGGAACTAATTTTAGAAACTCCAAAGTGAACTATACCAAGTGAAGTTTGCATGCATGTCCTAAATTATGGGCATTATAGGAAACGCATTATGTAATTATGTGCATAAGCGCAACCTGGAATATTATATATTAACACAAAACATAGTCGAGACTTAAACTGTCAAAGCTGACTTGTTTCGCAATAACGTTGGTGACAGCTCAAGTGAGCGTACTGTTATAAGCATATATGTAGTACGATATATATTGCCCGTAGTATTGCAAAGCAATAGCCAGTGAGTTCACCGATGAAGGGAGAAAAACACAGTATAGTTATACCGCAATGTGAAACGTTAGCACTGCGCTTGCGTTACTGTTATGCTAAGTGCGGTAAATTTTAACAGGAGTTGCACAGGAAATTCACGTTAGGTGACGTCTCGTATAAAGTACAATTGTAGGTACAATTGAAGTCATCAAAGGTAATCCCTGCTCATCATTTAATATTTTAAGATTCAAATCAATACATCGCCGTCATGATATGTATTTTAAACTATATAATGAACACGGATGCTTTAATAATAACCATTTACGTTTACCGATTAGATTGACAATCGACCTATTTTTAGGTTATGTATAATCAGCTTATCATTATTCATTAGAAATATATAATATAAATTCAAGTCTTTTAATGTACTATTTCAACATATAGCAAAATACAAATTAAAATAGATTTTTTTTGATAAATAACATGGCGGCAAAACAAACAAAAAATACAATTTATTTACATAAAATTACTTTTTGTAAATTTATTTTAAATGCAATGTGCAGCAATATCGGACCTTTATACATATATTTATATAAACTTATGATACAGTATATCATTATTTAATGGTGCAAATATTTATATACTTAAAAAGAAGCAAATAATTTATTATTTCAAAATACATATATGTGAAAAACATTAAAATTAGGTTAGGCCACATCAATTTTCTCGTCGAGTGTATATATGTTGTCCTATCAACTGTTAATTTCAACGCTTGGCATTGGATAGTAGTTGGCGCAAGCGTATCAGCCATCAATCAGACTACGGTACAGCAATATGTTTGCTATCTCGTTTTGATTTCGGAACTTTTGTCTCCAGAAACGCAATATATATAGGTCTACATATATGGTTATAAGTGTGTTGTGGTTTTGATAAGTATTTTATATTATACTTATCTCAGTAAATAAAATTAAGACAATACATTTTCAATGTCTGTAAAAAACAATCATATCTCAATATTAGAAAGTGTAAGTTTTTGAAATAAATAGAAAAATATGTGTGGCAAAAATAACTAGAATAAAACACTAATACAAATTCATGATAAGAAAGTACTAACTTATAAGCAAAATGGTTCCTTTCACATTCTATATTCAAATTAATCTGTCTTCTCATGTTATTAAAAACATTTTGTGAACTTTAAATACTAATTATTATTAACTTCATATGTAATTTGTAATTCGCCCTAATTATGAAGTGATTAGAAAAAGAAACTATATTAAGTATCCGAACAGGGAAAATCTAATGGTGTAAGATGTGGTCAATGTCATTGAAAATTCCTGTCAAATAATCCCTACTAATTTGTGCTATATGCGGTGGTCAGCAGCATCCTTTTGGAGATAATTGTTGTACAGTTGACGTCATTTAAATCATTCATGAAGGGGTGTATAATCTATTCTTTATTTTTGTATATTAATGATGTTACTTATAAAGATTGATCTTTCTATATGTCTTTAAGATATGGCAATCCAAACCCCAATCTTTATTGGATGTAACTTTTTTTCTGAAAACTTGTGGATATCGAATAGACCAGATTCTATATATATATATATATATGTGTGGGCTTGTGTCAATAGTGAAAACTATTGATACAACCCACAAATGAAACCATACTTTATCAGAAAAAATAGTTACTTGTTGTTTACAATTGACTAACACAAACGTGTGTTACACTGTGCTTAAAATGGTTGGTGCAGGAACATGCTGCCCTTTTAATACACTGTCTGTTTCTGTGAACTATATAAAAATAGAAGATTGTAGTCAATTTTGCGCTTTAGTACCACTTCGAAACAGGGCCATAATAAACATGTCTAACAAGAAAAATGCCCTGATGTAGAGAATTTTAATATGACATCATACTTCACTTGAGATGAATCTCTGCATGCATCAATTTCACATTCATTATTTAAAATCAGTTTTCTATTAGTGACTTGAAATTAAATACAAGCTAAATGTTCATAGCAACTATTTTCACTTTCAGCGTAAACGTCATCGTCTGGCCCTTAAGAAAAAACGTTGCTTGAAACGTAAAGAACAAGCTGACAACTACGCTAAATTGTTGGCACAACGTAAAAAGGAATCGAAAGCAAGAAGGCAAGAAGAATTAAAGAGACGTCGTTCCGCCAGCATGCGTGATAGCAAATCAAGCAATCACAGCTCGCAGAAATAATTTTTTACTTTATTGTAATTGTATATTAATTGACAAAGAAAAATAATAAATTGCTGGGACACACCTATTAATTTATTTATTTTTTTTTATTTTAATTTAAGGATTTTATTAGTTATATCAAATTTCAATATAAAAAGGCGATAACACTCAGAACTTCAATATCATTAAAATGTATTACACTCTAGCACACTTCACATGAACCACACACATCCACATCAATTTTGCAAGTCACTAGAGCTGATAATGTTTAATATTACATTAACAGTGTGAAGAACTTGCGATAATAATAATCGTAGAAGTTGTTTCTGATTTGTTATTATACAAATTTGGTGAAATTTTTACGTACAGTAGACACACTATTTTTAAATGCTTACATGACTTATGTTTTTGGAACTAATTGTGTTTTTTTGTTTAACCACATTGATTTTACCAAATACATTTTATGTAGAAAAACAAAAGTTGTAGATTTAAAGATTAGTAAGGAAATGATATTTACATACAGAAGTTTGTCATTTGCAATGTTTAAGATACAATACTTGCTTGAGATAGTCGTTTTATGTATAAAGTGCTTCTCTATTCCTTTTAATCAATATAAACACCATTTTTAGTTGAGAAACTATCTGTATTAAATATTTTTTAAGAATAATTACTAAAGCATCATTTGCTCTAATTATTTATCTTGAAAGATACCTTATTGAGCATTTCAGCCATGGATTCATTCCCTGAAATTGAAAGCAGGATGCTGTTATTTATTTTAGGTAAGTTTTTCATGTTACTCTTGAGTAGTTTATTTTCTTTTTAATAGTGATTAAAAAGCAAATGCGTTTTCCTAGAAATAACTATGTCCTTAGAAAAATTATATCTTCACATAAAAAAAATAAATCTAGATAATTATTTCATATAATAGCTTACACACGAAATTTGTGATTATAAGTTCGGAATTTAAACTTTTCAAACTTATATGTACAAATTAATTTTGCTTTAAAGAATAGTAAAGGGAACAAGACATATCATTCATATAATACCATATTCCTACTTTAGAAACAAACAAAGAAGTTCCTTTATTTCCTTGCTCTGAAGGGGAAATTTGTTAGCAGTTGAATAAATATATTAAATTGTTTTTAACATTTAGAGAAATCGCCAGGCAGGATCAATTAATTTTATACACACGATAATTATTTTTTAAAACAAATATGATGAAACATTTTTATTGGTCTTCTTTTCCCATCTGAAGCTAATGTTGATACTCTTAATCTGATGTTATCTAAAAGTATCTTATAAATAAGTGGATACAAAAATAAAACTTACAAAACATTGTCTTAAACGTTACAGATTCTGTTCTGGATTGGTGCCCAGAAATCTTCCACTCATCAAATGTGAGTATTTATTATTTTTATTATAAACATGTAATCACTAATTGAATTTTATGTTTTAAATTGATAATCTTCATTGCCTCGGAAATCGTAATGTTCATGTTTTTGTTTTAGACAACATGCTAATAAGCTGTTTTATTAGCGTAGTATTATCACAGTTACTTCAATGTATTTTACAAAAATTCTGATGGTTGTGATATTTATATTATTTTTAATATTCAGACAAATTCCATTATCATTATGTAGAATAAATTTTCAGTTTTAGAGATGCATTCTGATGAAATTCATTTGTATAGGTCTTCTTTTCCCATCTGAAGCTAATGTTGATAGTATTAATCTGATGTTATTTAAAAGTATTTTATGAATAACAAACTGGAAATATAAAACTTACAAAACCTTTATTTATATATTACAGATTCTGGTCCAGATTTGTGATAGATTCTTCCATTCATAAATGGTGTAAGTATATATTTTTATTATATAATTCAGTATAACATTTTTTGTTTTCTTTTAAATTCATAAACCTTCTTATCAGGAGATCTGTATGTTAAAAGTTTTTGTTTTATACATGATTAATCTAGTCAGTTATTTCAGTAGCATAGTAAAACATGTGAAGGGTATCTTGATATTTTACATTGTTTTACTTTCTTATACGTAGTATAAGGAAGTATTGTGATGAAAATTTTCGACCTCGAGATTTTTGCAGATGTCTACGTTTTGAAGTCCCCTGATACCAAAAAAGTGGTTTTTAAAAAATGTCTCTCTCTGTGTGTCTGTGTGTGTGACCACGATAGGGGTCACACCGCTGTAGATATCAATTCCAAATTTCGTATTTACGTGTAAAATCTGCCTCTTGAGATCTGATTAGTTTTTCAGTAAAATCGGTAGACCGGAAGTAGTACTTTACTTCAGTGAAAAAATCGAATTTTGCAAATATTTCGTCAACTACTAAGTTTAAACAAATTTATAAAGAATTCATATGTACTTAAAATTAAAATTGAGAACAATTTTATTTAAAAAGTTTTTCGAAATTCCTACCGGAAGTAGGTCTTTTACTCCTATCGAAAATCAGTTTTTTGCGAATTTTTCGCAAATCATGCTTTTTAGACAGGTACGTTATGAGTATAAAAGTATTTAAAATATAATTTTCAATACCGTTTGTATAAAAAAAATTTCTAAATTCAGACCGGAAGTACCACTTTTACTCTTATCGAATAGCGATTTTTTGCACATATGTCGTAAGTTATGCATTCTATATATATTTATCAAGAGTACAAAAGTATTTAATTCTAGATTTGCAATATTTTTTGTATATATGAAATTTTAAAATTCGGACCGGAAGTAACACTTTTACCCTTAGGGAGTAGCACTTTTTTTCGAATATCTTGCAAAGTATGTATTCTATAGCGATTTATTAAGAGAATAGAAGTACTTAGAATAGTATTTTGAATAATTTTTATGTAAAAAAATTCTTAAAATGGTATAGTTTAAAATGCTCATACGTATAAGAAAGTCGTGTGGTGGCCACACCTCATTTTTTAAAATTTTGTTTTATAAAGTTTATTACTATAAATCTTGATGAAACTTGTTTGTATTGGTCTTCTTTTCCCATCTGAAGCTAATGCTGATACTTATATCTGATGTTATTTAAAAGTATCTTATGAATAACTCGAATGTAAAAATAACCTTACAAATATATTTTCTTAAATGTTATAGATGATTCTATTCTGGATTGGTATTCCAAAGGATCTTCCACTCATCAAATGTTAAGTATTTATTATTTTTATTATATAAATAAAGTTTAATAGAATTTTGTGTTTTATTTTAAATTCATAGCCAAGGATATTTGTATGTTGCCTAAGTTAACCAATATTAAGTATTATTGTAACGAATAAGGAAAATACGTAATTTGTAAATTTAACTGGTTCTAGTTAAGCACAATTTATGTGTGTGTCCCGTGTTTCAAAATTCCCTGGAATTTTTTTTGTAATATGCCTATGAGCATGTGACCACGATCGCGGCAACACTGCTAAAGCCTCCAATACCAAACCTTGTAACTTGAGTACAATCTTCTTAAGAAGTCCGATTTCGAGTCAAATCGGTAGACCGGAAAATAGTAATCCACTTCAGTGAAAAAATACAATATCGCCAACTACTTAATTTAGACATATTTCGAAACAATACAAAAAAGTTTTTCAGATTTTCAATAGGAAGTAGGGACGACCACTAGACATTCAGCGTTAGTTTGGAGACAAGGCACCTTTTACTCATAAAAAGCGTAAGAGTTTGAAATTATATGAGCATTACTCTGTCATCGCCTGATGAAGCCAAAGTTTGGTGAAACAATGTTGTTGTGAACAATAAAAAATATTTGATGTTATTTTTACGTTTTTATGTTATGATATTATTGAATTCGTTTTTTACAATTGTCAATAAAAATGTACAAATATTCTTCTAAACTCATTTCCCCAACTATATATATCGATATTCATTGCCTAGTCAGTTTTACAATTTAAAATATGCAAGCTATCTATCTTTGGAACACGATATCTCGAAATAAATAAAATCTGTTGTGACTTTGCTTATAACTTATCGCAATGACAATTATTAATACCTACAACTTGATTATTTCGCTTTCTAAACAAATTTCGGAATTCTATAAAGTATAAAATAAAAAAGCTGATGTCAAATTGATGGTGAAAATTGGTTTTATAAAATTCTAAATATTAAAAAGAAGAGTCTTTTGATAAATTGAGTTTACCGCACAGATAAGGGAGGTTACAAATATCCGATGTAATGATAATTATTGGCAAAATATTTTAGAGACTGCCGCTAGGCATTCGGCGTTAGTTTGGAGACAAGGCACCAAGATAGAGAGCGCTACTATGTTTTGTTACAATATTCGGGGCGCTCTCACGAATTTTAGTTGAATGTAACAACATCAACGTTGCTATTTTAATTTCTATTTCAAATAAAGTGACGACATACTTCTTATATACCTGACCGCCGGACATACAGAAGAGTAGTCTCTGAAATAAAAAATTATACTCGTCGACTTTGTTATGCTTTGTACGATGACATTTACAAGCAAGAACTTTTAACAGATACATTTTATTATATATTATTTGTGCAAGGTCAAGGCCATGTACGAAACAACAAAAGGTCTACATGCATAGCTCGCAATTCAGTTGTCGTTATCTGTTGTGAAGTAGTTAACTTCAGCGGCATAAGTAACTTCAGTGGCAAAAGTAAAAAGTTTTTCGACACATTTTGCAGTTTTACAAACTATTGTGGTGCCTTTGTGTTGTAATAGTATATTATTCAACGAATTTGAGTTGAATATAATATTTTATTTACTAATGTCGAAATAACACATTGGGTTTTAATCAATAATATTCAAAAAATTTCAATATATACAGTGCGTCCATGATGAAAGGAACAAATTCGTTTAAAATTCAAGTAATTATTTTGCAGAAAAACGCTCGGACAGGTCGATTAGTATTTTTAGTTGTGAATTTTTTGACATAAGAAAATTATATACAGGTGTCTAAAGAAGAACATATGCAGCAATCATTGTTTTTTTTTAATGAAACACTGTATATTATGCCATATTTGAATTGTATAGTAAATTTTCAACACTTTTTGTGTAACATACCATATCCCCAAAATCAGCGGTTTTCAGAATAATGACGTTTGAAATGTGATAAATTAAAAAAATACATTAAAATCGATTAATTTGAAGTAGAGTTTTTTGTTGAAGATAAAATTTGCAATACTAGGTTGCTTTTGTTGGCTTTTAAAAAAATGTTCAAGGTGTCCTTGTTCAATTTAAACATTTTATTTCATTACCTATGTGTATTTTAATTTATCACAAAACTAATTATTCCGAAAACCGCTGATTTTGGGGATATGGTATGTTACACATAAATGTGTTTAGAATATACCCCAAAATTCAAAAATGGCATAATATACAGGGTGTTTCATTTAAAAAAACCAATGATTGCTGCATATATTCTTCTTTAGACACCTGTATATAATCTTCTTATGTCATAAAATTCAAAACTAAAAATACTAATCGACCTGTCCGAGCGTTTTTCTGCAAAATAAATACCTGAATTTTAAACGAATTTGTTCCTTTCACCATGAACGCACTGTATAATGTAATTACAATTAAATATTAACGATGTATATTATGTAGAAGGTCAAATAATAATAAGCACGCTATTTGACAATGGTCGCATTCACCAGTCACAACAGTTGCGCAAACTGTTCAGTGATAGAATTCAGATTATGTACGCTTAAGCTAGGCGCACACTGCACCGACCGACACAGGCGACCGCGATTTTTCTAAAAGTCAAATGCATGTTTCTCTATGGAGGCGCGCAAACTACACACCGACCGGTACGACCGACAGGCAACGCACGCCTCAATAGAGAAACATGCATTTGACTTTTAGAAAAATCCCGGTCTGTGCAGTGTGCGCGTAGCTTTACTCTGAACATGTGGAGCTCTCGCCATTTTTGCGAGCGGAGAAATTATAACGTATTCGATCCGCATGCGCATTCCAACACCAACATAACACTAAATTTTGAGAAAGGTACTAGAAAAGTAATATAAGGAAATTAGTATTGTGTACAAGTAAATGTATTACAATATTGCAGTAAACCGAGTATTTTAATCGAAGTTGGAAAAGCCGGACCTTACACTAAAAACTACGCTGAAAGTTAATGCAAAAAAAACAATTTATTATTATTGTTTATTCGGTTTAATCTGTATAATTCTAACATGGCAGCAGTGAAAAGTACCAAATGGAAGGTGATCACATAGACGAGAACGATCTTGTCCAGCGAATACTCGACTGTTGTCAGGTGAACAGTTGGAGCGGGAACGGGTTCTGATCCGTCTGCTGAATGTGGCCAATGTTAAGGTTGAAATATGCCCGCTATTTTTTCAATGGTCCCTGGAAGTGTTGAATAATATTCAACACAACCCTATCCAATCCAAAACACTTTACCAACACATGTTTAATAATGAGGTGTTGTAAAGTCTAATATCGATATAATTTTTCGTGTATTATTTGACATTAGTAGATAAAATATATTATTCATTTAATGATGCTGCAAAATGGAATATTTGAATTTTGATAATACTCTTTTGTCTTTAGTTCAAAAATTGTTTGTGTTTTTACATTTACTAAACGCTGATGAATTTTTGAAATCTAATGTAACAAATTTAACTTGCTCGCCATACGGTCACAAAGAAATATCCAACAGGAAGATGTAATTTTCTAATCGTATTTGAGCTATCGTTGCTACACAAATGTATACCGGACAAGACTGTTACAAATCGTATTCGCCTTAGGTCGTCTTTATCGATTTCGTATATTGTTAATCAGTGAATTATTATTATAATTATATGGTTAAATCAAAAGGAACAACAAAAAAAAAGACAAATTTCGTTTCATATTGCAAAATATTTATTATAGGTTGCGGGTTAAATAAAGATACAATATCGGAATACATGTTTAATAGAGTAAAAAAATATCACTAAACAATACATTTTATATAAAAAGCTTTAATTCACGATCACATACCAAAAAATGTATATAGAAAAAAAAATACCAGCAAAATAAGCTATACGAGTTTCAAAACTGAACTGGGGTAAAATAAATAAGGTATCGATATTTTTGTCTTCTGTAACTACCGCCACTAAATAATTAACCATAATATATTTTAAAAAAGGTAAGTTCATAATATTCGAAGTATCCTTAAAAAAATAGAATAACTTAAGTTCAACAATATCGTTAATTTTTCGCATTCGAAATGTTTAATAAAAAAATTATACCTATATTAAAAGAAAATTAGTTCCTGTTTCAAAAGTTTGACATATGTATGTTATGTAAAAACGTTCAATATTCAATAATGCAGATTAAAAACCATCAATATGTACAGCTACGAAAAAAGGAAGAAAAGAAATTATTTTCTCTTTTTGTCTAACGATAAAATATTATTCTTTTTTTTCTTCAATTTTTCTTTTTATGCCTAACACAATTCTAATTAAAAATAATTGTATGATTAACACTTCTCATAAATCCGTTATAATAATCTATGCACAATTCATATATATTTACAAAAAAAATATTCAAGTTACAAATATGCATTATATCTTAGTTTTAAACGTAATTTTAAAAATAATAGTAACGTATGAATCACTGGACGTGAAGACGATTCCACAATTAATGCAGTTCCGGTACAGTAAGGACTCATTTCGTGATATGTATTTAACTAATAATTCGATTTATTTAGATTACATATTAAACATATTTTTAAAGGCTTATTAAAAATATTTCTGTATTTATTGAATATAATAGAATTAAAATAAAAATATATTTAAAAACAATCTCTTTTTAAAAATATTAATGAAAAAATATTTTACGTACATACAAAAGAAAAGCAACAGCGAACATGTGATCGGATGGGTTTGTGTTACAAGAGTGACAAGACTCTTAGGATGGACATGAATAGAATAAATTAACTGTATAACCAGCATATAATATATAAATATATATAATTTTCGTTGGTTTGGAAGAAGATTGTCACAAGTCAAAAATGGCCCAATTTTTTATTTTTACCCTTCTACCAACTCTAAATAGCACTCTTTGCTATAGGAAAAGTGTCACAAGTTAAGCTCATGTCGTTACCGCTAGATGGAGACTTATGACACTTTTCCTATAGCAAAGAGTGCTATTTAGAGCTGCTAGAAGGGTAAAACTAAAAAATGGCAATTTATGACTTGTGACAGTCTTCTTCCAAACCAACGAATTGGCTTCGAAACCCACGAATTGGTAACAAGCATCTGGGAGTGACATTATTATAACCGGATGCAGTCCAACAAAAATATCCTGCGTCTGCAATAGTACTGTTTTCAACAGTTTCAAGGGAATGTCGTCCACTTGTAGAGCTGCATGGTGTACGACTCTTAAAAAGCGCGAGTCTGTGAACACTTAAGAAACCTAAAATATACTAGAATTTATATAAACAAATAGCCTGTAGTAATGAAGATAATATAAAATTTACCACCTTATGCAAAGTGAACAAACATATTTTGTACACATTCTCTACATTGCAAACAGCCGTACGTTTTGCAGTGAAAGGAACAACAGTACGTACAAGTTAGCATTTGCGCGTACATTTTGAGGTGTTATAGACAAAATTGATAGGTCACGTTTACTGTGCAAGTTTAAATCACTTATTATATTATTGAATATTAAAAACGAAAAAACTGATGTATTTGGAATTAAAAGACCAGAGGCAAATGCTGCAAGAACCCGAAGTCGTACTAGAGTTATATTGGACCCTTTCAATATGAAAAATAAGAACGTAGTTGTAATCAAATAGAAATAGAGAAATATCTATATTCAAATTGTCATATAAATGTTATATTTTACGCATGTACAAAATGTTAAATTAGAAAGATTTCAATATTTGAAAATAAAAAATAGGTACATGCATCAGACATAATTTTATTTGATTGCACGAAATAATATGTAATAGTAAAAATATGGATTACAATTAGGTATTTAAGTTAAATGCTTCAATAAGTCTTCTTATAGACCACAATACATAAAATTGGTAAACCAGATTTATATCGACAATATATTACTGTATGTATGGGTTTCATATGTTAAATTAATCAGACAAAACGCATTTTTCTTTTTTAAATATTCTAGCATTGCCCTCTTAATTAATTTTTCTTTCTATACCGATGACTCTCACGTAGATGTGTATTCTCCGTGTTTGAAAATTATAATTTTCTGCTTAGCACTGGTAATTACATTGAGGTAAATTGAATAGAAAAAAATTTCTCACTGCTGAAATGCGAACTCGAGACCTCCCAATCGTTAGTCAGGTGCCCATACTCTCTGGGCCACCGAGAGTAATAATTTTGAAATTTTAAATCATACTGTTACTTGGTATGGTTTAGTACGATTTAAAGAATCGAAAGCATTAGCGCCCTGAGTTATAAAGTTGTGAGTTCTAACCTGACCCGTGGGTAAATATTTATATCTAATTTACCTAATTAAAATGGTCAGTGCTGTAGCTGAACGAACGAAACAATCCACATTCATCATAAATTAAAAATAATTACGTCTGTATTGCCAATCTCATAACAACGGAAATAATTACGTATATAATCATAATTATAGAATTATTTAAATGATTAATATTAATTTAAAAAAAATAATGTTGATGTTATTTCAACCACTTTTACTAGAAATATTAAAATCGGATGTTGCAGTACATGAAACTTCGTTTACACTCGCTAGTGAATCATTTAACAACACATTTACAGCAGTTTCGGTTGTAATAAACTTCACAAATTGGTAACTTTATTCGTCATCACAATGCTAACATAGACGTAGTAAAACTATTACGTCATGGAATTCGATGACGAAAGTCAACAATCAATAAAGATTATATATTCCCGCCATGATGCTACAGATGATAAATTTCTTACAAGGTTCAATTCCCAATGTTGTTAGGGGCATAGTCTGCAGTCCGCGATTAGAAGAAAGCACGAAAATAAACACCTTCCCAAACGTACGCTTTATGATCGTATTGACACGAACGAAGTTGAGAATAATAATCCAGAGGATTCCTGAGGCACAGTATGAATATATATTACGATTATGTAAATGTAACATTCTAAGTTTTCAATCTAATCAAATTATATGTAAAGCAATAAGTGTGTAAGGTAATTTAGTTCACAACCAAAAAGAAAATGAGTCAGCTTTTTCAATGTAAGTAATGTACCTCAAAAACAAACTATGGTTAGTCCAAATTTTGGTATTTTTGACTAGCTGCCTGCCTAACTACAAACAGCGGTAGCCAAGTAACACTGACAAAAACGGCAAACACTCTACTGACAAACTATAATTCTGAAAAAACTTGCCAAATCATAGAGAAGAATGTTTGAAGTTTTATAAGATTCAAAGCCAAAACTCTTAGTACATATTCTAATGATCACAGGTGATAAATTTTCACACAGCTCAGAGACAGTTCAGTGGCATAAATTTTATCTGTAATTGTGTTAAAAAGTATTGTGGATTTGAATTTTAATGGTGCCGTACTTCAACCTTCAGTGTCAGTTTCGCATCCGTACCGTACCTCCGCATGTCGTTCGCGAAGATATTTCAATGATGTCCTAAGTAGCAATGCGTATGTTACATTACTCTATAATCCTGTTATTGCACAACTATAAAAAAAAATGTTGCAAACAAAAGCTATTCTTTATCACATATTCTAAGACTATATTCAATTTTACAGAATGTTTCATTTCATATGTATTATACTCAACGCTTGAATTTAAACGGTATATCCTAATAGCGTTATTTTTGAATTTCATGTGTAGTTCAACGGTTAGATTGTTAACCATGCGTTGATTTACTTGAGACTAATTCAAACTTATTTTACTTCTTTTGAAAAAAATGATGCTTGCACTACAAGATATGTAATTTCCGTTATTTCTGATTGATAAATGTAGAAAATTAAACTGTTTTAAATTAAAACATCAATTACGTATTAATATTTTTCAGTTTTTTTTTTAAAGAACGCATTTCGATTTTCAAGTCATGTAAATTTTATTCTCTAGGTTTTATTGGGATGGGTTATTTTTCGCCCTTTCTCTTTCTGATTTGAGATTCACCTTGTACAGAAACGTATAAACAAATGTTACTAATGTCACTTAACACTGTAGGTACTGATACGAAACTGACAAGGAAGTGTTACGTCACTGACATGTCTGAATAGATTTTTATTGTTAATTTTGGATATTACATTTAAGTTATTAATCACAAATTATTTGCAAGTGGTAATATGCGCTTGTAAGTCGACGTTGTTCATTCAGTCATAGAGCTTGAAAGAAAAGGATACTCTCGTTAAAAACAATGCTTTCATTCAGCAGGCGGATCGGGAACCGATCCCGCTCCAACCAACAGTTGAGTGTACGCTGGACAGGACCGCTCACCTTTATGTTATCGTCTGTCATCTGATACTTTTCATTGCTGCCATATGTTAAAATTATAGAGATTAAACCGAATAAACAATAATAATAAATTGTTTTTCTGCATTAAGGTTTGACATAGTTTTTAGTGGAAGGGCTGGTTTTCCAACCCCTAATAAAATACTGAGTGAACTCCAATATTATAATACATTTATTACTGCACAATACCTTTAATTTGCTGTATCTTACTTTTCTAGTAACTTTCTTCAGAAGTATGTATTAGGTTGGTCTTGGAATGAATCAATGGCGCATGCGTACAGAATACGCTCACCAAGTGAGCATAGAATTTTTCCGCTCACAAAAATGGCGACCGCTCCTGAACATGTTCAGAGTGAGCGCTCGTCTACGGGACATGATCACTGAACAGTTGCGCAACTATTGTGTCTGCTGAATGAAAGCAATAACATAGAGGAAAAGACTGGCAACAACTCGTTATATTATCAATTAAAAAATAAAACAAAAGATTCTAAAGCGTCATATATCTTAAAAAAGGTATTGATTTTCTTATAACTGTCGTACAGATTGTGCAAGTAACAACACAGGACAACCTTTTTTTGACTGCAAAACAGGTTTAAATGAAGAGTTCTTGGAAATAGTTTTTAACAGGAACCTAGGGCATAATATAGCATCCCCAAAATATTTCAACTACCAGAGACGACCCGAACCCTATTTCCATCCTGTATAAAACTTATTAAGATGAGTATCAAAAAGGTTACAAAACCGTTATAATTTGACTGGTGAACACAATGGAGAAGTAAGTAAAAGTATTGTATTGTAATAATCAGAAATCAACAGATAGTCAATATGACACAATAATAATAATAATACTTATTTATATTATTTTTGGATTAAAATTTATAATATTTTGTCTACACATTCTTTTTAGTTGGTATTTACATACTTATACAGGAGAATTAAGTTATCTTTTGTTATTTTAAAATTCAACTGTAGCCAAATTATTGTTTTCATATATTCCTTTTTGTACGGACATTCCATTCAGAAACAGTGCATTACTCTAGTTGGTGGTGTAAGTTACACTTTGAGTACATTGCCGTGTCTTATCACATTCTCTTTTGTATCTTCAATAGTGTTGATCTTGGTTGTTAAATGATAATGGTACTAATCGATAAAACCTCAGCTTATTAATCTGACATACCTTTAGGTGTTTTCGGAAATTAAACCCGGTCATTGGGGTTACAACACGGTTAGCACGAATGGGTTCGTTAATTCAGTCGGGTAAAAACAACCGTGTTCGTAAAATCGAAAAATTAACCGGGTCGGTTCGATTTTCATAACCCTGGTAAGTGAGTAGGGTAATGCGGGATGTTTTACCCTCTCCCCGGTCAATTTTTTCTGTCGTACTGCCAATACAGCTAAACTATGTTATGAAGATAGGTATTTATAAGGTTATATGCAGACGTTTACGTTACGTTACTCAACGTGACCGCAATTGCGTTCTGAAATGTTTCATTTAACCGGGTAAAGTTACTGAACCTGTTAGGTACTTTCTAACCGGGTCAAGTTAATGCTATATATTTTCGGAAAACGCCTTTTGTTAGTTACAGCTAGGTATTTTTAGAGTTGTATTCGTATTTGAACCTGCCGCCACTTCTCATATTTGTGAGATTGGTAGTGATATGTTTATCAAGCACTCGTTTTAATTAGCGTAGAATGTTGCTTTCTAATCTCATCATTTTATTTTATTTCTAGCTTAGATAGATCTATATCCAATTCAGTCTTTGTCTTACTTCTGATTTGATTTTCCTTCATCAGGTCTAGTTCTGTTATTCTATACGACTCACTTGTGTGGACATTACTGTTTATGTAACTAAATAAACAGTTTTGATTCTACTCGACTTCTCCAAGGCCTTCAATACAGTATTTGTACATTTTTAAATCACATCTTTTTGATAGATCACACCATGTTGTCTTCATAGTTTTATATCACATTCCTCGGTACTTAAGTCTAGATTGCCACAGGATTCAATTTTAGGCCTATTATATTACATATATGCATTGTTTTTCTCTTCATTTTTTCTTTCTCCTGTAAAAGATGTGTACAGATGATATTCAACTTCACCATTCTTTAAATTCAAATTGTTTGACACTATATTGAAGTTGATTTTCAGTTGCGGGCCTTACAAACTTGGACACAGTCGTTTGATATGCCAAATTCAAAAAAATGATTATTTGTTAATTTGACTTTTATATTCAGTATAGCAATGTCAGTGTCAGTTTATTGTAAGTCAAAAAGGAACTGCAAAAGTCAATAAGTAGAACTTCGGCTAGAGGACGACATGAGCATTAGCCACAACGCAAATACGTTGATAAGGAGGATACTTTTGGCATAATACAAAATTGAGGAAACTGGAATTATTAGAAGAAAGCGACAACGTAGGCATTTTGTTAATTTTATGAGATAATCTTTCAATGTTGTAAACTGTTTCAGAGCGGCGGAGAATATTAACCCCCGGAAGATATCCGTTTAGTTAATTTTTTAAGGGAGCACCCTTTTAGTACCGCTAAAGTGGAAACCGACTTTCCCGGTTCTATAAAAATCAGTCAAAAAAGAATAAAAGAGAGCGAACTACGCTTTGATTTTGGATGTAGATGACCCGGCCTTTGAAGTACTGGCCTGGGTCTTAAGTGTTGCAAGTGAAGAACTTGGTGGTGTTCCCCGCCTCACTCTGTGGGGAGATGGCTGGGCCGCAGGTGAGGTGGATGGTCGCCTCTTGCCCACTTGAACTGAGCTGGGATATGGCGCAGGCTTTGAAGGCGCCGGTCTCTGTGATGATGGTGGGCGAGACTTAGTCTTAATGGTGGCTTTATGGAGAGATGCGGCAGAGAGAGTCATGGCGGAAGATGATGACGTTGATGTTTCGACCTCAGTAGATGCCGCGCCTGAAGAAGAGGTAGTGGCGGGCGAGGTTCTTGGCAATGGCAGCAGAGACGAGGCCGATGGTCTGGCCTTTGTTACCGCAGGAGCCGCTGATGAAGTCGCAGCCGAACTGATGGTAGTCGTACTAGTAGTCTGGGCGGCAAGAGTTGTTGAGGACGAGGGGGCAACTTTGAAAAGGTTACGAAGACCTCCCTCTTTGAGCTCTCTCTTGGCACGCTCCAGATACTTGGCGTACTCGGGTTTCTCCCTGCGGTTCCATACCTGATGAATGGTCAGGCCGGTCTCTGCTGTCATCTCACGATAACTGATGGTACCCCCTTTACTCCTAGCCTCGATCTTAGCGATACAGGACATGAGCGTGGATTCGGGGGCACCAACTTTACTCTCTAACTCCTGATTATAAAAATCTGGGTGTCTCCTTCGCTCGTGCTGACGCACCGCAGCGAAGGAGTCAAACGCCATGAAACAAACCTGGCATTTGGTTCGGTCTCTCTTACCGCAATCTCTTTGATGCCGGGCTAAGGACGCCTTCTCGGCATACGCCTTCCCACATGAGGCACACTGGTGGTGAAGGGCAGGTGCGTCTGAGTTGGGGTCATGCCTGGGGCCAGAAGGTTTAGAAATCTTGGACCCCTTCTTGGGTTGGGTTATGGCTGACCCCGCAGTACCAGCCTGCGAGTGCGCTGGTGTGGAGTCATCCGTGAGAGAGATGATGGGGATGACTCCTGAAGTTGTGCTGGTGGTCGGCACATCACGTCCGGGACAGGCCTGGTCATGAACTAAGGGTTCCGGAGGGTCCCGGGGAACCCGAACCCGTGGGTTCCCCTCGCCGAGGCCAGGCACTAAGCCGACTGTACGCTTACTGCAACCGGGTACGAAGGCTTACGTGGAGAGGCGGGCTGGTAACCCCCTCTCCGCCCTGACGACCGAAGCGGACCGTTACCGTTAGTCATCCAGGGAGTGAAGCTCCCTGGAGTCCGGCGCCACCACGAGGAGGTGGTAACGGGCCTTGAGAGCTGCAAGCAACTCCCCCGATAGAGGATTAAGTTCAAAGGAATAATAATATTCAGGTCAGCCCTCTATCTTTGGACTCCGGAGCAGGGTGGAATCGCTCCGAAGTGAAGTGACTATGGCTCTCTCACCCAATGGCTGCCACCAGGATAACGGTATTTATGTTATACCTTGGTGGCCGAGAGAGTCATAGTTACTCCCGTTACTGCCTCAGATTTATATATCTTCATAGACAGCATATCTTTCTTTTTTATCAATGCTTTTAAAAAACATATGATGGATCTGTTAGATGACGAATAGGCAACTTAACCCATATTTTGTGTATTCGTCTAGGTTTTCTCTTTTATTTCATCTTCTATCTCTTTCTTATGTTTGAATATAGTTATTTTATTTAAATCAGAATAATTATTAGGAATATTACATATATAACTGTTATTTACAAGATCTACCTGGAGGAACAGTACTACTAAGAGTAACCCTCTGTTTGTTACATACATGTATGCTGTTTTCAGCACTCACTAATAAATGAAAAATGCACATTAAAATTATAGAAATGCTAGGCATGTGTTCGCTGACGAGTTAATGCGCAAAATGCTATCCGTGCGAGGTAGGTCCAGTACTATTATTACACCAAACTCCTCAATTGTGGGTGGTACCGGTTACTAAATATATCACGTTTATCATCGATAATCGTGGATGTTTCTACATGACAGACAGTGTGAAACTGCAGGCATTGTAAAATCAACTTAGTTCTATGTATTTAGAGATATTGTTTACCAAATAAATTCAAATGTATAAACAACGTTGCCCCTTGTATGGACCCTGAGTAAACCGATAAAATGAAAATTTATGCCGTATGATATACACTGCATTTGATATACAAAAGTCGACTATAGAGCACACCAGTTGTATTCGCTTGAACTACATTATATACAAACATCAATCCAAAAATAGAATGCATGCAAATGCGAAATGTGTAAAAAGTAAAAAATGTAAACCATGTAGCATAAAACATTTCGGCACATACTATTTTTAATCTACACATATTATTTGAATTAAGACACACCTTCTTAGTTATGCCACACTGAAGAAACCAAATAAAGTAGAAACATGTATGTCTGTGGTTACTATCATATATCTAACACTTTCATATTTGGCTTACACAATTCAATATTATATATGTTTGACACATAGTACTGTGTGATTAGATTAGATGTTCGTCTAAGTTAAATCTAGGCCTTCTGATTAACCCACATGAATGGTATGCTACAGCTCTACTCCGAATTTTTACAATTACCTACTCTTTTAATTACACAATTAGCATCGATATTATTTGTGTAGTGGAATTAAGAGCATGACTATGATTGAAAATACCTTTGCATAGATAGTAGCGGCTGTTCTATATGCTTAACTGTTTACATTTTCATTTTTTACATATTTCGCCTTTGCATTCTAAATATGTTAGTCTATAAAACTTTTTAGATGACAGCTTGTTTCCAATTATTATTTTGTTATAAATGACGCTGCCGCTACACCATGATGACTGATTACTTTTAATATATTCTTATATAAATATATGTATATATATATATATATCATGTGCTTGCAGGCGACCTGCGTATAGGGCTTACTGTAAGATAAAACGACGACACGGAGAGTTTGTATGAGTTAGTACGAGAAAGCAATATACAAACTGCAGTACAGCTGCTATCTATCCTTGTTGCCCTGATTAAACGGAGAGTCAGTCTAGCCCGTTCTAGCCTCAGCGTAAATCTACTCGAATCCCCTCTTTTCCAATACTACACTCGACCAAAAAGCAGTTTGTATATTGCTTTTTCCTACTAACTCATACAAACTCTCGGTGTCGTCGTTTCATCTCACAGTAAGCCCTATACGCAGGTCGCCGGCAAGCACACTGTATATAGTTTACATTAAGAAAAATATTTAATAGATACATATATATATCTATATCTATATATATATATACCGTATGTGTCAATTTTCATTAGCTATAGGGAATCAATGTTTACGTGTGATTTATACGTATACAAATAATATGTGGCAACGTGTGTCACCCTACTCTCTGTCACCAATCGACATTACAACGACTTTCCCCGATCTCCCCACCAGATTTTACATTCAATCTTTAGCTGCGAACACGTTGCGATCTAGTCTGCCATAAAAGCCGTCTTACTGGAACGGGAAACATCAAATGGCCGCCGCGATCTCTTGATGTACTAGTTTATTATTATTTTCAGAATCCTTTCTTATTTACCTTATTTTTAATTTTATTAGAATTACGCTTTTGTGTGTGTCATGCAGCTTAGTAATTCTCTGCATTTACTGAAAGGAAAAAGAAAAACAAATCCTTCCAACGTGTAAATATTATTTCTAAACGCATTACAAACACCCAAGTCAATGGTCCAACAGTTACTGCTATAACTTGAGCTTGTATCGGTCGCGCTCGCATTGGAAAGGAAAGTAGGGGTGCCATGTTGTCACGTATTGCATGAATTAATCGCCTATGGCTAATGAAAATTGACACATGCTGTATACATAAACAAAACAAGCATTGCAAATTGAAAACATTAATTGCAAAATCTATACAAAAGATACTTAAAAAGTAAGACTATAAAAAAATCTAATTTAAATGGACGGATCAAATAACTTAAAGATATAACAATAATTTTAGTTATATAGGTAAGATCGAATAAAAAACAAAGAAATGTATTATCGAAGAAAATCCGCTCTCAATCAACTATGAAAGGTGAAAAATTGTCAAAAGTAACTTTTTCTAAAAAAATATATATGCAGCAAGTGTAAAATCATATTGGGGATAGAACATATGTATACTATGCACATACCGACAAAAACGCGCAGGTCGTACCAGTAGTAAAGTAAGATTTTAGCATTTCAGTTGCATACAGTCAGTCGATGGATGAACATGTATTTATCTAAGCATGCATCATACGCTTCGTAAATACATATTTACCAAATAAGAATTCAAAATACTTCTGCGAATTTTATTATATTGCGTATACAACGCAGTAGGAAAATAAAAGCACAATTCTAATTAAACATTAATTCTTAGTAAATTATTCTATAAATTTACTAAGAACGGAATCCTAATGCAAATAAAAAATATACTCTAAACAATACTAAAAAATAAAATGTTATCGCATAGGCTCAAAAATGCCTCTTTCAGCAGCAGGGCATTCTCCGATCCTATCTTAATTTTTTTTTCTCGCACATTACGAATCATATCAACAGTCAATATGATTCGTAATGTGCCAGAAAATTGGCTCGGACAATGCCTTGCTGCTGAAGGAGGCATTTTTGAGCCTATGCGATAATACTTTATATTTTAGTATTGTTTAGAGTATATTCTTTATTTTCATTAGAATTCCGTTCTTATTAAATTTATAGAATAATTTACTAAGAATTAATGTTTAATTAGAATTGTGCTTTTACGCAATATAATAAAACTCGCAGAAGTATTTTGAATTCTTATTTGGTAAATATGTATTTACGAAGAGTGTGATGCATGCTTAGATAAACACATGTCATCCATCGGCTGACTGTATGCAACTGAAATGCTAAAATCGTACTTTACTACTGGCACGGCCTGCGCGTTTTTGCCGGTATGTGCATAGTATACATATGTTCTATCCCCAATATGATTTTACACATGCTGTATACGAGACTTAATAAATAAATCAGGTCATTAGAACCGTGATCAGAGCTGGGCAATTACTTTACAAAAAGAAATTAGCAATTACAAATTACTTTAGAAATCAGTAATTGTTATTTGTAATTAATTCCTTTGCCTTTTCACGTAATTTGGAACTGTAATTGCTTAAAAAATCGTGAAGTATTTGTAATTTGTATTTAAGAGGGGAGTTTACCCATCGAAAACCATGGCTCGATATGGGTCCGCCGTTTTGCGTTTTTTTAAGTTGTTTTATAATTTCTCAAACTTGGTTCAACGATGCAGAAAACATACATTTATAATGTAAAGTTCAGTTTTTGTATTAATTTATTTTCTTAAAAAAGTTACGTGTTTTTTAAACAACCATAAAATTGCATGAATTGGATTAATACCTACTAACTAAGGCCGATACATAAAAGAAACAAACGAACTTCACGCCCTAGCTACACATTTCATGAACGATATAGAAAAAATGCAACTTTATGTAATTATATATAAATATAATAAATAGAAAACATTTACAAGCACATTTGACCGGTGTTTTCGAAGACATCTATCTCCACGTTATTGGTTCTTCACCGGGCCAAGCAAAGACGCAATTCTATCGGAATCGGTCGGCTGTTGCAGACTTCAATTCGCTTGCTGATAAGACAGAACCGAAGCGCTCTGATAGAACCGGAAATCATCTAGCTACACCTACTCCTACCCCCTTGCTTCTGCCATCACGCTAGTAATGCAACTTGCATAGTTTCAATTCACACAGATGCAGTTAGTAAATGCTACTCTGAAATACTTTTACTTTTGTTCAATTACAAATTACTTTTCCAATTACAAATTCCTCCAAAGTGCAATTAAAGGTTTAAATAATAGATTTAAACATATTTTGACTTTAGAGGATACCTATGCACTTTTAGGAGCAATTACACAACTTGAGTTTAAACTTCGTTGGTTTCTGTTAGTCGAGTCAACGTCTGTGTTATCTACACATGGTATTAAACAACTGCTTATTTGGGAGTGTGAATTATTTTCTATCGAACAGTTCGAATTAAGGAATATTACAGGTACTGATACCGTTCACTATAAAAAGGAAGTTAATAATAGGAGCTTATTTGATTTTAATGAAGGAACTGAAGGAATCACACAATCAGTTGACACTGAAAATAAAAATAAGATGTATCTTGAAATTTTAAAGTATCGGGATGATATAAGACAAAAATTTCCCATGCTAAAGTTACACTCTCCTTAAGTAAGCTTTTTTATAAATACAACCATGCACTGCCATTTTCAGCACCCGACGAACGATTATTTTCATTGGCTTTATTTATGCAGCCAAAAGACACGTCGTCTCAGAAATATTAATATGTAAAACCAGCCTTTAAAATAAGTACTGCATACAACAATACACTATAAAATGTCAAGAATAAAAACACTGAACACTTACGCGTGACATTTCCTGTTCTGACTTAATAACTATTTTATTAGCAATAATTTTGAGGAAATCCATGATCCCTTATACTACCCCAAATTGTCACCCCGTGCGGAAATAAGGAACCCTGAATTATCTTATTTTCATGCCTAGTTTTGTGGGGCAATTTTTTATTACGCCTAATTATTGTAATCACATATTTTATGTTATACTTGGATAGTTGCTTCATTTGTTTTGTTTTATTATATAATAAATTACGTTGTTTGTTCTAATAATCAATTATTAACAGGTGGGTTGGATTATGATTTCTTTTCCATTTCCTATTTTAAGTTCCGATTTGTATATTATATACAACAAAAGACTAATAACCGAAAAAAACGTTTTTCCTCAGATTTTATAAACAAATGTAATTATAATTAGAAAAGAAATTGTCAATTACATTTTATTTGTAATTGTAATTCCTTTAAAAAAAAAACTATTTTGTAACTTTAATTAATTACTACTTGAAAGTAACTGCCCACTTCTAACCGTGATGTTGTTTTTAACAAAATATGGCTGGAATTAAAACTTGTCAGCATAAATTTAAAATCTTAAGCAACAAGTCTGCCGCGTCTAAACAAATTTATCACTTGGAAAGAAATTTATAACAAATTAAAAAGTTGGACTAAATGCAAGGGTGCAGTGGAGTGAATGGGTGTATGTGAACTGGATATTTGTCGAGGTTGCTTTTTTAATTATAATTTTCTAAAGATTTTTCATGAACAAAACAATGTTAACCTTGAATTAGACTTTTATAGTTAATATTCCTTTTACTATTACAAAATTAATAATTATTAGTCAAATACATTTAGTTTTATATTTTTTTTATTTATTCTTTTATTCATTCATTTTGTATGCTCTAAACTTCTTTCATTCAAAACTATATATAAGCTACCGTACCGAATAAAGGTGTGTGTGTGTTATATTGAATGCGCCACTGCGCGTTTACACTGTCCAAGAGTCACGTCCCTTCAGTGTAGCGAGGCACTCAGTAAGGAAACTAGCAGCCACTGGAGGGTAAGTACACATCCAATCACAGTCACCTGATCGTGCGCTATATCACAGTTAACACGCACAAAGGACACCCACATGCTGCTATCACCGTCTGTGTTTTGCGAGATTTACGTCATTGTTAATTTACCGAAAGGTTACGGTTTTTCCAAATTTTCAATTAATTATTTCTTTAAAAATCTTAACGATGGCAGTAATATTCGCTATTACCTTGTAATCATAAAAAATTAGAAGATTTTCTTTTGTTCTTCTTGTTTAGAAGAAAAAGTCCTGTGTTCTAGAGATTAGGCAGTGATTATTTATAAGCATGCGAGTGTACCATGGGCATGGAATCAGGGCGCATATTTTCGGAGTAGCAGGGGATCAGGTGACTGACGAGGTCAGCAAGCTGAAGATTCTTCACCTCCTAATATGCACGCCACATTATCCAATTTGTTGGCTAAATATAAACGACGGCAATTTACGTCGTTGTTCAGTGCTTCGGAAATCTGCGGAAATAAGAACTCTTTTTATTATTTTTAACTAAAATAATCAATCAGAACAAATGTTAATTGGGTATTTTCATAAAGTTAATAACAATAATAGCAATGTAAAGTAAATATTCTCAATAAATATGTGGTGCAGTGGTATGTTTGTACTTCTGTTATTACTTTGTATTTGTTTTTAATAATGTTGTATATAATAATTTAATTAATTGTAAGATTAATATGTAAAGACAATTTTGGGACATAATACATTATAAATGATAGCAGCTATACTATGTAATGTACACTAAATTGCAAAAAAAGGTTTCCACTAAAATGTCGAATATCACCGCTCCCTCCCATGTCTAATACTCGGGCTCATATTGTGAAGGGCAAGGAGTATTGACTATATAAAAGACAGAAAATAAACATAATATATTTGAATAGTTCCATTGATTCACTATGCACATATATAAAAGAAATTTACTGTTTCTAATATTTATTCGATTATTTTGTAAAATAATAATACGTAATACATACAACATTGTCTACAAGACTAAACTGAATAAACTTTAGTTACACCACAAAGAAGTAGTCACTGAACAGATGTTTCTTTCGAAGTATAGTACTATAAAAAAATCGCACGAAGAATGAATGGAGAATTGGTCACCGTCATTCCAGAAGACACGAGAATTATCGCGGAGATAAAGATGTGTATAAAAAGGGATTTCTAGACGCAGGAGGGGATGATTATTAGTCCAGGGTTGTGTTCACAAAACCTTATCGAGTTAACTATGAGTTAAAACTCTCGTTCTTAAGGCTGCGTTTGATAAGGTTTTGGCGGGAGAGAAATGTACCCAAAAAATACCATTTTTATTTCCATTTTTACGGGCGTAAAATATCAAAACATGTAAATTTTATGCATTAAGCATGAAGATAAAGATTAAACGAAGTGAACGGTCGAATTCTTTTTTAAATTAAGTTAATATATAAGCCGTAAATAAAATGGGAAGTTAGTGGTTTTGCAAGTACTAGAAAAAATGGCTACATTTAAAAACTACACGGTAAATTTATATGTAATATAGCAAGTACATTCGGTATTTATATTTGGAAGGTAAAAATAGTAACAGTAGCTTAATACATGTGTAATTTTTTAAGTGATCCATGAAATAAAAATTTTTTACATTTTTGGTAGGTCTTTACATACATTACAGATATCTGTTACACTTACGTCGCATAACAGTGTAGCACATATAATACAGATGGCGCTATTATCTTGCAATTATTTAGAGGTTAGTTGTGTGTTATGCGATACTTTAATTATTCATTATAATTTAAAATTATAATTAACAACAATTTTTACGGTTACTAATTATAAAATTTAGTATGTTACGTAATATAAGTAAGTAATAACAAAAAACACACTTGGTATTGTTTCACAAATAAATATAATTAAATACTCGATGTACATTTCGCCTTGCGGCATCATCAGGAGTTCTCGAGAAACTAAAGTAAAATTTAATATACTGTAACTACCTACTTCTAACAAAAATGTAAATAAAATTTTATTTTTTTTTATTATACTATTAAAAAAAGTAGGCACACAGTACTCTGACTATAGTTCATAAAACAATCTTACTCTAGTAATACCTTAGTAAACTCTTATTTGACTTTACTCGAATCTAACTTTACTAACTACTCTAAGTTGCATTTTGTGAACACAGCCCTGGTAGTACATATAAAGTAATAAATATAAATAACTCCTAAGAAATACTTCTAGTACGTTTAAGAGTATTTTAATCAAGTTTAGTTACTGTTATATTTAATATCGCCTGGTTCTCTTTATATCTTCCAACTGACGAAGGTAAAAATGTTAAAATAATGTTGACTACTCCGGAAAAAGTGCGCGCGATAAATTTGTTCGACATTCTCCGCAAGAGCTGTTGCTCGAGAATTAAACGTTAGCCATACATCTATAAATTGCTTCGTAAATGGACCGTTGAGAACAAGGTAGACGAAGAGCTAACACAGAAGAAGAGGACAGATTTTTATCACAATATGTCCGGGAGCGTCTATTTACTCCGTTCGGCGGTCAAAGAAAGTGTTTTGCCTGCTAGTACAAGTACAGCACGAATCTCCTCTACCAGCTTAAAAAGTTACACTGCGACGGTGTAACCTTCACTAACAGAAAGACATAGGTAGGTTGATAATTGCGCAAACCTATCACCGCATCGACAGACATTTTTGGCGGTCAGTAATTTTCTGCGATGAATCAACTTTTCAATCGTCTTCCTATATAGAAAGGAAACGTTCCATCGTGAGAGGACCAAGATATGATCCAAGATATTGCAAATATTGAAACTATACCCTGGCCCCCTAAAAGTCCAGATTTAAATCCTCTGGAAAATCTCTGCGGATTTATGAAAAAGAGAATCTCTGATAATGTATACAACAATTCAAATCAATTATAGAATCAAATTGAAACTACCTGGGATAATGTCACCGTCGACTATTGATGGAAAATTGTCGACAACATGCCGTCTCGTTTAACTGAAGTAATAGAAAACGGAGGGTGGACACACTATTTAATTAATTTATATTTTTAAACTTATTATTTCTTTACATTCTTTTTAAGTCTCTCATACATGTGTATATCGATCTTAATATACAGTAGAAATTCATATACACAATATCCACATTATTCAATGTGTGTGGAGGTATTATTCCTGAAAATAAAAGGTAGATAGGAATTTAATGGAACAGAATTTTTTTGTGGAAACCTTTTTTTGCAACTAAGTGTACATTGGCTGTATAATTATGATAGAAAGAAAAGTTAGCCTTGAAGGATAGTCCATAGTAACAGTGAGTGCTTTCTTTCGACCAAAGGATTACTAATCCATTAATCCGGATTTCAGTCAAACCGAAAGAACGGTTGCGTTTATTTGAATACTCAAACCGGATTCGTGAATCCTAACGCAATCCTCTTACCCCTTAGAATCCGTGCTATTTTGCGATTAACAGATTTCGAATCCGTGAATCTGGAAATACTGACCTTAAATATTGATTGTTTGGAGAGAACATGATTGAAAAAATTGAAATGTTAATTACAATACAATATGAGCTAAACGAACCTACAATAAAAACTCTTTTTATTTTTTATCCATGTTTTACAAATGTAAAAGCAAACCCAACCTACAAAATTTCAAATAAACAGCATTTATTCGCGATTGCACATAAAAGTTCTTTCGACTATATATGTATTGACTTGATCGCGGATTTTGAATCCACGATCAAGTTAGTTTCGCTGCATTAATAATCCTTTGGTCGAACGAAAGCACCCAGTATCACAGACACTTGATATTTTAGAGAAAACAGTAAATAGAAAAGTAAAAAAAAAAAAGGAGATTTCTGCAAAATAGATGAAATTTAAAGGAATTTATACTATAGAAGAATATGTAAAAGTTGTGTATAAATCTGAAAACAAATTGTATGTATAAATAAAACGTCGTACAATAAAAAAACAGGATTTTATTTCAAATAAAGAGTGACGGCTGGTGAGTACGTTTTGGCAGTGCACGTACATAGACAAGACTTATTCGTTTATTATCGGTGATATACTGCGCTGTTATCCTTAACTAGCGTTGTTAGATAAAACTTATCCAACAAGAAGATACTGAAGCTTTGAATATGTATCTTCTTAAAATTTCAACATAAAAAAAAAATATAAATCTCCGGCTTTTATATCTAATTATCAATTAATTATGCTCAGTCGGTTTCTACGATTTTTAAGATTAGCAAGCATGAATATAAAAAACTTTATTCTCAGGTATTTAGAGTTCTTAAAAATATGAAAGTTACTTTAACATTATTTCAACAAAACTAAATTAAATTCTTGTAAAATGTTCTGTTACTTGATACAATTCAAGTAAAATAAACAATAAAAAAAAAATCACATAGCATTATATGTACTTTATTCAATTTGCGACAATAATTAAATTATTTCGTATTCATTTCAAAAAAATGGATATTATAAATCCTAATACAAACTAAACCACAGATTCTCAAAAATCAATGTAAATTATAATTGAATTGTCAAAATAATTAATCTGTCAAATATCAACTGACGTTGTAAGAAATTTGTATTGACATTTTTATTTCAGTTAAGCAATAAGAATTAATTTTATATTCTTGAATTGGAACATTCACGTTATACTAAGAAATATTAAGTTTCAAAATTTTGACACATACAATCAGCATAATAGATATAAACAAAATCAATTATCATATGATAATTTCTAACTCTTAACTAGAATTAAATTAAAAGGTCTGTTTAAACTTTTAAGATTAATAAGATTTGCACATATAAATGTATATTTGTGAGTTTTACTTTCCTTAATTAACTTCACAATCAGGTACGGTCCTTCTTCAGTAATTCTTGTTTAAATATAACAACCACAACATTCATCCGTTGTACCCATATGTTTGATTCCTAACAGCACAAATACTCCAGTAACTTCTAAGTAGATGTGGTAATGACAGCATTCATCGGTCAGTCTTGTAACATTGTACTTCAGCATTCTCTTCTTAAAAAAATGACGTATTCATGGATTATTTTCCAAAACTTCACGTTCAATTCCAATATCTTCGTGTTTCCGTGTTTTTGATAATGACAGCATTCATCCGTCAGACTTGTATTATACAGTTGTATTCACTTCTAAAATGACTTTTTTCCTTGATTGTGTTATAAACTTCACATTCAAATTAAATATCTTTGTACATTCGTTTCCGTGATTATAGTAATATTAACATTCTATTCTTTACTATTAAGTTCTTCTTTCTATGTAATATTTCTTTTCTCATAAAATTTTCATACCCTTTTCGAAAATTCATAAAATCAATAATCCTCTTTTTTTTTCCGTAACTATGCTCTCATTAAAATTACAACATAGTTGATTTTTTTCGTATCATATATGAAAAATAATATTTCTAACGCAATACCATACAATTGAATTTGATAACTGTTAAATTTAGATTGAATTTGAGAACTGTTAAATTTAGATTATCTTAAATGTGATGTATTTTAAACAATGCAATACTAGGCTTCTAGGAGTATATCAGCGATAATAAACGAATCAGTCTAGTCTATGTACGTGCACCGCTAAAATGTACTCATCAGCCGCGCCTGAATAAAGATACCTATTCTTATAAAATACAGATGCAGTGGTTACTTTATAATGTAATTTAAATAGATAAGCCTCCAATTTGTGTGGTTCAATGAATTCATTTCATATATTTGAAAATATATATTATAAATTAATAGGTTTTATAGACTCGATTTGCTCTTCTTGTTTTACCAGCTAAACCCACCAGCCTGCCTCGTTTTCCTTTGACATTAATTATGTTACTTTTCATTATTACCGCAATAGGGCTTGCGTCAATCTTTATGTTCTGGTTATGTTAAAATTTATGAAAAATTTGAAACGTAAGATAAAAATATGTGAGAATACGGGTAATACTAAATTGAAAATGTGGAAGAAATAATGGATGATGAGTCAATGCCAACTAACATCCCCATTAAGGAAGCTTTACAACGACTTAATATAGCGACTTCTTGGGCAGAACAAAACGTGCTAAATTCTGAAGATCTACTAACTGTGCGAAGTATAAGAGAAATCGCAGTTCAAAGATGTTAAGTCAAAAGAAGGTTTAAACAAAATTAACCGGTTTTTTAACAAACAAAACTGACTTTTTTAAATCACTACTTTACATGTATGTATGTACCTATGTTGTACACGTATATTCTTCATTTGTAAATTCTTTTTGATGTTACTGAATATATAAATAAACGATTTAAACCGCACGCACATTCGATCGAGTGAACATTTCGCTTCTGTGAAGAGGCAAGGTTTTAATTAGGTCACATAATCAAGCGGCTACTGTATAATGAAACACTTAGGATACTATTGTCTATTCTGAGTTCATTTAAAATGAATACTTACTTGTTCTCTGTACTTCGTAACGTAAATATGCAATTCCTTCAAGGCCGCTACTGTATCAAATTCATCTAGTTGTTGCGCAGAAAGTAACTGCATCGCTGAACCCATTTCTTGATCTGTTATGATCGGCATAGCAGCCACTTGATTATAAAAACTGGATACCATTTCTCTGTATCGAGGTATGTCCTAAAATTAATAAACTTAAACAATAATCGTTTCTTTATCTTAAATTCGGAAATTTTACTTTTGCGAATAATAATTTATTCGACGGAGAATCTTTACCAAGCCTGTGCTCTGTTGTCGAACAAGAATCCATAAATGTTTGGGCTATGACGGATAAACAGGAATCTAGCGTCGCAGTTTTGTTGATATCAAAAATGAAATCTGGATTTTTTATAAAATTCACCCAGAACCTGAGAGGAAGACTATTGGATTTCCACGCGTGTACTACTTCTGGATCTTGTATGCCATGCTTTTTGGCCGCTTCGTCTAATAAGTCGAACAACCATTTCACTGCCGACGGCAATTTCTCGTTAACTGTTAATATGGTTAAAAAGAAATCGTCCACGAATTTCTGAATAGTTCCTTTCGTCGACAAGAGTCTCGTTAAAAATATTTCAGGAATTGCTTTGTGCGTACGTTCCGCACTTTTATTATTTAGATAATGCTGATCATCCATCGGCTTAATTAAATGATATATCCTGGTGTTCTGGCCAGTTTCGATATCCCCATTTGTTGCAATTATTGGGGATTGTGAATTATTGAAATACATTCCTGATACACCTGGAGAAAATTACAACACAATTTAAAAAAAAATGACATATTCATATCACTCACAGTTATGACAAGGTTGCTTACAATTATTAAAGCTATCGTTCTGACGTGATATTAAAGACATAACTGCACTTTCTTTTACTCCATAATGAGCTAAAGTGTTCAACTTTTTCCATCCGCCTATTGTTTTTGTCGTGACATCTTCGTCTTGCAACGTCAAGTGACCGCCTCTGCCATGCCTCCACTCTAAAAAAACAAAATCGTTTGTTCACTTTTAGTGTTACAAAAATTACTAAAAAAATGCTCGAGATTTTCAAAAATTGTTATATATGTCACATAAAACTTACATCTCCTAGTTATATCCATATATGTGCCAATCAATATGTATTCAAAATATAAACAAACATAACCAGGAAATTGTACATCAATATTTGATTATTTTTTTACTAATTTAATGTTATTTCAAGCATCAATAATTAAATTTAAACATATATTCATGTGGTAGTGAAAATTCATTATAACAACCTACATATGCAAATGAGGTATAAGAGCTTTTCCCCTATAAGCAACTAATACCAACAATGCTCTATGTGTGTAATACTTATGCATATTTTTACTTAACACAAAGATAAAACAGCAGTCCATTTCCCAATAACTTTTTTGCCAGGGAAAATGATTTATGCACGGCATACGCAATGAGTTTACCAGTGCGCATGGCTGACAGAAACTCCATATTTCCTTAATCCTGTACATATTCAGTATCTTGTAACTTTTTCTTTTTCATCATAGCTCCAATCTGTTGACCTGCTCCCAATTTCTTTTTCCACCGTTTGTTTCGTCCCTAATTATTCTTCTAATTCACGCCTCCAGAGCCCTCCCCATTTTCACATACTAAAATGGTGTGTTCTACTTATCATCTGGTGTTCTTCCCATACCGTAGGTAGGTATACTCTCTGAAGCAGCCGTGGCCCATGGAGAATTGGGCCAAATGTTAATCCAGCTTCTAATTACCACAATCTGGCCAGGGTATTCACGGATTAATTGTTTTGGCACTCTGCAGTTCCCATATGTTTTGTCCAGTTGTACAGACTCCTTATGGATCAACCGGTGCCTCTCCTCCACCACCAAGGGTATAGGGGGAATCCCACAAAACCACCACTATCATTATTCTTTGGATCCAATAATAAATCATTGAAAATAGATGAAGTAAAAAAAAATTATAAACAAAATGTGTGATATAATGTTGGCAAAATAGTAGGAAATTTTACTTTTACTATAGATATTATCATTCACAGAATTTCCATTGGATTCAAGTTCTAATTTAAACTTAATCTAACTTCAATGTGCAAATTCATATTTTAAAAAAATAGAAAAAGAAACAGAATATTATTGATTTGACTATGTCTGCAATCAGAGTGTGTGGCACATCGTAGAATATATTCAGAAAAGTAGAAGAGATAACAATTTTTGATTGCATGATTCAATAATGTTACAAACAAACAAAATAAATTATAGAATTTTACCTAAATCAACCTCATATATTGACGGCCTCAAAGAAAACGGGGTATTTTTAAATAGAGCATCTAATATCTTTGATTTCACTTGGCTGATACTATCACAGTCTAATACCTTACACTGTATCTTCTCATCTAGATCGTCTTGAACGATATGCAACGTCTGGAAACACAAAATATCCTGATATTACTGTATTTATCGCGCTCTGGAACTGAAATATAAAGAATACTAACCACTACATTATGTTCTATCTGTTCCCTAAGCAACCTCTCTTCGGAAAGCGAATACCTTGCATCATGTGTAATGGCGTCTACTAATCCCTTCTCGATTTGGTGCTTAATGGCTTTGAATAATAAAAATAGCGAGGAGCCAGCGTATTCTTTCAAATAGGAGTACATACACAAAGCCATCCAATTCGTCAACATTTTTTCTACGACACTTTCAGTCCTGCGGAGCATTAGCTGTGGGTGTTTGGTGTTCACAGATTTTTCTATTAACCTTAACAATAAACATTTAAGTATATCTGTTGCATATTCCATCTTTCCCATCAGAACTACCATTAATATAGATGCAACATTAACTCTGAAAACCGAACACAATTTGTAATTTTGTATTTTAATAAATTTATAATCTACTTACTTATCCCTTATATTAAATGATTTCTGAGATTCTAGAACTTCTATGAAAGTTAATATGAAATGTTTATTATTGACTAATTGTTCAAATTGTAACATTGCAGCATCGTAGTTGGTTCTTGGGCCATTTATTCGTACCTAGAAATGTCGGCCATTATGTAAATTTCATTTCAATGAAATATTTCATAAAATATTTTTGAATTTCGCGCTCAAAAATTTCGATGATCCGCCTCTCAAACACATAAAAATAAAAAAAACTTCATCCTAAAAATTTTGTTTTTGTTTTTGTCAGTTTTGATATATTTTGAACTGAATACTTTGTTTTTGTTTCATTTTTATATTTTATTTTTTTGCATTCGCTATTCGCTCTCTAAAATGCGTATTTTACCTATGCGAACTCCAAACAAACCGCAAAATGTGTCTTTAGGGGCTCAGTCCGCAAAATAGTTGCCATGGCAATTTCAACGGACTTGTCCGCTAAAAATCCATTTCACGGATTGTTTTGAGTTTTAACTCATGTAAAAAAATCGTGTATGTACCATGTACGCAAGTGGTCCTACGGGACTTATCTCATTACGGACTCGGCTCCTTGGTCGCTTCGTCCTTAATCACGATTTGTCCCTTAAAACTCCAATCTGCGTACTTGATACATAAATATCTATCAAGACCCCAACACACGCACCGTCGTATCTTCATACATGACTGTGCAGTTCTAGTTTCAAGGAAAGTTTAAAAACCGTTAATGTAACCACATGTACCGTGTTATACTTTTGTTCAGTTCTTAATTATCGCGTATAGTCATCATGTCTACATTGTCCAAGAATGATCAAGTCATTGCAGTAGGTTTTTAGCTCTGACTCTAAGAAAAAAAGGTAAGTCCAGATCTAAATGGGCAAAATTATGGTTCTAAACCCCGTCGAATTATCGCATATATTTACTAAATGAATTAAAACTGGAGCCGACAGATTGACACAACTATCTCACAATGAATGATGCTAACTTTTACATTTGGTGTCACCAGTTTTAAGGAGTAATGACACCGTAATGAGAGATGCTATAAGTCCCCATGAACGGTTGAGCGCTACGCTTCGATTCCCAAGCTTAGCAAGAATTATCCCTATATAAATCAATAAATTCGGTTATAAACTTGTGGGAATACTTTCTCAAGTTCCCATATTCAAATCACAATATCACAAGTGTTTTTGGTCCTTAAGCAGAGAAACTCTGCACAAAACTGACGGCCTTGGCTGGAACTGAAATTGGTGGCAACTACACACGTTCAAACTTGTCTGCGAGCCTATATGCTCACGTGCAAAATATCAGAGTGAAATTGAAATCTTTCGAGCCAGTTATTAAACTGTACATCACAAAAAAAGTCTTAAGACATTGCATCCAGACGGTAGGTTTTACATTGAGACATAGAACTGCGCTGTCAAGTGTAAAGGTAAGACGGAGCGAGTGTCGGGGCCTTTAGAGAATTGTCTTATTGTTTACTGTATTGTTTATGTTTAACTGTTCTTTTTAATGATTTATAACAAATGTATTTTTTGTTGTTTGTTTGTTTCTCGATATTTCTCTCAATATTTCCACCACTGTATACAGGATTATATTAAATTCATCTACATAAAAAATATAATCTCAAGTGTTTCGCTAAATATGTCGCTATTGACATTACAGTAAGTATATATACATATTTATTATTACAGTTTTAATCAATATGCTCTTTACAATATTCTTTTGATAATATACAGGGTTATCGCTAACTAGGTACCAGGCTATGAAAATCTGAAGAATACGTATAAATGTCTAACTGGAAATCAAAAAAGAAATTTATTTGTAACTCATCAAAACTTTCTAAATTTTTAGGGCCAAAATGAAGTTAAAGTCGGTCTATAACTTTGTTTATCCTATACGCAACGTAAATACCACTAGTAATTCCAGTTTAAGGTTCTTCCAAAAAAACGATAAAATGCAAGTAGTTGCAACTTTTGTTAGAGAATGAATTGCAATTGAAGAGATTTACTATGGCGATGTATTTTTGTGAATGGCACGCCTTTACGTGGAAAAGGTCAACTTCGGTGCATTACCATGTTTTCTTTTTTTCGGTAAACAGAAGTATATTCTTTTGAAACTTAAATGCCTCTAAATGAAAATTATTATGTTTGTATATTAACTGCGACAGGCTCGGACTCGAGGAAAGAAAAATCAATTTCTCGTCACTGCGTGCATATTGGACCGCGATTTTTTTTTGTACGGGCATTACTCATATTTTTCTTTCACTCCTTTTTTTAATGACGCTATTTAAAACTAACCCTGTATATCCAGGTGCATTGTATGAAAGACTTAATTTGATATACATACTTTTGGAGCATTTAAAATAGGATGGTCGCTGACACCAGGAAAAAAAACTTTCATTATATAACTTGTATGGTCTAATGTAGGGATTCCAGAACTTTCCAGATCCGCTGTCAAGTCTGTCATATCCGTTTGCAATTCTGCAAAAGCTGTAAAAAATGCAGATTATTATAGTTGAAAATATATAAGTTTAAACTTTTGCAGTTAATCATACCTAATTTGCATTCAAATCGAACGTTACTTTCCAAAGTATCCATTTGTATTTGAATTCTCTTGTATTCTCGTTCGGCTTGTGTGGATTTTCTTCGATATATAAACAGTATTAAGCCAAAGAGTGCGATAAATAAAATAATACCAATAACTATTAGTGCTGTAGCAGCAGGTGGTAACGAAAAGGGTTTTAAAACATCATAACGTAAATAACCGATGGGAAATCTCAAACATTTTCCAACCCTGACAACGACCAGCGGTAAATTATTTTCAGTCTTGATTCCATTTTCGTCAGTATCAGGAGGTTGTTGTTCGGGCGGGGAACAAACCAGCTGAGTCATGGCCAAACTGGTAACGTTACAAGGCTTAGTACCGATTGTAACCACGACATCAGTCTCATCACTAGCCATGTTTAGATTTTCACCTTCTATTACTAAAGTATCACCCTTGTATAATTTGATTTCGTTAGGAAATTGACAGAATTTCGGATCTTCAACATATAGTAAATGATGTGCAAGTTTTGAAAAGTGTTTTTCTAAATCTCTAACAGCCACTACATTATCCATAATAAAACCAATTTTCAACTGCAATGGAGTTTCCTAAAACAATCAGATGGTTAATAGTAATAATATATATTGATTCTCTAAAACATACACAGAAGAACATACATAAGTTTATAAAATCTACTTAAGTCATATATACTGTACACATAAGCATATTATAACAAAACACTCATGCTGTTAAAACAGATAACAATATATATACGTACAGTAAACGCCAAATTAGATGGCGAGCGGTGGGAGTAAGTCCGCGCAGCATTAGAAATAGTGAGACAAATATAGTCCAATAGCCTGACTACTACTTCAGTAAGTGGACGTACGCCTTTTTAAAAACGACTACAGCGCATCCCCACCGCTCGCGATCTAATTTGGCGTTTACTAGTATATATATACAATAAGAATATTAAATATGGATTAATGTATTAACAGAAAGTAAGTTATAATATTTTTCTACTAACACGTGCTTTGTCCGAAAATATTTGGTTATTTTGTAAGTGAATTAGAAAATATGCCGAAATTTGATTAATATCTTCTAATCTAGAAATACTACAGTACCAGATTCTTTGTTATTTATATTAAGTATCAATGATTCTTCTTAACTTGACAAAATTTTTTGAAGATTTTGCAATTGAAGCTTCCTTTAATTGAAATTCTAGAACTGTACTTCAGGTAGGTATTATTAATACGTGGAAAATTTCATAATAATTTTTTATGCCTAATTTTGAGTAAATACCATTTCGTTCATAAAGACATGCTGATAAGTTATACAACAGCAAGATGTGCGCAAAGGTGGTTAATTAGTATTTTAATACGTAATTAAAATTTAATAAAACGTACCTTAACTGTAGTGTGCTTCCTTAGTGATCTTGCATTCCTCGGAGAACTTAAATGAAAGTGCCTATTAACAGCTGGACTTGGACATTCCATAAGATTTGCACTTAAAACAGAGCAAACAGTTTTATTAATCGCGACCGGTTCATTAAAAGCGTAAACTTCCATTTCAGGTTTCTGAACACTATCCAGATTTGTACCATGCACAAATATCATTCTACCACCGGAAGCAAAACTTTTCAACGGTTTAATCTCCATAATGGTCGGATCCTGGGAGTAATTGAATGGATTTCCCTCCAACGTCCTATTAGCACCATCTATGCACAATGTCAGTTTGGCAATATTCACCGGTCTAGTTGCTCGAGATGTTATACACGTTAATCTGCTGCCAGATGCTTGTGTAATATTAACTTGGCATAAGTATTCATCTAAATAAGCCGATATTTCAGTGCCTATGTTTAAATATTGACCTGTTATAGCTAACTGAGTTCCACCAGATTGAGGTCCAACAACTGGGAAAACTCCCTCCAATTTTATATCTTTATAACTGAACTCCACGGAAGATTCGGTAAATCCGGCTTCGTTGCCCACTATTATTGGAGCAGTCACTTCATTTCCAGATGGTCCAGTTATACATTGGATCCTAACAGACACCTCATAGTTATCCAATTCGCATGGAACATTGCCTATTCTAATTTTGCCTTTTACATCTTCGCGTTTTAAACCTAAGTTGCTACCTTCAATAGTCACGAGAGTACCACCTTCCATCGGACCGCTAAGTGGTTTTATTATATCTATTCGGGGTTTTGGACATTCTGTATGAGGAGTTGACTGACATGATTCGTTGTAGCTGCAAGTATTGCCACACCAGGTACATTGATACTTTGAATTTCTCGTTACACACAAAGAACAATCTGCATGTTCCCTATGTGAACCCAATATATCACATTTGTATAAAACTACGTTCATGGAATCTATATGATGGTTTCTATTCCATACAACACGAACACTAGCTTCGTATTCACCAGTATTGGCTTCGTATGAGTACTAGATAATAAAAGTTATATTGGACATTATAAACTACAACTTAAAGTAATAATACTTACTATCCTCTTTTCGCAAACAATGTATCTATTAGATTCTACTCTAGCAGGTACTAGCATTTTAGCATCCTCTATGTTAGTAATACATTGAAATCCTGTATGCCCAGCCTGAGGATGTGGCAAATTATCAACTTCAAACACCATCTCTTTTGGTACATTGTTTGGCAGAAGGATAACATCCCTCCTTTTAAATCTCGGACAGAAGGTGATGCCATGATTAGAGAGCTGGTCGCTTGCCTATTGAAATAAATAAATATAATACAAAAAAAAAATTTTTGAAAGAAATTTTTACGTTATCACCGCTAATGACAGTTCTTTGACATATCGAAGTGTTGTGCGTGCATTTGTTCTCATAAATACACCAATTGCAAGCCCACTGTGATTGAACACAGTCCACGCAGGTAGAATGTCTTGAGCAATCGTAAAAGGCGAAATTTCTCGAGACAAAATCCTTGTTTGTTTCAGAAGATCTAACACTCAGCGGCACCAGCACATGATCGTGTTTGGAATATATCGGAGGTCTACTTGAAATATCCGGTGTTGGACAGGATAAACCATAATCTGTGACGTTTGCGTCTATTGGATCAGCTGCACCAAAGACGCACTTATATTTAGCACCATAAGGGAGTTCCGGGAGTGTTCTTATACTTAAATGGACGGTTGTCATTTGATTTATAGGAATTCTGTCTGGTAATACTTGCTCGAAATCTATACATTGTTGACCGGTTCCCAAAGAGAGCCAACGTGGGGAACTGTGTGACGCCTTTTGGCATGCGCTTCTTACAGTACATCTAGATCAAATAATACAAAACATTACTTATTGGAATTATTCTAACATTTTTATTTACATAAAATACGTTAATTCTGTATATGCCCTGTAGACAATAAAAAAAGCTTACATAGATAGTTTGTCATACGGAGGTTGATGTCATTCTATTATATCGTAATACAAACAAAAACAGATTCATAAGTTGCTTATAACTTTAACAAACTTTTTTGAGTTCGCTCGCGATATAGATTTTTTTCTAAAATGAAGCGGTCGCAAGAGAGTTAATTGAAAAAAGTATGTAAATAGGGGCTAAATTTCCTTAGAACATGTACTTTTAAGAGCCTCTCCGTAGGCGAGTGGTCATTAATTGCCCGAACGAATAATAGCCATTATATGCGAGTCAAATACTATACTGTGTCCACGACTCTTCGACTCAATATTGATTTGATTTTTTTATTTTGTTTTTGTTTGTGAATTCAATTACTTAAAGCCTTTCCCAGCTAGCAGTGACACGTGATTATTACGTTGATTTTCGGAGATTATGAACCCTAGACGTCGGTTACCTATAAGCAACGTCGACAACACGTCGTATTTGACACAACTTTATGACGTGATCGCTTTCACGTAAATTTTACGTCTTTTTCACGTGGTTTTCTGAACATATATTGTAATTATATAATATATGTACTGTATATATGAATATAAAAATTATAAACATTTTTTTTGTTTTTGTGATTCAGTTGTGGCAGTAATCTAATTCCTTGTAAATATGGTAAAGCCAAATAAGTATATATAATTAAATTTAAATTCATGGTATTATCAAAAACGTTTATGTATTGTTTTAAATTACACCCGATCCATATCGAACTGAATACATTTTAATTTATAATATTATGTATGTAATGGGTTAAAAACCATAAAAGTTTATATTTATTTATTATTATTATTATTTTTGTTTGCAAAAAGATGATTACATTTTTCGCGCTAAAACCGTTGGCTAAAACCCGACAAGCTTTTCTCGGGCGTTGGTTGGCCAGTTGTAGTTACGCACGCGTATCTATGTGACCGTTTTGATTTTGAATAGGATTGTGTATGGAGAGGTATATACGTGTGTATAATAATAATAATCAATTAACATAGGTATAAATTTTGGTTTGCAGTGCAAAGCAAAAGGTATTAACAACATCAGTAACATCCATCAAACATGGAGTTTGTTGGAGTTGAATTCCAGCAAGCTAGTGGTGGCGGCGTGGCTGTTGTGCACGAATCGTGGTTTACTCCAAGAAAACAGGAAGTTTACTGGCCGCCTTATAAATTTAATTCCCGCTACATTAATGCACTGAAAAGAGGTGAGGCCCCAAATGCTACCTGGAGTCTTTATCAAATTAAACGATCATTTTTTCACAGTGGTAAGTAACTCCAAGATGAACCTAACCTTTAAATTTGTTACAATAATTAACATTCGATAACTGAACTATTTCTTCAATTTCAAATAAATCTGCATATGTCAGAAAATTCTGTTCGTTGTTATCAACTTACCAACTGTTAAATCATGGTTAAATTTTCATTTTTGTAACTTTACATAGCCTACTAAAAGTAATTCACGTTGGGTTGACCTTGACAATGTTCCAGATGAATCTTTTTGTTGAAATTAGTGAAATAGACTTATTTCTGCCTTAAAGTAAAATCTATAGGCTCTAATGGGGATCTACTGACAATTTTGGAAGCAAAAAAATCCACAAATTCATGCAGGAAAATGTTTTGAAAAGTGACAGTTGGGAATAAATCCAATGTGAAGACATACATTTTAATTTATTCTTGGTTTGGTGCAATTTTCATTATATTTCCTTGTTGCAGGGGATTATGACACAGCCCACAAGAAATTGAAGTTATGTCAAAATGAATCTGATATTGGAACTGATTTAGAAGTTGAAAACAAAGTTCCAGAAAAACGAATTCGACGACCACCTGCAAGAACCTTGTTTGATGAAATATCCTCTGATACTGATGAAGCAGGTCCAAGTTATCTACCACGACCACCAAGAATGAATGATAGTTTAACAGGTAATTTCAGTTTATTATTTTAGTGTTTTATCTTCAAGTAGAGGTATATATTATTTAAATTTCTTATTATATATTTAAGCATAATTGTTACCTTTTTTACTTGTACAGTATTTCCTCTTTGTACTTTCTAAGGAAACATTTAGTAAATTGAAATAGAAACACTACATCTATTCTTTATTGAATTGTCATTCATAGAAAAATAGTAAGGTTCAGAGCTCATGTGAAAGCATGAAAGTTCTGGTGTAAAAGAAAAATCAAAATCTATTAATAAGTTCGTTAAAAAATATACTTATGTGATTAACAAAAGCATACTGAAATAGAGATCTGTTTATTGTTATACAATATAAATGAAATTATTTGTTTTAAGATGTCCCTAATGCAAGATCTAAAGTTGATGAAATTGATAGCGACGATGAATCATTGACTTCAATCAGTGCAACTTTTAGAGAAAATATTACAGGAAGTAATAAAGGTGGGTTTGGAATTGTTCAGGAATTTGTATTCATTTTCAAATAGCTTAAATCTTTTCTTATTGTTGTAGTGACACCAACGACTAAAAACATTTTTAACTCAAGTAATTTAAGTGGAGGTGGAAATATTCAAACTTCCAGGAGTGGTACTGATGTAGGCACAATTCTAACAAATGAAGGTAAGCATCATTAAAAATGATATATAAGACTATAGTAGTTTTTTACTAGTGAATCAGGAAAAATTCTGGAAAATTCTTGTTGAGATTCGAGAACTTAATAAAGAGATATTGGCTAGGCTAAAACAGCAAGATGCTCCAAATGGGGCCCAGGTGGCATTAGATATACCAGTCCAGCTGCCAATATATGCCATAGAAGACATCAATGTACTAGAACTTTACTTGGAAGAAAAGCATCATGTTACCAATTTGGTAAAAAAATTAAGTGTTTTGCGATTATTGTGTTTACAGTTATTTTATCTTTACAGTCACTTTATCTCAGCACATTAGGTGGAAGAGATGTCTCAACAAAAACAAATAGAATCCTAAAAAGTGTGTTAAGTAATGCTGTGGCCAGTCAGTTTTCATTTTTTGGCTCCCGTTCAGAAAAACTTGCATTTTCTAACCTGAAATTAAAAATTGCTATTGTTGGTATATATATATGTTACTTTATCAAATTAAACCTACGTTTTTGACACTTATTTTATATTTTAGAGGCTGTGAAGAGAGACACTACAAAGTCTACTGACAAGGAGGTGGAAGATGCCATTAAAGTGTGGCTGAAACATGCCCCTAAGCGACTGAAAGCTGAAGCCCTTAGAAAGTGAAGTCATTTGTAAGCTTATTGTATTTATTTAGTTTTAAGTATATGCAATGTCCAAAATAAGTACTACTTATAAGCGTAAAGATTGTGTTGGCAGACGTCAATTTTATAGAAGAGTCAACGAGTCATTACAAAATTTTTGTAATAACATCAACTTAGAAACAGCTCAAATAGTGGAAACAGAGGAATGTGAAATTGGTAATAATAGCTCATTAATTTCTGCTAAAAGTGCAGTAGTGGAACAAAATAATTTTCTGATAAACAATGAAGTTGAGAGTTTTTCTGACAACAGTTTTATGTATCATACACTTAACACTTCCAATAACACAAACACTGACAGTGCAACTACTGAAAATCAATTTGATATTCGAACAAAGTTGCAACAGTGGGCAACAACAGCACATATTCCACACTGTGCTCTCACACAGTTGCTACATATTTTGAATCCATTTCATCCCGAATTGCCACTAGATAGCCGCACATTATTGGCCACTCCAACACAAATACCTACAATTAAATTACAAAATGGAGAGTATTGTCATTTGGGCTTATTAAATGCACTGGAAATATTCTTATCAAAACATAAATATTTTACAGACACCACATTTAATATAAGTTTTAATATAGACGGTTTGCCTTTATATCACAGCAGTGCAACCCAGTTATGGCCCATTCTAGGCCTTATCAAAAACGTTCATTCTGAACCATTCGTTATTGGACTGTACTGTGGTACAACAAAACCACAACCCTTGGAACAATATTTACATGATTTTGTAGAAGAGTTGAAAACATTACTTGTTGAAGGTTTTCAATATTTAGGTAAACACTTCTATGTTCGTATCCACAGTTTTGTATGTGATGCTCCTGCAAGAGCATTTCTGAAATGTTGTAAATCTCATGGTGGGTACTCATCATGTGAAAAATGTTGTGAGGTTGGCGAATATGTGAACGGTAGAGTCATTTTAAAGGGTATTCGAGCTCCCAGAAGAACAGATCATTCATTTTCACAACAAACAGATTTTGATCATCACATGGGTCTATCACCTTTGTCACAATTACCTATTGGTTTAGTATCGTATTTTCCGATAGATTATATGCATAATACATGTCTAGGTGTCTTGAGAAAGTTGTTGAATTCATGGATTAGTGGGAAATATTCTATTAGACTAGGTAGTCAAAAGATTAAGCAAATTTCAGATCATTTATTGTCATTGAGACATGCAATACCTAAAGAATTTAATAGAAAACCCAGAAGTTTGTTAGAATTACCTCGCTGGAAAGCTTCTGAATTTAGGATGTTCCTTTTGTATGTTGGTCCAGTAGTACTGCAGAGTGTCGTAGATACAGCAGTATATGAACATTTTTTACTCCTCCACTCTGCTCTGACTATCCTTGTTAGCAAATCACATATTTCACGTTACGGCTGTTCATATGCTGGAAAATTACTAAATAATTTTATAAATCATTCTGAACATCTTTATGGAATCGAATTTTATGTATATAATGTACATTACTTGTGCCACTTGAGTGACGATGTTAAAAATTATGGGCCTCTTGACACCTTTTCTGCATTTCCGTTCGAAAATTATTTAGGACTACTTAAACGTTTAGTAAAGGGCTCTAAACAACCTTTAAAACAAATATGTCGCCGCCTCTCTGAATCTAACTTGTCTGCCACATCTAATTCTGAAATGTCAGATCAACCAGTATATAAAATAGACCACATACATATAGGACCACTCCCGTTTGAAGCAAACCTTTGCAAACAGTACAAAAAAGTGATTTATAATGGCATGCAATTGTCTATTGCATCTCATTGTATCGCAGATTCTTACTGTATAACTAACGAACATATAGTCATACAAATAGTAAATATTGTTGTTGATATCAATAATAACTGTTGCAATTTTGTGGCCAAAAAGTTTTTACGTTATATATCATTGTACGAATATCCCTTACAATCTGAGTATTTTTATATTTACAAAATAAACCAATTATCTGATCAATATTACACATTTACTCTTGCTGACATATTCGCCAAGTGTATGGTTTTACCGTTTAAAAATTATTTTGTATCATTTCCTCTGATCCATTCATTGCACTAGTGGCTGTTTTTGTGTTATTATTCGCAAACAATTTTTTTACTGTGTAAAGTTTATTAATACTTGTAATTCATTTTTTATTTTAGACTGAATAAAGCTATATTTCCTACTTCAACATATCTTTTACGCTATTTCAGAATATATGTTTTGTTGTTTTTTGTTTTATTTGTTTTCAATTAGAAAATTGTATACTTTCAGTTATTTTGTACTTAAATGTTTATATTTAATATAAAAAATTATTACATTGAAACTGTTTCTTTTATTTTCCTTATTTTGGCGAATCTAAAAGGTCGTAAAATAATGGAATCACACGTTATTTGGACGTTATAAAATCACGTGTTTGTTACGTCTCAAATCGACGTCTTTGATCTGTGACATTTCGTCGTGATTATTACGTTATTTACACGTTGATAAATTGGTCGATCGACGTCAGGGATGACCATTAAACGACGTCATAATGTCGTTGCCTTGCTAACTGGGTTACTTCAATGGAATCGTTAGAGGAGGATTCGAGCTCAAATCCCGTTCAAACCAAGACTTTTTTCTGGGAGAAGTTTGAATGAATGATAAATCACACCAGTGATTAGTGGGTATCATTTAACTTAATGGAACAAAGATATAATGATTACATTTAGAAACAGCAGTGGACAAATATTTTTACTCTTGCGCATATGCATATATAATAATATACTTATTAAAAATGATGCCCACGAGAATATCTAGTAACAATAATAATAGATATAAAAAGGACGGCAATATTAGTCGCATAACATAAAACAATTCGTTATCATAAAAGAACAAAACTGTTATTCGTAAAATATATTTCTAACATTTTGGCAACTTTGGCATTTCCTACCTTTTTTGCTAAAATTAATCTAGTATATTGTTTTTTTTAGAGCTTATGAGCTTTGGTTGTGCTTCATCTAAATGTTCTTTGGCAACTCTAATCTTTATAATTTCTTCATCTCGTAACTCGTTTAGGTCGTTTTGTAAGTCATGCAATCTAAAGTATCTCGTTTTCCTTGATTTTGAATTCTTTTTCATTAGCTTAATCTCTTTTTGTTTTTGGAAGTCCGCCTTTTCCAAATGTTCCCTTTCTTTATTTTTTTTCTTCCAAATATGTTTCTTATACTAAATGAGCATATTATGCCAATGAATAAAGTTCCGGTGTAATCTATATATTTATATTAGGGCAAGAACAGCTTCTACCACATTTTCTAAATTTGGATGCATTGGTGTTCTATTCATTTTTATGTTGATATTTTATTCCAAATATTACCAATTTGTATATTATCGGTTGTTATAATTTCAAATTATTCGTCTTCAAATTCATTGAAATTTGAAAAATTTGGAATGTTCTGTAATGGACTCCGGTTTCATGCATTATATTATAATTTGGAGCTCCATGTGAGACACTTTATTTGTAGTCTCATTGTAGTTGAGTATAACAAATTTTATTTGTAGACAAACACTACATTATACCAATCACAATCAAACCCATCTCTGACATCGGGGGTTATTTGATTTTCGATATATGACGCGAGAACAAAGTTGATATATATAGTGAGGCAACTTATTTGGAGACAATGATACGTACGACAACCCTTTTGCATTTGGCAAAATAGTGAATAAACACTCTTTTAATTCATTAACTGACTGAAAGGAGTGCTTTTCACTAATAAGTAAAGGGCGGAATATATGCAAAGTGCATATATTTGCATATTTTGCATATTTTAACAAATTTCACAAAAAATTGCATATTTCGGCAAAAATAAAATTTGTGTGCATATTTTTATGTTTTTCGTTTTATGAAAAGATTAAGTGCGACCCTGTTTAGGAATTTCCAAGTAATCAGCTTGCCTAATGGAGAGCAGATGTGGTCTATTCTTTTATATTTATATTGTATAGTTTTTATTATTATATGGTTTATTGCCGGCATTTATTGGGTGTTTAGGAATTTCCAAGTAATCAGCTTGCCTAATGGAGAGCAGATGTGGTCTATTCTTTTATATTTATATTGTATAGTTTTTATTATTATATGGTTTATTGCCGGCATTTATTGGGTGTTTAGGAATTTCCAAGTAATCAGCTTGCCTAATGGAGAGCAGATGTGGTCTATTCTTTTATATTTATATTGTATAGTTTTAGTTTGTCGATAGATTCCAGTGTGAAAAGAGTGATTTCGAAAATATTTTATTTCAAACGCCTAAAATGCCGAAAGCCGCTTCGTGGATTAAAAATTTTCCTGAGTTGGAGTTTAGTGGGGATAAAGTGTTTTGCAAAGTTTGTGCCAAAATCATTGTTTGTGAAAAGAAGTTCCAAATTGATCAACACTTGAAAACAGCTATGCATAAAGCTAAGTTGCAGAAAAATAAATCAGTGCCTGTTCAGCAGTGTGTGCAAACCGCATTTCAAAATGTCAAACCAGAGTGAAAAGGAGGTGTTTCATCAAGACTTATGCAAAGCTTTAGTCGCAGCAAATATACCTTTGAAGAAACTGCAAAATACACAATTCAGAGATTTTTTGCAAAAATATTGTAATCAAAACATCCCTGACGAATCCACACTTAGAAAGAAGAATGTGCAAACAGTATACGAAACCGTAATGGGAGAAATTAAAGTTACACTGGGCGATGAACATTTTTATATTATTGTTGATGAAAGCACAGACTCATGTGGTCGATATATCGCACATCTTATGATTGGAGGGCTTCAAGAAAATGAGCCAGGGAAACCATATTTAATATCTTCTAAACAGTTAGACACAACAAATAATGAGACCGTAACTCGATTTATTCAGCAGTCTCTATCAAATTTTTTTTTACCAAATCCAGTTCCAGTAGAGAAGTTTTTAGTGTTTTTGTCTGACGCAGCGCCGTATATGGTTAAAGTAGGCCAAAACTTAAAAATATTTTATCCCAATATGGTACATGTCACTTGTCTTTTACACGGGATAAACAGAGTTGCAGAAATTATTAGAACAGCATATCCCTTGGTGAACAAATTAATTTCAAATGTAAAGAAAGTGTTTTTGAAAGCACCTCTAAGAGTGCAGATCTATAGAGAGAAATTGCCAGGAGTTTGTTTACCTCCAGAGCCCGTAATTACTCGATGGGAAACATGGATTAAGGCCGCGATATTCTACGCAGACCATTTTGAAGCCATTAAAGACATAGTTTTAGATTTAGAAGACAATTCGCAGTGTGTAGGAAATCAAGTAAGAAGGAAACTCGAAGTTATTGTGGGAAAGAATGAAGGCTTTAAGTATTTAATGGAAGTCAAAAATATTTTTGATAGTAAACCATCCAACGAAGTAATACCTTGGCCTTATAACTTACTACGCAAATTAAAATATTGCCAGATCACATCGGTAGATGTTGAAAGAACTTTTTCTTTGTACAAACATATTTTTACAGACAGAAGGCAAACATTTTTATTGGAAAATTTTGAAAAATATATCGTTATAAATGCATTTTATTTCAGGTTGAAAATTGTACCTATTATGTTTTTCTTTTAATTTTACTTAAAATAAATAATTTTTGTAAGAGTCGGCGTTTCTTTATTTCCATTTTTCCATGTTATATTCAAGGCATATAATTGCATATTTTGACAAATAAATGCATATTGTTGCATATTTCAGAGAAAAACGATGCATATATATGCGCATATTTTAACTGAATTGACGTGCATATATTCCGCCCTTTACTAATAAGTATACATACATGGGCGAGATATGGGAATACGGTACAGTTTCACTCAGACTAGACCGACTCGTGTTTTGTCGGCACTCGGGGAAACCGGTAAGTAATACGGTGCCCGAGAGCCGACAAAACACGAGTCGGTCTAATCTAAGTGAAACTGAACCGTATTACCCTATCTCGCCCATGTATACTAATAAGTAGGCTTAGGATAATTATGCACTAAAAAACTTCAAAATGTGCATACAAATATGCACCAAAAACTTTCAGAATATGCAATACTTGCAATACAATTATCCTAAGCCTACTAATAAGTCTTAATGCCCATAGTAGCTCTGGCATCTTTTCTAAGTGAAAAATTGACTCACTGTTGTTCACCTCATGTAAATGTAATTGAGAATTACGAAATGTTATTTCATATTTATCTTAATGTGCAAATCCTTGAACGTGCTGCTTGACTGCACACTTCCCCCTGGTAACAGAAAGATTTTTCACAAGCACAAATGCTAAGTTTATCATTACTGCTCGCTTTCTTTCAACTTTTTGTACCCTCTTTTGTCTTTTAGAGGTCAAATAAAGAACTTCGAGCGCTATTGTTCTATGCACCCAAATAGTCGTTCAACCAATGGAAGGCTGGAATGGGGCCCGACTTCCTTAGCCAACTTCCAAACAAAGTAAAGGCTAAATCCAACTATCCCAAAAGTAATAATTTTACAGAATGAAGAGCATCGCATTTCAGTTTTTTAATTCCGGCAATGTACAGTTGCTGTATTTCACTTTTTACACTGTTGGTTAACAACGAAATAAAATAAAGATAATGTTTACTGACATATTTGAGGATGTCGCCCCACTAAAAGGTGCATGAAACAATGCTGCTATCTTCAATTTATTTTGCCTAATTGCTCGTATTCTTTCAATGTTGAAGTTCTTCATAAGAGATCGCTATAGTTTTTCGAAATTATATATTGATGTCCGAAAACGTTGATAGAAAAAAATGTAACAACAAAATAACGCAATTTAAATAACCTTAAACTATTGAGCAACGTAAGAACAATCAAAAGTAAGAAAAACAAATTTCATTAAAGAACATGTTCAACATAACCAAAACTTTGTGCAATGCACGTGAGGTATTGTTTTCCAAAGAAGTACTAACGTTGCATAAAACATTTCGACATATTCTTGTAAACGCTTTTCTGAATTTAATGTTCATGTCTTCAATAAGTTTTATAAATCCGACCGTAGAAAACGAAGATACTCTTCTCCATTTACATTTTCATCAAAAAAATAAGGTCCAATTATGTAGCTACCCACTATTCCTCCCCACACATTTAATGACCAACCATTTTGAATGTTTGCAGTGGTCAAATAATTTTTTTTTGTGTTATAATAACGAACATTGTGACGATTAACATAAACAAAAAAAAATGAGAAAGTCAGGCTAATTTATCTGCTTCCCATTGACAAAAAATGTAAGCGATTCTGAAAATTACTTTCATCTAACCCTGTGTATGAATATGCCACGGATGAATTACATATATCCTAATTATTCTGAATTCTAAAATTTGACTTACATCTAACTGACGACTAATTTTCGTAATACTAGTATGGGAGTGTTCGACTACACTAGCAAGTACCAAAAAAGTTATTATCCTCACAACTGATGCAGAATTTCCTTGTCTACATGCACCACCAAAGTTAATGTTTTTACTTTTAAAAACAATGTGAAAATGATTTTTTTGAACACGTGTTTTGGTCAAATATTTTCAAAAAAAAATAAATCACTCAAAAACTATTGGCTCAATTTTGAAAAAGAAAACAGTTGAATAGGCAATTTAAAGCAATACTAGAAAACCCAAAAATATATAGGGTGTCATTAAAAAAATTAAGTTGCATTTCCGGTGAAATCGGAAGTGCGTCAGAACGTAAAGTATTTTTTAGAATATGCGCCCCAAGCAACCATAAATCTTCCACTAATTGTTTTTTCTTTTATTAAAAACACAAAAGAGCAATCAAAGAAGCGGCTACTAATGACTCACCCTGTATATAAGAAGCCATGACATAAAAACAAATAAAAAAACGCCCTACTAATGTTTCTGTTTTTGTCTTAATCAGTGAGCTCAAAAAGGTTGGAATAAATTCATTTAAAATTCAACCTTTAATTTTTTTAAAAAACACTGGGACCCGTCAATTTTTATTTTTAGATGGCCATTTTTTAAACTAATGTTTGTTTATACAGGGTGATTCAAAAAAAAGATTTCATTTGACACTTCAATTTTTTTTAATTGAAACACCCATTTTTTATTTGATTTTCGGATTCTACGTAAAATTTTGATCACATTTCATGTATTATGACCTAAGTCTAAGTTAAGTTCTTTTCTAAAATAATCAATGTAATTTAAAAAAAAAATTATTTAATTCTAAATAATAAATGTCTCAATGATTCGTAATTAAATTGTGAAATATTAATTTAATAAATGTTGAAATTGGCCACCACCAACATCCTGGCAATATCCGAGGCGATCTTCGAATTCTTGCAAAACATTGTGCACTCTTTGAAGTTCTATCAGTCTCATTTCTTGTCTTATTCGGGTTTTAAGTTCGTCAATATTGTTCGGTCTGTTGATATACACTTTAGATTTTAGGTAGCCCCACAGATAATAGTCTAACGGGGTCAAATCAGGGGATCTGGCCGGCCATCTATTGGGCCCCGTCGACCAATCCACCTTCCAGGAAAAAACACTATCTAAATATTCACGCACCGGGCGAGTAAAATGGGCTGGTGCTCCATCCTGTTGATACCATAAGCTATCATTGGGAATGTCAGGATCTTCTGGATTTGGATACACTACAGCAAGCGCAGGTATCAAATCGAATTCTAGAAATTCTAGATATCTTTCTCCAGTCAAAGTTCCGTCAAAGAAGAAGGGACCCAAAATTCTGTTTCCAATAATCCCAGCCCAAACATTTACTTTTTGAGGGTATTGTGTGTGACACTCCATAATCCAATGCGGGTTTTCTGTAGCCCAATAACGGAAATTTTGCCTATTCACGGTTCCGTTTAGGCAAAACGTTGCTTCATCCGAGAACACAATTCTTCGTGAAAATTGAGGATCATCAATACATCTCTCCATCATTATTTCACAAAATTGAATTCTTCTATCTGGATCGTCTTCATTTAGTTCATGAACTAACTGAACTTTATAAGGATGCCATTTATTTTTATGTAAATAGTTTAATACAGATCCTTGACTAATTTTGTTCTCGTCAGCAATAGCGCGACTAACTTTATGGTTGTTCTCTTCAACGGATAATAGCACATTCAACTGCACATCTTCTGTGATAGTGGGCCGGCCTTTTACATAATTATCTCTCACATGCCCCAAATCCCTATATTTTTTTTTCAATTTTACTAATAGTTGATTGAGATATAGGCACTCTGTTTGGGTATTTATTGTTGAACAGTTCGGAAACTTCCAGTTGGGTACGCATCCTATCTCCATAGCCAATCATCATTAGTATTTCTATGCGCTCCCTTTCATTTACTCGTGCCATTTTACAGTTAAAAAAAACTACTTTTATTAGAACTTTTATACAAATGTTTAAATACTTTTGACAGGGAATGAACTTCAACGTCAATGTTAAATAACCTAGGTACCAGATAAAAATGGTATTAATGTTTAAATGTTTACAGTTTCAGTAAATTTGATTATGTTTAACTCCTAATATGTACAGTTTAAATGAAAAGAAATAAGCTAACTTAACTTAGACTTAGGTTTATAATACATGAAATGTAATTGAAATTTTACGTATATTTCAAAAATAAAATAAAAAATGGGTGTTTCAATTAAAAAAAATTGAAGTGTCACATAAAATCTTGTTTTTGAGTCACCCTGTATAAACAAAAATTAGTTTAAAAAATGCCCATCTAAAAATAAAAATTGACGGGTCCGTGTTTTTAAAAAAAATTAAAGGTTGAATTTTAAATGAATTTATTCCAACCTTTTTGAGCTCACTGTATGTACGAGCATATGTGCGTTTCTTTCAATTCATCCCATATACAGAATTATGTACATAATAAATTAACAAATCGAGAGCTGTTCTCTTTCCGCTAAGCCTGGTACAGTAAAGCACAGTTTATTTACAAAAAGCAAATTTTTCAAATTATTATTATTTTCCACCACAGTCAATGCATTTTTGCATCCGCGAAAACCAATCTTGATAACGTTTTCTCCAATCTTTTGGCCGTAGCTTGCTTATTTCATTTTTAAAGGCATCAACCGCTTCTTCGGCCGATGTAAAACGTAAACCCCGTAATTTAGCCTTTACCCGGAAATAAGAAGTCATTAGGTGCTAGGTCTGGACTATACCTATATTTTAGGCATTCAAATACTCAGTTATTCGAGGGGCAGTGTGGGCCGAGTGTTATCTTGATAGGAGATTATCCTTCCTCTTGGACGTTTTTCGCGAACATTTTGGAGAACCTGAGGCAAACAAACTGTAGTGTACTATTCTGAATTAACAGTACGTCTATCCCCCAATGCTACAGTAGAAACATGCCCAGTAATTCAATAAAATGTGGCGACGATCTTCTTGTTTCGACTTTTTTCGCGAACTACTTTTGTTGGAGCCGACTCATTCTCAAAGACCAAACTGTCAATTGTTGTTTTTTTTTTCGGGATCATAGCAGTATATCCATGTTTCATCACCTGTGATGATGTTGTACACCAAATGAGACGATCCACGGTTAAAGCGATCTAGTGTACCATATCACACGGTCTTTTTTTTTGAATTGAAGTCAAGTTGTGGGGAATCCACCGAGAACAAAACTTACGAACCCCAAATGTATGTGTCAAATAATGTTAACTGCTTTCACATCAATCTTTAAAGTAGCTTGAATGCTTCTAACAGTAGTATGCCGGTCTTCTACAATCATGTTCCGAATAAGAGCAATGTTTTTTCTGTAACAGCCGCTTTTCGCTTAGGAGCTCGAAAACTGTCGACCGCGCTGAAATTCATTATACCACCGCTTTACGGTAGCGAAAAGCAACACGACTTGTCACCAAACATTCGATGGATTTCCTCAAAACATCCTTTACGGCTTAAGCCACGCTTGAAATTGTAACAAATCATAGCTCGATAATCTTCCTTGTTCAGTTTCATGATTTATTGGCGAAAGGAGTACTTTAAACTAATGTAACTTACAAACCATCTGGTATTTTTGACAACAGTCACTAAAACTAAACTTGTAAACAACTAATTGAAATTGTCATACAAAATTTGTCGCAAAATATCATCGGCTACTAGATAGGCTCAGCGGAAAGAGAACATCCCCCGTGGAAGGCAGTAAATAGAATATGAGACGAAATCATGTATTATAAACAATACTATGAATTAAAATTATTACAGACGATGGAAATGATAAAACTTACTTTTTTTCTAAAGAACACCATCCGCAATATGGATCTTTCGATTCTAGACACGCTGAACAATTACCGTAGCTGCTACAGTGCTCCACATTAATTTTTGAAATCTGCAACAAACACAAACGTACGAAGTCAAACATGTGCATACACAAATTAATATGTATTACATTTAATTAAATATATATATATATATATATAGAAAAAATTAGTAAGAAACGTTTCTAAATTACTTCTTCATGCTAATATCGGTAACTTAACACGTACATTATTTATAATTAAACTCTCTTGATAAAATAATCAATCGGTAATACAACAGCGTAAAAAAAGGCGACTCCAGTGCGTTTAGCAGAGTTAAAAAGTATAAGTAAGGGCTAGACGTTAAATGGGCGACTGCAATCGGATGCACACAATTGCAGTCACCCATTTAACGGCCAACAACACTGAAAGGTGAAGAAAATAAAGAATGAGTTAATATTAAATAAAACGACTACAGTATGTGCACTTTTTCGATGTTTCTTAAAAATAATAGTTAAATTGTATTAAAATATAGTAAATAGAAAATCAAATTTATTTTCAACATGAAGATAAAAGTTAAAAATAGAAAAACAGAAAGTATAGACAAACCTTCGAGGTAGAGAGGACGTATAAATAATCACCATTTGGTGAAAGAGATGTATCTGGAAGGATTTTGTTGCCCGCGTCCACTATAACTTCTTCATATTGCATCGGCAATGAAGCAGATAGCAAGACCTTCTTAATTCGACCATCGGTGGTGCCCAAAAACGCTAGAAAATGTCGCCCTGTTGTCGCGGTAGCTACAGCCGATATTGAAACGTTCGGAAAATTTAATACTGCTGGACGAACTATAGGTGAATTGCCGCTAATTTTCAAACCAACTTCGCAAAAATTAAGTATATTTCCTGCATTGCCGGCACTAGGACATTTTCCATCTTGGATCGGCCCGGAAACATAGGCCATGTTTCGATACTTTTCGCTCCCATTAAAACACATGTGAATGTTTTCGTTAAATTTCGCCTCGATTTCGCTCAGAGGGTAGAGACACAGAGCCGAATGCGACTGGGGTTCGTTCGTAATGGCTTTAGCTGGTCTGAACGCCACTACCAAAATCAGATCACCATCCGGTAAACCTAATGATCTAGCTAATTCTCCATTGGCAGCTGTCAGTTTGGCATCCTGTACTAAATTATAAACTTGATCACCAACAGTACACTGTAACGTCACTTCTGTATAACTATCGTAATTAGCGTCATTTATACAAGTCCTAGCGAGCCTAGAAACATAACCTAATTCTTCTTGTTCAGGAAGGTGTGACTGTTTTTGAACGATAACAAAATAGGCGTAGTCACTTGCGTTAAAACCGTAAGTGTATTGCACGAGAAAATGGTCACGGTATTTAACATCGATAGATAATTGAGATTGTTTACTGAAAGAATATTCGGCTAATTCTAAAGTATCCAGATCTCGGCTAGATATCGCAGGCACATCATGACGGTATTCACCATTATTAGTAAACGTCGTACCGACATACATAACGTTTTGGTCACCACCAGCCCATGGTACATACCTACTCGGACCAATGTATGCGTACGTTGAAGCAATCGGATCATTGGCTGCTATACTTATCGGATAAAACTTTGCTGGTGCACTGATATTACCGAGTCTGTATTTGTAGCAAGCTCCTTGTGAAAGTGAACCACACAGAATCAAACTTTTTCCTTCCGTTTCGATTAGAAGAACTTTGTTGTAATTATCCATAAGAGATGTTGCTATATCTGAATCTTGGCAACCAACTGCATGGCACAAAGGACTGTCGTTTTTTGGCCCCGTCAACACGGAATGTTCAACACGAAGATCTGGATCAAGTTGCAGCAGTCGATTGGTTGCGGCAGCATATATCCGACCGGTTGGCCGATAAATTGCCAAATGGGAGAATCGTAATGGTAGGTCGGCGGGGCCCGGGTACTGCGCTAGAAGCACCCCTCCAGATACGCCTCCCCATAGCCCCGCCAGAAGCAATAACCAAAAACTTGCCACGGCTATTGCCTCAACCACCACCACTCCACTGCGAGCGGTTCTTAGAACCATGAAGATGTCAATCGGTGCATGCCACTGGCTTGCACAGGTTCGGTGTAACACCGCATATCTGAAACAAAAATCGAATTAAAACCAAGGAATACGTCAAATGTAACAAATATAGGGAAAAGACAACCCCACGAATAAACATACGTACAACATGATTTCTCATTTATTAAACACCACATTAACACATAATATATATTTAAATACGGAATTATTTTAAATTCCACGACAGACGACAGTTGTTTAGGAAAAATTAAGATTAAAAAAGTTTGATGGATGTAGTTAAACATGAAATTTCACTGATTCATTAATTCGCCCAACATACAGGATAAAAATACACTCTTTACCAAGAACTTAACTAAAACCTTTTAATTCAGAAAATTTAATCTCGCTTACCGCAGATGAAACCTACACTTATACCATGAATTTAAAAATATCTTCATGTTATCCATGTGTATAAAAGTAGTTTGTTTGCTCATTGATAAGGTTTGAAATCAAATAAATAATGTGTTAACTAAACGTCAACACAGTTTTAGAAAAGGACATTCAATATTATCATATTACATAGGGAGATATCCCTTGGGAATAGCGTGCAACACTTTCTCGATCATAATAAACTCAGAGATAAACTTTAAAAATACGGCAGCTCATTCTGATAAGATAGAAAGCATAAAACAATGAATGCAAAAAAAGTGGCAAGTCACATTTTCCCCTGTAGTGCAACTGGATCTCACAATCGCTGTACGATATAAGGCCGTCACATAACTTCGATTGACAATGATGAATTGATTTTGGTAACCTCAAAATATTGATCCTTAAGCAGCGTCATCTAGTAATAGTCCAGTCGAATTAAATTAAGTTCTATTCTGGAATATGGTTTTGTCGCCGATTTTTTTATAGGTACATTTGACCCCCACGAACATACCCTGAAAAATGCCAAAAGTTTAAGGTCCGGGTTTGGCCGTGAGAAATTGTTAAACAATCGAAAAGTGACATTTTCCAGTTAAACTTTTTTCCTGTCGGTTAAATGTGAAAACTATCCGTACAAAAGTTGTTCGTCCCATCATTCTCTAAAAAACAAGCCATTGCACGATCGATTATCATTATTTGTTTAGCTGCAAAATGCATAAAACCATGGCAATTTTGATTTTTTATTTTTTGCATTCAATCGATGAATAATCAACGTATGGCTTTGAACCTCATGGTGCAGGCAATATAAAATGTCCGCCAGAGAACAGTGCAAAGTTCACTCACCTGTGTTGTATAGTTGAGCTACAATAAGCGACAAGCCAAAATTCCTAAATTAGCTGTCCATTCCTTGCATATTGTCGCACATGGTTCAAAAAAATCATGGTTTTAATTCATTGAGAGTACTTTCCGAAAATGGAAAAAAAATATTTTTTTTTCTCAAAAATTGCCATTTTTTTGGAGGTTCGAAATTATTTGCTTATAAACAAATGAAATATCTCCGACAATTGACATATTATCGTAAATATTATTGTAGATTCTGCTTCCTTTCTCTTCAACGAGTAATTTGAGACTAACTTTATACGAATATCTTGATAAGAACTGGAGATAACAACGTTCTAGTTTTATTACGTTTATTATCGTTCTGGTGGATATTTAAGGGAAAAAAATATATAAAATTTCTCTCAATACCCCAAGGAATCGCCGTGAACTTTTTCAGATCTGTAGGATGTAAGTCAAAGAAATTAATGAAGTTCGGCGCGTGCTGGCGGTGGGAAAAATTGCGACCGGGGGGCGTGGTGGGGTAAGCCAGAAGCTCCGCGCGCCGGCCGCGTCGAGCCCGAATCGCCGGTTATTTAACAAATATATAACTCCAGGCGGTGCGCGGAGCCTTTGGCCACCACGCCCCCCGGTCACAATTTTTCCCACCGCCAGCGCGCGCCGAACTTCATTACTTTTTTTGACTTACATAGAATGCTCCTACAGATCTGAAAAAATTCACGGCGATTCCTTGGGGTACTGAGAGAAATTTGATATTTTTTTTTTTCTTAAATATCCACCAGAACGATAATAAACGTAATAAAACTAGAACGTTGTTATCTCCAGTTCTAATCAAGATATTCGTATAAAGTTAGTCTCAAATTACTCGTTGAAGAGAAAGGATGCAGAATCTACCATAATATTTACGATAATGTGTCAATTGTCGAAGATATTTCATTTGTTTATAAGCAAATAATGTCGAACCTCCAAAAAAATGGCAATTTTTGAGAAAAAAAAATATTTTTTTTCCATTTTCGGAAAGACCTTTCAATGAATTAAAACCATGATTTTTTTGAACCATGTGCGACAATATGCAAGGAAGGGACAGCTAATTTAGGAATTTTGGCTTGTCGCTTATTTTAGCTCAACTATACAACACAGGTGAGTGAACTTTGCACTGTTCTCTGGGGGACATTTTATATTGCCTGCACCATGAGGTTCAAAGGTTGATTATTCATCGATTGAATGCAAAAAATTAAAAATCAAAATTGTCATGGTTTTATGCATTTTGCAGCTAAACAAATAATAATAATCGATCGTGCAATGGCTTGTTTTATAGAGAATGATGGGGCGAACAACTTTTGTACGGACAGTTTTCACATTTAACCTACGGGAAAAAAGTTTAACCGGAAAATGTCACTTTTCAATTGTTTAACAATTTCTCACGGCCAAACCCGGACCTTAAACTTTTGGCATTTTTCAGGGTATGTTTGTGGGGGTCAAATGTACCTATAAAAAAATCGGCGACAAAACCATATTCCAGAATAGAACTTACTTGATTTCATGTCTAATTCGACTGGACTATAATAGAATAAGTAACCGAAACGGAATCGTTTCTCAATTTTTATTAAAATAAACTTTAAACATTAACTTTACAATGAAATTAATATTAATACATTTAAAATAATGAAATGGGACGAAATAAAATAAGTGTTGCTGAAAATTAAGTTGTTGGGGAGTTTCAAAAATAACAATTTTACTTACATTTCTAATTTTTTCTAACAATTCAAAAAGTAAAACTACTAGGGGTTCCATTATGTTGTAAACTGTTTGGATTTTGTTGATGATAAAATATTCACACTGGCATCAGTAGCATCATTTACACCTCATTTAACTTTGTTGTACAGTACACTCAAATATTACAATAAACTGATATACATGCATGTACACTTATTAAAGGAAATATTACTCTCTGTAACATCCATAATATATTATAGTAAATGCGTAGCACACATTAAATGAAAGTGTGTAGTATTAGAATTTAAGTTGAAAAGAATAGATAAAATATAAAATAAATGTCAAATCAGTAAAATATTAATAACAGTAAGTAGGCTCGATATAATCCAATCATATTTCAAGCACGTGATTTTTAAAATGCTCAACGGTTATCAAGTAGTTTATAATGCTTTGGATAGATTGCGTTACTTACGGATCGATATTTTGAGGTTATCAGAATCAGAAAAATCTCGTTATGTGACATCAGCGATAACGAGATCCAGTTGGCATTGGGTAGTGCAAGGCCAACTGTATCTGACATCGTTGCGCGATATAAGGCCGTCACATAACTTCGTTTTACATTGATGATTTTGATTCTTGTAACCTCAAAATATTTATCAGAATATGGCGCCATCTAGTAGTAGTCGTAAAGGAAATAATTGCTGAATTTTTATTGATAGATTAAATAATAAAAAACGTTGTTTTATAATAAACATTATAATAGGACTTTATGTACTTTAAACATAAATTTTACAATAAGTAATATTGACAATATTAAAATAAACAAACAAAACAAAATAGAATTAAAAAAGTACCCTGAAACTTAAGTTATTGGGTAGGTAGGCGATTTTTTTTATAATTCAGTATTTTTTTGTTTCGTACGTATGTTCTTTTAATATTATCTGTTTTTTCCAGACAAATATTGTACAAAGTTGGTTTCATCATTAATTCGATAATTACTCTACAAACTTTGTCTTTATGTTCAGTGCAATTAAAAATAGTGTTTTGTATTATATGTGGATGTAAAGTAGTCACTAACTGCTGACAAAGATTTTCTGACTCCAAATATGGTAAGATTTGGGCAACAATATCTGCTAACTCTTTTAAGAGACCTACAAATTTATAGTTCGGGTATGTCAGACCACCACGGTCTTAAAGATGAATTAACCGTACCAAAGGTCCAGGAATTTCTGTAGATAGTAGAGGACACAGGCAGTAATCACACTGAATAATTTCATTTAATTTTTTAACAATGTAACCCCCCAGAAAAGCAACAGATGCAGAGTAAATAGTGTTTTTAGGAATAACGGTTTTACATAAATTTCTAATTTTTTCTAATAATGGGAAAGGTAAAATGAATTCAGGATCAATTATGTCGTACAGTATTTGTATTGAATTTTTAGAAGATTTCTTGGATCCTGAAAATGTTGCGGTACTAACATAATTGATGCTTTTATCTGTATTTGATGATTTAGATGCTTTCACAATTCCACACCGCAATATTTGTCTTAAAGTATATTCTGCTGTTCTGGCATCAGCAGCATCATTTGCACCACCTTTAAGTCTAACATGTGAAAACATGCTTTCGACAGCATCAGAACTAAATGCTCTTGTTAAGACATAATAAAACCCACATTGCTGTAGAAGAAATTTCACACAAAGGTAGGTACTTCTTGCGGTGAATACTAATGCATGAGCTGTTTCGTTTGTTAAACCTGCCAAATCAACGGAAGAAGATGATTTTTGAATATCGGCTATATAATTTGGAAATGTAATATTCAACCAGTGTAGCCGTTCATCTGTAATATCAATGTACGGAGCAACAGTGCTGTCTAATGCATGCATATAATGAGTTCTACTCCTAACATTATGAACTTGAAAGAAAGTATACATGGTTTCTAAATATTTGATGGTACCATTTACATCTTGGAACTGCGGATGCTTATTCTCTTGCAAAAACCTTAAAGAACAACTTACGGCTGGTGAAAATATTTGAATTGCACGTAAAACGTTCATCTTTTCAAAACTGGTGGGAAATAAATGTTTTCTTACAAGTTTTACCGGCAAATCTTTTTGAATAACATGTAATTTTTTTAAAAAATCTGATGTAACAAGCCCTTCACTTGAATACAGATCTCTTTCCAAAAATAAAGTTCTCGCATTTTTTATAGCATGGCAAAAATCAAAACTTAAGAACAATGGTAGTGGTGCTAAAATAGGGTGTGGAAGAGAATTATGAAGTGATCCATTACCTAGCATTTTGAAATGTTTTACATTTGCTGCAAAATTATCTGTGACAAGTCTCAAAACAATAAACCTGATAGAAGAAAGAAGCTCCAACACATTAAGAGTCAGTTTATGAAACTTTTCCGATGATAAAGAAGCATGAAAAAAAATCCCAGCAGGTATTACATTGGGGGTACTTAGTCCATAGACAACATAACAAAGCATTTTGTTTGCTATGTCTGGTTCCTTGCCTACGATATTACTTTGGCAATTACTTAAACCATATATACAATCTTCAGTCCTGCTGTAAAACATTTTGTTTTAATTGCCATGTCATCTATTACTAATGAGCTAACACGTTCGACAGGATTTTTTAGCTGATTAATTTCTGCATTTAATCTATCTTTGATTAAAGAATTAACACTATTGAAAGGACCTAGATATCGTGAGATTGTCATTTTAGAAGGTAAATTTATCAAATGTTTCCTGCCAAATTCATAACCTTTTGGAGAGGTAAATCTCCAGATAGTACATAATCGAATAGATGTTTCTGACCATCGAGGAGCTTTTTTACAGTAATTTTTTATAATATCTGTTATAAAAATGGTTTTTTCATCATTAGCTTTACAACCTTCATAAATTGTTTTTAATTCTGTTAACGATTTTGAATTTCTTTCCTTTTCAACTTGTAAGTCCTTTAATTCACTTAAGAGGTTTTATGATATCTTTCAGTTGTCCTTTTCAACTTCAGGTTTAGAACTTTGCAGTGGTACCTCAAATTTTGAACCTCATTTTCAGAGTGATGGAATCAACTTGAACGAATTTAGAGTTACTACAATCAAAATCGTCTCTGCAGCTTGTACATGGAGAAGATACATTGGAAATGCTAGATTCATGGAAGCCCTAAAAATTATTTTATGTACTGATGCATAGTTTAGTTGTGGAACGTTAAAATTTACAAGCACGGAAGGCAGTGTTCCTTCATTTAATTTAATTTTCTTGCCTGAACTGTTAATATCATTTTCATGAAAATGTTTTATGCAAACAGCACTGTAGTCAGTCAGTTTTGTAGTATCTATAATAAAGAACTAAATTAAGTATTCAGTATTTATTGTTTTCTATTATTGCATTTCAAATTTTTAATTAATGTTCCAGTTACAATTGACTATATTTAAAAAAGTATTTTAAAATTTAGTTATAAGATTAAGATTATTTGTATATATTTAGGTAAGACAGTAGAACAAAATAAAGTAACATGTATAAAATTGTTTTTCACAATCAAAACTTTAACACATTATTCCACAGATTATTTTATTCTTATATAAAATTTAAAAATAAAAAGTGGTTTTTTGATAAGATTACCACAAAATTCTTGAAGAATATTTATTCATAATCCTCGGATATCAGGCTTACTTGGAACTTCCAAAGAAACATTTCTTTCTCCACAAATAATACATTTGCTAAACATTTTTAGAATTATACTTTAATTTCAAATTGAAATTGCCGTCAAGCTGACGTCCAAAACTCAAATTTAAAATATATATGCCTTCCAAGATTTAAAATAATTTACCAAGCAGTTTATTATGCTTTAGATAGATAGCGCCACATACTGATAATATTTTGAGGTTATAAGAATAAGAAATATCTAGTTATATGACGGCCTTATATCGCGCAGCGATGTCAGATACAGTTGGCCTTGGATAGTGATATATACAGCGCCATCTACATAAATTAATATGTACTAAAGCCTGGTACGGTCCAGCTGATCAAGTTATAGAAGACAAATACAGTGTAGTATATACTGTATAGGGATGGACGATGTTTGAAAATACGTTTGATGATTGTTGCCTAGTGTAAGGCAAATAGATCTGGCATCATCCAGTTTTATATGCTAAATGAATCTCCTTTCACTATTCTTTTTCATATTTTTAAATCATATTTAAATATACAAAGAATTTCGTGAGTTTTATATGGTACAAATGTTAATTAAAGGTGGGTCTTTCGAACTGTAATCGTATCTAAAGAAAATTACTACTTTTAAAATGCAGTGATTTGTGTTGTTAATAGAAATTAAGTTTTTAGTTGTTTGATAACATAATTAATGTTTCATTTATTACATTGTTTATTATTTTACAAATCGACTCTACAATAAAAAAATTTATTTCTGTTTTTTCATATATTTTCTTTATTCAAAAATATATAATATTTAACAAATTTAAACTACGGTATCTTATTATAATGATGGAAAAAAAAATCAGATGCACTGAATGGCAAATATAGATGTGGGAACATATTCCAATATTAAATGGACTTGGCCACTTTTTACACTGACTCCTTCAATTGTATGTAATTCCCTGACAAGGCAAGGAAATACATATAGATATGTAAATGTATTGAGATAGTACTTAGAGGCACTTCAATTTGCGATAAAATTATAATAAAACCAGCAGGATTTTATTTACCCAATCTTTATATTTTTTTCAATATTGAAGAAAAGCAAATGCATGTGGCGGAGCCCTAATTTATAATGTTTAATTGGCTCTTACGGGTCTATTACTATTTATCATCGCATTGACTATGCAAAATACAAACCGTTAACAAATGACGGTCGATATGAAAGGTTAAATCAAGTGTAGCAATTACAGTAGAGTCTTTCCTACTTTTTCAAACTTGCACAAACTATAACAAGAACTACTGATGGATACTCACATAACAAAGTTAACTGGAATTAACTGAAGCATAAACACAATTTCACATGATTGAGTCATTAACGAGGAGGAATTTTATTTTCAAAATAAATCTTTAATTTTAGTAGTTTGCAAAATATTTTTTGAAAACTTTATTAACAAGTTTAAAACTAATACAGAAGAAGAAAAGTAAATCAGTGCTACAATTTTTTAAAAATGCTTATGGGTACAACTATTTCTGTCAGAAATTGAAACCGATACTTGACGAAAATTATCGAACGCTGTATTATGTCGGGTTATCTAAAATACATGGAATATATTTGTCGAGTTTAATCATGGGGGTCCCACTGTCCCTTTCTCGCCAATTTTTCTTTTTAGTTCTACTAAGGTCGCAATGTCTCTGTTATTCAATAATTCAAATTACCCGGGAGACGACGGCAGACGACGCTAATTGTCTCTAACCGACATTTTGCGTAGCAGATTTGGAAGTGTTTGTGTTTGTTTACTTGTTTATTTTTGTGTATTGTTATAGAACTTTCTTTAAATTGTATTATTTATAGACAATAAATTATAGACATTATTAAGCATCTATAGATCATTAGTTTTATTTGGTAAGTACAACAATTATTTAAAATAAAATACAATAAATTGTGATTATTTAGGTTCCTCATTTTCAAACATTCAGTTCAGTTTTGGAAGTGAATTTGAATTCTAAGCTTAGGTAAGTTATATTCTATGTAATCATTTTTAAAACATTTTCATTACTTACCAAACAAGCTAGTTACGATGAAAATATGCAGCATATTATATTTAAATAATACAGATTAGTAAAAGAATCATAAATTTATAATTTAATAGAATTTCATTTGTATTTGTTTTTTAAATAGGTATTTTCATGTTTTTAGAGTAGTTGTCTGAGTTGTACAACAGTAATAATGGTTTTCTCTTGTTGTGTTTCTGGATGTAGAAACACTAACAACGAAGAAAGAATGTATTCGTTTCCTAAAGATATTGAGGTATGTTGTTATTTAATAACTTTCTTTCTGTTCTTTGTATTATTATGATTAACTGTTCCATTAGATTGCGAAGAAATGGATGGATGTTATTGGTCGACAAGATTTGCTACAGAGAGATTTTAAACGTGTTTGAAGTTCCTATAGAGTATGTGCTTGTACTTTTTTGGAATATCATAACCGAACAAATTTAAAATATGATGCATTTCCAACATTACCTTTACCAGGTAAAATGAAAATCGATATTATATTAATATGCAACATACATAATAAATACTCTAAATTTTATAATTATTTTTCTTTACATGACAAATATTTATTTTTAACTATCTTTATATGGTGGATAATTTGTATAAAGTTCTAAATATTGAATTATTGTCGTCACATGTGACCCATGGTAAAACAATGAAAGAAGTTATGTTAAATATGGATTGGAACAAACTATACAAAATTATATTGTTCTTATACTTAAAGTAACATTTTACATTAGATATTTTTTAAAATGTTTTTTTGCAGTTTCTGATATATCAGTTGCAGAAGCACCTCTAATTCTTGAAGAAGGTGTTAGTTCTACACATGCAGGTACTCGCTTTTTTTTACTTGATAGTTGTTCATTACACACACATATATAATTTAAGGTTCTGAAATGCTTGAAATGCCACCAGGAAAAAGGAGGAAAATATCACCAAAATTGCAAATTACAAGTGCAGATTATTACTAACTACTGTTTTTCATTTTGTCATATTTCTAGTTTGACATTTTTTAGGCATCAAAAAAAGGGGAAGCTTGTTGGGATATATGGGTGTGAAACACAGAAGACAGTTAACACCACAATCATTAAAGGCTTCTAAATTAGTGAAGAGTTTCAATATATTGCCAGAAAATTGGATGCTAAGCTCATAGACAATAAAAAACGTTTACAAGAAGCACTTAAGTTTGCAGAATCTGAAAAATTTTTACGTGCTAATGTAAATGAAATTTCCCTCAAATTTATAATATCTCAAATAAAAATGCAACCTAAGAAAAGTAGAGGCAGAAGGTTCAGTACTGATGATAAAATATTGTCTTTGTCTCTTCTGAAACAGAGTCCTAAAGGATACAAGCTCCTTAGAAAAATATTTGCTTTACCGTCCAGGAAAACTCTTGTACAGTTATTGTATAAACTTCCTTTTTCTTCTGGACTTAATCAATCGATCATAGACAGTTTAAAAACCAGTGTTGCTAAAATGGATGTGCAAGATAAAAACTGCTGCTGTTTGATGAGATTATGTTAGAAGCTGGTTTATATTATAATAGAAAAGATGATTTCATAGAAGGTTTTGAAAATGCTGGTGTAGAAAGAAAAAAAAAGTTAGCTGATCATGCTATGGTATTTATGGCAAGAGGTGTAAGAAGAAAATGGAATCAGCCAATTGCATTTTACTTTGTCGAGTCATAAATGAATGCTGTAGATATTGCAAGAAATTTAAAAACCATTATTACTGCCCTTAATGATATTGGCTTGCACGTTCTGGCAACAATATGTGACCAACACTCAACAAATGCAAAAGCTATTAGATATTTGAAAGATAATTATGAAAGAGAATCCTGTTTAGAGGAAAAAGAAAGTAGGTTACTTGGATTTAGTATAGGCGGTAAAGAGGTCATACCTTTGTATGATCCTCCGCATTTACTAAAGTGTATTCGGAATAATATGCTAAATTCCAATGTGCAATTTAAATGGAAGTCGCAAGAACAAGTACCTAAGTGGGATGATGTAATAAAACTGTATGAGATTGACACAGGAGATTATGATACCAAAATGTGCAACAAATTAACAGAAGCCCATGTATATCCTAATAAAATCAAGAAAATGAAGGTGAAGATGGCAGCACAGGTATTTTCCCAACGATTTTCATCTGTCATGAGAGGATTAGCAAAATTTGGTAAGCTTTTTAACACATAATCTTTCTTAGTTGATTTCCAAATAATATTTTTATAAATCCATTTTTACTTCAATTATTTTAAGCATATTTATATTGTGATTTTCATTATACAAAATTTCACGTTACAAGAAACAACTTACCATAAACATCAACACAAATCTATTTTTTGTTTGTTTTTTTACTAGGTAGTGATTGTCTTCCGAAAAGTGCAGCTGATACAGCAGATTTTTTGCTTTTTGTTGACAAGCTATTTGACAGTGTCAATGGCTCTGCAGTTTGTGCGCATGAAGGAAAAACCTTGCGATGTGTGGTTTCTGCATCTTCACCTCATATGGACTTCTGGAAAGAAGCTATACATGTGTTGAAATCTATAAAATTTTGTAGTAAAGAAGGAAGGAAATTTGTACCACCAACAATCACAAACTGGATAACAACATTGCAAGGTTTTATTTATATATGGAATATGTTAAAGGATGTAGGGTTTGACTATCTCTGTCCAAGAAATTTCTGGAATTGCTGAAGTTGTTGAAGAAGTTTCTCCTTTCACATTTACAAATTATGATAAAATTGTAATCAGCAGCCACAGCTACATAGCTGGTTATATGGCAAAGACCATATTGAAAACAGTTAATTCTGGTCAGATATGTAAAAAAGAATTAATATCAGACTATGATCAAGAAGAACACAATTTAATAAATGCAAGAGCATATTCTCCACTAGATCTTCTACGTCCACATACAAATTTCATAAAATTATTTGGTAAATGCAATGATATTATACATTTTTATTTACCGAAACTGTGTACAGAAAATAACATATCTACAAAGTTAATTAGTAAAATCAACATACACATAAAGATGACTTTCAAATGTCAACAGCATAATTTATTTCAAATATTTGTGACAAAGTTTGTTAACTTTTATTTGTTTATGTGGACAAAAAATATTAATAAGATTTTGAAAGGTAGAAACTTGCGAGGTATTAATGACGAGATTAAACTACTTGCAATACAAAAGTACAAAAAATTAAAAGCAAAAAAAAAAGAAAAATAACGCAAGAAAAACAATTATTTTCATGAAGCATGGAAAAGAATCAGTTTGAAGAAGTAAAGTAGAAATTATGATGGATGATGGGCAAACATACAAAACATGTGTCTGAACTTAAGCCGTATTTTATATTATATTGTCTAAATAAATTTCAAAGTCGTTAAGTTATAATACTTGCATTAAGTTCAGACATATGTTTTCTATTTTAAGTCCATCTTCGTTCAAGAAACTTTATGGTATCACAGTATATAATATATATAATATAGCAGATATTAAAAATATTCCTACAAAATTGTAAAAATTAAATTTGTTAATTAGTTATACCAAACATTTTTATACATTCCTTAATTTCGAAAATTTTATAATTGTTTGCTTCACACAAAATGGAAAACATTCTTTGATGTAGTGAGGTTGGTCCTTACATTGAAAGCGTAACTTTTTCTTAAATTTAGGAACTAGTGCCCATATAAGGAGAAAAAATAATAACACAGTGAATGTTAAGACTAAATTTTATATTCGGTGTATATTATTTTAGGAATAATGATTTTAAGTGTAGGTACTTGATTCTAATAGTAGACAAAGAAAATGAATTAAGAATTGCTGTTCCTTTTCATTTTAAGTAATTACTGTTGACCAAGAACCTTTTTTCTTTTTTGAAAAAACCTTTTTTTTTAATTCAGCATTTTCACATATATTTTGCAAATAATGATATTTTTCTGCCACTCACTGATTAATTTATACCGGTAGGTTTTCTGGTAACGCAACGATTGTATAGCGCATGTATCAGTCCCCACAACTGAACGACTACGTATATGTACTCCCCTCCGTTAACCAGAGCGGTGGTAGTAGTATACTACAGCCGTTCGCGTCGGGGAATACGATAACTGTAGCGAGTGATAGTGGGGACTTGGACACTCCTCTGTCGTTGCTTCACCCGAAAACTTACCGGTATGTTTGATAACAACAATGTAAAATTTTCATATGGAACCCTAATAAAATACTGAATATAATTATATAAATTAAAGGAATATGCTGATTTAATTTTCTATTAGGAATTATTATGTTTGGTAAATATTTTATTGTTATGTGTACGTTGATGCAAGAATTATGTGTTTTACCAACTTACTTTGTATATGAAATGTTATTTTCTTAAGAGTATAATAATCTAATAATAAAATCTATATCTATATTTTCATATTTAGACAAGAATGATGTTTTATTTTACTACCTATTAAATAGTAAAGTACTTTTCTGATGTTACTTACTTGTATTTGTATAGATAAATACTTTTAGTTTCATTTACTTTAACCAACTATATTTATATTTGGTTAAAGTAAATTGAAACTAATTATAAATATATCATATAAATCTAAATTTAAAACCCGTCAAAATACTTCAACGACACTGCGATCTTAGTGGTAACTAAAAATTTAATTGTGAGATGTTTGAGGAGTGGCCTATTTATGAAGAGTATGTAATCTATGAGTTTAATATGCATGTAGCTTTTACACAATCCACATACTAAGAGCAGTGCGTATGAAGGGTAAAGGCCAATTTACACGGTGTCAGTAACACAGCTGAGTTACTAAAACCGAGTATGTAGCAAGATAGTAGCGTCTAGAGACATTCTAGTAAAAAATTAAGACAGTAGAATAGATGTTTGTATTTTAAGAAACTCTGAGGTTATAAAGCGCAACTTTTTGTCATGTAAAATAAAATTTCATCGAAATATTGCTTTAAAACGAGAAAAAGGAGTAAGTACTGAGTGAAAATGTTATGTGAAGAGAGGTATTTTGGAACGTGAACAAAATCAATCACACAAGTTGTGAGTATGACAATGGCTGTTAGGAGAAAGACACACGCGACTTTGAGCATCTTTTTAAAAGAACTCGCTTTAAAAGATATTGTAGAATGTCTCTAGAATGTTTTAACATACTTCTACCATACAGAGATCAGACACCACAATGATGGAGGCTATACCTGACAGGTTAAAACTGGAAGTAACATTGACGTATCTGGCAACAGAAAATAGTTTCAGAAATCTGCAAGAACAATTCCGTGTTTCAAGACAGGCGATTTCAAAATTTCTGCCTGACGTGTGTGATGCCATTTATAAGGCTTTGAAGGACTTTATTAACGTAATAATAATTTATTATACTATTTTGTAAACACAAATGATCTAATTCTAATATAAAATATGTACATACTTAAAAATAAAAGTTAAACATTACTGATGTACGTTAGTTAAGCATGTACTATCCATTATTTGACAAATGATGAGGCATTCCTGTTCTCTATAAAACTCTACAAAATTAATTGTGGTGTCTTCATTCCACTGATTAGCCACTGTATCATAATAATCGGTAATAATTTATAATTATTTTAGTCTCACAAAGGCCAGTATTGCACTTAACTGGAAGGATCACTAAAAAATCCTGTCTAGGAGGAGAGTTTTAAATCGTTTCCAGTCGTTTCAAGAGCTTGCCATAAAGACCAAAATTTCGGTCGCAAACGCAATACGAGTGGCCACGGACAGGAAAAATGTGTCGAATGTTAATACTTTGTGATTTTGCAAACCACAAGCAGTAATGTATCATATTCATATTCTTATTTGTCCCCCGGCAGCATCTGAGAGAAGTACAATATTTTTTATGTTCGGTTCTCGACTAATCACATCTCTCAAGAAATGATTAACAAATGAGATTACGAATTCGAGTTCTTCTTTGCTTCGTGTTCAATAAAGCAATAAAACGAACTTGTATCATCATTATGACAGTGCACATTAAAAACGTATAGCCACAGAAGTCGTTTGTAAAACTGTTGCGAAACAATAAGTTTTGGCAAAGGCAAGTTTTGTGCGTAATCGAACTCGATAACTAAAGTTAATTTATCATTTTTACTATTTTCTATAATTTCTTTTTTGATGTCTTTGTATGCTTGCACTTTTCTTTCATGTAGCGCTTGGCTTATTTTGCATGGATCATTTGGGTTTAGTTTCAGCTTTATTTGGTTTCTTCACAAAAGTTACAAATGTCTGATCGCGGGCTCCGGAAAGAATACTCGGAGTTTTCTCGAAACCATCGATGGAAGGTAGAGTATTTCAAGCTTAGCGTATGTCTGGATTTTCAAAAAAATACTGCTTAAATCCGGTAAAGAGTATCTTGACATTTAAAGCAGGATTCTCAAAATACTTCCTTTTGGATTTAGACCGGTTGTAATGAGATTCGTTATGTGGTATTTGTGCCAAAAAATCATTTACTAGATCCCAGGTTTCTGTATTTATTTTGTGAGGTCTGTTCGCATGTTTGCCTCTTCTGTCGCTAATAGAAATATTTCCTTCTTGTAAGGTCTTTTGATGAATAATCCGTATGCGTTTGTACGAAATTTGAAAAATATTCAAAAAAAAAAGTTTTGCACACCTCTTTCGTACAACTGTCGATCTTAAGAGCATATTGCCGTGATCCTTATTGTTTAAGCATTTTAAAATAGTTAGACAATTAAGTATTAGAATAAGAAAATAATTTTTAGTTGTAAATATAATTGCTAAAAAACGAATTATGAGTTGCATAACCTCTAAGGCGCAACATTATGATGATAGGTATATAATAATTTGAGATTGAAAAAAAATTTATATGATAAAAGGTATAGAAATAAACACAAAAATAAATTCATGTATTCTATATTTATAGAAACGAGGAGCACAAGATGTGTTTTCAGTATACAAAGGCCGAACCAAACTTTTCGCACTGTGTAAGAGTGGCATTAAATATATTGAGAAGTGAACCACTTTTCAAGCTTAATAATATACTAAAAATAAATAACAGAGACAGAGTGATGATGAAAGATGGAACAGTGAAAAGAGTTAGTCATTTGAATGCTGTAAAATTGTATGAAAAAGGTGAAATTAGACATGTACGACATGAAAACATCTTTCAAAGTGAATAGATGCAGTAAATGAAATTTGTAAGAAGATTGTTATCTGTTAGACATTTTATGGTCACATTTAACAATACAATAAATACCTGAGACACAACCATTCAAAGTAAAAAATTATCCCATTCCTAATAAATACAGAGAACAGGTAAAAAAAGAAATGTCAGAGAAAGATATTAAAAAGAAAGCAGAATCAAAATTTATCAATCCTGTAGTTTCAACAAAAGAAAGGAATATAAGTGATCAAAGGGACACTATACTACTCAAATGTTTAAATTCAAGAACCTTCACCAATTTTAATGCTCAACAGAGCATTATATTTTCAGTAATGATATGTAGGGATACAAAACAGTTCAAAAAGATAGATCGGAGAAATACTTTTTGGCTGGTAGCAATAAATAAAGATGTAATAAGCAATTGTTCATTTAAATACATGTTGTTTATTATTATAAACAAAGGTGTAAAATTTAAAGAGACTTTTGAAAGTATGAAATTAAATAAAGATAAAAGGATATATTACTCCTTTATGCTAATATTATTTAATAGTTATAAAGAAATGGACAATGAAAATATAAAAGGTAAATATCATGTGTCAATGCTGTATGACTATGTAGATGTAGAGAATGAATAAGTCGTTAATATAAAGATCACGTTTGTGTTTGTGTTATGCGTCGTTCATGTATATAACACTTATTGTAGTAAAAGTCGGCATACAACAAACAAGGGATATATATATGCCGTGATCCTTATTGTTTAAGCATTTTAAAATAGTTAGACAAGTAAGTATTAGAATAAGAAAATAATTTTTAGCTGTAAATATAATTGCTAATAAACGAATTATGAGTTGCATAACCTCTAAGGCGCAACATTATGATGATAGGTATACAATAATTTGAGATTGAAATAAATTTATATGATAAAAGGTATAGAAATAAACACAAAAATAAATTCATGTATTCTATATTTATAGAAACGAGGAGCACAAGATGTGTTTTCAGTATACAAAGGCCGAACCAAACTTTTCGCATTGTGTAAGAGTGGCATTAAATATATTGAGAAGTGAACCACTTTTCAAGCTTAATAATGTACTAAAAATAAATAACAGAGAGAGTGATGATGAAAGATGAAACAGTGAAAAGAGTTAGTCATTTGAATGCTGTAAAATTGTATGAAAAAGGTGAAATTAGACATGCACGACATGAAAACATCTTTCAAAGTGAATAGATGCAGTAAATAAAATTTGTAAAAAGATTGTTATCTGTTAGACATTTTATGGTCACATTTAACAATACAATAAATACCTGATACTTATATTTAATAGTATATTTTAAAAGGATATATAAAAAAAGTGTTCTTCATTCGACACGATTTAAATACAGTAAAGGCTTCAGAAATAGCAGGATAAACCTGGTTTAATCCGGAAAAGCTTCAGAAATAATAGGATAAATCTGGTTTAATCTGAATAAATCTACAAAGAAAAAAATAATGTTAATGTTGTTAACAGCTACGTGCAAATCAACCTACACGAAGATGAGAGAAGGTGGCTGGAAGACAGGGATAAAGCTGTCGAGGTCCATGTTCCTGACAATGTAATTATAAAAGGAAGAACTCCATCTGTATGCAATGTATTTCCGATTATTTCCAACGAAAATATCTACAAGAAGAAAATACGGATAGTGTTAAATAATGGGAAAAGCAAGTATTTAAACAGTGATGAAAGAGGAAACAAATTCATTTACAAATACAATGAAGGATGGCGTTAATAGAAGAAGAATATACCTACTCAAGACAAAGAATCGCGAATGTGCATGGACTTTAATAATAAACAATTTGTGTGTGTACATTTTGTGCAATTTTTAACTGTCAAAAACTGTATAGGTATAGTTCAACCTGGGGAAAACTTGAAGAAAACAAATATGAACAGGGCAACACCAACATAAACATTAGTGGGTGAGTTGTGGCGCTGCAGACGGATAATCGTGTTTTTTCGAAGACCGAGGTGATAAAAAGGCGCGAGCGAGGATAGAAGGAAAGAAGCTGCCGATCTTTTGAATTGATCGAACGTAAAAATTTTGTTTCATACACACATGATTGCAGGCGTACTAATACACTGCAATATGTCCAGTTCGTTCTTAATTTGCACTTTGGAACTGCAACTCTTTTCTTTGGTTCAGATGGAAGCATGCAACCAAGAAGAAAATTATCCTGTTTATTTTTATCTGCCAAAGCCCAAAATTTCTCAAAAAATACTTGCTGAAGTCTACCTGGTACCGCTTCGTAGCACTTTCGTCTACAACACCCACGAACCACAAGGAAACTTTTCGCAGAGACTGTGGCACTTAATCAAGTCAAAACTCAAATATAAAAATTTAGCTTTAAATCTAGTTAGGTATTCTTACCATTACTATTAGTATACTTTTTTTCGCTATTCCTTTCTATTTTTCTCTTGTTTGTCTTCTATTACTCCCTGTTTATTTTTCGCTTTCGCCCTAAGCCTTTTCTTTCACGATAATCAGCTTCCGAATCACTGTCAACTTCATTTTGTTCATAACTACTTTCTTCATCGCTAATTGTGTCGTTTTCAGAACTAATTTTTTTCACTTTTTTGTTTAAAACACAATTTTAAAACGTTGTCACAAAGAAGCACATGTCAAATTTATCGTTCTATGGAAAAGGGCACATGCAGTGGCTTCCATTTATTTTTACTACGCCATCTGCAGGTGAGATATGAAAACGCCAGAATGGTTTGCAGAAAAACACAGGTTTCTTTTATTATATTAACCCAACTCCTCAATTATTACTGGTACTGTCAAGCTCACTCCGGAAGTAGCAGTTTACTTCAGCGAAAAAATCGAATTTTGCGAATATTTCGTCAACTACTAAGTTTAAACAAATTTATAAAGAATTCATATATACTTAAAATTAAAATTGAGAAAAATTTTATTTAAAAAGTTTTTCGAAATTCCTACCGGAAGTAGGTCTTTTACTCTTATCGAAAATCAGTTTTTTGCGAATATCTCGCAAGTCATGCTTTCTAGGCAGGTACATTACGAGTATAAAAGTGTTTAAATGATAATTCTAAATATCTTTTGTATAAAAAAAATTTCAAAATTCGGACCGGAAGTACCACTTTTACTCTTACCGAATAGCGATTTTTTGCAAATATGTCGTAAATTATGCATTCTATATATATTTATTAAGAGTACAAAAGTATTTAGAGTTGGATTTGCAATATTTTTGGTATACATGAAATTTCAAAATTCGTACCGGAAGTAGCACTTTTACTCTTAGCGAGTAGCACTCACACACGAATATCTTGCAAAGTATGCATTCTATAGCGATTTATTAAGAGAATGAAAGTACTTAGAATAGGATTTTGAATGATTTTTGTATAAAAAAATTCTTAAAATTGTATAGTTTGAAACGCTCATACGTATAAGAAAGTCGTGTGGTGGCCACACCTCATTTTTTAAGTTGCAACCGTGTAAACCAATTTGGAAACAAGGTTTTCTCAATCAACAATCTTTGATTAAAGGCCATAAAATTAGTTAGGATGTATTGTTTTTAATAAACAGCTGGTATATGATTCAATAAAAGTACCTGGGTTTATTCGTCCTAGAGAAGTTTGGTGCAAGTTAAATCGTCTCAGACAAGGCAATAGAAAGTGCATTGTCTTATACCATTAGAATGTGATTGATAAAGCAGCTTAGGGCCCTAGATGCAGATTTTTCTTTTTCAACAAAGTATTCCTACTTTTATGATTTTTTTTTACATGTAATATATTTTGCATATTTATGGTAACTGTTAATTTCATATGAATATATGTATATTTTATTAGTTTTTTAATTTTCCACAAAATTTTTGTATTTCTCAATAGCAGTAAGTAATCAATAAATTTGTTTCAGTATCAATCTGTGTTTGTTGCACTTTGTTACTTATTTCGTAATAGAAATTTTAAACACGTGCTTAAAAAATAAATGCCTACAATGTTATTTACTAAAATGAAATCTCAAATTATCTTTATGAAAATAAAATAAGGGCAAAAAGCAGAAATAAGAAAGTCAAACGTAGGACATGGCGATAATATTATTAGAAAAAATATGATAATTTAGATCAAATGCACTAGCAAATTATGTTGCCAACTTTGTACAACAAATCAGTAAACACTGCTTAGATAACCGGCGTATTTCTTCGCATTGAAAAACGCCGGTTAGAGATAATCAACGATTAGGCTTAATCAATGATTAGTTAACCGGGTACTTTAATCGGTGTTGGAAAAACCGGTCCTAAATCCTCTCAAGATTATTCATACTAAGATTAAAACTAAAAGGCCGAAAGCCTACCTTAAAAGCACAACAAAGAAGAAGAGTGCCTGATTTTCTTACAAAATGTAAAAATATTTATATTCTCCAAGTAGCAGATGTTTTAAATTATTTAAAATTATGTTCTTAACATTCAACACTGGTGTTGTTATTTAGCGAAATTAAATTACATATAAAAATTTCACCGTCGAGTCGGTAAGATAAGAACTTTTCCGGACTTTTCGAACTTGTCATTGATTGAAAGCAAATTTTAATACCACAATTTACAATGGCGGTTATTGATATTATCAATTCTTGCAAATATCATTAAAATAATTATAATTAATTAATGAAACATTCGTTCCCCTGACAAACAAAAGACAAAAGGATGAACATTTTTTTGCTAATAAATCAATGCTATCATGCTATAAATCATAAATAGGCCCAAAATTTAAAATATTATTGGAGAAAGTATTTTCTTTTATAAACTCTTTAATATACAGCTTGAGCGCGCGGGGTATGATCACCCGATGCCAGTCGATATTCTTCGGACGTATATTCGAAAAAATGATCTCCGCCAGCTGTGTTCGCCAGATATAGATATAATATTATTTTTCTTAGTGGTTGCTCATTTTATAAATTTAAGTATGGACATTTTATCCATCGAAGAACGAAAGTTTGTTGTAAAATGTTATCATCGTGGTCAATCTATTCGACAAAACATGCTTTCTTTTCAAGTAATTATTTTATTTTTGAATGCATAATTCTGCTATAAATGTATTCAACTTATTTTTCCAGAGTTGTTATTTCGTTATATTTACTGGAGAGAATCTCTAATTTTAATTTCTATTTCAAGGGTCGTTTTTATGTTATTTTATGGTATTTCTGTTATACTTGTTTATAGTTTTTTTTTTACCATGAAATTTCTATTTATTTATTTTTCTCTAGACATCTTAGTTTATTCTGCAGATGTTTCAGGCGGGTTGTTTTTATTTCATTCTAAAACCCAGTTGTACTGCTATAACCTTTTACACAACTACATTATTATTTAATTTCATAAGGATAATCATAATTACGTTATAAGTATTACAATCTTCGCGTTATTATCGACTTAGTTATCTAAGCAATCATCATCACTTAAAGAGAAAATTTAATTTGTTCTTTTTGTCAATCTGCGAAAAAATAATCAGATCACTATGAGTTCGAATATGAGCAGACAATGCTAGTATGTTGTGCCGTAACTCTAATATGACATATTAGAGTTGTAGTTGAGTATTGTATTAATTATCGGACCACGTTTAGATGCGAGTTTACGTATACCATCGGGTGATCATACCTCGCGCGCTCTTGCTGTATACTCTCACAGTTTGGAATAAAAAATTTAATACAATCCCTGTTTATTTGGTGTTCAAGCTTATTGCTGACCAAGTGTACCTTACATATCGCTGGTCTTAGCATGTGAATAGAGGTTTAATTGTGTGTTGCCTTTTTACTACCAGTCTCATTGGTTTCAAAGTATTTTTTTATTTTTGTAGAGTATGGGCCACTTTGAAGGGAAATACATTGTAGTGTTTGTTCAGAATGACAATATCTAAGATCTCACGATTCAATAAAGTACTTTATAAACGCAGTATGCTTTATATCACTTAAAAATCGAAAGCACTGCAAAGTGCTGTATTTTAACTATTTTTAAATATAATTGCAAATTTGAACCATGAGTCACTAGAACAAATATTCTATAATTATATTAGATTCGTCCATGTAGTATCTATTTTTTTAAATCCCTTAATTTTTGCGCTTTTTTGCGTGAAAATTGACCATTTTGTAGCATACGCCGACCAAGTAAAACTCCCCTTAAGTCTTTCTTCTTCAAATTTTAAGTTTCAATATTTACTATTAACAACGAATTATTTTTCTAATACGTTAATTAGTTTAACACGTTATTTGACTGGATCAAAAATATTAAACATAACCAAATAACTGTCTATGACTATGACAATCAACAAATTAGACGTTTACGAAAACCGTATTTAATGTAGTGTAAATCCATATCACGTGCACAGCAATGTTTAGAGGCTATATTCACAAATAAATTCCCACAGATTATTTAATTTCTAACTATACAAGATATAAAGTTAAAAAATTCAAATAAAAGAGGAAAAATGCACAAAAAAACAATTCAAATGGTGAAGTAAAGAAGCTATGCTCTTGTCCATGTATAATGGACGCGCATTCGACCTTTAATGAAGTTGTGAATTCACAGGTCGCACCATTTCAATAGTTTTTATTAGAAATGGAAATAACGTATAATCTAAAAAATATAATAATAATAGGAATAATCTGAAGTAAGCTAATAAATTGAAGACTGCTGCGAAAAATGGTTGAAAAGTGAAAACCTTTCACAATTTAGTATATGATAATTAACTTTATACAATGTATGTAATTATAATTACATGTTCATTGTAGTACTGAATTATATAAATACAATCATTTGGGTAAAACATCTAGTTATTACAGCGATAACTGTACTGAAATAAATAAAATCTGCAGAGGTAGCTTATATCTTGATAATTTTGAAGACCTAGACAATGCTTCTGCTCGTATTATTATCAGAAATTTGTAGGTTATAATATTTAAACAAACTTTAGTTTAGTTACACACATAAACATGGATAAACTAGGCAATACTATAGAAGATGGTATACCAACTATAGGTATATTTTATTTAGTCTACTTCATAAAACTTAATAATTCTTGATGCATAAATTTATGGAATTCTGCGACGGGACTACAGAGACGTTTAGATAGCTAGTAATAATAAATATACACTTTTTTAGAGATACTACTGCTTAAAGCAAATTATCATTGTATACATTACTCTAAATAAATACTAATTAATGTATTTATAGTGTTTATTATATAATTAATAATACATCTTTATTTTAAATACATACATACGTAATACATAACAAATCTATATTATTCCTACTAATAATATTTTTACGTCTAATTTGCTATGATTTCGATTGATAATTGGTAGAAATATAAATATAAAAATTAGGCATAATAGGCTTAAATTATGTATTTTACATGTTCAACCATCGTCAGGTAAATAGGTACTTTTCCGGTGGTTTATATTAAAAATTTTGTATGTTGTTCACTTGTAGTGGAATATGAAGTAAGTCTGTTAGCTTATAATAGCAGATATTTCATCTTTGAATAATATGAAAAATCTAAACCTTATTCTTAGTATATTGTGAAAACTATACAAACTTACTTCAATTCGGTAAAATATATTTACATTTAACAAGTAGAATAATTCCGAATGCTGTGCACCAGAATCTCCAATATTTTTAAAGAAGATAATAAAAAATGACTAATGTTAAGTAAAGAAGTGCAGTTGTTTTTTGCCAAAAACACTAGTGTCCACTACAGACACTATTTATATTAGTTACACAACTTAGTATTTGTTTGTATTATCTTATTTGCAAAATAAATGCACATGCATTCATTACGTGTTTAAATTACCAAATTGTTTTATAGTTTTCTCCCACAATCAAAACAATTTCTATTTTCTCATCACAAGTTAATAACGCTACATATAAATTCTAACGCGTTTTGACATTCACTGTCAAACATTACTAGTAAACAACAAATCATTTGTATGTCAGTGCATCCTAGATAACATGTAACTACAGTTAAATTTGCAATGTTAATGTAGACAAAAATAGATTAAACGATTTTTTTCCATATAAATGGATGTAATTGCATATTTGAACGTAATTTTTAGTTCTTATCAACATTTTTAATAACATTATTCGATATTGTCAAATATAAAGGTACTTTACTGTTGAGTAAAATTATTATTTTTGACATACCTTGTATACAACTGAAAAAATTTAATATCTGATGATTGTATTTTAGATTTTAGAACATGCAGAATTTTTTATGAAGAATAACTCTTTTTCCTAAAATTAATAGTAAAAAAGTTTTCCATATGGTTCCAACTTAGTGAGACATATTGTATATAAAAATAAAATGTTATTCAAATAACGTTACAAAGTAAAGAAAAGCATACATATTGTACGGTTCTGGTCTGGGCTCTTTCGGCCCTTGGGCCCCACGACTCTAGGACCCCACGGCACCGCGGGAGCATGCGGGGCTATAGTTACGCCACTGCAGACAACCTATAATTGAACAGGTTTACTGTGAAAATTAATTTCTGACTAAAATACAAACGCAAATAATTAATACCAATTGATCTTTTCTGGTTACATTCTGAATCATATCTCTTATACACACCATTGGAGTTATGAAAATCACAATATTTGTTGTTTGTTTTAGTTCATTACGCAATATTTAGAATAAACCTGCAGTCTACGGTCGACTGTTTTACTTTTTCTACCCTTTGTAACACATCACACAAAATGTCACTTATAAATGTTTTATTTTTATTGGTTTTTACCCCTTTTTGTGCGGCAATAGAACGTTTATTACGTTTATGGCATTGTCCAAAATTATTCTTACAACGACCCATAATTAAAATCCAAAAATCATTAAACACACTACAAATTAAGCGAGAAAGAAGATTTCAAACACCTACTGAAAATGATAACGCATGGATTAGAAACGTCAAGGTCACGGTTTACATTCCCCTCTAGAAATCAGGAACATGCTTCCGATTGCCATAACGATTATTAAAGGATGTTTATAAATAAGCTGGTTAATAATGCGAGTAGAATCGGCCAAGTACTATGCTATTTTTTGAAATAAAGCTGTAACCATATGGCTTTCACCAACCGAATATTGCAAAATGATGTTATTCCTCCTGGTGAATTACTTCAAAATATGTTTTTTCCAAACATAAATCGTTTTATTCCTATTTGTTTCATAAAACATAATTCATATTTCATTTAAATATTATAAAATTGCTATAAAGAAATGCTTGTATTTATTACAGCTTTCTGTTTTCTACCATATATATTACTCCTATGTTTTAATTAGTCAGGTTCGTAATGAATGCTGGCATAAATTTAAAATGCTATGTAAACAAGAACGTGTTCAAGATGTTTCTTTAATAATTTTTGTGCCTGTTTTAAATCTGTCTATCTTGGAGTTAACTTATAATTAGAGCGCGGAATCGAGCGAGCTAAACTACCATGGAGCTACAACCGAGCAAAGAAATAATGTAAACAAGTGTGTGTTGTTTACATTATATCTGAATAGCACTAATTCATAGGGCGAACTGCAACATCTGCTTACGCTCGACAAGAGCTCGACAATCAGAGCAAAAATGGCAATAATTTAAGGAATTTATGAGGTAAAATTCTTTCTACATCGGCGTAGATAGCCTGAAGGGTTTTTAAAATTTATTTTATTTACCTTATATTTCCCAAGAGAAATAATGTAAATATGTATATACTTAGGTACTGTTATTTAGTTTCAATAACATACGCCTACATTTTTAGTTATCATTTATTTAGATCTAGAACGTTGTTTATGTTCCTTTTTCTAATATGAAAATGAATTGTCAGTGATTCCGAAATTTATTACAAAGTCTATAAAATATCGTTACAGACTGCCAAAATATCGCACGCACGTTCGTCACTTAGCTTTGCTAAAACATACACAGAAATAGTTTTTATGCAGAGAATTTCAATAGTTTAAAAAATTTCCTTACATGTTTAAATGACGATGCTCGAAGTATTTCTGGGTATAAGGAACTAACACAAATCTCAAATATAAAAAATGAGGTGTGGCCCACCACACGTAGAAGACTTAAGAAATCGAATCATTGCTGGGTGCAACTCAATTGAAACCGATCCTGTTGTTTTTGAGAGAGTTCGCCAGTCGATGAGGAGAAGATTGGATTCCTGCATCCGAGCTCAAGGTGGTCACTTTGCACAGTTATTGTAATTTTTGCTTGCTAAAATTGTTGGTATGGTAAAATATTTGTTTTTGCCCTTAAATAAAACCCTTGTTATTTAAAAAAAAAATTCTGTAATAAATGTACATGCACTAAAATGTGTTTTTTTACTAAAAAACGTTACGTCGTACGATAAAAAGTTAAGAGAGCTTTTTTCTTCACAATTGAACAATGAATAGAAACATATTTTTATTTTTAGAGAAATCAGCGGCGTGCTGTTTTTTCTTGAAAAATAACACGCCTAAAATTTCATTATGATCTTTAATGCCGTCTTGGAGAAATCTAATTTTTACTGTTTCTTTTAATTAAACTCCAACACGCTGTAGATCGGTAACGAAGCGTTTGCGGACCTTGTTTATTATAATCTTTTTTGTATAAAATGACCTGGACAATCAACCCCTTTAATATTGTCTCATATTTTTTAAACACCCTGTATGTTTATCATCTAATAATAAAATCTATTCATAATCAACTAATGATTTTCTTTTGACACGAATATTTGCAAACACATAGTTGAGACTCCTATCAAAATCAGGTCTATATTCAGACATGTAGATCCGATTCGAACCACCCCGATTCCAAGCACTTTCATGGCCGAAACACGATCGCCACGACTGTTAGATTTTTCCATGGATTTTACCAATAATGAGGATGCCGACGGAACAATTATCCATGTCTCAAATAAAGATGATGATATCAAGTAGTACCATAACAAGTTTAAACTAAAAATTGGCAGGCGTTTTGTAAATGTTCCCTTTCTATTTGAACAAGCCATGAATTATCAACACCATAACCTTTTCTCCTGCAATTCCAATGTTGTCAAGTGCATTCGAGAAGTCAGAAGGGGATTTATATCCAAATTCATTTTGAAGTGTGAAATGTGCAAAGTTGATGGAAATGATGGCAAACTAAATACTAATGGTGCTGCAGTGCCAGGAATTATGAACGTTGGTGGCGGATTTTCTCAACTTAATGAACTAGCTAGTTCTCTAAATATGCCCGGGATGTCTTACAACTTATATAAAGAAATTGAAGATGAAATGAATGAAATCTTTGATATTGAACGTTGGCAATCCATGATGGAGACAGGAAAGGAAGAAGCCAAACTTGCAAGACAATGTGGACAAGTAGACGAAAATAATGTACCACTTCTAACTGTGATTGCAGATGACGCGAGGTGTAAACGATCTTTTCGATCTAATTACAACGCTATATCCGGAGCAGCATTGCTAGTTGGGGAAAAGACGGGGAAAATCCTTTTTTTGGGAATACGAAACAAATACTGTATTATGTGCAAGAAAGATAAGGATACGCCTCATCGTTGTTTTAAAAACTGGGAAGAATCAAGCTCGGCCATGAAAAGCGATATCATACTAGCAGGATTCAAACTAAGCATGGAAATGCATAACGTGAAATATGCATATTTGGTTGGCGACGGTGACTCCAGTGTGCACAGAAAATTTTAAGTGCGAAACCTTACGGGTCATTTGTAGTACAGAAGGTGGAATGTTCTAATCACCTTCTTATGAATTACATCACTAAACTTAAAGACTTGGCCCTAAAACGGTTTAGCTCTAAAGGTACTGAGATAGACATATTTTTAAGGCATTATTTGAAAAATAATATTCGAAGACTCCGTCTTTCTGTTGATTGTGCAATCAAATATAGAGGATCTCAAAATTGTGAACACATGCAAAAGATTAAGATAACAGTGTCAAGCGTGTATTTGGAGATCATGAAACTTGTGATGACTATTTTTGTAAAGGACGGAAACCGAATGAGAAGAACTTGACCCCTATAATGAAAAGTTGCGGTCTTTTTAATGACATTATGTCGTACGTAAATAGGTTGACGCAACACAGCTCTAGCTTAATAAGAAATATGACTAACAATAGTGCTGAACGCTACAATTCTGTGTTAGCAAAATTTGTGGGCGGAAAGCGTATTGACTATTCCAAGAAAGGAGGTTACGAAATGAGATGTCATTTGGCAGGACTCTCTGTGAACAGCAGAGAGTAGTTCATGCTGTGGTCCATAAGGCAATAACAAAGAAGAGTCCTGGGTTTCATACAAACAAATTTACGTAACAGCTGGTAAAACGACGTAGAAAAAACCATAGCAGAAAACGATTGTATCACAACCTCAATTGTTCACAGGCTAATGATAAATCTACTAGAAAAAATATTGTGATTCGGACGATAAGGACGACTATGGAGTCAATGTACATGCATTGAACATATATCCAGAAGAATTGGAGAAAAGGAAAACCTCATTTTTAAAGACATTATTACAAACAGAAAGCCAAATTAGTCAGTTGTCGTCAGCAACCAATTTGTGGTTTTCTGAGAGAAGGAAACGTTTGACTGCATCTTTATTTGGAAAAATTTGTGAAATGAGAAGCACAACAAATCCAAAAAAAAAAATCATCAAAGCAATGCTACATTCAAAATTTACTGGCAACACTTACACCAATTATGGAAAAGACCAACTCTCTGGGATAATAAATAATTTATTTGACTTTCCCCCAGTACAAAAATCGTATATAATCTTTTCTTTAGAACAATTTCTTATGAAATTACTTCAATTAATTTAAACTAACTAGCATCAACAACTTAAGTCTGTAAACTGAGAAGCAACTTTTAAATAAAATAATGTCCCCGTATACTATAGCATATTCATATATAACCAAGAAACTGACAATATTATATCAAAAAATGACAATAACCCAGAACTTTAAAATAGTAACGCTTTATATGTCTGGTGTGAAATTTAGTAAGCAATTCAAAACGCAAACGATATACATTGACTTTTAGACAAAAATGTATCATGTAAGTTTAATCCAGTTCTGCACATCCAACTGTAATTGAGAAAACCCAAATATGTCTGTATTTGGTCCTTTTCTTATAAACAACACTACCAAAAATTGCGGCCATCTAATACATCGTTTTCAATAAATATAGTTTTTTTTAGTAACATTGAATTGTCAGAAAAACTGCAATAAGTCGAAAACTTTAGATTTTAGGCATATACTGTCTTATTACTTTTTATCTAACAATTATACGGAGAATACAAAAAAGGGAGGACAGGACAATAGGTTCTATTTAAAAAACTGTAACTATGGTCAGTCACCAACTTATGAAACATTCTGTATAATACATAATAAATATAAAAGGCGCTTCCAATACCAAAAAATTGCTATTATAGCAAATAAAACTGCTTTGAAGTATCATTATTCATAAAGGCACAATCCTCTTTATCCAAGGAAATAACTCACTCTCTTGTATAATGTTGGTGACTTTTTTTAAAATTATCTTTTAATGTGTATAGGTATATGTATTTGTATTTCATTTTAATTTAACTCCTAAAATGAGTTTATTTGAGATGTACTGTAATAAAAAAAGTAAATGTTATTATTATTATTAATTGAAAATACATATTTTTTTTATAATTAAATATTGCATAACAAAATCCAGAAAATCCTCTTTTTATTGTATTTTTTGAATGCTTAATAGTTTTTTTTACATATTTCTTTTTTTGCCTGATACCGACAGGGTAATTAAATTATTATACCCATATAAACAAAAACACTCATAGAGACATGTTTGCAAATACCACCTGACTTCAAAATATCACATTTAATAAAATATTAAAAAGTATAAACATAACAGTAAACACATGTACGATCTGCATTATGGACTAGATTTATTGGCGTCAATAAAATCTGTTTTATTTGGTTGTGAATCTACGTTATTTGTACCTTCCAGTATGTAAAGAAAAATATCCTCAAAAACTAAAATTTCTGTTTCACTTAAAAAAGTAGAATCGCCTTAATGTGTTTTTCCACATTAAATATTAAAGTCTGTACGGTACTTTGTTGGAAGCTTTTAGATCAATTTTGATACATTATAATAATAATAATAATAATAAACTTTATTCAAACTGTTATAGTTTCGTCATAACATTGGTGTAAAAAAAAGAAAACAAACATCAGTATAAAAAGAACAAAAGTAGACTAAGACTGTAGGTACTCGTCTATGCAATAGTGTACATCATTCAATAGAAGTCTCTTAGTTGCCGATTTGAATCGTTGCTCAGTCATTTCTCTTACTTCCATGGGTAACTTGTTGAAAAGTCGCATTCCAATCGATGTACTGTTGGTGTGCGCTTGTCTTGTCTCATATGTATGGCCTTCTCCTCTTGTTTGTAGATTACGAGCGTTTGACTTAGTCTCGCATAATTTGCACCATATGTACGTCGACGGAAGGGTCATAATTCTCAGTTCCAGGTAGAATTGTCTACACGATGTTGTCTGTGAGACGTTGACAATTGCTCGAATTGCTTTTTTCTGCAATTTGAAGACCCTTGCTGCATGTGTAGTGTCCCCATGCAGTTATTCCCTACATCATTGCAGAATGAAAGAGCGCGAAATACGTTGCTTTAGCTTCATCGATACCCAGTAGTTCCCTTATTCGCCTTATAGCGTAGACCGCTCTGCTGAGTTTGATGCATAACGCGTTTATATGCGGAGCCCAGGTCAACAGACCATCCAACGCTATTCCCAGATATTTCACCTGCCCTCCATGCATATTCGTATGACGTCTACTACTCGTGAAGTAAGTATTTTGCTTCTTTTCGGAATTTACTGTGAGTTTATTAGTGTTAAACCATTCACTCACATCCTGGTCCGCGGCGTGCATCTTGTTGTTTAATTCCTCCTCGTCCGGAGCCGACACTACCAGGGATGTGTCGTCCGCATATAGAGTCACCAGAGCCAAGCATCCTTCGACATTGAAAGGCAAATCATTGATAAATATCACAAAAAACAGGGGGCCCAGAATACTACCCTGGGGCACCCTGGAGACAATATCCCTTACTTGGCTCACCCGATTGTCCCATTTCACCACTTGCTTACGATTACTCAAATAAGATTTTATGAGTTCCATAGCTGTTCCATAGAATCCGTAGTGGTGCATCTTTTCAAAAAATAACTGGTGGTTCATGCAATCAAACGCTTTACTCAGATCATAAAACTGCGCAAGACAATGATCACCACCCTCCAGTGCGTCATAAATAAAGTTTATCATGCTCATTATCGCGTCAGTAGTGTTTGTACTTCTAATATAACCATATTGGCACCGAGTGAGAAGATTGCCTTTTTCCAAAAAACTGTAAATTCTTCTGACTATTATTGATTCAAATATTTTTGAAAATGTTGGTAGTATAGATATTGGTCGATAATTTGAAGCGTTTGCAGGATCCCCCTTTTTGAAAATCGGAAAAATGGAGTATTCCTAAAGATCAATTAGAGATCAACTAAGAAGAAATGTCGTAGCTAAATTAAACAGCCGAATATGACAATATAATAACACTAAACTAATAATAACAATAACAGAAAAATCTTTTTTGAGTTGTATTTACGTAGTCCTATTCCGCTGTAAACGTGAGTATTTGCAACAAAATTATGTGATTGATATTTTTGACATATATTTATCAATTTTATAATAGATAAAATAGACATCAATAAATTCAATATTACTCAAAAAAAAAGTTTAATCAAGTTTGGTCCCAAAAGCAAAATTAAGTACATAAATTATAGTTCTTACGGGATGATAAACGGTACTTGCCGTGTTTGTCAAGTACCAAATACAGCAACTACATAGTTACGTAAATATTTGGCTCGTAATTATATGATTGCTATTATATGATCAAAACAGATTGCCATAATTTTAATGTAGGGAGCCAATCTTGGACTGCTTTGGCCTATGCGGATGATTTAAAAAAAATTCATGGAATCGATGGTGCTTAAGAGCTCAAGATGCCTCTCTTCAAGATAACCTGGACCGAGTCACGAATTGGATCGAAAATCAGTTTTTTGTGAATATCTTGCAAATCATGCTTTCTAGGCAGGTACGTAACGAGTATAAGAGTATTTATTCAAAGATTAATTTCAGATACCTCGTGTATAAAAAATTTTGAAAATTCTGACCAGAAGTAAGATTTACTCTTGGCGAGTAGCACTTTTTTTTTTATATATCTTGCAAAGTATGCATTCTGTAGAGATTTATTAAGAGAATAGAAGGAAGTACTTTGAATATGATTTTGAATAATTTTTGTATAAAAAAGTTCTTAAAATTCAGACACACTTACTCACAGGTTTATTTTTTGAAGATAAACGTATTTCAAACTTAATTTAGAATAACTTTTGTATAATTTGAAACGCTCATACGTATAAGAAAATCGTGTGAAATTGTACTATCAAAATTTTTAATAATTGTTCCGTTTCAGTTTCTGAAATGGTAATTTATACAATATTTGTTGCTGTTCTGATATTTAATTACATACCTTTGAAATATAACAAATTCTATTACATTGTCTTTTATTATTTTCATAGCAAAACAACAAACTGGCCAGCGTATTATTAGGATTAGGGGTATATGATTTTAAAATGTCATTAAATTAATCAAATTAGTAGAGTAAGTACCAACTTTACTTCCCGCACGAGTTCTTAAAATAGAATTTCCCACACCCATGTGAATGCGTAAAATTGTATATTATGCTATATGAGTACAAAAAAGTATTTAAAACTTGACTTTGAATGATTTTTGTATAAGAAAAAATCCAAAATTCGTATTATTATTGGATGAAAGGTATTTATAACCTAATTTGGACTAACGATATAAAAATTCATAACTCCCTACATACGTATAAGAATGTCTATACCCCATCTTTTGTTATTAATTTGCTATGCCACAATTTTTATATACGTATAAATTACGTTAATCTGTGAATAAAATATTTCATTTTATCATTAGTTTTTGAAAAGTCCACAACATGAAAAAATATAGTTGATCCATATGATAATTCCTTCTTAGTGAAGCATTTATTAAATGTTTTAATTTAATATGGAAATAATATTTATAATGGATAATAATAAAATAATATCTATTGCTGGTGTCTGTCTGTCTGGGTGTGACTACGATAGTGGCCAACCGGCTACAGGTACCAATACCAAACTTTATAAGTATAATCTGCCTCTTGAGATCTGATTAGATTTTCGGAAGTAGTTGTTTACTTTAGTAAAAAATCAAAATTTATATCTAAAAAGTGAATATTAGCAAGATTTTATAAAGAAAAGTTTCTTAGAATACAAATCAGTGGGACGCAATATGATTTTAAAAAAACAGACTCTATTTTGTAAACCACTTTATTTCTAAAAATCGTACCAAACGTGAAAGTAATATTTTATATATTGCAGACAAATCATAAATTAAACAAAGATAGCAAGAACTCAAACAAATTCTCTTCAGCATCCAGATAGTCTCAGACTAAATTACTGAAAAAATTCTTAATTTATAATTATGGACTGTAGTGTAGTCTGTAAACAAAAACATAGACAGATAATGATAATGTCTCTTTCTTCTTTCTTTTTGTTACATCAACATGTACACAAAGAGATATGTATGTACAGAACGGGATTTAGGTGGGGGCAAAAATGGGCAACTGCCCCGGGCGGTACGTCTGGGAGGCGGCAAAATGTGATTGAAAATTTGATTCTTTTTGAAAATCGAAAAGTAAAAATATTAGTGTCACTTGTAGTTAAACTTGTACGTATTTAACAAATTAAGCCTTTTTGGACACCTGCACATAATTATTAAGTTTGTAAAATGTCATATTCTAACGTTGAAGCTTATGACATGACCAGAGTGTATTTTGAATGCTTTGTAAATGCAGTTTTTGCTCCCGGCAATATTCCCTAAATTATACCGAAAGAAGACATTATTGAGTTTTTATTCGCCTTTGTAGATGTTCTTCATTTTTATTTATGGAGCAGAACAAAAGACATAGTTTACGACAAAAATTCGATTACAACAATTGCTCTCTACTAATCGACGAGTAAACATGTGTATTGAAAATAATGGTGGACACTTTGAACATTTGTTAAGTTGTAGTTTTTTTGTTTTATTTTTTGTACTTTCTTATTTAAATATAATGTTTGCTTTGTTTATATTACTTAGTCAATATATTTTCTCATCTATGTTTAGGTATAATAATATGCTCTTTTACTTACTTTCATGTTATAGGTGGGGATGAATTAGATGTAAATGATTTGGTTTTAACTAATGCATTATATTATATTGTTTTTTTTTCTTCGTTATTGTATTGTACTTAGCTTATGAATTATGGAAATTATTAACTGCAGTTGTCCTATAATTAGAAGAATACATTTGTGGAAGAGTATGATAAAAATTCAAGTGAAAGCGAACTATAATACACCGTGTAGTGATCCCCTTATAATTAAAATAAAATTAGTACTCGTAATAAATAAATAAATCTATATTTAAAAATTTTATTTTTGTAGATTGTCTTTCTATGACTATATCTTCGTCAAGAAAAAAGGTAGCAACTTCCAGTTTTCGTCATTCTCTTTAGTTTTTTATGTGCTTCAATATTACGATATTAAGAATATATCGTTCCATTTAAAAATTTAAAGAAAAAACAAGTAATATACAAAAAGTGAAAACAAGTAATATACAAAAAGTGAAAACCCCTGTTACTATTTTCGACAACACGTAATTTCGTACTACATACGCTTCAATTCTTTGTAAAATTCTCTATCTAATGAGCCCACAAACAATAAAATCCGTAAAGGTAAACCGAAATTATACTTACTTTTCTACGCAGACATTCCCCCCTCCACCCTCATCTTTGTATGGGAGTTAGATCAAAAAGTTTCAAATGAAAGTTGCATAAAAACGGTTGAAAATGTTGCTAGTAAAAATTTTAATCTATCTTAATCTAGAATTTAAGGAAAAATTATCAAATTTCTAATTGATCTTGAGAATTGCGCCCCCTTGCGATCATTTTGGAAACTTAAAATTATTTTTGTTGAAATTCCCGTTTCACTTACACTATCAAGATTTCTTTCCGCCAAGTTGTACGATAACCGGTTGCTGAGATATGGCCGGTGGCCGAGCTTAAACAGATACCCGGTATACAAGCTTTCTGGTGCATCCATACTTGTGTTTATTAGTATATAAAACAAGAATACAAGAGATATATAAATTCAAAATGGGAAAAAAAGCAGGTAAAAGAAAAATCTTGAGGAATGGTTCAGATGGACGACTCTAAGTACGTCCGTCTCCTACTGTCGCCCTAACCCTTAAAAAAATATGATCAAATAATTAGGAATAAATGCCTAAAAATAATCCTAAACTAAAAATAACTAAAACTAAGTCTGCAAATATATAACAACTCTATTATCCTTTTAAACATAATACATAACAAACGAGACAAAACGAAAAGTAAAAACAAACAAAATGAAATGAACGTCAACAGCTAACACTGTTTTTCTAGTAAATATGAACAAACAACACCCCTGAAAGTCGTAATACCTGTAGCCTTAAAATTACCTGGTATAGTATCGTACAGAGAGCAGATTGCATAATGTGAATGACTTGCTAAAAATATTGTATTTTGTTTAGGTAAGATGATAGCAACTTTTCTCCTATATTAATATTATGCACATCACAACAAACCTTGACTTGTACGGTGGACACTCAAACAAAAAGATTTTATGAAACAAAGTAAGGCAATGTAAAGTAACTCGGTTTTGCATATTGACGCATCGTAGGAGTTGAAGTTTGTGCGATATCCTGTCATACTTGCGAATACCAAAAATATACCTCATAGATGCATTTTGTACTCGCTGCACTCGTTTCATGTCAACAGCAGGGCTCATAGATAGGTATGCAAAATTAAACAACCACAGCACCAATAATTCGCACAGCATCCTCTTTAATTTAATATTAATGATAGATAGATGGACATAAAATTTTTAAGTACAAGTACGCAACACATTTTTGACGACACAGCTTTTGTTGGGATTAATATATACAGAATGTTTGCGAGAGTAAGTATTAATGTTTGGTAAGTCAGAACTAACTTTGGATATGACATCAATCAGCTCGAAAGGACGAAAAGACAGATAAATCTGGGTGTCAATATTTTTGGGCAACAGTGTATAAATTGAAAATAACAGTGGTCTCCGAATGGACCCCTGAGGCACACTCCTATGGTTATACGAAAGGGAGGACTTCTGAGATGTTGTATATGTATAATATTCGCTATATGTATAGAGGAACACCCGTCATATTAGTGTTATATTACATACGAGGTAAGATCAAAAACTACGGTGAATGAATTTTGAGAGCCGAAACTGCTGATATCCATTTCATGTCATTTGTGCGATAGCCTGAGCCGTTGTGACAGACCGTGTCGAGTGTGAATACGATCTAACTTGTTAGTCAGTATCCAGATTCGATAGAGTGAGGCCGTGTTTATCGTCTTGTCGCGTATCATGGATTTCGAACAACGCGTTAACATTAAATTTTGCTCTAAGTTGAAAAAACCTGCCAAAGGGGCCCATGAAATGTTAAAGTCGGTGTATGGAGATAATGTGGTGACTCTGAAGACTGTTTACAAATGGTATGACCGATTTAAAAACAGACATGAGTCGGTTGAAGACGAGCAACGATCGGGACGTCCATCGACCTCAAAAACACACGAAAACGTGCAAAATGTGGCACAAATTGTTCGTGCAAACAGAAGAATCACTATTCGAGAGCTTGCTGAAGAACTTAACATCTCTTACGGGTCTGTGCAAAGTATTTTAACCGATAATTTGCACATGAGACGAGTGAGTGCCAAATTTGTTCCCCGACTTTTGACTGACGAACAGAAGGCAAATCGTGTTTCAGTTTGCACGGAATTGAAGGATCATCTTCAAGCAGATCCGGACTTTATAGCCAAAATTGTAACTGGGGATGAAAGTTGGGTCTATGGCTATGACCCTGAGACGAAAATGCAGAGCTCCCAATGGAAAACCCCTAACTCCCCTCGTCCTAAAAAGGCGCGTCAATCAAAATCGCAAATCAAGACAATGCTCATTGTTTTTTTCGATAGTGAGGGCATAGTGCGGGCAGAGTTCGTTCCAAGGGGAACAACCGTAAACTCTGAATTTTGCAAAGGCCTACTGCAACGTTTGAGAAACGATACTCGAAGAAAGAGACCAGAAAAATGGGCCAATGGCTTCCTTCTGCACCACGATAACGCGCTGTGTCACACGTCGCTTCTGGTTCGCGAGTTTTTGGCCAAGAAAAATCTTCCTGTGTGTCCACATCCGCCTTACTCACCAGATTTGGCACCATGCGATTTCTGGCTCTTCCCAAAAATTAAAACTGTGCTAAAAGGAAAACGTTTCGATACCATTCCCGACATTGAAATAGCCACGAAAGAGCAGCTGAAAGCCATTCCGAAAGAAGCGTTCCAGAAATGTTTCCAGTCATGGATTCAACGTTGGGACAAGTGCATTTTTAGCCAAGAAGAGTACTTTGAAGGAGATTAATTCCATTTTCATGTAAACCTATTATTTTACTTATAATAAAATTATTCACCGTAGTTTTTGATCATACCTCGTATGTAATGGTTAAGAAATTTGATGGTTCTTTTCCAAGTATAGCCACAGGTATGTGCGCTTCGAACAAAGAATTTTATTATACTTAACTCTATATTTACCAAAGGAAAACCTAGGACAAATAAAATTCTTATCAGGAATTTAATATTATTTATAAACTTGACATCATTTCTTTGTGAATGACTAACTTGCAAATAATGTACGTAGAAATCACACATATACACATTCATACAACACTCTATGATGCATATCCTTGCATATTGCTTGTGGATCACCACGAAATGCCTTTGTTGTGATGGTTATTAATTAGGTATGTATGTATTTGTAGTATATATTATATATATATATATGTGTAATGTATGTACATACACATGGATACGTATATATATAAATATATATTGCTGTGGATGTTGCCTAGTGCAAATTAACGAGCATTTTATGCTGTATAATGTGAGTACAGACAGCTGAATAAAAATAAATGTCTTCAGATTAGTTCACCACACGACTTTCTTATACGTATGAGCGTTTCAAATTATAGAATTTTAAGAATTTTTTTTACAAAAATTATTCAAAATCCTATTCTAAGTACTTCTATTCTCTTAATAAAACTCTATAGAATGCATACTTTGCAAGATATTATCAAAAAAGTCCTGCTCGCTAAGAGTAAAAGTGATACTTCCGGTCCGAATTTTGAAATTTAATATATACAAAAAATATTGCAAATCTAATTTTAAATACTTTTGCACTATTGATAAATATATATAGAATGCATAACTTACGACATATTTACAAAAAAACGCTATTCCATAAGAGTAAAAGACTTTTTAAATAAAATTATTCTCAATTTTAATTTTAAGTATATATGAATTCTTTATAAACTTGTTTAAACTTAGTAGTTGACGAAATATTGACAGAATTCGATTTTTTCGCTGAAGTAAACTGCTACTTCCGGTCTACCGATTTTACTGAAAAGCTAATGCGATCTCAAGAGGGCGATTATACACGAAAATACAAAATTTGAAATTGATATCTACAGCGGTTTGACCGCTAATGTGGTCACACATACACACACACACAGAGACACACAGACATTTTTTAAAAACCACTTTTTCGGTATCAGGGGACTTCAAAACGTTGACATCTGCAAAAATCTCGAGGTCGAAAATTTTCATCATCACAATACTTCCTTTTAACTACGTATAAGAAAGTAAAATTAATATGTAACATACGACAATGTTACAGCTCAGAAAAAAAAGGTGTGAACACATCACGACCTTCTTATACGTATTTTGAAATTATACAAAAACTTGAAATACTTCTTCTTGTTTTTTTCAAAAACAACTTTTTGGTATCAGGGGACTTCAAAACGTCTAATTCTGCAAACATCTCGTGGTCAAATACTTTCATCACAATACTTCTTTTACTGCGTATAGGAAAGTAATATTTGACCTACATTCTTTTTGTAGGTATAATGATTATTTTTGTTCATAAATAATTTAAGCTAAATACGTGATGACACTAGTATGCTCCAAACAAGGTTTGCACAAGCACTTTTACGACTAACAAGAATACCTACTGTTATACCTCACGTAACCTAATTAATTAAAAAGACAAAGGTCTTATGAGTTGGTTTTTAACTCATTAAAGATGTACTAGATGAACGATGAATACGTCCTAGTATACAGTTTATTAAAACATGAATACGTTGCGTTTTTTGGCGTGGTATGAACAAGGAACTGCTCAATTTTCACGACAAAAAACAGTACTTCCTGTTCTACTACACGTGAAGCCGGTTAATCACGTCCTTGTTCTATGTGTTGTATGGTATTTTAACTCATTGAAGACGTCCTTGACAAAAACTAGGTGCCAATAACATATATAAAGACGTGATGCATTAACATTATTTTTCTTAATCACTATAAGTAGTAAATATCAAGTAATTATATTTCATAAATATAATTCAACTAAAATGTGTATATTCGAGCGTATATTTGCAAATTGATTATATAACTTTTCAAACACCTGGGTATATACGCCTAAAAAGAAATATGAAGTAAGGAAATAAGAACGATTAATTCGTAAACTAATAATGAAAAAGATAATAATATTAATTTAACTAATGATGTGTTTATACTATGTATACTGTGTATAATTAACTATTAACGATGGAATTTTTTTTGTTATAAGGAATTTCTATCATCTGTTATATTCTTTTCAGATATATAAGGATATATGTATTGTATAAATTTAAGATTTTGCATCGATCATATTCCATTTATCCACCGCTCACCTCCTTTTCTGGCCCGTTTTATTAATTTCATAAACAGCTGGAGTAGAGATGCATACCACACCACATAGAAATTATTATTTACAAAAATGAGCGACTACGGTACCTCGCGGGGGCATGAAAATCCGCCGGTCCCTGTTATTTCAGTATGCAGATGTAACACCATGCGTTTGCTCCCCGAGACAGAAAGTATATGATATGTATTAAGTATTAAAGGAAATTTGACTGTTTCAATTGTATTTTCATAGAGTGCATAATTTCCTATATGATGAATGTATTTACCTTCTTTTACAAGGAAGAAAACACTTAAACATGGTTTTCCTGCTGTTACTTTACTCAGTCAATTGCCCGAGCATTGAAGATCTTTTAGAACTAGGAAGAAGATTCGATGTATCGAATCATCTTCTAGAAGAAACCCATAGTTTTAATTTAATAATTTAGAGATTTTGTCTAACACAGAATAATACAGAACCTTAAATAACATAATAAATGACCAGGTAGCACAATCAGATCTTCCTTGTTAAATTTATTTTCATAAGGTTATTTTATATTTTAGATAATATAAGTTTAATTACTTTTCCCTCCCTTCATCATTTGTGCCATGTTATACATATAACGTGTAAGTTTACTTATAATGCGTCATTTCATTTCTGAAGAGCCAGTGTTGACGAAACAATTATCAAAAGCAGTATATTAAATTGTGAACATCTGAACAATTATTTTATTATAATTCATGACAATGGAGTATAATTTTATATGTTGCTTGTGCTATTTCCATAGTTTTGGTTTTGAAGAAAACCGACATTTCGGCGGCCATTCCGTCTGCCGTCTTCAGGGTATCCAGTAAAAGACTTTCTTGCCAACGTATATTTGTGTTTGTGAGGTGAAATTTGTGAGAACACATTGACATTTCTAAATATTAGTGTGACGAATTGTGTCATACTTGATCTGAATCTGACCTGTGAGGAGGTATATATAGTATTACATAACGTGTTTATGCTATCACGTTAGTTAGTGTAGCCATATATCTCATGACGTGTAATTCTTAACGATGGAGTATAATGCTATGATATTTGTGCTATTTTCATAGTTTGGATTTTGACCAACCAACGTTACGGCGGAAATTCCGTTTGTCGTCTTCAGGGTAGCCCTAAGCCCTATAAAGGGCTGTTTCTTGCCAAAACTGAAACTAACTCATGTTTTTGATTAAATGCGTGTAAAACAATGTGACGAGTTATGTCATACTTGATCTGAATCTGATTTGTGTAAGGTAGTATTAGATAACGTGTCTGTACTCCCATGAATAATTGGTATCCAGCTGTTGCTTGTTATTTTCCCAAATGAAATTTGGGGAGATGTATTAGCTCAGTACAAACTGATTTTGTGAATTTTTTCAGAATTTTAAAATTGTCATGCTATACATCAAATTAAAGCTCATTGCTTCACCCAACATGTAAAATTAGTAAAAAAAATATTTCGATAAAAATCGGTACATAAATTTGTAGGCAAAAACACGTTAAATTGGGTGTTATTTGAAATGGTAAATGTGTAAGTCCACATCTGCATGGGTTAATGTTCTCGAATTTGGCTAAAATTTATTGTTTTGGTCCTAATGAAGTATGCGTCTCAAATTTCGAACTTTTCAAAATTTTGGGCCACCCTAATATACATATTTCTCTGTTTTACCTGGTTACTTACTACTGAGTCACGTCTATTTTTTGTTTGTTTGATTGATTGTTATTGTAAAATGTCCTGTAAATGGTCTTGGCTGATGGACAATAACATGATATTATTATTATTATTACGAAATAGTTCGCTTGTATGACTTATTTGCCCAGACAGACAATAATCGGATTCATTACATATACAGTCGGGTCCGCTTATAACGATGGCACTGGTGCCAAAAAAATTTGTCCGCTATATGCAAAAGCTCGCTATAAGCGATTCTTACCAGGTTTGTAACTACATATTTATTTGACATATATGCATATATGTATATATATATGTATTTGTTTAGTATAATATGTATAAACAAGACACAAATTCATAATATAGAATACATATTAACAAAATTCATACAAACGTATGTACTTATATGTATACAATGTAATGTTCATTTTAAATAGTCTGTGATCTTTTTTTGAGTTGCACTTTTCTTCAACAAAGAATCTTCAATTCCTTTTTGTACAAAATCAAACTGTTGCTTCAAGTTGCTTTGGAAATCATTGAATTCCAAATAAGTGGATACGGTTTTTATTGCACTAAGTACTTGTTGAGCTGTTGGTGGTTCAAAGATGCTTTCTGGCTCTTCCTCTTCTTCTTCTGATCCCGACTTTTCATTAAATTGCGTTTTTGTAACTGCTGCTGCAATTTCAATTTCTGATGGGTACTCGCAAGTTACCAAATAATCGTCGACTTCTTGAAATGCATTAATTATGTCAGCATTTAAAGGCCCTTTCACAAGATCATTTGTGATAGCCCAGTCATTTAAACTAAGGGAGTCTTCTTCATCTACAGCTTCTGGATCTTTATGCTTTAATATCCACTGAGCCAAAGGAATCTCATCATCATCATCAAATTCCGAATAAAATCCAGCGTGTTTATAACAATTAACAATAGTTTTTTGTGAAACACGATTCCATGCTGTGTTTATAGCTAATATACCATCCAACAAAGTAAAGTTAAAATCCTTAGCTTCATCCAAACAAGAAATCATCCTGCATAAAACCATTTTCTTATAATGTTGTTTGAGACAGGCGATAATACCTTGATCCATGGGTTGTAGGGCTGCCGTTGTGTCATTAACACTATGTTTCTGTTCTGTTTTTGTAGTTCATAGTCCCAGTTTTTTATTTCCTTTTCGAAAATCTCTGATGTTACCCATGCTTTCTTATTAGCGGTGTAATTAACCGGTAACACTTTGCTAGTCCTAAAACAACGAGGTGCTTTAGATTTTCCAATGACCAGCAACTTTCTCTTTTCGGTTCCCGTCATGTTGGCACAGACAAAAACGGTGATTCTTTCTTTGCTTTTTTTGCCCCCTTGACACTTTTCTTTTCGGAACTTCAGTGTTTGGTTTGGGACAATTTTATAAAAGAGACAAGTTTCATCCCCGTTAAAAATATCGCTGTCGGAATAACCTCTCCTTATTGTGGGCCAAACATTGTCTAACCAGTCCTTTGTTGTTTCAGCAGAAACACTTGCGCCTTCTCCATGGATTTTGCTAGATATGGTACCTCTTCTTAAAACGGTCTATCCAGCTTTTTGAACAAGATGTTTCATTATTGGGGAACATTATTTTGGAAAATTCTTCTGCTTTTTCCTGCAGTATTGGTTCACTTATTGGCACATTTTGAGTCCTTTTTTGCTTAAACCACTGCAATAATGCTTGATCAACTTCCTTGTTAACTGGTTTTCGAATTCGTTTTAACTTAGAAATATTCGAATTTAATGTCCCTTTAATTTTATTCTTGTTTTTCCAAATTGTGGAAACAGTCGAAGTTGACAAGCTATACTTTCTACAATGTTAGCATTAGATGTTCCACTGTTGATGTCATCGATAATTTTAATTTTTTGTTCTAATGTAAGGGATTTTCTATTTCTCGGCATGATGATAATGTTACTAGTAACAAGCTATAAAAACTACTGAATAAAAATTCTGTATATGCACGGCATGCCAGTAGACGAGTTATGACAAGTTTGTTTACATCGGGCCTGCGTTAACAGCCGAAGAATGTGTCGACTCCTCGTTATAATCGCAGCGGCAAACAGAAAATTTGCTCGTACTAAAAGAAGTGCTCGTTATATCCGAGCTCGTTGTATCCGAACTCAAATTGTATTAAGTTTAAGGAACAATTTTCCGTAACACTGAAAATCACTCGTTAAAACCGGACGTTCGTTATAAGTTGTACTCGTTATAAGCGGACCCGACTGTATTCGAAAGGAAATATTCATAACTGCAAAACCATTTTTCCATACTCTTGTTTATCAGCAAAATATTCTGACGCATCTACTTTATTTTATTTTACAATACGTATAGAAATAGTCTGCTCAGACGAAAAAGGAGGGTGAATAGTGAAAGAGACATATGATACTGAATCTGAGTTAACAGAAGTCACGTATCATATAGGCACTTTACTAAAATAGTAATTCTCACAGTGGACATAAAAAATCAAATATAGGTATTGGTATGTTGATTTTATTTCTGGTGTGGAGACAATATTTATTTTATCGACACGTATATTATCCGATGAAATTAAAAGGAAAACGCCAACTATCGATCGTATTGTAAATATATAGAGCTAAACTATTTAAAAATATTTTGCTTAATATGTAATTGTGGAGTTCATTATTGAATACGTAAATCTAACAGTTTCATATACATAATTTATGTAATTCCCAGCAATTTTCATGTAAATTATGAACAGTACAAAAAAGGCATTGGTAAGTAATCCTTATGAATTAATCATAATTTACCCAAATAAAATAGTAATGAAAAACGATTACTAGAAGTGTGGGTGCTTCAGTATCTACAAGGTTAATGTGATAAGCTTATTTTAAACGTATATTCAGCAGGACTCGCGGAAATATATAAACTCGAAATAAATAAGAAGCAATGATACCTTTCTATGCGAAAATATGATTGAAAACAGTGCTAATTTGAATTTGTCGCCGAGATTTTATCTAATTTTAATATACATACCTTGCCTTAGTTTGCATTAAATCAACAAAAAATTTGTGTCTGTGAGTTGTAATAAATGCAAAAGATTAAACAGAATATTATAAATGAAACTATAAATTGAAATAAATAAATTATTTTTTAAAATGCAAAAATATAGGTACAATTAAGTAATTTTTTCCCCTTAATTGATGTTGAAACATTTTAATAAATTAATTTAATTGGATATAAATAAGTTTAGATAAGTAACTCTTTGATAATGACATAACAGCCGAAACATATGTTAGAAAATTCGAAAAAAACTTTTTGAAATATAGCCAAGTGTGTTATTCTCGACAATTAAATTCATTAAGTAATGGTAGTAATGGAAGAATCTGAATATTTTCATTAAGGTTGTTTAGTGTGTACTCCATGGGAATTAAACATCGGTACAGTTCGAGGAGATATAAAATTGTATGGGCTTGTTTTCGTAAACACACCTATATCAGAGAACGATTAACGAGAAGTGACAGTATTGTCAAATCCTTTGATGTTCCGCATCGTCGTATTTGAGTGATAAACAACCACCAAGTACACTCAGAAAACGTATTTAGATTTACCCTGAAAGAACCGTTGGTAACGCGAGCACATGTTAAAATATAAAATACACAATACAATACAATTCATATTAACATTATTGTTTCGTTAAACTGATTTATTTATCCTCTATAATAAGAGTCTGAAATATATCTTAAAGGAAAGAAAGGTCTGCACCTGATTAAAGGGAGTCAAAGTAATATTCTCATTGTCAGTAAGAAAAGTTAAAAGAGGGATACGTTGTCCAAACTCACATTATTGTAGAACATGCTAGTGGATTTGCATTAGACAATATCTATCTGGAGCAACAGGGCTTTTCATTTCATTTTTCCAAATTCATATACCCCAACCATATGTATGGATCGCAGCACTCCCACACATTGAAGGCAATCGAGAACCAACAATGCAGATGAATAAGACCATCTTGGTGGTCTTATTCGTCTGCACTTGGGTAACAAATTTCTTCGAGAAAATCTCGGCGAGGTCTGTTAGAAGGCGATTATCTCTCTTGGGAAACGATGCATTTAGAAATTTGTGTGTGTGTATTCAGTACCAGGAACCATGAGATAATTACAATTTTTCGAAATATGTTAAACATTTGCTATAAAATTTATACACAAAAAATACGAAAAACCACTATTTTACTTTACATTTTTACACAAAGTATTACTATATTGGATACAAAAGCTTCAAAATATAACACTGTTTGTGTAAAAAAAAATACAAATTATATGACATGGTTACAGTTCATTATACTAAGAAGTACTACATTATGTAGCATATGTCAACACATTTTGTTTTACAAATCTTCACACAATTTTTTGTAACTTTTTATTAATACAATTTGTCGTTGTCCCAAATCACGGGACAAATTGTATGAGGAAGAGCATCAATTGTAGAACATTTTCACACAATTTTTTTTCCGTGTAGGGCCTCTCCTATTTCTTGTATTTATTAACGACATTATCTATGGTATCTCCTTGAAATGCTTGCTGTATGCAGATGATTCAAAAACATGTTGCATTAATCGGCGGAGGATTGCGAATTTTTATAAAGAGATTTGGATTTCATTTTTAACTGGTGTGAAAAGAACCAATTACGTTTAAATACAGACAAATGTAAAGTTATGGTATATAGTAGAAAGCATTCCTCGACTGTGTACGAGTATTCGAACTACCACATTGCGAAACAGTAAAGGACTTTGGAATAACCTTTGATACTGAGTTGATATTTGATGTGCATATGTTCAACATTAAAAATGAAACGTTGAAGTTTCTTGGTATCCTGGCACCTAACACTAGAGATTTCCGTAATAATGATGCACTTATTTGTTTATACGATTCTTTCATCAGATCTTAATTGGAATACTGCTCTACTGTTTGGGGTCCATGTTATAAGAAGTATACTAACCTAATCGACAGTGTACAACGTGAATTCTTTAAGGCACTACTTTATAGAAAACACGGGAGCTACCTTGCCCACAGGTACTGCTACGTTTAATTGCGTACACAATTCGGCATCGTGTCCTTGCAACCGAGAACTATTTTTAGAAATATTTTCCCACGTAAGTTAAGGAATGGTGACGTATGGACTCTACCTTATTGGAATTATTGTGTTTCTGCGTGCCGCAAGCTGGTATTAGGAGCTGGTCAACATTCTAACTACCTACCCTCACCAACACCACTCATCATCTTTTTTGAGAGAGACGCTGAAGTAGACCATTTCATTGTTCATTTATTAACATTAACATTGTTTATTTCACGTTCTTATTATGTATGTATTACATAGATATTACATAGACTAACGTATAACTATAAAATTATTTTGTTATTGTGCACTCTTTTCTATTTCGTTTTATTATTTTGTAATAAGCAGCTAATACTGTTAGATAATAAACTATTATTATTATTATTATCACATAAACTTACCGGGTTGACTTTTTATTCAAAAGATTACAAAAATAACATTAATAAAATAGAAGGAAAGGAAGAAAATAAATAAATAAAACATACAGTAATACAAATTGCAATATCAATATGAAGAACTTGCCTTTGCGTACCTTTTTATAAAAGATAATTAATGAGTATTTCTGTACACTTGTTTTAACCAAGTCTTTTACATACATACCTAGGTATTTATATGTAAACCCATAATAAATTCATACTGAAAACAAAAAAAATACAAAGAATAATTTGTCTTGTTGACAGATTATTATAATTTTATTATAAACTCAAGTATTAGATTACAAACATTTATCATCTAATATATAATGTGGCTTGAGGGTGTGCGTAAGCCACAAAAAAAAAACTTCAAAATTTAAACACTATAAATCATGTTCAGAAAGCTACGTTGGAGTTGGAATGCGTGGTGTAATTCGAAGTTCTTTATTACTGCCTAAATCTGTCACTTTTATATGACTCTATGGGAGTTTGGGACAAAGTGTTGACAGAAATAAGCACAGGATGTTAAAATTGTTAGGATAGTGTTTCCTCACTGTCGTAAAAATAGCGAAGAAGAAAATTACTACTAATAAGACAATGCCGTAAACTTCAATCGAATTATTTTTATTGCTTTTGAATTTTTTTATTATTAAAAATTTAAAACAGAAATGTAAATATACAATAATAGATCTTAATGGAAATGTGTGTCCGATTGAGTAACGCGATGTGATTCGTTAGAAGGAACATAAGTCAAATCACTTGAAAATGACACATTCAAAACATCGTTTATACCGTATGTGTCAATTTTCATTAGGTATATGGATTCAATGTTTACATGCGATTTATACGTATACAAATAATATGTGGCAACGTGTGTCACCCCTACTATCCGTCACCAATCCCGACAACAATCGACATCACAACGACTTTCGCCGATCTTCCCACTTCTACAAAAAATGTTTAGCTGTGAAGACGTTGCGATCTAGTCTGCAATAAAAGCCGTCATCATCAAATGGCCGCCGCGATCTAGTAGTTTATTATTTTCAGACTCCTTTTTTATTTACCTTATTTTTAATTTTATTAGAATTACGCTTTTGTTTGTGACATGCAGCGTGAACGCAGCTTAATAATTTTCTGCATTTCCAGAACAATCCTTGCAATGCGTAAATATTATTTCTGAGCGCAGTACAAACACCCTACTCAATAGTCCAACAGCTACTGCTAACTTGACTTGTATCGGTCTCGCGCTCGCATTGAAGAGGAGGTGGGGTGCGATGTTGTCACGTATTGCATGAATTAATCGCCTATGGCTAATGAAAATTGACACGTGCTGTATACCTTCCTCGTCCGTGGAATTTGCAGAATTTGAATGCATAGGAGTTGGAAGCTCACAATCAGTTCTTTTCAACGATTTTCTTACAGATGGAATGTCTGTATACATTCTTTTGTATTTATTTCTTCCTGAAAAACCCTTCAATTTTTACAAGACAGAAGGAACAGTCCGTAACGTGATCTGCTGGTTCACGCCAAATCATTGGCCTTTCTGTCAGGACTTCAGAACATAACACGAAATACAGCATATATGTGGTACTCTTTTTTTTGTCTTGATTTCTAATTTTGAAACCAATATTGTTTCATAACATCTTTGAAATAATTCACTCAGTCTTCTTTTGTGATTTGGAACATATTGTAAGGAAAACAAGTCCACAAAAAAATAAAAGAATAAACATAGGCGCGACGTCGATGGGAACGCAATGTAAACAGTCGTAAATCATACACGTAGTACGACGTAGACAGGCAAAAAAAGTCTGGATCTTTGCTAGTATAATTCGGAACTCCTCCAGAAGAAAAGCGCATTTTCTGGAATATTTCTAGGCTTTTTGTATACGGATATAAAAAGCCGTTGTGGTACCGGAATGATTCATTCCTTCAACAGTAGTCGCGCGCGGTGTTTACTGAACAGTTAAAATAAATATAAGCGGTACAGTTTTATTACATAAATATTACTGATATAAATAGTAGTGAATGGAAATACATAAATATTACAGATAGAAATAAATACGTGTGTTAATTTAAATTGTAGTAGTTTTAAGTGCGTTACATTGATTTTATATTTTTATATTGTGATTGATTAGTTTTAAGTGTGTAAATATAGAGACAGTTTTAAAACATTAGCACGAGTTGTTTAATTGCGAACCCGAAAATGCAACAATATAATCCACAAACACAACAAAAACTGTCCGCAGAATTTTTACAACCTCTTGTACGGTTCTTCATTCTTGAAAATCACACGCAACACATCTCGTGGAACACTGCTTCAAACCTTCCTAACTAAGTGACAATTCAGTGACATTTCGTTTGTCTCTTGCCAGACCGCGACATCAACTAATCAATAAATGAATCACTACGCCGGCTGCAACCTTCACATATGCACGTATATTAGCGTATTACTGAAATAATAAAGTACTTAGAAAAGCAATATCGAGAATTTTGTTTTTTAAAAGTAATGGTATTTTTTGCAGCTTTTACAACTTTTTGCGAAATTTTATGACACAATGGCATAAAGAGCGTTAGTAAACAAACATGTGCATTATTAGGAGCAAAAATACACACAAAATGAAATGATTGGCACTGCTATCTATTACTAAACATCTTAAATAACGCGAGTTGGGCAGGTTTGTCAGTTTTGCAGATTAAGTTTCAAATGTAGTAAACAAAACGAAGAAAATTCTGTCGGCACTCGTGGATGTTCCTGAATAAATAGAAAAACGGTTAGCTTCGGTCGTTAACTTTTCTTTCCCCCGTTTAGTGTGCCTACACTTGAGTCATCAGAAATTCGTCGAAATAACATTACAAGAATGAAGAAACTTTGGCTTAAAACTTGATTATCAACTGGAGAAAAAAACTTGATGCATACTTCGAACTTGCAAAATCCAACCAAATGTTCTCATTTTCAGTGAGTTCCAAGTGTGGACCAACATCATTAACCCGCACACATAATTGCTCAAAATTATGTGTGCATGAAAATGAGCTGAAGTTAATGACATGTTGTACCTGCTGATAAATTTATTTCTGAGGGTTTAGTCTAGAGTAACATTCAAGAATTCTGTTTAAACAATTTTCCACAAATAAACAGTATGGAAGCTAGAACAATCATGGTATTTTATTTGCATTTTAAGAAGTGTGACAGAAATAAGCCAAAAATTTAAATAATATCTTCCACATTTTATGAACCTAAGTTTTCGAGCATCTGATTTTTTATATGGACATCTTGTGGGTGAGCTTATTAAAAGAAGGTTCATAGTACAGTTATGCACAAGACGGAGGTGAGCATGAAAATGTACTTAATTTACATTCAGAAATTTACTTAATTTACATTTAGAAAATTTGTTAAATTTAGATAACGTCAAAATAAACAAATCGTAAATTTTATTCGTCATCACAATGCTCACATAGACATCCAAAAACTATTACATCATGGATTTTGATGATGAGGGTGGAATTTTTCCGGCGTTTTAGGATACATAAGCAACTACCAAGTAATTATCCATCTGAGATTTGTCAGACATACAAAAAAATCCTATAATTGTAGTACTACAAAGACTAACAATTAAGTAATTGTTACTTGAGATTGTTAAATTATATTATTATTAAAGGAACACGCTTCGTGGTACGATTAAAATATACCGTTAGAAGAAACAAAAATCAATTTAATTATCATTAAATTTAATATAAAGCTTTTTTTAGTCTGATTCCCCGTACATACACAATACCTAGGTAACTTATTAAATATTAACACGTGACCTTACACAATTTACCTTGGAGAGATAATTAAATAACTAACATTGCAGGGCTTTTATACGAATAGCTTATCAATAAATTCAAATTATGTTTATGCATACATTTTTCTATATATTAGTGTCTGTGCAGTAGGTATATACAACATACATACATACATAGACATATGTATGTATGTTGTATATACGTACTGCACAGACACTAATATATAGAAAAATGTATGCATAACCAATAATCATCTTATCATGTGTAATATGTAATATTCTAAATCCCGTTACCCAGAAGAGCTTCGATATAATTAATAAAATTTGACCACTTCATTTCATAGTTTAAAGCTTTAATATAATACCATTACTGTAGTACTACTACAGTACTACACTAATCAATAATTATGAGTATTGTGTATTTTAAATTGCTTCTAAATTAAACAATTGAATTCCTGAAAAAAAAAGATGCTTCGTCACCTTTTTTCTGATCATATCATTTATGTATAGACATTGGGTAGACTTAAGCTACTACCTATGGTACAAGTATAGATTGTATGCTATAGCTTTTGACTCAATTTCGTATATTTGGCGCAGCCAACTCTTACGTCACAAAACAGGCGGTTCTCGAATGTTTTGTGTATTGATATACAATTATACATCATAATGTTTGTTTAGCTTGGATACGGTTATATTTTAATTTTCAAAATTTGCTATATATGTAGTATTTTGTTGTATATATATAGTTATATATAAGAGAAACTAATAAGAAATCGGAACAATAAAATTTACCAATAAAAAAATTAACCACGTGTTGTTTTATTTATTACCTGTAAATTAATTAACAGGGATTGAGAAACGAAAATATCCTATACTATAGCAAAGGTTTGCTTACAATAATAATTTTAGCTTTAATAATATTCATTATCACTTATCAGTAAAGCGGTATACAAAAAAATAAATATAGGTAGGTATGTAAGTATAAAATATGTTTTTTTAATAAATATCTTAGTCAGTAAACTAACTGCAAATTGCAGGTATTATCAAAAAGCATACAACGGGTTTCCTAAGCAAAATTGACAATTAAGTTTTAATATCTTGTAATTTACACAGTTTTATTATTTTGCTTTATGCGTTTTTAAATAGATATAACAAATTATCTATCGCAGCTGCATTTTAACAGATACACCACTTGCTATTGATAATAGTAGTTAGAGGGTCATTTAATGGTGTATATATGTAGTCTGCTGACGGTGTTAGATGTGGTGAACGTGATGGGAACAATATTCTGGAAAAGCATTTTAATTTTAGTGGTGAGGCCAGGGATATACTGAATGCTTTTATATTTGATTAAAGAATCATTTTTATTGGTAAAATTAAATATTGGTTAGGAAATATTTATATTCATACAGTATTTATATAAAACAGATTACAGCATCAACGGCCTATATTTCGATGATGACGAAAGAAAGTACACCAAGCCTGAAAATTAAAGGGGGGGGGGGTCTGGTTGCAAATTATTCGTGAGAGCGTAAACACGTTATCTAATACTACACCGCACAGGTCAAATTCAGATCAAGTGTGACTTAATTCCTCACACTGACATTTAGAAATGTCACAAGTGTTTTTACAATTTTTACCTCATAAACACAAATTTAATTTAGTTTTTTTAGCAAGAAACTGCCCTTTATAGGGCTGTTTCGGTTTTCTTTCCAAATACAAACAATGGAAATAGCACAAGCAACATATAAAATTATACTCCGTCGTTAATAATTACAGGTCATGAGTTATATATAATAACACAACTGTTAAGATTTTCACAATTTAATACATTTAATATAACGGTTTTGACAATTATTTCGTCAATACAGTGTGGCTCTTCAGAAATGAAATTACACATTATAAGTAAACTTACTCGTTATTGTATAACATTGTACAAATTATAAAGGCAATGAAAAGTAATTAAACTTGTATTATCTAAAATATAAAATAACATTATACATACCGGGTGCAGCGCTCATGCTCGGAGACACGAGTGCTGACAGGTTGTTTGGTCTCGTCGATGTATAACCAAAGATTAGAGAATACTAAAGATGCGACACTCGAAAAAGGAACTACATTTGTAGAGAAGGATAGAAAACATTCCAATTTAAAGGGACTGAACATAAACAAAACATGTACACATAACCTAGTCAGCAGACGCCATTTGCTTTATACTGTTTAGTCTGTTTATTGTAATTATTATTGTATTTGAATTAGTCGTATTTCGTAATTATGAGTATGATACCAAAACAAATTGGACAAATGTGTGCATATAAAGACCGTAAAAATTATTCTTGTATATCTAAGGATGAAAAATTACATTTCTTTAGATTTCCTAAAGATCATGGTATGTAAGTAAACAACAAGTTATAAAGAATCTTCCTATTTTTTCGCCTATCAATAATAATAATAATAATTCATATTGTAGTTGTAAAAAATGGGTGCAAGCATGTGGAAGATATGATTTATCGACAAAGATCCCTTAGAATTTTATACAAAGTATCCGATATGCAGAAAACATTTTGTAGCAGATATGTTAATAAACATTGAAAGGAAGCGTCTGTTACCACTAGCTGTGCCAAATGAGTTTTCAGACAGAGTACACTTTAAAAACAATATGTTAGATTTATACAATTAACAATAAACATTTAAGTAACAAATTTTTTTATAGCTGAACCAATTCCATCATGTTCAGGATATACTATTAAGTTAAGAGAAAGGAAATGAAACGGAAAATACAGGTCACAAAAAAATCAAAGTTATTTCTGATATTACCATACCATATATTTAGCCTGTTTTATCTTCTGAAATTTTCAAATAACGAGTTTAAAAATACACCAAGTATGAATAGGAAATAAAGTATACTAATGAATATATAGATATCGAAACATGTCACATAGATATCGAGACTTTTTACACAGGTATTGAAACATGCTGCCTATATTTACAAATATGTGTCCTGCAAATTCATTTATTTCCACCTATCTTAATGAAATTCTTTGTAAAAGCATTTCCGACTAAAACCAAATCAGTAAGAGGAACCAGATACTTTATAAATAATAAACTTCGTGAAATCAAAGAAACTTTTGATTTTATAGATGACTTGCAGAAAATTCAACTTAGAATGCATGCAATAAGAAAAGAAACTGATAAATATGATGTAAATCTTGTTGGTGATATAATAAATTTATTATTATTATTATTATATTGTTATAGTATGTAAATATTGTTTGTATAATAAATTATTCATTGTCTCAGAATTTCATTGCCTACCTTTTTAAATGTACATGTTTCAAATATATATTTTTTTATTTTCCGATCACATTTACCATGTATAACACATATGCACTTAATATTCTCCAAACACTTATTTTCTTATAATAATATTTTATATTCTTATAATATGTAATTATTCCACATAGAATTTGAATTTCTATTTTAGAATATTGCAGATCCATACATTTATTTCTATAATAAAAGAATGTTATCTGTCCTGTTTAAAATTCCCGCGCTTCTACATTCCAATTTAAATGTCCAAGGTCACTGAAAATTTGATTAAGAGATCAAAGGTTCCGATCGAAGCGTCGTATCTTTATTCTATAATCTTAGGTATAACACTGCCGCACAAACATGGAACCCTGCACACATCGGAGGATTCAAGAGGTTTCTTTTTGTTTTTAACAGACAAAATGAAATCAGATAGTTTGGAATGGGGTTTGAAGATAGTTTTGATATTGTGTTTGTTGAGGATTTTGCTGATGTGATCGGTTACCAGAAACATCCTGACAACTTGAAACGAGAAGAAGGTTACTACCTCTATCACACTTGGAAATCCTACATACAAACTCAACTCAAGCATAACACACACGCTCCACTGAAGCGCAGCACTAAACACCCCCCTGCCAACACACGCCAGTGTGTTTCAAGTAATCGCAGCAGTAGAAGCCCTGAAGATGACCCTTAAGATAGGAAACGGCGGCAGTAGAAGCAACGACGACGGCAACCAAGAAGGGGATATACAGCAAGAGAGCGCGAGGTATGATCACCCGATGGTATACGTAAACTCGCATCTAAACGTGGTCCGATAATACATATTAGAGTAACGGCACAACATACTAGCATTGCCTGCTCATATACGAACTCATAGTGATCTGATTATTTTTTTGCAGATTGACAAAAAGAACAAATTAAATTTTCTCTTTAAGTGATGACGATTGCTTAGATAACTAAGTCGATAATAACGCGAAGATTGTAATACTTATAACGTAATTATGATTATCCTTATGAAATTAAATAATAATGTAGTTGTGTACAAAGTTATAGCAGTACAACTGGGTTTTAGAATGAAATAAAAACAACCCGCCTGAAACATCTGCAGAATAAACTAAGATGTCTAGAGAAAAATAAATAAATAGAAATTTCATGGTAAAAAAAAAACTATAAATAAGTATAACAGGAATACCATAAAATAACATAAAAACGACCCTTGAAATAGAAATTAAAATTAGAGATTCTCTCCAGTAAATATAACGAAATAACAACTCTGGAAAAATAAATCTATATATCTATATCTGGCGAACACAGCTAGCGGAGATCATTTGCCGAATATACGTCCGAAGAATATCGACTGGCATCGGGTGATCATACCCCGCGCGCTCAAGCTGTACAATTACTTTCTTTTGAAATGACCGGTCTGCATTTAAAAATGCTGCGCATATCTGTCGATAGTCACATTCTAATTGTATGGATGTTTGGTCGCCACACACCAAATATAGAAAATAATATCTCCAGAATATTTATATTTGTTTGAATGCTGTTCATTGTATAATTTTTTATTTAAATTCCTTTCCTGGACTTACATATTATTTCTTAAAATATGTATGTATATGTAAAACGAACTAGTTTAGCTTACTGAAATAATTTAAATAACAAGTTGAGAGGGTTTTACATAACTTATTTTTATTTGCTTAGTACAACAGATAATCTACATAAATGTTTTTGAAAAATATCATTAGTTTTATTATATTTATTACAATACATACCCTATTTTTAAAATATTTCAAATAAAAAAAATTATTGAGTTTAACACCCTGTCCTGTGGTTATTAATTAAAACAATATTTGCATTTTACTTTCTCATAAATACGTAGTATAAAGAAAGTATTGTGAAGAAAATTTTCGACCTCGAAATTTTTGCAGATGTCCACGTTTTGAAGTGTTCTGATACCGAAAAGTGGTTTTTAAAAAATGTCTGTGTGCCGTTATAGCTATAAATTCTAAATTTATGTATACGAGTATAATCTCCTTCTTGAGATCTGATTAAATTTTCAATAAAATCGGCAGACCGGAAGAAAAAATCGAATTTTGCCAATATTTCGTCAACTACTAAGTTTAAGCAAAAATATAAAGAATTCATATGTACTCAAAATTAAATTTGAGAAGAATTTTATTCAGAAAATTATTCGAAATTCCTACGCGAAGTAGGTCTTTTACTCTTTTCGAAAATAAGTTTTTTGTGAACATTTCGCATGCCATGCTTTCTAGGCCGATACATATGAGTACAAATGTATTTAAAACATAAGTTTCAATAGCTTTTGTATAAAAAAATTCAAAATTCCGACCGGAAATAACACTTTGGCTCTAACCGAATAGCACCTTTTTTCGAATGTCTTGCAGAGTATGCATTCTATAGAGATATATTAAGAGAATAGAAGTACTTAGAACAGGATTTTGAATAATTTTTGTATAAAAAATTCCTAAAATTGTTAGTTTGAAACAATCATACGTATAAAAAAGTTGTGTGATGGCCACACCTCATTATTTGCTTTCTTACTGTGTACTGTGATAATGAATATTTTCGACCTCAAGATTTTTGCAGATATCTACGTTTTAAAGTCCGCTGATACTGAAAAAGTGGTTTTTGCAGACATCTCTCCATCTCTCTCTCTCTCTCCCCCTCTCTCCCCCCTTCTCTCTCTCTGACCATGATAGTGCCCAAACGGCTACAGCTATCAATACCAAACCTTATATTTACGAGTATAATCTTCCTCTTGAGATTTTGAGTAAAATCGGTAGACCGAAAGTAGTAATTTACTTCAGTAAAAAATCAAAATTTATTAATACGTCGTCAACTACTAAGTTTAGGCGAATTTCTAAAGAATACAAAAGTACTAAAATATGAAAAGAGTTTTTAGCAAATATCTTACAAATTACTCATTCTTTACAGATTTATCTAGAATACAAAATATTTAGAGCCCGAATGGAACAATTTTTGTATAAAAGAAATTTCGAAAATTCGGACCGGAAGTAAGACTTTACTCTTATCGAATAGCAGTTTTTTTTATGCATTCTACATAAATGTATTATAAGTGCAAAAGTATTTAGATCTCATTTGGAAAAATTTTTGAATAAAAGAAATTTTAAAATTTGGACCGGAAGTAATGCTTCTACTCACCAAATAGCAGTTTCTTGGAAAATCTCACAAATACTGCATTCTATTCAGATTTATTAAGAACATAAAATTGTTTAGAGTCGCATTTGGAATAATTTTTATATAAAATTTTTTTCAAAATTCGGACCGGAAGTAACACGTTTACTTTTATTGAATAGCAGTTTTTTGCAAATGTTTCTGAAATTATGCATTCTATAGAGATTTATTAAGATAATAAAAATATGTTTACATTTTATAAGAAAACAGGGATTGTTATAACAACAAATTGCTTTAGTCTTATTTTAGTTTTCTGTTAAACGTTGTTATTACGATTAAAAAGCTTCAACATCTAAAATAAATACAAATCACTCCCAGAAATAATAGTAACAAGTCCGACAATTCCAGAAAACCGAGTTTTGAATAAAACAGTGGATCTCCATGTTGAAATTAAAATAAAGCCCAAAAGAATAAAATAAAAGCTAGAAAGACATTCAGGAAAATAAACATTATTTTTTCCAAGGAAGTAGCATGAACGTTATGAGTGAGGCAATTCTTTTACAAAGCAACGTAATACATAATGTAATACAATCTTTTTAATATAAACCAATTTGATAGTAAGTACAGTGGCTTATCCATGCTATATATGATTAAATGATTTACGACGCCTGTTTTTTGCTTGTCCCGTTCTTGACTTTGGAGTAAACAAATCGAACATTAGAATGTGACGATGTTTGTATTTGCGACTCGATTTTCAATTTAGACCGGCCATTTCAAAAGAAAGCAATTGTACATATAAATGGTATATGATGGATGCAAAATCTTAACTTCATACAATATATTCTTATACATCTGAAAAGGATGTAACAGATGATATAAATTTCTTATAATACAAAATGAGCATTTTGAACTGTCCTGAGTTGGTCATACTGATTTTAATATAGGAACACAGTGTAATTGGCAAGCCTTTTTTATTTATTTTTGTGGTTAGGTTTACTATTTAAAATTTACCTATGATAAATGTCAATGAAATAGGGTTAGTTTTAAGTTGAATTATATGAAAGAATTTTTTTTGAAATATAGTAATTGCAGTTTATTTTTTATCATAAACAATAATAAATACGTTATAACTTTATTACTGTAAAACATAATCCCATAATTATGTCACCAATTGAATACATTTTATAAAAGTTGTTCGAAATGTCCACCGTTATTCTCAATGCATAGATTGACACATCCTCTCATGTTATTGAACACATTGTGGAGTGTTTCCGGTGTAATATTTTGCAATTATATTGTAATTGCCTCTTCAAGTTCATCGAGATTATGCAGTTTGTTGTGAAACACTTTATTTTTTACATAGCCAAAGAGAAAAAAGTCCAGTGGGGTTAAATCAGAAGGATTGGCTGGCCATCGATTTCGACTAATCAATCGATCACCCCAGTATCCTTGGAAATAATTAATAGTTTGTTGCGCAGTATGTGCAGTTGCCCCATCTTGTTGGAAGTACCCCAGGGTCAATTTTTGTGAAGGCTGTTAATGAAGGGTAAAAAATTGATCCAATAATCTTTTCGGCCTTGCAACCCAAACACCACCTTTGATAGAATGAAGAGTATTTTTAACAAAAACATGTGGATTCTCTGTTGACCAGGTACGGTAATTTTCAGAGTTGATATACCCTGACAACTGGATCCAAGCTTCATCCCAAAAGAAAGTAATATTTCATTAAACCAGTTGCAATAATTCTATCTCTGCCCAAAGTGATTGTAAATGCTGTAGTACAGAAACTTTATATGGGTGCATATGTAAATTTGTTTTCAGTGTCTTATGAGCACTTCCATAGGAAATACCTACAATTTAAATACACATAATGCTGGGTAACAAATTACGTTTAAGTTAATTAGATTTTTTGCCAGTTTGAGCAGCGAACTTTCGTACAGATTTTGTGGGACTAACTTCCATTCGCTGCCTAATGTCTGCGACATCTTCGGTTAACACTGTTGGTGCTTTTTCAGGTTTACAATTACAAACTCCCCGTTTCCATAAACCTCCCAATCACCCTATTGCGGTGACGAGAGTGAATGTGTCCAAGTGTATTTCCATATTCCGTTACAAATTGCTACCCGATACATTATGGTTTTGACACTTGACATGTAAATTTAGTATAGACAATTCACGAAAGGAAATATTTCCTAGTTTTTGATAATACTGGGCCTTTTTGTTGCCAACCCAGGACAGTTTAAAATGCTCACGTAGTACAAATCAATATGAAGGTAAATTTGTGTTTTAAAAAATGCACAAAAATAAATATCAAAATACATTAAATAAAATAGGAGATTAGTTACAAGGCAACGCAACACGAGAAAAATAAAATGTACCTGACGATACTATGTACTTATGAGGTGATGTTTTTAAGTTCGCAGAATGGAGGGGATGGATGACAGTGGAAGAGCTATTTCGTGCCGTAACGTGCTCAGTGACTCATTACTAGTATAAATATAGAGTTTTAACACAATCGCGTCAGTAGTCTTTAAACTACCGTCGATCATGCAAGTTACACGGGAAGAAAGTGTGATATATGGAGGAAACTCTGTTCATAGCATACTGGAAGAGATGTTATCGGGTTGCGGGAATTCTTGCCCAGGAAAAACTATTATTTTTAAGTTGTACAGTGGTTTTAAGCAAGGTAAGGAATCACTTGAAGACGACCCACGGCTGGGGCGGCCTATCGAAGTGACCATTCCGGAATTTTTTAAAAAGATACAAAATTCATAATGGAAGATGCTCGGCAAAAAAAAACAACTGATAGGAATGACTGGAATATCTGATACAACCATTTTTAAAATTCTTCATGATTATCTTATCATGACTAAGATCAGTGCAAAATGAGTGCTGAGAATGCTCACACTGCCGTAAAAACGTTTTTGGACTTCTGTAATGAAGGCAGAAATGAAACTTGGGTTCATCATTATGAATCTGAATCCAAGCAAGATTACGTGCAGTGCCATAAAACAGGCATACCACTACCCAAGAAGTTTAAAGTGTCACAGTCGGCAGAAAAACTCATGGCTATTGTTTTTTGGGACTCAAAGGAATCCTGTTTATTTATTACAAAGATAAAGGCGTTTCCACAATCCTGGAGCCGTTAAAAGAAATCATCAAAGAAAAAAGAAGGGGAAAATTGACGAAAGGTGTCCTGCTCATGAACAACAATAACGCTCCCGTCCACTCTTGTAGACGGGAGTAGAGTGTGAGGAGACTTCGATGTGTTGAATCACCCACCCTATAGTCCAGACCCGATTTTTACCTATTCCCTAATATGAAAAAAGAGGTGTGGCCACCACGCGACTTTATTACACGTAATGTGCGTTCGGAAATGTGTATACAAGAGTTGTTCCAAATTAAGTTTTAAATTCTGTATCTTCTTAATAAAATGAATCTCTGTGTAAAAGGAAACTTACGGTCCGAATTTTGATTTTTTTTTATATAGAATATAACCTTAATCCAGCTCAAAGTACTTTTATTATCTTAAAAAATTTCTGTAGAAAGCATAAATTGAGAAATACTTGCAGTGTTGTTGCCTCCTGTCCGAATTTTGAAATTTTTTTATACAAAAATTATTCCAGCTTTAAATACTATTGTCTTCTTAATAAATCTGCATAGAATTCAAGATATGTGAGACATTTGCAAAAAACTGCTGTTTGATAAGAGTAGAAGTAATTATTTTTTATAAACAAAAATTGATCTAATTTCGGCTCCAAATACTTTTGTATTCCAGATAAGTCTGTATAGAATGAATAATTTGCGAGTTATTTGCCAAAAACCTTTTTTGCTTAGACAAGACCTTCTTCCCGTAAGAATATCGAGAAACTTTTTTTTATAAAATCTTTCTAAAATCCATTTTTAGTAACTGTAACCGTTTAAACGCTATCGTGGTCACACACGCATAGGGAGAGAGTTGTTTGCAAAAATCATTTTTAGGGTACAAGAAGAAAGTAAAAGAGGTGCCTGGGAAGAAATTCACGAACGATGAAGAAATGACGGACGCAGTTTCGGAGTATTTTTCAGACAAAGATAAACATTTTTTTATGAAGCCATGCACAAACTAATTGAAAGGTATGAAAATCTATTAGGGTTTATGGTGATTATATATAAAACGAAAAATAATGTTGTATTTTTATTTCTTTGCTTTTGCCCGACTCCGCGAACTTAAAACAATGGATACTGTTTGTTGAGAACACAAAGATGATAATAGCAAAAAGATATAAACTCTCTTCGCTGAGCTATGTTCAGCCCTTGAAAGGAAATCAGTGAAATGAGACATTGACAATTAGTGATGTAGCCATAGTTGGCAAAACATCTATAGGGTCTACATTATAATTATTTGAAACATTAGTATTTTACCAATTAGTCAATAAAGTAGATGTAGTAGTCGACACCTTAAATTACTCAATAATATACGTTCACAAGTCACAAAATAGTGTAAAAGCAAAATGAAGTTAATATAAATATTCACCAATATATTATGCGTGTGTGACCACGATAGCGGTCAAACGGCTAAAGTTATTAATTCCAATTTTTATATTTACGAGTACAAATTCCCTCTTGAGATCTGATTAAATTTTCAATAAAATCGAAAGAAGTAGTTTACTTCAGTGAAAAACTCGAATTTTACCAATATTTCGTCAACTTCTAAGTTTAAAAATGTTATAAAGAATTCAAATTGTACTCAAAAGTGAATTCTAAAAAAATTTAATCAAAAACGCTTTTCGAAATTCCCACCGGAAGTAGGTCTTTTACTCTTATCGAAAATCAGCTTTTTGCAAATATTTCCCAAGTAATCCTTTCTAGACAAATACATTATGAGTATAAAAGCATTTAAAACTTGATTTTCAATACTTTTTGTATAAAAAAATATTCAAAATCGGTCAACACATTTAGGTACTCTTATCGAATAACGATTTTTTGCGAATATTTCGTAAATTATGCATTCTATATAGATTTATCAAAAGCACAAAAATATTTAGAGCTAAATTTGGGATAATTTTAGTATAAAAAAAAATTAATAAATTCGGACCGGAAGTACTTCGAATAGGATTTTGAATAATTTATGAATAAAAAAAATTTCAAAATTTGGACTTTGTTTATTTTTACTTTCTTATACGTAGTATAAGGAAGTATTGTGATGATGAAAATTTTCGGCCTCGAGATTTTTGCAGATGTCTACGTTTTGAAGTCCCCTGATACCGAAAAAGTGGTTTTTAAAAAATGTCTCTCTCTCTCTCTCTCTCTCTCTCTCTCTCTCTCTCTCTCTGTGTGTGTGTGTGACCACGATAGCGGTCAAACCGCTGTAGATATCAATTCCAAATGTTGTATTTACGTGTATAATCTCCCTCTTGAGATCTGATTAGTTTTTCAGTAAAATCGGTAGACCGGAAGTAGCAGTTTACTTCAGCGAAAAACTTGAATTTTGCCAATATTTCGTCAACTACTAAGTTTAAACAAATTTATAAAGCATTCATATGTATTTAAAATTAAAATTGAGAATAATTTTATTTAAAAAGTTTTTTGAAATTCCTACCGGAAGTAGGTCTTTTACTCTTATCGAAAATCAGTTTATTGCGAATATTTCGCAAGTCATGCTTTTTAGACAAGTACGTTACGGGTATAAAAGTATTTAAAACATAATTTTCAATATCTTTTGTATAAAAAAAATTTCAAAATTCAGACCGGAAGTACCACTTTTACTCTTATCGAATAGTGATTTCTTGCAAATATGTCGTAAGTAGAGATGGTCTTAACAGTGATTTTTCATTCACCGTTCTAAAGCAAACGGTGATTTCAAAATCGCGGTGATTTTAAACAGCTCTTTTAATCGCAGCGAAAGCAGGAGCCGCTTATTTTCACCGTTTGTTTTCACTGTTTGTTTTCACCGTTTGTTTTCACTGTTTGTTTTCACCGTTTATTTTCACCGTTTATTTTCACCGCGCATGGTAAAGGGTTCCTCCGAGCTGTTTACCGTGAGCGGTGAAAATAAACGGTGACAACAAACGGCGAAAACAAACTGTGAAAATAAACGGTTCTTGCTTTCGCCGTTCGCTTTATTTAAAACAGCTCTTTTAATCACCGTTCTCCGAGCTGTTTGGGTTCGGTGGAAATAAACGGTTACTGCTTTCGCCCATATTTCGCCGTTCGATTTTAAACAGCTCTTTGAGCTGTTTAACTATATGCGTAGTGAAAATGAATATCTTAACAAAAATTCGCGTTATATAATGGAAATTATTGATTTGTTGATAAACTACCGAGGTTATAAAATATTAATATTCGCATATTAGGTATATCAGTAGGTATTTGCTTTTAATGTTTTATAAGTATGTATATAAAACACCCGAATGTGCAAAAAGATTTAGTACAGCTAGTGTGAAACATATTTATGTCAAATTGAATATATTATTTAAAGTTAAGTAAATCTTAGAATCGCAGACAGAAATATTTCTTTACATGAAAAAGATATTTATTTGCCCATATCTATGATTATGTATAATATTTTATGTATTAATAAACAAGGCCCATATTGAAAAGAACCCTTTCCATCATAATAAATACGAAAGTAATCACTGTGATTCCACGAATTTGCAAACGGTGAAAACAGTGATTTGGAAATCACTGTGAAAAATCACCGTGACCAATATCTGCTCTCATCTCTAGTCGTAAGTTATGCATTCTATATATATTTATCAAGAGTACAAAAATATTTAGAACTGGATTTACAATATTTTTTGTATATATGAAATTTCAAAATTCCGACCGGAAGTAGCACTTTTACTCTTAGCGAGTAGCACTTTTTTGATAATATCTTGCAAAGTATGCATTCTATAGAGATTTATTAAGAGAAGAGAAGTACTTAGAAAAGGATTTTGAATAATTTTTGTATAAAAAAAATCTTAAAATTCTATAATTTGAAACGCTCATACGTATAAGAAAGTCGTGTGGTGGCCACACCTCATTTCTTTAAGATGATAAAAGTATTTAAAACTTAATTTAGATTAAGTTTTCTATAACTTGAAAGGCACATACGTATATGAAAGTCGTGTGGTGCCCACACTTCAATTTTTATTTTCACACGAGATTGTCGATTATGGGAACACAGTGCGACTGCTTATTGAGTTTATTTATAGAATGTTGTTAACGTACCGTTTACAAACAATACCCAATCGAAAAATTTAAAAATACAAAACAAGCCTCCAGAAACATTTCAGATTTTATTAAAGCCTCGACAAATATCTTAAGGGGGCTTGCGCAGAGGAGGGGGTGGCGCCATATATGCTAATGTAAATTCTGAACTTTACAAGGTTTCGTTAAAACAATAGTACCGCTTTTATTTACGAAATATTAAAACGAAATTTAAAACACAAATAAACAAATGCTCAACTGGAATTAGTTTTTAAAATAAAGTTTCTGAAACTGTGTTATGATGTTATAAATTTTGCCAACTTTGAGAGAGAAATGTACGAATAAATAATTTGAATTATAAGAAAGTACTCCCAACGAAGCCTTAATTAATCCTTTGTATTCAATTTAATGCAAAAACATAATAAGAAAAACAAAAACGTCTTCGGTTTTTTTTTTTTTTAGCAAACACCTTACATCGGCGGAATTTACATTAGCGCATATGGCGCCACCCCCTTACGTCCTACCTCACGGCAGTTAGTCGGCACCTCTGCGTAAGCCCGCTTAAGCAAACATCCCTAGTAGCAAAATCACTTATGCACACTAGTCCTATATTAGCAAATATGTATTTTCATCTTTCTCTAAAATTGTGATTTTGCTGCTTGCATCAAATTTTAACATCTATTTACAATGATTTGAATTTATGTTTCGTCACATATACGATGTGTATCTAATAATAGAGCTTTATGAAATAAACTTAAAATACTAGGATCTACATACATTCAATATATGAAATTATTAGCCTGAATCTTAAAGAGAAGAATCGTCAATTGATGTGTGAAAACAAAACTAAATGTATAAATAAGCAGAATTAAAAGCAATTGAAGAAATGTGAAGCCCACTTACGCAAATGACTTGATGTATACAATTTACTTAAATATTTACTCGATTTAGCTGCTTACATGTAGGTGATTATCATGCTCAACAATAATGTATCCAAATAACAACACCGTAGTTATATATATCGGTATATAGGCGAAGCAAAACCTTTTTAATACAAACATTGAAAACAATCATCAGCGCTACAATTTACTTTCTTATAATGACGAACATTTTCGACCTCAAAATTTTTGCAGTTGTCCACGTTTTGAGTCCCCTAATACCGAAAAAGTGGTTCTTAAGATATAACTGTGTGCACGTATGTGTAACCATGAGAGCGGTCAAACGGTTTATAGCTATCAATTCCAAATTTTGTATTTGTATCTCCCACTTGAGATCTGATTAGATTTTCATTAAAAATCGGTAGACCGGAAGTAGTAGTTTATTTCAGTGAAAGAATCGAATTTTGCCAATATTTCGTCAACTACTAAGTTTAAACCAAATTTATAAAGAATTCAAATGTACTAAAAATTAAATTTGAAAAGAATTTTATTAAAAAAGTTTCTTGAAATTCCTATCGGAAGTACGGCTTTTGCTCTTATAGAAAATCAGTTTTTGGCGAATATGTCGCAAGTTATGCTTTCTAGGCAGATAGATTCATTATGAGTATAAAAGTATTTAAAGCTTGATTTTCAAAAAGTTTACTTTTGCTCTTAACGAATAGCGATTTTTTGCGAATATTTCGTAAATTATCCATTCTATATAGATTTATCAAGAATACAAAAGTATTTAGAGCTGGATTTGGAAGAATGTTTGTATAAAAGAAATTTCTCGGACCGGAAGTAAGACGAGTAGCACTGTTTTGCAAATATCTCGCTAAGTATGCATTCTCAAGAGATTTATTAAGAGAATAGAAGAATTTAGAGCTCTATTTTTGTATGAAAAATTTCTCAAAATTAGGAACACACTTAAGGTTTGCTTTTTCAAGAAGATAAAAGAATTTAAAACTTCATTTAGAACAACCTTTCTATAATTTGAACAGCACATAGGTATAATTTTTTAAACGAAATGTTATGCATTGTTTTACATTTTATAACAGCCCTATAAAATAAAATTAATTTGTATTAGACGATTTTTCCTTAAAAATTGTACCACTTTTGAAAAATTGCTATGAATAACGATCAATGATGGGAGACTTATTATAGGCTCAATTAGTAAAGACATCTTGTCAATACGTGACTTTATTGGTTATCCCGACATTTTACACATGTTATTTAGAATTACATACAAACCACTAAACATTCTTAAAAAAAATTTATAAATTGTATATTTATACGCCACTGAATCCGTATTAAATTTCTGCAGTAGTAGTCGATAGTCTCAGCAAAGTACCCTCCTCTATGAAGAACAAATACTTTAAAAACTCCCTCTGTACCTTTTCTACAAGTAATTTGTAGAGTAAAAGGGACTCCATATAATGAAGCCATAACTCCAATCTAGATCACATTAAGGTAAAGTCCAGCAACTTAGCAGTATCCACTTGACACTGCGCCGAATTTCTAATTACAAAAACCCAACATTTTGATAGCAGAAGAGACAGTGTGATTCCTATGTGTGGCAAAAGTCAGAGAGCTGTCAAAGTAAATACCTAAGTCCTTGATTGTTGAATTATGTGATAATGTGGTACCATTTACTGTATAGTTGAAAGACATGGGATCTATCTTTCTGGTTAATGTTACGATGCAACATTTGTGTTTAAGGCAAGGTTTGTAACATACCACTTGGCAATTTTGTCAAGTTGGTCTTGTAAGTGTAGGCAGTCGGCAACCAATGAGACAGATTCAATGACAAGAAAGATCGTTAACGAATATTAGAAACAGTAGCGGACCCATATATGACCCTTGCGGTACTCCAGATGTTGCAATGAATAAATATGATTTCTATCCACAGAAGGTAATGTACTGCATTCTCTTTTGTAGGTATAAAGAAAAATTTTTACTAATCTTCATTCACTGAACGAATAGAGTAGGGAAAAACGCGTTAACAACGCATGACTTTTAATACTGCCACACGATATAAATCATATGCTTTCTGTGATTTTGTCACATGATTGTGACTAACACCTGTGACTAACATTGTCTGTTATTTTGAAATATATGTATACTTTTTGCTTTAGTATTTTGTATTGTTATTTGTGTTAGCGCTGCTTATATTTGTTTAAGTTGTTATTATTCTCAGTCTTTTGAAGACTTTATTAATGATTAAAGAATTATTGAAGGTAAGATCTATAGATCGTAAATAAAGCAAATCGTTTATAGGTTAATTATGTTTCAGATTCCAGAAGTGTTGAATTTAAGTTACTGTTTTTACCTGTTTATACAGTACTGTGCAAAATGCAGCCAGAACTGACGAAGAAACGAGTAAAGAGACTTTTTACAGTGCTAGAAAAAGAGACTGTACTGAATATATTTAGCAAACGTCAACAAGAATGCCCAGCTGACTCTAAGACACGAATTGTTGACTTTACAGCCGAAGCTGCAGGTATCTGCTCTGCAAGTGTTTTTAATATTTTGCGAGAACACAATGGACAAGATGTGAAACCTCCAAAGATGTATACAAGAGCGCGATCTGTCCTGGATAATATTGATGATGATATGCGCAATATTATTAGACGTATAGTACACTCATTTTCTATAAAAATGAGGTGCCAACAGTGGATAACATTTTATTCAAAATAAATGAAGACGAGAACTTGCCAAACCTCAAACGTGCAACATTGTGGAAGTTGTTGAAAGAAATGAATTTCTCTTTCAAGAAAAGAGATCGTAATAGTTTTTTAAAGGAAAAATGTGAAATTGTTACATGGAGACGGCGCTACCTTCGTCAAATAAAAGAATGTAGGGAACAAAATAGAAAAATTTATTGCCTAGATGAGACATGGGTCAATGAAGGCTATACTGTGCAAAATATATGGGTAGATGAAACGGTAACAAGTCCAGGGCAAGCATTATTACAAGGGCTCTCGACGGGTCTTAAAAATTCGGAAAGGGAAGACGATTGATTCTTCTTCATATTGGTTCAGGAGATGGATTTGTTGAAAACGGCTTATTGTTGTTTGAGTCAAAAAGGACCAATGATTACCACGATGAAATGAATCCTTGAGGAGTGGTTTGAAAAGGTATTGCCAACTCTGGAAGAAAAATGTGTTGTGGTATTAGATAATGCTTCTTATCACAGCAAAAAAATTGAAAAAGTGCCAACTACAGCCACACGGAAAGGTGATATTCAGTCTTGGTTGCAAGAGAAAATATATCCTTTCAAAAAGATATGGTTAAAGATGAAGTATTACATTTAGTTAAGGTGCACAAAGAAAACTTCAATAAATATGCGATAGATGAACTTGCAAAAACTTACAATAGAACAGTACTAAGACTACTACCATATCATTGCGAATTGCACCCAATTGAATTAATATGGGCCCAAGTTAAAGGAGAAATTGCAAGGAAAAACACTACATTTAAATTAAAGGAAATCAAAGAGCTGTTAGACACATCGTTGAACAATGTTAGTTGTCAACACAGAAAAATTTAAAATATTTGTGTACATTCCTAGTTTCTTTTGCTCTTTCTTTTATACCGTAGTCGTCAAATTTTAATTTCGGTTTGTACTTCTATCCCATGCAGAAGATGACCTTATAATATGCAGCGATGCCTGCTTGCTAACAGTGGTGGGAGAGCAACGCAGTGTCGCGGGACCCTCACGCCTTGCATTTCATAGTAAACATTTGTCGGGTGTACTGTCTTGGCAGCCTCGCTTATGTTTATCTTTAGTTTATTTCGTCGCGCTCTTTTCCTCTTTCTATTTTCCTATCAGAAATTAAAATATGTCGACTACGGTATATTTTTTAAAAATAGAGTATATTGTGCATGCATTTTATTTATATATGTTTACTATGTATGTACTATATTTATACATGTATAAAATTCCATATAAATTCACAATAAAGTAACTACCTATGCCCTATTTTAACTTGTAATTTATATTATATACACATGTGAATAAAGTCTTTAATATATTTGCTTCATTTTTAAATACTTATATCGGTTTTGCAGTATTTGTTAAAATGTCTGATATTGAATTTGTGAAATACATATTAAATTTGTCTTAAATTGTTTACAAAATGCGCATTTGTGTATTTTTTTGTTAAGTCAATTAATATTTATCCACTTATTAGTGATGGATTTCAAGCAATTTTCGAATGTTTTGTTGATATGGGTTGTTTGAGATTTACGTATTTTAGTTATCTAAAAAGACAAAACATGCATTTTTGTAAATTTAAATCGGTTCAGTATTTTATATAAACTAATAAATTGTAATTTCCTAAAATTTAAACATGTAATCAAAAGATTTTATACTCTTTATTGTTAATATAAGTACTCTATTGTAAATTGAGCTGTGCACGTGTTATAGTCGTAGACAGCTCGTGATTACTCTATACGTTCAGTGAGTGAAGTATAGTGGAGTACTAAAACCGAGGAAAACTAGTTTTTGCCGTAATAATTTGTGATCAATGCGGTCAAATGCCTTAGAGAAGTCAGTATATATTGTATCGACCTGGCCGCAAGTGTTAAATGTACAAAAAGCATACTAAGTGAAGTTGGCAAGATTTGTGACAGTTGACCTCTTCTCCATAAACCCATGTTGGTAGTAGCAATGAAGTTCTTGATAAGTGGATAAATTTGGCAATGCAATACTGTCTCAAAGACCTTGACGAAGTTGTTAAGAATTAGAGACTGGGCGATGATAGTTCTTTATATCATATGGTGAGCCACTCTTGAATACAGGACAACATTTTGTACCTTTCCATAAATTCGGAAAGGTAGCTGTTGATAATGCCAAGTTTAAGATGACTGTCAAAGAAAACACCAGCACTGTGCTGCAGACGCACGCCAAGAAATTTATCATTTTATTCTTCAGTTTCCTCATAGCTACACCCATCTCAACATCAGTGAAACTGTAAATAACTTGTGGGATATTCACTATACACTATTCCTAGATAAGATCAAATTACTAAATAATCTTTTATAGAAAAATTGTTACAAATTAAATTATTATTAATAAATTTGTCTATAATGCATAATGTGTCGGATAATTCAAAAATCTGCCTTTCGGTAAGAGTAAAACTACTCCGGAAGTAACAGTTCGAATATTGATTTTTTTTATTCAAAAGTGCCCCCTTTAATAAATCTGTGCGGAATGAATAATTTGCATCTTTCAGACCGAATTTTGTTTGGAGTACATTATATTTTGCACATATGTTCCAAATTATGTTTTGAATATGTACTTTTGTATCCTGTATAAATGTGAATAACAATTGATAGTTGACGAGAATCACTACGAAATATCAAAGGAATTATTAAGCTAAAATCAATACATTCGAATCCTTTTACTTGCCACATATTACGACAAATTTATATTTATAAAACAGGGAAATAAATAATTAATTAAAACGTAATAGAAGCAGGGTTGAAAAGTCGTGAACTAAAAAGAAACAGGCTTGTGTCATTTACATAAATAAAGTCGACTAAATCGAGTAAAAACTTATATAAATTGGAATGTGGAAGATGGGAATTTGTTTCGTAAGAAACGCTATTTATTCCCCGTATGAAAGAAGTAATGCTATACGACTGTATAGGTATGTAAGATGGAAATATGATAACTTGGCGTTGTTTCAGAAGAAATAAAATTGACAAATTATAGCGGATACTTTTGTTAGTTGTATTGTATAAATATATATTATTTTTAAGTCTTATAGAACACTTTCAAATAAATAACTGAATATTCAAAACTCAGCATGGATTTCTATAGCAAATAAATCAACAATAACTGCAATAGAAAATATTTAAAATTATCTCATAGAAAAATATGTAGACTGTATTGCTTGAAATTTAACTAAATCGGTTGATCAAGTAGATCATATCTTAATGAATAATCTATATCACTATGGAGTTCGGTCTATAATATACATATTTCAATCATAACTTGATGGTGGCAAGCATTTACTTTGTAGTGTAGTACAACATGGATATACATATTAACGCAAATTAACGCAAATATTTGGCGACATAAATATTAAGTTTTTAATAATCTGGAATACTACAGGGAGATGTTTTTCGACCTTTCATTATTTTTCATTTATGTTAATAATTTACTTAATTATTAGTAGAGATGAAACTACAGCTATAATTATGGGCGATTATCAAACATAATTAGAAAGCAATTGCTGGCAATATCTCCGAGATTTAAAGTTAAGTAAACTAACTCAACTACACTCAGCCGACGTAAATAATTATTAACCGTAAACGCAGTGTTACATTTGTTAAAAATATTTTCGAAAGCAGTATAATCGAAGTACCCTTTCATTCTTGAAATTTTTTCGAAATATAACATCCTGTAAATTTAAACAGGACCGCAAAAGCAAAAAATCAAAGAAAACCAATAAAAATAAGAGAGACAGACATGTGTCCGACTACAGGTGAGTCGTCTTCCTGGGAAAGGCAGATTGTGACTTTATGAGTAGAGATATTTTGTAGCATTTTTTCCTATGATAGCCACTCATAAGAAGTACCTTTTATATTTATTTTGTATTACACAGTGTTCTATAACTTGCTGGCTGATCATAGTTATAGTTTTTTTTTTTTAATAGAACACCTGTATATTATTACATTTTTGTATTCGCTGTATAATTCTTAGTCAAAAAATTATTAGAAAGTATAGGCCTAAAATTTAAAAAAATTGATTGTTTTTCTAAAATGATATTTCTGGAATACGTCTTCTTAGACGGACACAATTTTTGGTAGTGTTGTTCATAATAAAATATCCTAATACAAGCTTATTTTACTTTCTTTAATTACTAATTGCGTGTGCAGAAAACTGGATTAAAATCACATGAGACGTTTTCGTCTAAAACTCAATTTTTTCAAATGGAACACTCCGTATATCGCGCTTCGTTTGTGATTTGCTTATTAAATTTCGCAACAACATGTAAGACGTTATTACTTTAAAAAGTGACCATTACTAAGCTATTGTCGTTTCATGATATAATTTTGTCATCTGCATGTTTTTTATATGACTGTGGTATAGTGGGCCATTGTGACTTTGACAACTGTGATTTTATAATGAATGTTTTTACGAAATGAGCCAGAAATATCATTTTTGTATGTATTGGGGAAATGACAAAAAATAGATATATCTTATTTATAATACATTCTATACCAGCAATATACATACTTGAAAAAATATGCAGAATATATCAAAATAAATAATTTTAAAACCTAACAAATTAATAACTTGATTTTAGTAAGTGTAGCAACAGGAACTGAAACGCGATTGGATGAACAGTGGAATAGAAATTAGAAAGTAACGATAAATATGAACATTAAAAAGGTAAAAACTATATTTATTACAATTGTTCAAATGAACTTTTAAACATTTTTGAACATGCCTTCTGGAATTATAAATCGACATTAATAAGGAGCACTAAGTTCCCAAATATTTCGCCAATCTGTTCCCGTGTAGTTTCTTTTATCGTTACAGGTATATTTGTTCTTTTACGTATCCCTATAGAAAAAACTATTTTTGTAATGTACGAAGACCTTGCAGGCTAGTGATTAGGGCCCTCATGGGCTAGCCACCAACCTGGAAACATTAATTTCATTTAAAATATTTCGTAGTAACGGTTCGCCGTCTTGTTACATCCACATCTCTTTGTAAATTTAGCGGAACATCTTCCACTAATTCTACTAAATTGCATGATAGAAATTGGCTCATAAGCTTGTCCGTTAATATCACCTTAAGAAATGCAGGCCTATCATCCGATCACCACGAAGTTTCCCCATACATTTATGCTCCACCTATGCTGATGATATATTTATTAGTGAAGTAAGGGTCTCCATTCGAATAATCATGAAATTTTTTTGGTAACTACTCTGTTACTACGAAAAGCAGCTTCATCCGCAAATAACACCTTATCAAAAAGAATTGCCTGGGCATACGTTTTAGTTATTGCCCAATGGCAGAACACTCTTCTAGCTTTAACATGATGGGCACGTAACTCAGTATTTAAATGTATTCATTACGGTTGACATTTGTTTTGTTTTAAGAGCCTTGCAATATGATTTGACTAATATGCAACAAGCGGCTTGTTTCACGGATACTGACGTGTGAATTTTCTGTTGTTCCCATAAGAATTCGTAATTGATTGTCATCATTTATCACATATTTAGGTTTTCGTGGTTTTGAATAAGCAATACTACCAGTAGTAATGAAAGTATCTATTACTCTTCTAAAGGCATCTGTTCTGGGACAATTTCTGCCTGGGTAAAGCTGCTGATAAACTCTCTGGGCTAATAAATAATTTATTCGACATTGCTTCAGTAGATAAATACCATATTCAAATAAAAAACATGAAGTTGGAAAAATTATATCAAAAAATGACACTTACATGTTTTTGGTGCGAAGTTTAGTAGGCAATTCAAAAAAGAACCGATATATAGAAGGTTCCATTTGAAAAAAATTACTTTTGGACAAAAATGTGTCACGTAATTTTAATTGTTTTCTGCACATGTAATAAGTATTTGGAAAAAATAAAATATGCCTGTAATAGGACCCTTTATTGTGAACAATACAACCAAAAATTGTGGTCATGTAATAATAACTATAACTATGGTCAGCCACCAAGTTTTGGAACACTTCGTATAATACAAAATAAATTTAAAAGGTACTCCTAATGAGTGGCTATAATAGGGGGAAACGCTCTGAGTATCTTTTCTCATAAAGCTACACTCTGCCTTCCCCAGGGAGATGACTCACCCTGTATATAAAAAAGCCTGTTCTATTTAAGAAACAGAGATATGTACAATTGAAGAGTATTCAGTTCGCCCGTTGGAATGAAAATCCAGTACATTAAAACAAAATTATAAATTCAACTAAATATGGTGGGTCGGCACTAATACCGGGTGCGGCATTAGTGTGTCGGCGGAGCTTAGCATGAAAACTAATAACGTTGTAGCAATGAGACTTTACGTACGAATGTAGTAGACTACTGTGCATTTTGTAATTTTATTTACAAATATACAGGATGTTCCAAATTTTTTGCAACCAACTTCAACTGTTTTATTTTAAATAGATTGCTATACTTTCTAGCTATTATAATAATAGACCCTTAAATTATCTTTGCAATGATATATGGATATCTGTACCATTATATTAATACCTAATGGTACGACTGTTAGGGTATTTAATATGTCGTGTCTAAGTTATCAATCTTTATTGGCTATTTTCTCGTTTTTTTTTTTAAATCTAACCTATAATATTTTTTTAAGTCAGCGTATTCCTTGTAAAATTGCCTTTAAAATGGTACTAATAACATAGTACTTATTTCTAGTATTTTTAAAGTTATAACTCATTAATGGGGTATACCCATGTTTTTATAATATGCAAAATGCATCTAATAGTTAGTTGGCCATGAAAATAAAACAAAGTAACTTTAACAAACACCTGTTTTTTATATGCTTTATCGGTAGTTTTAGAATTACATTTTGAAAATTTTCCATAATAAAACAATCTTAATCTGTGTTCAACTATCCGTTCTGCTCTACATATGCTCTCAATCGCCTCTGTATCGACAGACTTACATACTGAGTCATGTTGTTCTCATTTAATTGAAGAAAAGTGTTTCTTATTCGCTGCTGCATGTTCGCTGTCGTTGTAGGAGGTGTTGCGTAAACAGTGTTTTTGACAGTTGGCCACAGAAAGAAATCGCAAGGTGTGAGATCTGGTAATAGCGGCAGTCAGCATTTCAAGCTTCCTCTCCCAATTCACCTATATTGGTGAATACCCTATCTAAATGTGCTTTGCAGCAGCACCATAATATGCTGGTGCACCATCATGTTGGTACCACTATCTCCTTATGACGTTATGTGATAGATCTTCTAATAGCAATGGTAAATTATTTTGTAGAAAATTTGCATAATTTAAAGTATTGTTAAAAAGAGCTGGGCCAATAATAAATAGTGTTTCCTATAATGCTTCCCTAGATGTTAACACTCCATTTTTGTTGATATGAAATGGGTTGCACAAAATCAGGGTTTGTAGTATCATAATAATGGAATTTTTTTCTGTTTGTTATTTCACAATTAGCAAATGTTGCTTTATTTGTGAAAAGCATAGTCTAGAAAATTTATATCTTGTCGTAATTGTATAAGTATCCAATAAAAGTAAATTAGTCTCGTTTCAAATCCATTTGTAATATACGTCTTGGTAATTTCAAATTTTGTGAGGCTGAAATTTATGTTTCTTTAAAATCCTGCTCACAGCATTGACTTCTATCCCGTGTTGTTTCGAAATAATCTTTGTAGATACGTGCGGATTTTCCACAATAGACTGGACGACTCTCCCTCCATTATCTTCTGTAACTACTCTTACTTCTTTCATATTTGACGTAATTCACTGAACCCGTTTTAAGAAACCTAATCAACAAATTTTCAAACGTTTTACTGTCCGGTGCTCTTCGGTCGGGATATTCCATGGCATATGTTTTTGATGTTAAAAATGGATTTATATTACTAGCTCCAAGAGCAAATACCATGTCTATAAGCACTTCCTTCAAAAAATTCATTTTAAAGCAAAAACTTCTAAAGGGAACAATAAACTATCTAAGGTATGTAAATACCATAATAGTTTCGAATAATTTCAACAAAACGATATAACTGACAACAAGATAAATGCAACACGTAACAACTACTTACAAACAAACAGACATTGATAATTAACTAGCCGAACTTCAATTATAACAATAAAATATGGAATTTTGAAGTAGAGATTTGACGTTTGGTTGCAGTATTTTTTTTAAAACAAGGCCAACTAACTATTATAAACATGGGTATGTATATCCCATTAAAGGCTTATAACTTTAAAAATACTGTAAATAAGTGGCATGTTACTGGTACCATTTTAAAGGCAAAACGAGAAAATAGCCAATAAAGATCGATAACTTAGACACCCTGTATATTTATTTACTTTGTTCAACCTCAAAACAAATAACGTGTTAGTCCATAAATTAGTAACAAAAGAGTTACGTGAGGTATTCTGCCCATTTTCAGAGTAAGGCTTAAAATGTTAGATGCTGCAACTGTCAAGATTTAAACAAAATTTTAAATAAAACCAAAACTAAAGTCGTAAGTGCACATATCCATATATCATTGCAAAGATAATGTGGGTGGTTATCATTATAATAGCTAGAAAGTATAGCAATCTATTTAAAATAAAATAGTTGAAGGTGGTTGCAAAAATTTGGAACACACTGTATATTTGTAATAAAATTACAAAATGCACAGTAGTCTACTACATATTGCTGTGGTTCGCAACATTATAAAATTTGTGTTTTGTATATTTAGTAGAATTTCAAAATCAAGATATTTTTGACATCTTAACTTTATGATTATTATGTAAAATAATTGTTAATTTTTGCTGGTGTGTTGTCAAAGAACACTCAGTATACTTTAAAAATACCGATGATCCGTTGAGTTACATATAGACGTATGGGAGACACTTTAAGCAAATGTACACATAATTTTTGTTTTTCGTCTACATTTTTAAATATGAATTTAGGCGATGTTATACAATTAAATAAAACGGGTATGTGCCTTGTTTGCGGATGTGTTTTTATACTTATTCTATATGGATAAAAAAAAAAGGATTTGACTAAAAAGAAAAACGAGTGAGCTGTTAAAAGGCATTCACACGAAAACAACAGATTTGATGTGTTGATATTTTAGTTTCAAAAAATTTAAATAGAATCCAAAAGAGTGACAATTGCTTAGTAATATACAGGGTGTCCAGAAACTCTCCTGACAAACGAAGACCGGAGATTCCTCAGATAATTTTAAGACAATTTAACCCAATTCACCATAGTCCGAAAATGCTTCCTACGGGAGCTAGAGCTCTTTGAAGATGGCGCCTTGTAATTAGTTTTTTTTTAATATCTCCCGAACGCTTCTATTTAGAAAAACAAAAACTGGTATGCTTATTTATCCTCCAGAGATGAATCGATTCCATCAATTGCGAATTTCTAGTACCGGTCATATGCGTCCGTTTTGGGTAGGTAAACGGTTATTTTAACGCATAATTTTTTTGTCTGTAACTTTTAAGCATTTGTGACACTAGATTATTACATTTTCAGGTATTCTAGTACTAAAAGGTACTCTTAGTTTAAGTCGGTAGGATACACCGTTTTCTAGAAAAATCGATTTGAAAATTTTTCGTTTTTTCGTCATTTTATCTTTCGTCATTTCAACTTCGCGAACTGACAACAATTTGACAATTAAAAACGTAGGTTTTATTTCTGTTGTGCAAATTCATTGTGTAAAAAAATTGTGCTTCAGTCAGTTTAACACCGATTGAGCATCCTAAAAATATTAAAGGTACAGATGTTTTATTTAGATAGTAGGATATTTACCATATAACATATAATAAGACACGGACATGTAGCTGCCAACAAAGTGACCCCTTTACATTTAATTTGACGAATTAAAAACACCTTTAATGTATACAAGGTTTATCTTTTATTTAAAAAAAAAAATAATACTTTAACATAAAACAAAAAACGTGTAGTTTGTTAATACTTGAGAAAGAGATACGAGAGAGTATATTTGTTTATTTTAGATACTCAGTAAAATAAAAAAAACTTTAAAAAAATCAACATGGTGAATACAAAGAATTTTTTTGAAGATGCAAATATTACGTAACAATAATTATATTCTTTTGACTTTTAACATCATAGATTCATTTTCTATTTGGATTTGGCATTCTAATTGTAAATATAAAAAACATGTTAAAAGGAGTTTTTTTTTCTTCTCTGTTATAGTTTTTTTTATGTTTACAGATAAAACTATATACATATATATATATAAGCTCCATCTCTTTCTTAGACTCCCTGATCACACAAAATAACAGTGTCATAAAATTAAGGTGGTATAGAAAACTAACAAATTCAAACCGTCTATTGAACTACCATTCTAATTGTCCAAAAAAATATAAAATTAATCTTATTAAGAGTCTAAAAAGTAGAATATTAAACCTTACACATCCTGATTTTCAACATGATGATTTAGTAATTTTAAGAAACATATTGATAAAAAATAATTTTCCTATGGCTTTAGTAAATCAAATTCTTTTTTCCACATCTAACATTGTTATGTTAATAATCGTATAATAAATCTAGTCATTGAAAACCCTTCAGTTCAACTAAATAATGATAACATTGAGCCTCTAAAATAATAATAATAATAATAATAATAATATACGTTTATTTAGCAATTGCTATTATTTTACATTTTCTGACATAACAATACTTTGTTGTTTACATGAAACAATTTAACCTAATAAAGAAAATAACAGTAAGCAGACTTATGGACTAATATACTTACATTACATATATTACACAATGTCAGCATCTGTTTATTAATACATTAAATTCAATACAAATACCAATTGTGCAACATTTACTAACTAACTAACCTACTTTAAATTATAGATACACAACTTCTAAGGTAACTTAGTATAACGTTTTTTTTGTCTGTACACATTTATTTATAAAAAATTACTTATTTTTCTAGAATGTATTATAATTATGAGTCTTGCACTAAATATACTTAATTTTAGACTTTTGTGTTTCTAGAATTCGTTCATAACTAGGACAGTTTCTGCAAAATGCACTATGGTTAACATCCAAATCAATTTTTAATTTTACTACCATCCTCATACAATTTACACACTTCTCGTCCTCACCAACACCATTAACACAATCAATTGTACAGTGTTCACCTGCACACCTACCGCATGCTTTAATTACTGTGCAATCCCTGGCAAAATGATTATAACCTGCACAATTAAAACACCTTATTGTATTCACGTATTCATATATATCGCATTTCTTCCATCCAACATTAATTTTTTCTTTCTGTAGCATTTTTCTAAATATATCCGATTTGACATCAATTATTATGTTACCATAGTTCATTTTCCGCTTGCTGAGATACTTCCTATTTATTTTTACTTTTTCCTTTATATCACTCCCTAGTATTTTTAAGTCATTCTGATTAACAATTGCGCACATAATATCCTCTGGCTGCATGTCAATATATTCTTTTTCCACTCCTACTATAATAATCTGTGGATCTTTAAGCTTAGGATCTAACACATCATATTTATTTCCCAATTCTTTTTTCATGTGATTTTTCAATTTTTCTTTGGAAGTAGTATCACCGCAACTGACCAAAATACCACCTTTTCTTATATTTTTTATTGTCTCTACACTTACAGACATTTTAGTAGGGTCAATTTTATTTCTCAATTCTGTGTTTGTTTCCTGGCTTTTCTGTGTTTCATTTTTTGGCTTTATAATAATTTTATCGTTATTATTTTTTACAGTATCACTGTATAAAATCCTTTTTTCTGTTTTGTTTCCGGCGATAGAAATAGACTTTAAAATTTCATGAATCAATAAGTTTTGATCTGAAATTGTTTGAAGGCAATCATTAAGTTTTTTATCTATTTCATTCATTTTTTGACCAACTTTTAGTTTACGACAAATATCGCACACATATGTAATTATATCGGTTTCACTTAATTTTTTAGCTGTCTCATCGCTTAGTTTCGCGCATTTGCTATGTCTCTCTTCCTCACATATGAAACACTTTACCGTTCTTTCCGTCCTTCTGAATTCCAATTGGCAAACATAACACTTATTGGATGACATTTTATTTTTATATATGTTGACCTACGCAAATGATTAATCATTAATTTTGTCCATCGGTGAAATTTACTAATAGTTTCATCATCACAATTTCATGTTTAACAACGTACAATATTTCACTTTTCGACACTGCACTTTTGCAGAGCCGATAGAAATACGTCCTCACTCTACAAATACTAAACTACTACTAAAATATAAAAAAATATCTTACATACCAGGCCTTACTAATCATATTAGGGATTTATTTAAGGAAAAAGTATCCATAGCATACACATCAGCTAATTCTGTCTCAAAATTATTTACACCACTTAAAGATAAATTAGATTTGACATATAGTTTACGGTTTAGTATGTAATGATTGTAAAAAATTCTACATAGGTCAAACTAAACAAAGAATTAAAGAGCGTAATACACAACATAAAAGTGATGCCCGAAATAAACCTAATGCATGTAAATTAGCATCACATGTATATACTACTGGTCATTCCATACTATTTGATCGAACTAACATCTTATATAAAGATTCTAATTTGACTAAGAGATTATTTCTAGAAACTCTTTGTCTCAATGTTTTTACACCAAATATTACCTCCAGATCTTTAGCAACATTTATTCAGGTTTACTAAAATTTGAATAAAATTAAAAAAAAAATTTTGAATAATATTAAAATTCAGTAATTGTCATGTTTCTTTAAAAATGTCATCTTGACATTTATACTTATAAGTCACTGTCATATCATATTATACTTTTAATGTTTGTCAAACCCATATATTTTATGTCCTAGTGTGGCAATTGTAAAGATAATTTATAGTTTACTTAACAGTTGTCCCTAATTTAATTATTTTGTAGATCTGATGAAGGAATAAATATATTTCCGAAACGTTATTTAGCCAACAATTGTGTTTGAATCAACTATCCAGCCCAAAATTCTACTTTTATTAAAGTAGTAATTATTTCTTACTATATTATATTAGCTAATTATCAGTAATTATATCTTTAATCTAACAATATATATATAAGTATATTTGTTCTAAGATGTATTGTTTGTTTTAAAATTAATCCTTGCCATACCATATCAAAATTAAAATATTATAATTATTTTAAATAAATATATGTATATATAAAAATAAAAAACTACACCCTGGGAGAAAGAGAGCCGATTTTTGGGAAGCGTTCTTGGAAAGGTAAGAAAGACAAAATAAGTGTGTAAATCGCTGTAAACCCATGTACATGTAGTTTCACAATATATCTGTGATCTTTTATCTTAAAAATAATTAATTAAATTCACTAATTAAAAAGAATTAAAGGTCACAGCAATATGTACGTAGAGTCTCATTGCTTCAACATTATTAGTTTTCATGCTAAGCTCGGCCGGCATACTATTGCCGCACCCGGTATACCTATTTAGATTTTTTTTTACATATTCTGAAAGATAAGTGAAACACAACAGCTTTGCTAATACAATATACTATAAATGACAGAATGTCCAGAAACTCAAAAATATCTCTGAAATTTAAGTATTTAAGCCCAGATTGTAAAATGTACCTTTACTATTCAAAATTCGCTGTTACTTTCGAAAATGGTAATATATTGGACATTATATTAAATAAAACAGAATTAAACTCTGCACATCCTGTATATTGCAAAGTATCAATATTATTAAATTATAAATCATTCCTACAACTTTATTCTTCTATTTATCTGTTACTTACGAATTCCTTATCAATGACACCTCCGTATGTGGAATAATCTATCACTGAAGTTTGTCACAGCCAGTTGGCGAATTTTGCCTCTTTCAATTTTCCATTTTTATTTATATTAGTCTAAAATATCTTTTTGAAATATCCATCTAGATAATTCACAAGCAACCCAGACATTGTTTTAGTTTTTCGCTTATGCCAGTGAATTTTTCAAATTGCATTAATAAAATGTGTTATAAAAATAAAATTATTCGACTGTTTATTGTAATTTTATTCGGCAAAAATAAAAATGTGAATGAATTTGAATTTCTCACTATTTCATTATATATAAATCAAATGGGAGGGGGATGTGATTTTCATATACGTACATACGGTCCGAATTTTGTATACACAAGTTGTACCAAAATAAGTTTTAAATCCTACATACTTCTATCCTCTAAATAAATCTGTAGAAAATGTATAATGTCCAGATTTTTTAAAAGAAACAGCTTCACAATGAGAGTAAAAGTGTTACTTCCGGAACGAATTTTGAGTTTTCTTACATGAAAATTGTTCCTGATCATGCTCTAAATACTTTTATACACTTAATAAATTTGTATGGAATGCATAATTAAAAATATTTGAAAAGGCTGCTTTTTAATAAAAGTAAAAGTTAACTTGGGGCGGAATTTTGGAAATTATCTTCAACATTTTACTGGGTAAATACCTACAATTAGAATTTTACTTTAAAAGATATTATTTTATCATAGCGCTTAATTACGTACAAAATATATATACCTAGATACGTACATTAAAGATATAATAATTTTGTATGGAATGCATAATTAAAAATATTTGAAAAGGCTGCTTTTTAATAAAAGTAAAAGTTACTTTGGGTCGGAATTTTGGAAATTATCTTCAACATTTTACTGGGTAAATACCTACAATTAGAATTTTACTTTAAAAGATATTATTTTATCATAGCGCTTAATTACGTACAAAATATATATACCTAGATACGTACATTAAAGAAATAATAATTTTTCTTATTAAATAAGTTTGACAGACGAGGACGTGCCTTAAAATATTATATACACTATTATTTAAATATATTTTCTATTATTGCAAAATAACGTGCTTTATTTTTCGATGAAGATATCCAGTTTTAATCAGATACTTTTATATAAGATATAACCACTTTGATGCTACTGAATAGACACTTTATCAAAAAAGAAAAATATTCTGTTATAATGAAACTCATTAAAATGATGTATACCAGTGAGCCATTCCTAAATGATTCCGTCCATTAATAAAAGTGTTGCTATTAGAACCATAGTTTAGTAAATTGGTATAAAAAAAAATCCTGAGAATTCCGTACATATTTGATTTAAGAAAATATGTATATATTCATTTCCCTGTTCGTTAATTTTTAATTTCAGGAATAGTGTAATATTTCGTTGATTATTAAAAAGTTTTAACCAATAACAAAATATTTTAAAGGAACAGAGAAATATTTATCTATATGTATTTTAAATTTTAATGTCATTGCCGCCACTGACTCATAAAATTCTTTAATGTGATATAGAAGAAATAATAATCAAATAAGGAACATTCAATATTTTTAACATGCTTTGCATACATAAAATATGTATGTACATACATGTACCTATACAATAGATCAACTGACATAAAGCCTGTTACGAAAAACACATTTAATAAACATGATAGATGTTCTGTAATTCTTTGATACAGTAATTTGAATGCATAGTACTTTCTATTCTTTATTTTATTACTATTCAATTTGCTTAACATGTTCTAATCGGTATACAAAAATGTGGCTTGTTCTAAGATAGGTTGTTGTAAAATGACTGAATGAAAAATTATTTATACTGATGAATATTTACCTTATATCGACTTTCTCGAAGTATGTGGATGATCTAGGTGTACAGAATGTAGAAAGGTCATATCCAGCATCCAACTTCTTAGAGACGATGAAATTACAAGTACCATTGGAAAACACACACCGGCTAATTAACCACACGTTGCTGATTGTGTATAACAATACAAAAACAAAGTGTCAATTATTAAAGTCCCACCACATTTTACTCATCTTTCAGTTTGGGTACGTTCACGAAAGAACAACAAATCAGTCTACTGCTCTACTCCATTTTGAATTCGTCCATAAAGAATGTATATGTATTCAATTTTATATACATATAACATGAATCGAATTACCTTTTAACCCAGTCTCCACTTAATTTTAAGGTACACTTCTGTCACAAATGTCACTATTTTCAGGGGAGTGTCTTTTTGTATTACATTAAATTCATTCTTATATTACATCAATGCAGTTATGCCTGCTATATTTGTGCGGAGTGCGGAGCTACATAAACGATTTTAGTTCTCTGTGTTGTCGTGGGATGGCGAAACATTACAATCCCCATACCATGCACACTGATCGACAATTAAAAACTGCGCCCCCTAAAAGGTCAAAAATATTCCTTCTTTCATTGCATTTTTCTCAATTTTATTAAGTATTAACCTTTGAAATAGTAAGCACATCATTTACCACAACTTTTTATTTAACTTGAATTAAGTAATCAGTATACGGACTCGTTCAAAGAATTAGAAACTGGAATGTTAGGTATAAGATTTATTATTATGTATATGTTGTAAAGCAGCATTAGCTGAACTTCGCCTTGCGATTGCAACTATTAACTATTAACTTTAAATTTAATTTTAGTTTTCAAATTGTATATCCGTGTATTTATTAGTTAATTATATACTTGTATACCTTGATTCCTGTTGTAATAAAGACACTTTATTATATGTATACAGTTAAGAATAAGAGTATCATACACCAAGTTAACCAAACATAATTTTGAAATATTCATTCACAAAATGTCCTGTTTTTGTTTTTATATTCTATTATAATAAATTATACAATCATTTACAATTATACGTTCTTTATATAATTCTGAAGTTCAAGAAATAGATAGGTATTTACACAAGCATACACATGTATAGACGCATCTTCCAATAATTTTTATAATTTTGCGAAGCTTCTATACCCAATCGTTCTGGTTTTTTTGTTAATATTTTGGCCATTAACTCATTAGTTATTTATAAGATATTTTTTAATCGTACATTTTCTCATGCGTAACTACATTAAACTTCTGTCAAACCTGCTCAATTAGGTTTTCTTTCAGTATTGTGATTATGGAAAAGTTTGGATATAGTTTGTGGTGGTAAACGTTTCCGCGTGACCTTTTTGAACGTCATTTGAGAGCATGGTCTTGAATTTCACACGGATTATTACAGCAGGGAATTAAGGCTGTTCTTACGCTCGGATTGGCTACCACGTTGCAAGCGTTTGGAAGAAAACTAATTGTGCACTCAAATTTGTGAATTTTTGGTTCTAGTTGGTCTTAATATGTTGTTTAAAGATCAATGGATGATTGTATAACGATAGATTTTAAATATTAATAACTGAATTAATGCGATATTCAACCGGAAATCAACGTTTTTCGTGTAATTAAAAAAGCCAGTTTTAAATATGTTTGAAAAAAAGTAAAATTATACAATCATGCTTTCATATTTGCTGTTCAAGAATCCAAAATAAAAATTGAAAAAATTGCAAAAGTAAGCCAGTAATCAAATTTCCCCGAACCCGTTGCAAGGCAGTATTTAGGCACTGGGAAGTGGCGCCCCCTGCATGCAAAGCAGAGTTCGCCAGAAATTACTTTTGCAAGTATTAAAAGAAATTGAAGGGGCCCAAAAGATAAACTTTCGTGTCGTTCATTATTTATGCTGCTATTTTTACATAAGAAACTAGTAAATTCCAGGCAAACCGGAATACAAAATTCTTTTTATTTTACATTAACGGCTGTTGATGTATGCATGTACAGTTCTGTGCAATAAAGTGGTGTACATGTCTTATTGCTAATTTTGTAATTATTTTGTCAATGTGAAAATTGCTTATTTTATCCTGTATTTGAAAGGTTAAATAATGCCTTCATTATTGACATTGGTCATCAAAATGATTGGCTCTAATTATCTTTTATCTTGATTATTATTATATTTGAAATTATTGTTTGTAAAGATATTAACATTAAATAAAACTTATTATATTATATAATTATTTAATAATCAACACGCAAAATAAAATACAAATAAAAATAAATACAAAAACAAAATAAGAAAACATTAATAAATTAATCATACTGCCGTTTTCTTCAACGACTTTATTTAAACGATGGACATTGAATTAGTTAATTTTCATCTGCCACTAATTCTTCCCACGCCTTTTCTATATTATCCCAAAGAGATTCACATTTACAAAACAAATACATTGAGTGTATACTTTCTTAGTTAATAAATCACATATACCGTGCCTTCAAATACTTTCCTCATTAGAGTAGGCTGTTTTTAAAGTTTGTTAGGTAATCAATTTTGGTGTACATGCTAAGCTTTTGAAAACTTCAAATTATGATAGTTGTCATACTTAAATTCAAATTATAGACGTCTATTATTATTTACGTGCCAACCAAACTATCAAAATTACCTACTACCAATCTATATTTGTAAATGGTCAACATTTACGTTGCCTTTCTCCTCCTTCTTCTTGTCCTCTATCGCCTGTTCTCTGCAATCGGGTTTTCTTATAGGCATATTTCTCGTTTTTCTTGGATTCACAAGTTCAGGTAAAACACAATTTTTATAAAACGAAACTAGGTAAAGTCCCATTCCTGTTTTCAAAAAAAAAATCGTTTCGAGAAATAGTTTCTGTTTTTAAGGCCTGAGGCGTCCATACTGCGAAGATGCAATATGACCACTTAGTAACGTGTAACTGTCCCTGGATCTGATAGTACCATTTGTGACTGGTGTTCAGCTAGTTGTTTGTCAAAAAAAATATTTTCTTTTTCGTAATTCCTTCTTCAGGAGTAACCTCTCTCGCACACCAAGGACACTTAATTTCCACAATCCTCCTCTCTTCTATGAGGCCTTCTGCGGATGTTCCCAAGAAAGGAAACTTTGAGTGTATGAAAAAACCGCACGGCTGTATTTGCTTTTCAATAATTTCTTGTAGTTTTTTCTTGGCAACCTCCTTACTTTGTTTACCGTGTTCGCAAACACGGTAAACAAACTCGTAAGCTGTTTCTCGCCAAATCTCGATGCTGTCAGTCTTTTTGTCTTTCGAGGTACCACACTTCACACTGCTGCTGACCTCGACTAGTAAATTGAATTTCTTTGATTTCACCTTCAGATTAGTGTAGCCTTTTTAGAAATGCCGTCTTTTCTAAATTAAACTGTCCTGGAAGCATATCAGGTTTTTCACAGTTTTCACCATAATACTTATCACAACTTTTTAGTTTTTCCCCACTTGTGTTATTTTTGAAGTACTTTCGAACGGCCGTGGATTTCCATTTGGCTTTTTTTCTTTATTTCGAATTTCTATTTCTGTTGCAAATTTTCCCGGACTGATTCCATATCCAAGATGCTTTTTCATTTTATATGTTGGTCTCTTTGTGCTGTGGCTTACCACGGCGGCGGCGCCGCACCTACTTTTCTTGCAAAAATTAATTCTTTTACCACTACCAAACTTAGCAATGACTGAGTTGAATTGTTCAACGATGTTGTTGTTAACGTCATAAATTAGACTTGATGCATGTCTTATAAGATGATTTTTATAAGTCAGTAGTTTGGTATATAAATCTAAAAAAAGCATATTAAACATAAACAAGCCTAAGCCTACAAATCATGTGAATTTCATACTTGTTCCTTTAATGGATGACATTACGCAGCTCGTAGGAACATAGAACTCTTCGCAGAAGTAACCAATCTGTCAACCAATGTCAATTGTCAATATCACCTTCAAGCGATTTATTTTTTCGCTAAGTGGAATTTCTTCGTTTTTCCTGAATGCTATTGCTTTGCTTATTGCTAGGGAGCGGAATCGAGCGAGCTAAACTACCACGGAGCCACAGCCGTGAAAAGAAATAATGTAAACAACTGCGTGTTGTTTACATTATATCTGAATAGCACTAATTCATAGGGCGAACTGTAACATCTGTTTACTCCAGAGAATCAGAGAAAAAACTGCCTGCTGAAAGGAATTTTATGAATAAAATCCTTTCTTCATCGGCGTAGGTACAAGGGTGACGAGTTTTTAAAATTCATTATATTTACCTTATATTTCGCAATATAATATGTATGTTTCAATAACATACGCATACATTTTTAGTTATAATTTATTTAGATCTAGAACGTTGTTCATGTTACTTTTTCTGAGATAAAAATTAATTGTCAGTGATTCCGAAATTTATTGCAAAGTCTGTAAAATATCGTCACCTAGCTTTGCTAAAACATACACAGAAATAGTTTTCATGCAGAGAATTTCGATAGTTTACAAAATTTCGTTACATGTTTAAATGACGATGCTCGAAGTATTTCTGAGTGCAAGGAACTAACACAAATCCCAAATTTAAAAAATCAGTTGTTATTCATTCAGGAACACTTTGGAAATTTGCCTAAACTAATGACATATTTTGAAAATCGAATCTCAATTTAAAAAATGAGGTGTGGCCACCACACGACTTTCTTATACGTATGAGCGTTTCAAACTATACTATATTTTTTTTACACAAAAATTATTCAAAATCCTATTCTAAGTACTTCTGTTCTCTTAATAAATCGCTATAGAATGCATACTTAGCAAGATATTCGAAAAAAGGACTACACCCTAAGAGTAAAAGTGTTACTTCCGGTCCGAATTTTGAAATTTCATATATTCAAAAAATATTGCAAATCTAGCACTAAATACTTTTGTATTCTTGATAAATACATATAGAATGCATAATTTACGACATATTCGCAAAAAATCGCTATTCGATAAGAGTAAAAGTGGTAATTCCGGTCTGAATTTTGAAATTGTTTTTATGCAAAAGATATTGAAAATTACGTTTTAAATACTTTTATACCCGTAACGTACCTGTCTAAAAAGCATGACATGCGAAATATTCGCAAAAAACTGATTTTCGATAGGAGTAAAAGACCTACTTCCGGTAGCAGTTTCGAAAAACTTTTTAAATAAAATTGTTCTCAATTTTAATTTCAAGTACATATGAATTCTTTATAAATTTGTTTAAATTTAGTAGTTGACGAAATATTGGCAAAATTTAATTTTTTCACTGAAGTAAACTGCTACTTCCGGTCTACCGATTTTACTGAAAAACTAATCAGATCTCAAGAGGGAGATTAGACACGTAAATACAAAATTTGGAATTGATATCTACAGCGGTTATCGTGGTCACATAGAGACACACATACATTTTTTAAAAACATCTTTTTCGGTATCAGGGGACTTCAAAACGTGGACATATGCAAAAATCGCGTAGTCGAAAATTTCACATTACTTCCTTATACTACGTATAAGAAAGTAAAAATGGATTAACCACATTAGATGTGGCTATTAATAACTAAAAGTGACTTAGACGCAGTTTTTAATAGAAATCCAGGTTTAATAACATTGCGGCAATTGTGTATGCTAATGTAGAAGGGACGTTTTCTATCTACAAGGATGTACTTAATTCAAAGAGAACAAGTCTTACAGAAGAGAAAGTGAACAAATAGTAGGGTATTTTGTATTTTATAATCACCAGCCACTTGTTATTCAATTATATAAATAAAATTAAAACCTCTTTAAAAATACAACATTTCAATAGCGCGCCCATGGGCGATGAGTCATGACTCGCTCGATTCCGCTCCCTACTTATTGCCCAACCTAATCTTAAGTGATTTTTCTAAAATGAAAAATATCTCTACTGTGCTTCTGTTGACGATTCTGTTTTGAACATTGCTAACATTTTTAATTTTTTTTTTTTGCTGTGGCCTCAATATCCAATGACCGTAACACAATTTTATATCATTCGCGTTTTGATTTACCCCTTCACAAGGAAGGCTCATAGCAATGTACAAGACAGACACGCAGAGAATTCACGTATGTACGTCTTGATAAAACAGCAATGAAACATTTTTTCCTGAATTTCTTGGCGAAGGTTTAATGGTCCTGCAGTAGTGTCTTTACATAATTCTCTGAGTTTCTTGTAGTAGTTGCGCATCAAATGATTTTTACACTCAATTTTCTTGACGACAACAGTATCGTATGGATTTGACTCCAATATTTTCTTACAGCAGTTGTTATATCCGTCAGCAATTACTTGATGGTAGATCAGTTTATACATTTCCTTACTCTTAACGAAACCTTCTGCTAAAATATCGGCCTCCATACTTAAAGAAGATCCAATCCATTTTTTATAGCATTTGTGAGCTTTTGCAGAATTGTGAATCCGCCGTTTCTGCCAACTTACAAATAGTGCAAAATTTATTTTGAACACCAAGAAAGAGAACTTTTTTCCTCGATATTCCATAATTGCAGCAGCTCCCGACAAAGAATCATATTTACTACGATGTGATCTTTTGGGCCAACAGCCGTCTGCCACGACAGTAATCATCGGAGTGCCATATTGACCCACATCTCCAACGGCAATGGCTAACTCCCTCTTTTCCTCAGCTGCTGGTCTCATACTTTCCAAATATTCTGCTCCTACGCATCAGAAATCTTATCATGAACAGTGTTTTACATACGGGCTGACATGCGAGGCAAGTCTAAGGAAGATGCAATTTGTTCCAAATGTGAAAAATCAGACTCTATTGTCATAATCTCAAGCACAGCGTCTTTGTTTACTTCGTCATTATTGTCGTCAGAGCTATGTATTTTTAATGTTCTATTGCACATATTGCAATATAAACCGGTGATTTCATCTTTTATCAATCGCAAATTAATTATTTAATGAGCAGTTAAACTTGGGACAAGTGGTTGTGCAACTCAAAAAGAGACTTCATGATGTTTATTTTCAACTAAACAAACAAGTCATACATATATGTATAATGATAAGCTATATACCGGGTGTCAACGAGATCATGTATCAGCCCGGCATTTATTTAATACCTAAAAGAAATTTTGAAACTTTGACCATTTATATGATTCATTCATTCTTTTTCAGTTCATATTCGGTTTCTACTGAAAATTTTGACATTTCTGTCAAAGGTGGCGGTATCTATCAAATTTATCCATTAAAGTGAAACCGCTTCCTAACAATTGCCGAACCAGAAAAACCACCAAATAACCTATTTCTCACATTTACACGCATTGGCGAAGGAAACATTTATTTCAGAATAGAATTACTATACAACAAAAAAATTTATTGTTAAGTTGGTTTGAATTTAGACTACTTTTAGAAAATTTTAGATTTTCTACTATACCTATCTACCACTAAACCACAGCATATTTTATATCACTTGGAAGCTAAAAATTATTCCAATTATGGCAGTGCAATAAAAAATAGATGTTACAATTAAAATAAAACAAGTAAATTTAAAAAAATAAAAAAAAAATTATAGTTTAGATTGTACTGGGGATGCATGAATTCGTCATTCGTTGCTAGGAAAGAACGCAAAACAGGTAGAGTAGAGGTACAGTCTAGTTATTTTAATTCTCCTATCCTCCCTTATAACAAAACGGAGTCCACATTTGTATAATATGTCTATATAAATTTTACATTTTTAAATAAACTTTTATAGTCACAAATATTTTACCCATTTTAAAAGTATGGTTTATATAACACTACAGTGGTCAAGATGTTTCGAAAAGTTTCACAGCACTACAACCTCAATCTCTTGTATGGTAATTTGATAAGCTTAATGTAAATATATTAAATACTTTATTTTTTAAATATATTTGTTGAAAGGTCATCGTTGGCAAAGAGCGGTACAGTTCAGGGAGACTAAGTAGACAAATAAACTGCCTTTAAAAAAAGTAAGTAACTTCATTCTGCATTAGGCCGCAAATTTTTCTAATTGCTCTCGTATCTTAGCTAATACATATAGATCCATACCCAGGATAATTTCTACCATTAATCAAAAAACCACAAATGCTTACTGTATGAGATTTTGATTCGAAAGTGCGTGATTTTCCACATCCATCCAACGACAACACCTGTTGTTCGATTTCGCCAATATCTTTTTCAACGTCCTAACCCAAAATTAGTTTAAAAATAGGAAAAGGTAATTCAGAACGAAAGCTTATAACAAACCTTTCTTTTTAATGGAAATGTTTTACGTTTTATTCTTGACGCATTTAGTCGCAGACGAGGTTTGTTACCCCTACGGTAGTTAGAATCGTTTTTTCCCATAATCTTACGAATTAAAACGCTCTCTCTGCTAAGAATAAGAAATAGCCCTCAGTCGGTCGGTCCGGATCTGTCAAGCACTCTCATAAACTACAGTGCGCAGGTATTGAGCGCATATTCACCCCACTCTCCTCCACATCGAACTATCTCTGTCTCAAGTTAAAAGGGGTTCAAACGTTAACGTAACGACACTTCGCATGAGACAACGATTGCTGTTCCCCGCACACTTGCCCCGCCAACCAATGCAAGTGATTGTGAGAGAACAGCCTTAATTTGGAGAAGATGACTTTACTGTTACTTAGTAGGTTCTTCTATCTCAATACTTATCAAGTAATATTAAATACATCTTCTCCAGTAGCAGCAATATAGCATGGCAATGTATCACTGACTGCCTATCAAATGTACCCCTCGCTGCTGATAA